>CM035407.1:189248979-189348979 GCA_020310875.1 Ceratopteris richardii
GAGAAGGGTTTTTTAATAAAGATTAAAAGCTGGGGGTGCTTTTTTTGGTGAAAATAGCTAAAAAATAGATAGAAAATCTAAAAAAAAAAACCAAAACAATAAAAAAAAATCTCAAAAAATTCTCTAAACTTCCAGACCACTTTTCACACTCAAACAAACAAAGAGCTTCCTTTTTTCTTCTATTTTTTCAAGAAAAATGACATTTTAAAAAGATAAAAAGTGTTAAAAATTTCTAAAAAGAAATTGTAAAAATTCATTAAAAATGCCTAAAAATTTCCAAACAATGTTTTCATGAAAAGGACTATGAAATGTCTTTTAAATTGCATAAAAAATCAAAGAACAAACATGAAAATAGATGAAAACTAATAAAACTTAAGCAGAAAATGGTACGAGAAGGCTATGTACAATGTGGATAGATTTTGCAAGTTCCAGGTGATCCAGAAAGGTTTACTTTTGTTGGTGATAGGACTTGAGCATGGATATGAAGACTGATGGAAGCTCTTGGTCCTCCAAAGTCTCTTGCTTTACTGCACTTCACTTTAATTGTTTCCTTTTGGGCACATTGACCATCTAATAGGACCATCCTAAATCCTTCATTGGAATAATATTTTCAACATACTCCATCTTTTTTATCTCTATTTTAGCAAAGCTTTGATTTAAATTATAACATTTCCATCTGACTATTCTAACTTCTTCAGCCAATGGAATCCTGTTGTTGTATAATTATATGGGTCTAAGGGGTAGAACCCTTGGGTTTCTAGGTGTGAAACCCTTTGGATTTATGGTTTATTTACCCCTTTTAGATGGGTCTTGAACCTTAGGGCTAATTCTCTAAGGTTGAGTACCTTAGGCTTAATTGGAAGCTTCTCCTAGCCACTTGGCTTGTATGTGAGAGCTTGGAGAGTCTTCTTTTAGAAGCCATGTGATTTCATGTGATATCCTAAGCTTGGAAACCATGTGACCACCTTAGGGACCCATGTGATGGAAGGTACACATGTCCTCTTGAGAGGGACTTAACCCCTTGGACTTGGAGCTATATATTGGAGGCGTTGGTTGGGTGGAAAGACATCTCTCTTCCTAATGTGTGGCCTTGCTAGTTAGTCTTGTTTGAAGGCTATGGAGTCCTTTCACAACAGTGGTATCAGAGCCAAGTTATTCTTTATGGTCCAATTCTCTATGAGAATTACTTGGGACTTGCGTCGCCTTCTACGTGAGTTCCGAGACTTGCATCGCCTTCTACGTGAGTTCCCACAAAGTGTATTTATTCGGTTTTAGAGCTCGACAAAATATCTTCGTGTGAACCTCCCCGTACATAGATATCTACCCTCACACAATGGGGCTGGCGCTTAATGCAGGTACAATCACCTGACGGGCTGGCCACATGAGCCGCTGATCATGTCATGCCATGTAGCCCAACCCACGCGTTTGACTGAGGAGCATGAGCACGTATAGCTCATCTCTTCTCACTCGGAACTCCGATACAGAAAAGAAGGTGCAAGCCTCATTATATGAAGAACTTCAGGGGACTGCTCATCGCGTATATGGGATCAATCCCTTCGTGCTCAGCAACCCACGTGCTTCTCTTCTGTGGCCAGAGGAGACACATTCCAGCCGGCAGATTTGATCTTCGCTTCTCCATAGCTACAAGCATTCTGTGGCACGTTATTGCGACCAGAGGAGACACATTCCAGCCGGCAGATTTGATCTAACGTGCGCAACCAACTAAAGCTACAAGCATCAGAACCTTCCATAGCTGAGACTTCATAATATACATTATAACGGGGATTTGTGTGCACGTCGAAAACTCCTCACATCTTCTACAGTCAGTACATGATAGAAGACTACTGCAGTTCTAGGATCGTTCTGCTATATCGCACCTCATCATCCAGATGGGTAGAAACACTCCGTCTAATTTCCACCGTGATTTTTGATGGATGCATAAGAAATCCGAGAAGATAAGTTTATACATTTTTTAATCTCATTTTACATATTGCATATGGGTTTACTTGTTATAATGTTGCTCATATGAGCTATTTTTATTATTACATGTGAATAAACCCACTAATGTGTAGTTTCATTATAAGAGATTTTACATATTGCATATGGGTTTACTTGTTATAATGTTGCTCATATGAGCTATTTTTATTATTACATGTGAATAAACCCACTAATGTGTAGTTTCATTATAAGAGATTTTGGAAAGAAACTATGGAACAAAGTTCCATGGGACAAAATTCAAAGGCAGGATAGACTCCTCACCAAGATCATGGAAAGAACAAGGTTAGAGATTAAGTTATTTTCTTCTCTCACAAATTCCATGAAATTTTATACATGAATGAGTCGATATTTTATGCATAAATCTCTTTTGCATGAAGAGTGGCTTTACAAACTAGTGCATACACTTATGAGGGCATGAATATTTTTGAAAAGTTCCTTTGCCAAGGATAATGGAGGCATGTGCATGGCATCCATTTATCATGCATAGAGATTCTACCCCTTAAAATGCATAAAGGTAAATGCATAAATATGGGTACACAAGTAAGTATACAAGTACCCAAGAAAGACTTCAAAATGGATGAGATGGGTTGGCCGAAGCCTATTCCATCACCATGGGAACACTCAAGTATGCATGAAGTGCCAAAGGGAAGGAGTGCAAGGGCCCAAGTCTACTTCATCACCACGAGAACATTCAAGCAAAGTCTTGGGATGGACGAAGCTTAATTTCTAGATAAGTTTTTCCCTCTTTTCTTTTCTTTTCAAACCATGAAGCATGCACTACATAATGTAAGAGAAATGAACTAAGTAGTGGATGCATAGAATTAAGTGGTCGGGTTTCTTCGGCCACATAGACAATTAGTCATGGAAATAACTTTCACAATGCATCCACTTCATTGATTTGAAAAGAAAGATTGGTTGTGCATTTTCATCGAAAATGGTCTATGAAGTATGCATTATGGAAACTAATATGCACAGAAATAAAGATGCACGGAAATCTAGCACCATCCTCTAACTGAACAAAGTTCCAATTTGGAACTTTGCATGCTTTAAGGAGGCGTTCAACTTCTGAACCTTATGCATGCTACACCTTTTCCAATAAAGTTCTAAACATTTGGCAAGCACTATTCACATGAAATATATTACATGGGTTTTAAAGTTAAGAGGGAGGTTTGGTTTATTCTAGCTTAAGTATGGTTACAATTTCCATTGTGGGAATAATGGTAGTAGAGCTATTTGGCCATAAGAAAAACTACCAATTATTTCTATATAGTTGAACTATTATAAGCCAAGAAATAGTACATTGGCAAGATACCTTAAGCTTAAAATCCCTCTTATGGAGCATCAAACTCCATAAAAAACCCATGGCATGACTGGTCAGCAAGGCCATAGTACCAAAAATTTCTCTCTTGAAACCACGATACAATCATGGTAACTTAGAGCATTATCTTCTCAAAGCTCTAAGTAAGAGAAAATATGGTATAACGGAATTTTAGTTTGGGAAGATGAAAGTATTAGTGTTTTTGTTCAAAAAAGTTCTTTGTTTGAAAGAACTACAGAACTATTTTGGAGCTTTACATTTTTCTTCCAAGCAAATGCAAGGCATGAAGAGAAGGTTATTCTTTCTCAGATTACTCATAAGAGATATCTAGTTGTGATATAAACTAGATCTATCATCAAGTGACACGAGAGGGATCTTGTAGAGTATATCTGAATCAAGGTATAATTGAAAAGCCAATTTTTTGAGAACAAGTTGCAATTGAGACTTGGTAAGTGGAAAGTCCACTGTAGCATAGGCAATACATATGCTCTACAGTGGAAATAACACTTACAAGTCCAAGAAGTAATAGATCTGACTTGATTAGAAGAAGGTTTGATCCCAAAACTCAAGCTAAAGTTACCTTTACTAAAGTGGAAATGTAAGCCGGATGGTATGGGACATCTAGGTTTACACTACCACTAAAGTAAATTCGGTGGTATGGGACGTCGAATTTGTGGGTAATCTCAACTTGAACTTTGGGACATTTGTTCTGTATGCTTGGAGAAAAGAAAGCATAAAAATCTCTGAATAGTTCTTTTAACCAGGAAGGACAATAAAAGATTGAACATAAACTCTTTCAAATACTTTCGAAAGAACACAATTTTCAATTTACTCAGGTAGTTTTCGAGGACGAAAACTCTTAAGGAGGGGAGAAAGTCCCCAAGAACTTGTATCTTATGCCTGGAAAAGACCGAATAGGGTATTGCAAGGTAAAAGATATGCAAGAAATAGTTGGAGTACTTCCTTGTATTCTTGTACTTCATATATCTTTCATTACATCTTCCAACTAAACGAAGCTCTCGAAAATTGGGAAAATTCTCAAAGAACCCCAATGCAAGAGAAAACTTGCATACATCATAAGGATTGTATAAATCCTAAGGGGGTTAGGAAAAGAAGTTGGATGAACTATAAAGGATAAACCTAAAGATATTTTGATGCTTCATAGGGATAACATAACATACGTTATGGATTCCAGTAATATAGACCTAAGGAATATGACTTCGTGTATGAAGCAAAATAGCTAGATCCCCAAGAAAACCCATGGGTAAAGCTTTGAAGCATGAAGGGATCTATTTGAGAAAGACCTAGTCTTATCTCTTATTTTGGCTAAAGAAGAGAAGAAAGCCAAAAGGACCCAAGTACGGCAAAGATCAAGTCAAACTTTAAGTTTGATAAGATGAGTCACACCACATTAAATGGTTAACCAATTATTTAAGTAAGATTAGTAGTGGTGTATCTAAGCACCTTAGTCCTTGCTCTTATAATTTGGTACCACAGTATGAAGGGCATTTAAAAGGACAGAAAAGGTGAGAAAGTATAAAGACAAAGTTATGTGGATTGGATGAGGAACCCACTGGTATGGGACAGTGGGTACTGAATCCTGTTGAGTACTTTTTCTTGATGGCCAGAAGAAAAAGGGACTCATGATCCAATGGAATACATCAAGAAGACAATGTCTAGGAATAGGCATCTTCTTCAATTATCCTCTCAAAGGGAAGAATAATTCTTCAAACAAAATATGAAAGGATCTATCTCTCATAAAGAGTTAGAAATAAGGGGAGGATCAACTTTTTTGAGTTTGAAGGTAAAGTCCAAAAAATGAAGCTCTAAAAGCTTCATGCCAAAGTATGACTTGAAATTCAAGGAACATAAAGATGATCTTAGACCAAGCTTGAAAAAAAGCTCAAAAAGATCATCTTTTGGATATTTGATATTTCAAGTCAATTGAAGAATAAGAAAGATGTCAACATAGGACGTCTTTAACAGATTAAGAATATAAGGGAGAAAAATCTAGAAGGATCAAGAAGACCCTTAAGGTTTGAGATCCAATTAAAGATCAGTAAAGGTTAAACATTAAAGAAATGATTGGAATAATCTATTTCTACTTATGACCTTAAAGATAACACGATCTTTTACACTATGAATTCCCATCTTGGGACGTAGTTATAAAGATCTTAATCTTTTTGGAAGAACAAGTAAAATAGGTTTCAATCAAAAGCTACAACAGTTAGATTAACCCTTATGGATTCTAGTCCCTTAAAGTGGATTCTCAAAACTACATAAAGTTTTGAAAGAACACTGAAACCACTTTTTGGACTATTCTCTCTGAAGATAAAGAGGATGTTATATCCTCTTAAAATTAGATAGAGAATTCACCTATACCATTCTATTGGTTGGGCAAGGAATTATAAAAATAGATTCCCCTCTATGTTTGGAGGTGGATTTTAAACAGGAAAATCCACCCATTTTACTAAGCCTAAAGGTACAAAGTATGTGTACATCTAAGAGGAAGTAATTTGGGCAGGGATTATGAAAGATTCATCTTCCTTTCAGAAGAAGTTGGATTCTAACTTGATAGATGAATCTGATAAAGAAACCTTAAGAAGCATTCATCTATTTTGCTACGTTCATGCACTAGTGGTGCAAAGAGATGGACCAAGGTAGCAATTTAGCTGAAGTCACTTTGACTCCACCTAATCCACATGTTTGAGCTTTGGAGACCCAGATGACACATGGCTTAAACAAAGGAAATAGGCAGGGATGTTCTCTTCCACCCTTTTTCATTATCTCCATACTTTGCATTCGACTCAGTTCTTTTTCGTATGCAAACTAGATGGAACTTTGAATGAATCCGACAGGGAATTAGACCACACATGGATTCTCCTCTTTTTAGATTCAGTTAGGGTAGAATTTTCCTTTTGAATTAAGAGGCAAACTTAGAGAGATGAAAGCCATGATTCTTGAGATTGATCATGGAGCACGGGGGAATACCCCAAGGTATATATCTCCACTCATTTTCGAGGACGGAAATGCTTTTAAGGGGGGGAGAATGTTGTATAATTACATGGGTCTAAGGGGTAGAACCCTTGGGTTTCTAGGTGTGAAACACTTTGGATTTATGGTTTATTTACCCCTTTTAGATGGGTCTTGAAGCTTAGGGCTAATTCTCTAAGGTTGAGTACCTTAGGCTTAATTGGGAGCTTCTCCTAGCCACTTGGCTTGTACATGAGAGCTTGAGAGTCTTCTTTTAGAAGCCATGTGATCTCATGTGATATCCTAAGCTTGGAAACCATGTGACCACCTTAGGGACCCATGTGATGGAAGGTACACATGTCCCCTTGAGAGGGACTTAACCCCTTGGACTTGGAGCTATATATTGGAGGGGTTGGTTGGGTGGAAAGACATCTCTCTTCCTAGTGTGTGGCCTTGCTAGTTAGTCTTGTGTGAAGGCTATGGAGTCCTTTCACAACACCTACGTTTCCAAAGACCTGTAAGTTTTCCTTCCACATCCTTGTAAAGCCCTACACTTACTACCATAAAAATTATCATAACAGCTGATATCCATACCATTATCCATAACAAAGTGGCTATTGATATAGGATTTGATGCAGCTTCCTTAATGTTGCACTTAAGGGTATTTCTTTTCTTCTTTCTTCTATGGCATATGATTGGCTCACCCGAATTAGTAACTTGAATGATATCCTCTTTTCCTTCATAGGCTCCCTCTCTCCTTGAGTTGTTTGGAAAAATTTCGTAGCAAGAAGATGAGTCTTCTCCATGTAGCCAAGCCAACATGTTTTCTTCTTCATATAAATCCACATCTACGTTGTCCAACAAATCTTCTTCCATATAGATACCAATTGTCTGCATGGTGCTAGTATATCTTTGGTTGTCTAGTAGTTCTTCAAAAAATATTTGCTGCAACTCTTTTCCCTCTTGCTTTACCCACATTGTGTACTTAACCCAATCATGCAGCACATTGGCATGCCTAAACCAAGGTCTGCCAATCAATAGGGGGAACTCCCATCTACCTGTCACAGCCTTAAGACAACAAAATCCAAGTTGAAGATATTAGCTTGAATCTCAACTACGACTCCAGAGACCACCTCCATAGGTCTTACTATGCTTTGATCTGCCAATGTCACAGTGAAGTTGGCAGGTCTTGAAGGTTGTAGTCCAAGCTCTTTCATTGTATGTTCAAGCATCAAGTTAATATCGGAACCTCCATCTATAATAACTCCTTGTAGCTCATTCCCTCTGATAGTGACTATTAGATGTGGGCTCTTATAATCTATGAGGGAGACTTCCCCTACATTTTTATCCTTAAAGTGGTAGTCTTTGCCACTAATGTGGTTGTGGAGGCCTCACCAATGATTTGTAAGACTTCTCACCTGAATTTCACATCCATATTTATTAAAGAAAAAAATACTGACCTCATTTTTAATTGATTTGAGTAGTCTTGAAGATTTAGATTCCTTAGGAGTATGGGCTCTATTTGACTTTTCAAACTCCTCACAAGCCTTGTGGAATGCATGCCCAATGGCATCACTAGTACCTATGAGATCTTCTCTTTGGCTTGTATCTTCATAGGTATTGGCTTTGTCTTCAGAGATCCCTTTGCCTTTGTTCAATCCATTAGTCCTTGACTCTTGACCTATGTCTAATTGAGCCTTCCCCTTGCTTCTTGTCTGCATTACAAAAGATTCAATTTCTTCTAACTGCACTACTCTGGTAGATGGTGATGGCACATTGACTTGTTCTGCTACCTTTTCTTTGTTCACTGAGATCATTGGTATATGAGATCCAGATGTAGATGTTTGATTCTTTGGACAACAATTTGTATAATGGTCCCTAGCCTCTAGGCAATTTCTGCAAGGAGGAGCATTCTCTGGTAGAGTGCATCTTCTTTGATAATGCCCACATTCTCCACATAATTGGCCTCCTTGGCCCATTTCCAAAGTTATCCCTATGTGTTTTCCGCTCAAGCTCCCTTAAACTCGAAGCACATCCTATTAGGAGAAGCGACTACTTTGGTAACAATTTATAGTCTCACTCTCCCTTGTGGCCAAGATTAGATATCCTGGAAGAGGATTCTCTAGGCGACACTCAACTAGTGCAGAATCAAAGAGAAGATGGAAGCAGCGACAGATGGGTCAGGTGCATTGAAGCACAAATCGTAGGACGCATGGTCTCTTTGTTGCGACATGCAAGTACGAAAAAATAGTAGAAAGATGAACTATTTGTTGGAGATGGTATGGCACGGATGACAGAGCTTCAAACCATCGGCGACACGGCGACATCTCACGGCAGCAGCTACATCTCTATCTATAATTGAGCTTTCGGTAACAATACTATTGCGCGTTGAGTTTCCAAGTGTGTGTCATCCGTCGCAATTGTTGTCCGTTGCTCGGTTATCCATCGCGCATTCTGTCCATCATGTGTGTCCTTCATGTTGACCTGGCATCTATCAATCGCGGGCACTGTCCATCGTGCACAGACTCCAGTCCATCACGTGCTTATGCATCCGTCGCTTGTTCTCCTCGTGATTGCGTGATTCACAGGATTCTCCGTGATTGACAACCTTCCATGTCTGCTTTTTTCATGACTGAGACTTCTTTCTAATCATGATTGATGGCTCAATCCGTGATAGAGTGGACGCTCGTGACAAACGGTTTCTAAGATTCACGGCTTTTTGCACTCCACAATCGATGGGTTTCCACCTTAGTTTCTTTTCATTTTTGGGTGGCACTTCTATAGCAATTACTCCATCCTTTCTTAGTTAAAGTGTTTATCGCGACGGCTGACAAAGAGATGGTGTGTCTATCCTACTTTATGATGACGTTTTTTTTGGCTCAGCGGTCTTTTTTTGCGTGAATATTAAGTTTTGGGCTTTATGCTAATAGATTTTTGGTTTCTGATTTAAATCCTTTAATTAAAAAAAAAAGATAAAAAAAGAAAAAAGAAAAAAAAAAGGATAACTATAACTTTCTTCTTTTTTTCTTTAGGGTTCTTTTGTGGTGGCCAGGTCAGAAAAGTGGCCCCCGCTCAATTAAAGGGTCTTTTGAGATTTGTGTCCATCATGACAGACAAAGGGAAGTGCTTCTATCCAGCACGATCTTCAAGGGTCTATCCATCTTGCATCATGACCGTCGCGATTGACTGGGAAGTTCTTCTATCCATCGTGATTGACGGGAGGCGTTATCCTCAATAGTTGTGCTCCGCGCCTCCGAGCCACCTCGATTTTCGATTGTCAACTGGTTGTTTGGTGATTCTTCGGGAAGCACTTTCTTCGAGAGTTGGGCCCCGAGCCCTATGATTATCGCTTTTCCTTGTCCATCGCGTGTTGCGTGACCTTTTTTTCCTCTCTATTTGTTTTGATGAAGATGATCCCGAGATTATCTTTTAGAATTTGCTTACATTGAGGATCAAGGAAATCGATTGATCAAAGCTCTTGGTTTGTATTTCATTGGTTGCATACTCTTAATCAATCTACAAAGCTTTAATAGAGGTGTCTCGGATTGAATCATGGGTGTTGTGGCCCACTCCCTCATGATTAGCAACCTGGCACCATCCCAGGGGGTGATAGGTAACCTGGCCCCTATTTTGGATGGGGGATCTTATGTTGTTCATGGGGCATCTGAGGGGGTTGAGCCTCCTTTGGACTCTCTTAGCAGAGAGGCAGTTCTATCAAAGCAAGAAGAGCTCAAGAAAGTTTTCCTCATTGGTCAAGTGTTTGGCCCTAGACTCCCGCTCGAATCCTTGCACCAGTGGCTTCGTAAAGAGTGGTTCCACCATGGTTTGATTGTCAGAAAATGTTAGTTCTTATCAGCCAGTCATATGTTGTTAGTTTTTGAGAATCAAGAGATGGCTTTCCAAGCCCTCAATGTCAGAACCTGCCAACTTGGGCAGGTGACCCTGTGCCTGTTTAGATGGTCTCTTGATTTTACCCCCAACCAATCGAAATCTCTTCGTTACCCCCTCTGGGTAGAGCTCATGAATCTACTGTATTTCTTGTACAACTTCATGTGGGACATTGTATCTCCAATCCGCAAGTCGTTGGCTACGCGAGAGGATGTTGGCGGTCTCATTTATGAAGGTGCAAGACACTCTTTCAATGCCCGGTGGTACCCTCAAATCTATGTCGAGGCTGAAGTCAGCATGCCGCTTCCAACAAAGATCAAAGTGGACCTGGGCGAAGGGGATGTCTGGGAACAAGAAGTTAGTTACAAAAACCTACCTAATGCATGTTTCCACTATTTCCAACAAGGCCATAGGATTAAAGACTACCCACTAAGACAAAAAATAATCAAAGACAAGAAACACCTAGAAAAACTCAAGAAAGTAATGGGTCTCTAAACCGCCATGCAGACGTAGAGGAACTTAAGGCCTCTCAAAACCTAGAAACCGACTCAAATGGGTTCACGAAAGTTAGAAGAAGAAGGAAAAGAAGCCCTAGGGTGACCGCTATGAGGAAATGCATTCTAGATACCCCCCAAAAAAATCTATATTGCAATCTCGAAAAGGAGATTAATGAGCTTGATTACCCAGGCAGGAACCAGTTTGAGGTGGACACTAGCGACAAAGCCCTAGAGATTCAGGACAACAAAGAAATCAATCAGGAGGGCTACACTACAAGTAAAGATGATGGTTTTACCACTAGTAACAAAGACAATATGGATAGTGAAAGCTCCATCATTGGATCGACCATTTCGGAAATGGTTCCCTGCCCATTACAACCAACAAGAGGCCTCCCACAAGGATAAACAACCTATTGAGATACCCTAGAAAAGCCCCCTTAAGAACAAATTGCTAAGTTGGGACCCCCTCCCAGTGAAAATGAAAGATGAATCCAAGAGGAAAAAGGATAAGCCCCCCCTCTCGCAAAGAGGGTAACGTATGGAAATGATCATCATCACGTTAAATGCTAGGGGGTTGACCAACCCCTCAAGACGACCATCATTGGCCAATGGCTTCATGACATTAGCCTAAACCCAGACTTTATCTATATCCAAGAGACTAAAATTGAGGGAGCGGAACTCCAGAAACGTCTCAGACATGTCTCTTCGTCTCATGTCTGGATATCGACATCCCACCTCCGAGGGTCCGGTGGGACGGTAATTGGTTTAAACCAATTTTGGTTTGAAAATCTTGAGAATTCCATTGAAGATCCGAGGCATTGGTGGATTGCCATCTCCTTTGGAGCCCCCCTTTAATTCACATTGGTTTCTTTATATGCCCCAAATGGGGTGCTGGAGAGATTCGACAACTGGGCCTCCTTGGTCTCGCTCCCCCACAACATGCTAATTTGTGGCAACTTCAACATGGTGGAGGACCCTACAGATAGATGGAACAACAAGGGCTGGGTCATTGACAATCGTGAGAAAGAAACTTGGGACAAAATCAAGATGCACTTGGATCTTGTTGAATTCAAAGACGTGAGTGGACTTTCTTGGTCAAATCTCCAAGCGGGTGTGGAGTTGAGGAAAGCTAGACTTGATAGAAGCTACATTGCTCAGAGCATTATTCATCAATGGGGCCATCCAGCCATCTTGCAATGCATGGACCTCGCCAATAGATCATTATCACATTCCAACCTCCCACTAAAACCCGAGGCGCCTTGGTTTCATGCATGCTCAACCTCTTTCTCTCTCCCATCAGTCCATCAACAAATTACTGGAGTATGGAAGGAGGCCTTTGCCAACTGCTCATCCCCTGCCAAGAGTTGGAGAAGTGCGGTTGTGAAGACGTTGCATAACTTGATTAGAACTAGGAAGACGCTCCAGACTGTTCGACACGCTCGTAGAGAAGATCTTTATCATAGGCTTTGGAGCCTTGAGGAGGAAGTGAACAAAGGAAAAGCCGAATCCCAGAAGGGTCTATCCAGAATCAGAGCGATGCTCAGATACGAGGAAGAAATTCAAAGGAAAAACTTGCAAATTTTCTTTAAGGAGTGGTGGGTTGGTAAAGCTGACAAGCCCACCAAAGAGATATGTAGCATTCATAAAAGAAAACAAAACAGAGAAGTGATCCCCCTATTGCTAGACTCAAATGGCGATGTATGCAATACAAAAGAAGAAAATTTTGGAATCATTGAAGAACATTTTACAAGACTTCTGGGAACCTCAACTCCCCTCTCCCCTCAAAGACGGGACTGCATGGCGGCCATATTGAGCATATCCTCTCATAGGATCCCACACAACCTTCGATCCTTGCTTGATGCCCCTCTCTCGGAAGGAGAGATCATTGAAGTAATTGATGCCCTTCCCAGAGGGAAAAGCCCCGGGCCAGATGGGCTTACTAATGAGTTTTTTAAAGCTTTCAAGTTGATGATCGCCACCCCCCTTTGTTTGGTGTGCCAATAATCAAATGACAATCTGGAAGGTGCATGGAGTACCTTTGATATCATGTCTTCACACGATGTAATCTCATGGAATAGAATGATCATGGCCTATGCAAATTAAGTTATCAATGTGTATGGAAGATGTGAAAGTTTAAAAGGAGCAGAGCCTGCAATACGTGATATGCAAGTTCGGAACACCATATGATGGATCACTATGTTAACAGTAAACAAAAATTACGATTATGGAGGCCAAGCCTTCCAAAATCTTTTCCCAAGGGGGCCCGTTTCCTTAGCTCCATCCAACGGCGAGGGAAGTGAAGATTGCTTACCTTATTGGGAGGCAAGGGAATGCTCAGATCGGGATGCAATTGTGGGTGACCACGTGAGAAAGGAGTGCTTGCCATTTTTCCCGAGGAGAATGTTCAGAGAGGGCTGACTTCGGAGGGCAGACATGGATGCTTTTTTAATTCAAAATCGAAAAGAAAGGCGGCAGATTTCGGAGGCTCTCAAGGGGATCTTTGAAAATGTGCGCTTGCCACTTTGGTCAAGAAGGGGGGATGCACCTCAATGGGTGGCAAGACGTAGAGGCGGTTGTCCTTCTGATTTCTAGAAGGGGAAAGCTAATCCATAAAGAAACAGAGGCCCTGACGGGGCAACGGAGAAAAGAAAAACGAAAATCAACTATTGGAGGATTGCTCGGCAGCAAGGAGAACAGAGGAGATGGTGATGTACTGGGGAGAACGGGCACTCAGCTAGGCAACTTCTGACTCTCTCTTGGCGACTGAAGATTTGCCAGTGAAAGGAGAGGACTTTTACATATGACAGGGGGGTTATTAACAAATGTTTTCTTTTGCTGTTTGCGGTGTCCATTCTTGGTTGTCTTCTCAATGCTAAGATGACTGGGGAAAATTGCAATCTTGATCGGTATGCACTAGCACTGGCTGTTGTGCAGGGCTCGATGATTTCCTAGGAGTGGCATCCTTAACTCTATGTGGAGATCGGAATTCTAAAACTTTGATGAAGATAAAGGCACGGTCTGAAGTTGGTGCAAAGATTAGTGGAGCAACGGGATTTGCCAAGAGAAACATGGTCCATCGAATTCAATACTACTGATTCAACACTGGGAAATACATAATCGAAAATTCAGTTTCTTGTAAGTCATTATTGCACTTGAGCCCATGTTTAGGATGCAGCGTCAGTTTCACTTACTGCATCCTATTTTTTTTGTTGTTGTTTATTTGTATCTTTCTTCGTCTTAGTTTGAATTTAAAGTCTTTCTCAATTTAGAGTGAAGAAAGAGATAAATATATAACGCCAATTTATAGACGCCGAACATAGGATCTTTGAACAAATTTAACATAATCTTTCATGTCTGACCTTTGCTGCAAGGAATATGCCCTGAAAGATTTGAAGAACTCAACCACGTTCGATACTGAAAAAGTTTATCCGGAAACATTGAGTGTTAAGCTGAATTAGATATAGTTTAGGATGAAACTAATAAACCAATAATCAAATGCAAACGGTTTCAATAAATGAAAAAGCATGCATAAAAGAGCGAACTCTGACAAAAAGTGGAAATCGTGATTGAACAGCGTAGCTTTTATCATTAAAGAAACTGTAGTGAGCGTCCTGAGTGAATGAACGAAGTGTTGAGACAACAGACGAAAATATTTTGAAAGGAATTTTAATTCCTTACAACTTGGAATCTTTCCTTATTAATCTTCTTTTCCCGACTGGATGTAATGGTCTTATTGAACTGGAGCACTAAACAGTCAAACTATCAGAAGGGTTTACCCGCAGCTTTGAGAAGTAGAAACTGTACTCTTTTGAGTTTAATTCAACTCGAACTCTTTCTCTGTGATTCATAGCAGTACTCAGTTTAAAAGCTTTCAAAAACTCAAGTATATGTTCTTTTGACTGCAAAGCATTGTTTGCTTCATGTTCTCCGCTGCAAGCTATGAATGCAAGGTTTCTGTATGTACACTGCAGTCCTGGTTCGAAGAATAGTCAGTATCTGTGATCATATGACTTTTAGGCTAATTTTGAAGTTTTCAGAAATTTAGTTTTACTACTTTGTGCGCTGAACAAAAGCAATAGTCGTTTGTCTACAAAAACAAAAATAAACAAAAACTTTCTGCTGAGAACTGTACGATACAAAGAATAATCAGAACTTGATTTCTTGTGTTGCTAGGTAAGTTTGACTTCTTTGTCTAAGAAGTGTTTGTTTTCTTTTACAAGAAGTGCATCAGGATAACTTCCTTTTGAGCTTCCATGAAATTGCTCGTTCGTTAGTGATTTGCATGAAACCCTCTCAAACTACTCTATTTTATTTTCCTACACAAAACGATGATGATGACAAGCGCACAACCCGAGATGAAGGGATTAAGGTTAAGATCAAGAAAACATCAACCTCCAACGAAGTTTTTTTTTCTTTTTAGGACAGCATCAAATGCTTGCCTCATTTCCTTGTGATTCCCAGGAACAGGTTTCCTTGGAAAATTACTTAGAATGCAGGGAATGACACTTAGAGAGAGTGAAGTTCCATTTTTCAAAGTGCTTTTGCTTTGTTAAACTTGGAGAAGGCTCAAAAATGTTTGGGATTCTCGGTCTAGATCTTCCTCCTTTCTACGGACTCTACGACAACGTGCTCCCTTTCTGTCTCAATAATGGCATCATCAAGTTAATCCACAAAAAAGGGAAAAAGAATAGAATTGAGAACTGGTCTCCAATTACGATGCTTCAAACGGGATATAAGGTCATTTCCAAACATGCATGCCAAACATGATGAGTAGTTCTCTAAAAAGTAGTTCTCTAAAATTGATATGCATGCCAAACATGATGAGTGCAATGCTCTTCATGAGGATTACTCAATTATAGATCATGTTTCTGATATTCCTCTGAGTGATACTACATTAGAAATATGTCCTGAAATGCAGGACAATGATCCTACTCATAGGATAGAGGATAAATCACTAATTGGAGTTCTAGAGAGTGATATGTACATAGATGATGCTATACTCCACAAGGAGGAGTATAAGAACGATCATGAGAAGGATGAAAATAAGTCTTCGATTGCTCATTCATATAGTGATATGTATGCCAATAATAATCATGCTGAGTTAAATTCCTATGAGGATGAGATTGAGCATGAAATGTCAAATGAAACACTCATAGAAATGCATGACAAATCTGATGAAGAATCTGTAGTGAGTGAGGGTGACTATGAAAAGATAGAAATTTATGACTCCACTGAAGAGGCTAGATTTAGCCACTATGAATCGAATGAAGAATTCCTTATTCAATTGTAGTTGTTCAAGGATTCGTATGTGAGGACGCACTTGACCAAGAGTCGATGATCGACGAGATGAATGAAGAATGTGGTCTAAGCATATCCTCTGAAGAGAATAGGCAAGAGAGAACTGAAGTAGGTATAGAACACTATAGTGAGCTTTTGAATCAAAAATCTCAATTGACATCAGACGACATCCAAAGCCCTAAAGAGGTTTTTGAGGATGAATATAAAGTCTATAAAGATTCTTACATAAAGGGGGAGTTCAGTGATTCAGATGAACTAGATTTTTTTAATTTTGATGACATTGAATCACTCCATGAGGAAGGGCGAATGCATTTCAAAAGTGATGATGATGGAGAGTTCTTGGAAAGGTTGGAGAAAGAAGCAGACTTCATAATTTCTAGGACTCAATAAGAAGGGAATGATTTTACTATGGAGAATAAAGATGATTGTGTTTTGATGTCTGAGTATGATGAAAACTTCTATTTGAAGTGGGGTTCTAATGATTCTATTCAAAAACCTCATCTTAATAATGATGGAAACATGATAGAAGATAATGAAAGGGATAAAATTCCTATCAATGATCTCAAGCATGAAATAAAAGAAAATACATGCTTGCAAGAAAATTTCAATTATGAATCAAACATATGCAAATCTCGAACTTCATACACATGTGTTCTTGAATCTGCACATGATGAATTTGAAAGAATCATAAATAAAGATACTTGTGCTCAGATAATTGAAACATGGATGTCCAAATTCTCTGAGAATTACAAAAACCAAACAAGCCGCCAAGAGGTAGACAAGCAAATAAGGTGGCTTGTATACATATTTACTGTATTTATGTATATAACCTTGATTGATGCAATTCAAAGATGGCTTGTTTTGAAACATAGCTTCTTTGGAGAGCATTTATCTGTGAAAAAGTATTGGAAAGGAATTTCTTGAATTCACAAGAAATTCAAAACCGACTTTTGAAATATAAGTATGTAAATACTTAATAATTATGTTTTGATTTTTTTGAGATGGATAAAAGTAAATATATAAAAAAATAAATAAATGTAGATATATAAATGCATAAATAAATAAATATATAAATGAAATAAATAAACAAATACAAATAATATATATATATATATATATATATATAATATGTACATAAATAAATAAATATATAAATAAGTAGAAGAAGTAAGTGGATCTAATATTCAAGTAGAAATAATTTTTTTTTCAAATAATCTTTTTAATTATGATGCTACTGATGTGTTTTCTGAGTTTATGAGTAAAGGTGAAGATTTGGAGCCGATTACGAATCGAGAATTGGATAGGATCATAAGAAGAACAACGATTTTGAATCTATATTTCCTATGGTGAATAAATTTTGATTCGATATTTCCTATCACATGTTTAGTGTTTGAATGCAGGGAAAGATCGAAGGAAGGTGATGGAGAGTAACGTAGAGCTCAGAAAGCCTTGTCTTTTTTCTTAGTTCTCCTATTAACCGAAAATCTTTTTTGCACCATATTGAGGTGCATTGCACATAAAGTATGCATATTTTAAGTTGAAAAGTGCACATGTTTTTGAATCCCATAGATGTACAATCATTTACACATGAGATATATTTGTAAATATCATAAGTAAAAGCATGTTAAGCCTTGAGTGAAAGTGAGAGGAATTGCGAAGGAACAAAAATGATTGCATTTGAGAGTGGGAGTCATGAGTGGAGAGGTTCCTTAGGTAGAAACCATGAGAAGCGTTTCCATACTTGCACCATAATTGTGAATTGTTGCATCTAAAGTACGCATGCTTAGAAATGTATGTGCACAGAGTTTTGAAGCCTATAGATGCACATCTAATTGCACATGAGCTAAATTGAAGATGTATAATCAAAATTCAGTTTGAGTTCGAGTGGGAAAACCTCACCATCGAAATCTTGATATCTCCTCTTTGCACCATTATGC
This sequence comes from Ceratopteris richardii, assembly GCA_020310875.1. Classification (NCBI taxonomy): domain Eukaryota; kingdom Viridiplantae; phylum Streptophyta; class Polypodiopsida; order Polypodiales; family Pteridaceae; genus Ceratopteris; species Ceratopteris richardii. The sequence continues at coordinate 189,266,889 of CM035407.1, forward strand.
TTTCCGATGCATTTTAGAGTATGCATGTATAGGGCCCACTACATGGCCGTGCATAGACACAATGACTTTGTATGCCCATGCACTTTGCAGATGGAGATATGAAGATTGGTGTGGCGCATCCGGAGGATGCGTAGGTTCAGAGGGGGTGGATGTGGTCGCGATTCGAAGCCAATAATCAAATGACAGTCTGGAAGGTGCTCGGAGTACCTTTGATATCATGTCTTCACACGATGTAATCTCATGGAATAGAATGATCATGGCCTATGCAAATTAAGTTATCAATGTGTATGGAAGATGTGAAAGTTTAAAAGGAGTAGAGCCTGCAATACGTGATATGCAAGTTCGGAACACCATATGATGGATCACTATGTTAACAGTAAACAAAAATTATGATTTTGGAGGCCAAGCCTTCCAAAATCTTTTCCCAAGGGGGCCGGTTTCCTTAGTTCCATCCAACGGCGAGGGAAGTGAAGATTGCTTACCTTATTGGGGGGCAAGGGAATGCTCAGATCGGGATGCAATTGTGGGTGACCACGTGTGAAAGGAGTGCTTGCCATTTTACCGAGGAGAATGTTCAGAGGGGGCAGACTTCGGAGGGAAGACACGGATGCTTTTTTGATTCAAAATAAAAAAGAAAGGCGGCAGATTTCGGAGGCTCTCAAGGGGATCTTTGAAAATGTGCGCTTGCCACTTTGGTCAAGAAGGGGGGATGCACCTCAACGGGTGGCAAGACGTAGAGGTGGTTGTCCTTCTAGTTTCTGGAAGGGGAAAGCTAATCCATAAAGAAACAGAGGCCCTGACGGGGCAACGGAGAAAAGAAAAAAGAAAATCAACTATTGGAGGATTTCTCGGTAGCAAGGAGAACAGAGGAGATGGCGATATACTGGGGAGAACGGGCATGCAGCTAGGCAACTAATGACTCTCTCTTGACGACTGAAGATTTTCCAGTGAAAGGAGAGGACTTTGACATATGACAGGGGGGTTATTAACAAATGTTTTCTTTTGCTGTTTGCGGTGTCCATTCTTGGCTGTCTTCTCAATGCTAAGATGAATGGGAAAATTGCAATCTTGGTCGGTATGCACCAGCATTGGCTGTTGTGCTGGGCTCGATGATTTCCTAGGAGTGGCATCCTTAACTCTATGTGGAGATCAGAATTCTAAAACTTTGATGAAGATGAAGGCACGGTCTGAAGTTGGCGCAAAGATTAGTGGAGCAACGGGATTTGCCAAGAGAAACATGGTCCATCGAATTCAATACTAGTGATTCAACAATGGGAAATACATAATCGAAAATTCAGTTTCTTGTAAGTAATTATTGCACTTGAGCCCATGTTTATGGAAAACTTTAAAATATCCTTGACTTAGCAGCGTCGGTTTCACTTACTGCATCCTATTTTTTTTGTTGTTGTTTATTTGTATCTTTCTTCGTCTTAGTTTGAATTTAAAGTCTTTATCAATTTAGGAGTGAAGAAAGAGATAAATATATAACGCCAATTTATAGACGCCGAACATAATCTTTCATGTCTGATGTTTGTTGCAAAGAATATGCCCTGAAAGAGTTGAAGAACTCAACCACGTTCGATACTGAAAAGTTTATCCGGAAACATTGAGTGTTAAGCTGAATTAGATATAGTTTAGGATGAAACTAATAAACCAATAATCAAATGTAAACGGTTTCAATAAATGAAAAAGCATGCATAAAAGAGCAAACTCTGACAAAAAGTGGAAATCGTGATTGAACAGCGTAGCTTTTATCATTAAAGAAACTGTAGTGAGCATCCTGAGTGAATGAACGAAGTGTTGAGACAACAGACGAAAATATTTTCAAAGGACTTTTAATTCCTTACAACTTGGAATCTTTCCTTATTAATCTTCTTTTCTCGACTGGATGTAATTGTCTTATTGAACTAGAGCAGTAAACAGTCAAACTATCAGAAGGTTTTACTCGCAGCTTTGAGAAGTAGAAACTGTACTCTTTTGAGTTTAATTCAACACGAACTCTTTCTCTGTGATTCATAGCAGTACTCAGTTTAAAAGCTTTCGAAAACTCAAGTATATGTTCTTTTGACTGCAAAGCATTGGTTTCTTCATGTTCTCCGCTGCAAGCTATGAATGCAAGGTTTCTGTATGTACACTGCAGTCCTAGTTCGAAGAATAGTCTATATCTGTGATCATATGACTTATAGGCTAATTTTGAAGTTTTCAGAAATTTAGTTTTACTACTTTGTGCGCTGAACAAAAGCAATAGTCGTTTGTCTACAAAAACAAAAATAAACAAAAACTTTCTGCTGAGAACTGTACGATACAAAGAAATAACATTGGTGATGTGTGTTAACAGCCCAACATCTAACACCCTTTTCACGCACATAACAATTAGAACTTGATTTCTTGTTTTGCTAGGTAAGTTTGACTTCTTTGTCTAAGAATTGTTTGTTTTCTTTTACGAGAAGTGCATCAGGATAACTTCCTTTTGAGCTTCCATGAAACTGCTCGTTCATTAGTGATTTGCATGAAACCCTCTCAAACTACTCTATTTTTTTTTCCTACACAAAACGATGATGATGACAAGCGCACAACCCGAGATGAAGGGATTAAGGTTAAGATCAAGAAAACATCAACCTCCAACAAAGTTTTTTTATTTTTAGGACAGCATCAAATGCTTGCCTCATTTCCTTGTGATTCCCAAGAACAGGTTTCCTTGGAAAATTACTTAGAATGCAGGGAATGACACTTAGAGAGAGTGAAGTTCCATTTTTCAAAGTGCTTTTGCTTTGTTAAACTTGGAGAAGGCTCAAAAATGTTTGGGATTCTCGGTCTAGATCTTCCTCCTTTCTACGGACTCTACGACAGCGTGCTCCCTTTCTGTCTCAATAATGGCATCATCAAGTTAATCCACAAAAAAGGGAAAAAGAATAGAATTGAGAACTGGTGTCCAATTATGATGCTTCAAACGGGCTATAAGGTCATTTCCAAACATGCACACCAAACATGATGAGTAGTTCTCTGAAAAGTAGTTCTCTAAAAATTGATATGCATGCCAAACATGATGAGTGCAATGCTCTTCATGAGGATTACTCAATTACAGATCATGTTTCTGATATTCCTCTGAGTGATACTACATTAGAAATATGTCCTGAAATGCAGGACAATGATCCTACTCATACGATAGAGGATAAATCACTAATTGGAGTTCTAGAGATTGATATGTACGTAGATGACGCTATACTCCACAAAGAGGAGTATAAGAACGATCATGAGAAGGATGAAAATAAGTCTTCGATTGCTCATTCATACAGTGATATGTTTGCCAATAATAATCATGCTGAGTTAAATTGCTATGAGGATGAGATTGAGCATGAAATGTCAAATGAAACACTCATAGAAATGCATGAAAAATCTGATGAAGAATCTGTAGTGAGTGAGGGTGAATATGAAAAGATAGAAATTTATGACTCCACTGAAGAGGCTAGATTTAGCCACTATGAATCGAATGAAGAATACCTTATTCAATTGTAGTTGTTCAAGGATTCGTATGTGAGGACGCACTTGACCAAGAGTCGATGATTGACGAGATGAATGAAGAATGTGGTCTAAGCATATCCTCTGAAGAGAATAGGCAAGAGAGAACTGAAGTAGGTATAGAACACTATAGTGAGCTTTTGAATAAAAAATTTCAATTGACATCTGACGACATCCAAAGCCCTAAAGAGGTTTTTGAGGATGAATATAAAGTCTATAAAGATTCTTACATAAAGGGGGAGTTCAGTGATTCAGAGGAACTAGATTTTTTTAATTTTGATGACATTGAATCACTCCATGAGGAAGGGCGAATGCATTTCAAAAGTGATGATGATGGAGAGTTCTTAGAAAGGTTTGAGAAAGAAGGAGACTTCATAATTTCTGGAACTCAATCAGAAGGGAATGATTTTACTATGGAGAATAAAGATGACTGTGTTTTGATGTCTGAGTATGATGAAAACTTCTATTTGAAGTGGGATTCAAATGATTCTATTCAAAAACCTCATCTTAACAATGATGGAAAAATGATAGAAGATAATGAAAGGGATAAAATTCCTATAAATGATCTCAAGCATGAAATAAAAGAAAATACATGCTTGCAAGAAAATTTCAATTATGAATCCAACATATGCAAATCTCGAACTTCATACACATGTGTTCTTGACTCTGCACATGATGAATTTGAAAGAATCATAAATAAAGATACTTGTGCTCAGATAATTGAAACGTGGATGTCCAAATTCTCTGAGAATTACAAAAACCAAACAAGCCGCCAAGAGGTAGACAAGCGATAAGGTGGCTTGTATACATATTTATTGTATTAATGTATATAACCTTGATTGATGCAATTCAAAGATGGCTTGTTTTGAAACATAGCTTCTTTGGAGAGCATTTATCTGTGAAAAAGTATTGGAAAGGAATTTCTTGAATTCAAAAGAAATTCAAAAGCGACTTTTGAACTATAAGTATGTAAATACTTAATAATTATGTTTTGATTTTTTCGAGATGGATAAAAGTAAATATAAAAAAATAAATAAACAAATGAATAGATATATAAATGCATAAATAAATAAATATATAAATGAAATAAATAAATAAATACAAATAATATATATATATGTATATATATATATATATATAAACAAACAAATATGTAAATAAATAAATAAATATATAAATAAGTAGAAGAAGTAAGTGGATCTAATATTCAAGAAGAAATAATTTTTTTTCAAATAATCTTTTTAATTATGATGCTACTGATGTGTTTTCTGAGTTTATCAGTACAGGTGAAGATTTGGAGCCGATTACGAATCGAGAATTGGAATGGATCATAAGAAGAACAACGGTTTTGAATCGATATTTCCTATCGTGAATAAATTTTGATTCGATATTTCCTATCACATGTTTAGTGTTTGAATGTAGGAAAAGATCGAAGGAAGGTGATGGAGAGTAACGTAGAGCTCAGAAAGCCTTGTCTTTTTTCTTAGTTCTCCTATTAACCAAAAATCTTTTTTGCACCATATTGAGGTGCATTGCACATAAAGTATGCATATTTTAAGTTGAAAAGTGCACATGTTTTTGAATCCCATAGATGTACAATCATTTACACATGAGATATATTTGTAAATATCATAAGTAAAAGCATGTTAAGCCTTGAGTGAAAGTGAGAGGAATTGCAAAGGAACAAAAATGATTGCATTTGAGAGTGGGAGTCACGAGTGGAGAGGTTCCTTAGGTGGAAACCATGAGAAGCGTTTCCATACTTGCACCATAATTGTAAATTGTTGCATCTAAAGTACGCATGCTTAGGAATGTATGTGCACAGAGTTTTGAAGCCTATAGATGCACATCTAATTGCACATGAGCTAAATTGAAGATGTATAATCAAAATTCAGTTTGAGTTCGAGTGGGAAAACCTCACCATCGAAATCTTGATATCTCCTCTTTGCACCATTATGCTTTCCGATGCATTTTAGAGTATGCATGTATAGGGCCCACTACATGGCCGTGCATGGACACAATGACTTTGTATGCCCATGCACTTTGTAGATGGAGATATGAAGATTGGTGTGGCGCATCCGGAGGATGCATAGGTTCAGAGGGGGTGGATGTGGTCGCGATTCGAAGCCAATAATCAAATGACAGTCTGGAAGGTGCTCGAAGTACCTTTGATATCATGTCTTCACACGATGTAATCTCATGGAATAGAATGATCATGGCCTATGCAAATTAAGTTATCAATGTGTATGGAAGATGTGAAAGTTTAAAAGGAGCAGAGCCTGCAATACGTGGTATGCAAGTTCGGAACACCATATGATGGATCACTATGTTAACAGTAAACAAAAATTATGATTATGGAGGCCAAGCCTTCCAAAATCTTTTCCCAAGGGGGCCGGTTTCCTTAGTTCCATCCAACAGCGAGGGAAGTGAAGATTGCTTACCTTATTGGGAGGCAAGGGAATGCTCAGATCGGGATGCAATTGTGGGTGACCACGTGCAAAAGGAGTGCTTGCCATTTTCCCGAGGAGAATGTTCAGAGGGGGAAGACTTCGGAGGGCAGACACAGATGCTTTTTTGATTCAAAATCGAAAAGAAAGGCGGCAGATTTCGGAGGCTCTCAAGGGGATCTTTGAAAATGTGTGCTTGCCACTTTGGTCAAGAAGGGGGGATGCACCTCAATGGGTGGCAAGATGTAGAGGTGGTTGTCCTTGTGGTTTCTGGAAGGGGAAAGCTAATCCATAAAGAAACAGAGGCCTTGACGGGGCAACGGAGAAAAGAAAAAAGAAAATCAACTATTGGAGGATTGCTCGGTAGCAAGGAGAATAGAGGAGATGGCGATGTACTAGGGAGAACGGGCACGCAGCTAGGCAACTTCTGACTCTCTCTTGGCGACTGAAGATTTGCCAGTGAAAGGAGAGGACTTTGACATATGATAGGGGGGTTATTAACAAATGTTTTCTTTTGCTGTTTGCGGTGTCCATTCTTGGCTGTCTTCTCAATGCTAAGATGAATGGGGAAAATTGCAATCTTGGTCGGTATGCACCAGCACTGGCTGTTGTGTTGGGCTCGATGATATCCTAGGTGTGGCATCCTTAACTCTATGTGGAGATCAGAATTCTAAAACTTTGATGAAGATGAAGGCATGCTCTGAAGTTGGCGCAAAGATTAGTGGAGCAACGGGATTTCCCAAGAGAAACATGGTCCATCGAATTCAATACTACTGATTCAACACTCGGAAATACATAATCGAAAATTCAGTTTCTTGTAAGTCATTATTACACTTGAGCCCATGTTAATGGAAAACTTTAAAATATCCTTGACTTAGCAGCGTCGGTTTCACTTACTACATCCTATTTCTTTTTATGTTGTTTATTTGTATCTTTCTTCGTCTTAGCTTGAATTTAAAGTCTTTCTCAATTTAGGAGTGAAGAAAGAGATAAATATATAACGCCACTTTATAGACGCCGAACATAGGATCTTTGAAGAAAAACATAATCTTTCATGTCTGATCTTTGCTGCAAGGAATATGCCCTGAAAGATTTGAAGAACTCAACCACGTTCGATACTGAAAAGTTTATCCGGAAACATTGAGTGTTAAGCTGAATTAGATATAGTTTAGGATGAAACTAATAAACCAATAATCAAATGCAAACGGTTTCAATAAATGAAAAAGCTTGCATAAAAGAGCAAACTCTGACAAAAAGTGGAAATCGTGATTGAACAGCGTAGCTTTTATCATTAAAGAAACTGTAGTGAGCGTTCTGAGTGAATGAACGAAGTGTTGAGACAACAGACGAAAATATTTTCAAAGGACTTTTAATTCCTTACAACTTGGAATCTTTCCTTATTAATCTTCTTTTCCCGACTGGATGTAATGGTCTTATTGAACTAGAGCAGTAAACATTCAAACTATCAGAAGGTTTTACTCGCAGCTTTGAGAAGTAGAAACTATACTCTTTTGAGTTTAATTCAACTTGAACTCTTTCTCTGTGATTCATAGCAGTACTCAGTTTAAAAGCTTTAGAAAACTCAAAGCATTGGTTGCTTCATGTTCTCCGCTGCAAGCTATGAATGCAAGGTTTCTGTATGTACACTGCAGTCCTAGTTCGAAGAATAGTCTGTATCTGTGATCATATGACTTTTAGGCTAATTTTGAAGTTTTCAGAAATTTAGTTTTACTACTTTGTGCGCTGAACAAAAGCAATAGTCGTTTGTCTACAAAAACAAAAATAAACAAAAACTTTCTGCTGAGAACTGTACGATACAAAGAAATAACATTGGTGATGTGTGTTAACAGCCCAACATCTAACACCCTTTTCACGCACATAACAATCAGAAGTGTTTGTTTTCTTTTACGAGAAGTGCATCAGGATAACTTCCTTTTGAGCTTCCATGAAACTGCTCGTTCGTTAGTGATTTGCATGAAACCCTCTCAAACTACTCTATTTTTTTTTCCTACACAAAACGATGATGATGACAAGCGCACAACCCGAGATGAAGGGATTAAGGTTAAGATCAAGAAAACATCAACCTCCAACGAAGTTTTTTTTTTCTTTTAGGACAGCATCAAATGCTTGCCTCACTTTCTTGTGATTCCCAGGAACAGGTTTCGTTGGAAAATTACTTAGAATGCAGGGAATGACACTTAGAGAGAGTGAAGTTCCATTTTTCAAAGTGCTTTTGCTTTGTTAAACTTGGAGAAGGCTCAAAAATTTTTGGGATTCTCGGTCTAGATCTTCCTCCTTTCTACGGACTCTACGACAGCGTGCTCCCTTTCTGTCTCAATAATGGCATCATCAAGTTAATCCACAAAAAAGGGAAAAAGAATAGAATTGAGAACTGGTGTCCAATTAGGATGCTTCAAACGGGATATAAGGTCATTTCCAAACATGCATGCCAAACATGATGAGTATTTCTCTAAAAAGTAGTTCTCTAAAAATTGATATGCATGCCAAACATGATGAGTGCAATGCTCTTCATGAGGATTACTCAATTATAGATCATGTTTCTGATATTCCTCTGAGTGATACTACATTAGAAATATGTCCTGAAATGCAAGACAATGATCCTACTCGTACGATAGAGGATAAATCACTAATTGGAGTTCTTGAGAGTGATATGTACGTAGATGACGCTATACTCCACAAAGAGGAGTATAAGAACGATCATGAGAAGGATGAAAATAAGTCTTCGATTGCTCATTCATACAGTGATATGTATGCCAATAATAATCATGCTGAGTTAAATTCCTATGAGGATGAGATTGAGCATGAAATGTCAAATGAAACACTCATAGAAATGCATGACAAATCTGATGAAGAATCTGTAGTGAGTGAGGGTGACTATGAAAAGATAGAAATTTATGACTCCACTGAAGAGGCTAGATTTAGCCACTATGAATCGAATGAAGAATTCCTTATTCAATTGTAGTTGTTCAAGGATTCGTATGTGAGGACGCACTTGACCAAGAGTCGATGATCGACGAGATGAATGAAGAATGTGGTCTAAGCATATCCTCTCAAGAGAATATGCAAGAGAGAACTGAAGTAGGTATAGAACACTATAGTGAGCTTTTGAATAAAAAATTTCAATTGACATCAGACGACATCCAAAGCCCTAAAGAGGTTTTTGAGGATGAATATAAAGTCTATAAAGATTCTTACATAAAGGGGGAGTTCAGTGATTCAGATGAACTAGATTTTTTTAATTTTGATGACATTGAATCACTCCATGAGGAAGGGCGAATGCATTTCAAAATTGATGATGATGGAGAGTTCTTGGAAAGGTTGGAGAAAGAAGCAGACTTCATAATTTCTTGAACTCAATCAGAAGGGAATGATTTTACTATGGAGAATAAAGATGACTGTGTTTTGATGTCTGAGTATGATGAAAACTTCTATTTGAAGTGGGATTCAAATGATTTGATTCAAAAACCTCATCTTAACAATGATGGAAACATGATAGAAGATAATGAAAGGGATAAAATTCCTATCAATGATCTCAAGCATGAAATAAAAGAAAATACATGCTTGCAAGAAAATTTCAATTATGAATCCAACATATGCAAATCTCGAACTTCATACACATGTGTTCTTGAATCTGCACATGATGAATTTGAAAGAATCATAAATAAAGATACTTATGCTCAGATAATTGAAACATGGATGTCCAAATTCTCTGAGAATTACAAAAACCAAACAAGCCGCCAAGAGGTAGACAAGCAAATAAGGTGGCTTGTATACATATTTACTGTATTTATATATATAACCTTGATTGATGCAATTCAAAGATGGCTTGTTTTGAAACATAGCTTCTTTGGAGAGCATTTATCTGTGAAAAAGTATTGGAAAGGAATTTCATGCATTCACAAGAAATTCAAAAGCGACTTTTGAACTATAAGTATGTAAATACTTAATAATGATGTTTTGATTTTTTTGAGATGGATAAAAGTAAATATAAAAAAAAAAATGAATAGATATATAAATGCATAAATAAATAAATATATAACTGAAATAAATAAATAAATACAAATAATATATATATGTATATATATATATATATATATATATGTATATATATATATATATATATATAAACAAACAAATATGTAAATAAATAAATAAATATATAAATAAGAAGAAGAAGTAAGTGCATCTAATATTCAAGTAGAAATAAATTTTTTTCAAATAATCTTTTTAATTATGATGCTACTGATGTGTTTTCTAAGTTTATGAGTACAGGTGAAGATTTGGAGCCGATTACGAATCGAGAATTGGAATGGATCATAAGAAGAACAACGGTTTTGAATCGATATTTCCTATCGTTAATAAATTTTGATTCAATATTTCCTATCACATGTTTAGTGTTTGAATGCAGGAAAAGATCGAAGGAAGATGATGGAGAGTAATGTAGAGCTCAGAAAGCCTTGTCTTTTTTCTTAGTTCTCCTATTAACCAAAAATCTTTTTTGCACCATATTGAGGTGCATTGCACATAAAGTATGCATATTTTAAGTTGAAAAGTGCACATGTTTTTGAATCCCATAGATGTACAATCATTTACACATGAGATATATTTGTAAATATCATAAGTAAAAGCATGTTAAGCCTTGAGTGAAAGTGAGAGGAATTGCGAAGGAACAAAAATGATTGCATTTGAGAGTGGGAGTCATGAGTGGAGAGATTCCTTAGGTAGAAACCATGAGAAGCGTTTCCATACTTGCACCATAATTGTGAATTGTTGCATCTAAAGTACGCATGCTTAGAAATGTATGTGCACAGAGTTTTGAAGCCTATAGATGCACATCTAATTGCACATGAGCTAAATTGAAGATGTATAATCAAAATTCAGTTTGAGTTCGAGTGGGAAAACCTCACCATCGAAATCTTGATATCTCCTCTTTGCACCATTATGCTTTCCGATGCATTTTAGAGTATGCATGTATAGGGCCCACTACATGGCCGTGCATAGACACAATGACTTGGTATGCCCATGCACTTTGCAGATGGAGATATGAAGATTGGTGTGGCGCATCCGGAGGATGCATAGGTTCAGAGGGGGTGGATGTGGTCGCGATTCGAAGCCAATATTCAAATGACAATCTGGAAGGTGCTCGGAGTACCTTTGATATCATGTCTTCACACGATGTAATCTCATGGAATAGAATGATCATGGCCTATGCAAATTAAGTTATCAATGTGTATGGAAGATGTGAAAGTTTAAAAGGAGCAGAGCCTGCAATACGTGATATGCAAGTTCGGAACACCATATGATGGATCACTACGTTAACAGTAAACAAAAATTATGATTATGGAGGCCAAGCCTTCCAAAATCTTTTCCCAAGGGTGCCGGTTTCCTTAGTTCCATCCAACGGCGAGGGAAGTGAAGATTGCTTACCTTATTGGGAGGCAAGGGAATGCTCAGATCGGGATGCAATTGTGGGTGACCACGTGAGAAAGGAGTGCTTGCCATTTTCCCGAGGAGAATGTTCAGAGGGGATAGACTTCGGAGGGCAGACACGGATGCTTTTTTGATTCAAAATCGAAAAGAAAGGCGGCAGATTTCGGAGGCTCTCAAGGGGATCTTTGAAAATGTGCGCTTGCCACTTTGGTCAAGAAGGGGGGATGCACCTCAATGGATGGCAAGACGTAGAGGTGGTTGTCCTTCTGGTTTCTGGAAGGGGAAAGCTAATCCATAAAGAAACAGAGGCCCTGACGCGGCGACGGAGAAAAGAAAAAAGAAAATCAACTATTGGAGGATTGCTCGGTAGCAAGGAGAACAGAGGAGATGGCGATGTATTGGGGAGAACGGGCACGCAGCTAGGCAACTTCTGGCTCTCTCTTGGCGATTGAAGATTTGCCAGTGAAAGGAGAGGACTTTGACATATGACAGGGGGGTTATTAACAAATGTTTTCTTTTGTTGTTTGCGGTGTCCATTCTTGGCTGTCTTCTCAATGCTAAGATGAATGGGGAAAATTGCAATCTTGGTCGGTATGCACCAGCACTGGCTGTTGTGTTGGGCTCGATGATTTCCTAGGAGTGGCATCCTTAACTCTATGTGGAGATCGGAATTCTAAAACTTTGATGAAGATGAAGGCACGGTCTGAAGTTGGCGCAAAGATTAGTGGAGCAATGGGATTTGCCGAGAGAAACATGGTCCATCGAATTCAATACTACTGATTCAACACTGGGAAATACAGAATCGAAAATTCAGTTTCTTGTAAGTCATTATTGCACTTGAGCCCATGTTTATGGAAAACTTTAAAATATCCTTGACTTAGCAGCGTGGGTTTCACTTACTGCATCCTATTTTTTTTGTTGTTGTTTATTTGTATCTTTCTTCATCTTAGTTTGAATTTAAAGTCTTTCTCAATTTAGGAGTGAAGAAAGAGATAAATATATAACGCCAATTTATAGACGCCGAACATAGGATCTTTGAAGAAAAACATAATCTTTCATGTATGATCTTTGCTGCAAGGAATATGCCCTGAAAGATTTGAAGAACTCAACCACGTTCGATACTGAAAAGTTTATCCGGAAACATTGAGTGTTAAGCTGAATTAGATATAGTTTAGGATGAAACTAATAAACCAATAATCAAATGCAAACGGTTTCAATAAATGAAAAAGCTTGCATAAAAGAGCAAACTCTGACAAAAAGTGGAAATCGTGATTGAACAGCGTAGCTTTTATCATTAAAGAAACTGTAGTGAGCGTTCTGAGTGAATGAACGAAGTGTTGAGACAACAGACGAAAATATTTTCAAAGGACTTTTAATTCCTTACAACTTGGAATCTTTCCTTATTAATCTTCTTTTCCCGACTGGATGTAATGGTCTTATTGAACTAGAGCAGTAAACAGTCAAACTATCAGAAGGTTTTACTCGCAGCTTTGAGAAGTAGAAACTGTACTCTTTTGAGTTTAATTCAACTCGAACTCTTTCTTTGTGATTCATAGTAGTACTCAGTTTAAAAGCTTTAGAAAACTCAAGTATATGTTCTTTTGACTACAAAGCATTGGTTGCTTCATGTTCTCCACTGCAAGCTATGAATGCAAGGTTTCTGTATGTACACTGCAGTCCTAGTTCGAAGAATAGTTTGTATCTGTGATCATATGACTTTTAGGCTAATTTTGAAGTTTTCAGAAATTTAGTTTTACTACTTTGTGCGTTGAACAAAAGCAATAGTCGTTTGTCTACAAAAACAAAAATAAACAAAAACTTTCTGCTGAGAACTGTACGATACAAAGAAATAACATTGGTGATGTGTGTTAACAGCCCAACATCTAACACCCTTTTCACGCACATAACAATCAGAACTTGATTTCTTGTGTTGCTAGGTAAGTTTGACTTCTTTGTCTAAGAAGTGTTTGTTTTCTTTTACGAGAAGTGCATCAGGATAACTTCCTTTTGAGCTTCCATGAAACTGCTCGTTCGTTAGTGATTTGCATGAAACCCTCTCAAACTACTCTATTTGTTTTTCCTACACAAAACGATGATGATGACAAGCGCACAACCCGAGATGAAGGGATTAAGGTTAAGATCAAGAAAACATCAACCTCCAACGAAGTTTTTTTTTTTTAGGACAGCATCAAATGCTTGCCTCATTTCCTTGTGATTCCCAGGAACAGGTTTCCTTGGAAAATTACTTAGAATGCAGGGAATGACACTTAGAGAGAGTGAAGTTCCATTTTTCAAAGTGCTTTTGCTTTGTTAAACTTGGAGAAGGCTCAAAAATTTTTGGGATTCTCAGTCTAGATCTTCCTCCTTTCTACGGACTCTACGACAGCGTGCTCCCTTTCTGTCTCAATAATGGCATCATCAAATTAATCCACAAAAAAGGGAAAAAGAATAGAATTGAGAACTGGTGTCCAATTACGATGCTTCAAACGGGATATAAGGTCATTGCCCAAGTCATAGGCAACATAATTTCCTGCCATCTAAGAGCATGGTTAAGCGAAGACCAAAAAGTTTTCATCAAAGGCAGGTCAATATTGGAAGCCATTATAGATATTTGGGAAGGTCTCGACTTCATGGATGAATCAAGACTAGATGTGGCCTTCCTCAAGATCGACTTTGACAAAGCTTACAATAGGTTGGAATGAGACTATATTCTGCAGTCTCTTAAAGTCCTCAGATGCCGTCAGAAATTCATCAAGATGATCTCGACCCTTCTGGGAAACGCATCGACTCAAATTAATGTAAATTGCCAACTTTAGAAGGCGATCAAACTAAAAAGATCGATTAGACAAGGGTGCCCATTGGCTCCACTTCTCTTTGCCATTGCCACGGAAGGCTTAGCCGGCTTGTGGAACAAAAGGTGGAAGTTGGTAATATCAAAGGCCTCCACTTGCCGCGTGACCACGGTCAAATCACCATGAGACTTTTTGCCGATGATATGAACTCGTTTATCCTAAATGATAGCACCAGCCTGGAGACGTTTTGGAGATGCCTAGACACTTTCTGCAAAGCCTCTCGTTCCAAAAACCACTCTAAGGCCGCTTTCAGAGCTATTGTTGGGATGCAACCCAAATTTCTCTTTGTTTATGGCTGTCAAAATATTCCTCCAACCCAAATTTTCCAGCTTCTTGGGATTCCCTTGGGTTTTGGTATCTCGTTGGAGCAGCGTTGGAATTGGATCCTGGCCAGACTCGAAAGCAAGTTAAACTTTTGGAGAGGTATGCAAATCAATCTCGCTGGTCGTGCAGTGGCTATCAACACGTTCATCATTTCGTCTAGCATTTACTTCCTCTCTTGTTGGAGGCTGAAAGAGCAAGAGCTTTCCAAACTGGAAAGTATTTGCAAAAACTTCTTTTGGATGGGCAACCATAATTGGAGGGGAGTGCCCAAAATCAAGTGGTCCATCTGCTCTAGCCAAAGAGATAATGGGTCCTTGGCATTCTGAAAAATGTATGTATGCATTTCTTTTTTAGTGTATGTATGACTATATTTGTTGTATGTATGTATGTACATGATTCATTAAGCGTTGTATTTATTTGTGTATTTGAATGTGCATAGATTCACATCTTGGTACATACTGCGTTTTTTTGTATGGAATTACATATATATCTATTGACATAAAAATAAATGTATGACTTTTTGCATAGGTGTGTATCATTTCAAGGATTTTTATAGGTGTATTTATGTTTGTATGTGTGCCTGCTTGATTAAGTTTGCATGTATGAGCTCGTCTTTGTGTGCGCTTAGATGCCTATTTGTCATGCAAGTTTTGTCATCTATGTGTATATACATGTATCTCTAGTTTTATATATGGAAATATGTGTGAAGATATGTATTTATATAATAATGTTTCTTGGTAATTAGGCAGGTACTTAGCAAGTAAGTAACTACATAAGTGTTCTATTATATGCATATGGTTGTGATTGAAATTGCATTTAACACGAGATGTATGTACATATTTATCCACGTATACATGCACAAATGAACGTGGATATACATGTATATTTGCGTACATATATATGTATATGTGTATCTATATGCGTACCTCTCTCTCTCTATATATATATATATATGTCTATAGATCATATTTAATGCATAAATGTATATATCTACATATGTTTTTTAATGCATGTGTGTACGTAAAAATTACATGTATGGGCTGAAGTCGTTACGATGTTCCTGTTGAACTCGTTATGACGTTGTTGCTGGTCATTGTGATGTATTGTTGTGGAAGTCAATAACATCCACCTGGCAGAGGGGATTGAATCGAAGGAGCTACGATTGATGATAGAGTTCATCGATAGGCCTTGGTGCAATGCGATGAAGGCGTAACAAGCTTGGCATAGGCCATGTGACAGTTGAAGACGCGGCACCTGATGCTCCGGGTCACTAGGACCTCGATCGTGGAAGAGGCGAGAAGTGTCGATTCACAGGAGGCCCTATAATTGATCGTAGGACGAGCTACGATTGATCGCCGGACGCATCTTCCGCGTGCTACAAGGCATCTATCGCGGGACGAGCTTTGAAGTGGGTGCACATGTGATAGCGAAAGCCAGCCTTATTTATCGCGCCTCTATCGTGCCTTTTCGATCTGTGCGTGTCTTTGGAGGCCTGTATCTTCAGAGGGAATCTCTTTTGTTCGCACGTCTGGGCGTTCTTCTCAGAGATTCTGTTTTTCTTTTAAGGTTTTTTCTTTTTTAATAAAAGGAAGTTCGGCCTTAGCCTAATCTCTCGGACTTTGACTTTAATTAAAATAAAGAAGAAAGGTTACAAGTGGATGGGATTAGTGCCCATGGGACCCCTCAAGTCCCACAATGCAGGGGAGGAATATGGTAGCCTAGA
Source organism: Ceratopteris richardii (assembly GCA_020310875.1). Classification (NCBI taxonomy): domain Eukaryota; kingdom Viridiplantae; phylum Streptophyta; class Polypodiopsida; order Polypodiales; family Pteridaceae; genus Ceratopteris; species Ceratopteris richardii. Next base: position 189,283,205 of record CM035407.1, read on the forward strand.
GGGCATTACAAATGAGGCGGATAAATTCATCATCACCCTCATGTGGGACCCATTTGGGTTTCAACTTGTTGTTTTCGAGGAGATAAATACAGTGATGTCTAAACGGCGGAGATCTCTTATCTCGGGAGATTCTTTTACCTAGAAGAAACAAGGATTTCTCGATCGACCATTCCTTAGGAGTTTGGCCAAAATTGACAGGACATCGCTCCCTCCAAATCTTCCAGATGAGCATCCGACTGCCTCACCCAACATCACCTGTTGCCAATTGATTTGGTTCGAGAGTCTCAATACTCGGGTCACGTGACACTAGATAACACGAGACTTGGGGCAGTCGAAGAACAGGTGAACTAAATCTTCGATGCATCCATGACAACGCTTGCACCATGGCGGCACACCATAGATTTTGTTAGCTCTTGCATTGGACCAGATACCTTTATGCAAGATTTGCCACATGAGAACGGACTTTTTGACCTCAATTAGGGGGTGCCAAATAGACATGAATCTTAGTTCCCACCGTAGTTTGGTCCAAGAAAGGCACCATCTCTAGTTAAGAGTGTGGTGAACATCTAAGTTCTCTTTGAAGTTGGGAGTTCTGGATAGCTTCTTACCATTGCTCCATTTAAGGCCCTCCAGGCAAGGAAGATCCTGACCGCAGAGAAGGCGGGTAGTTGAGCGGTCCCATGCTAAACACCTGCTTTGAAGAAGAGTCCATTCCTCAAGGGTAATTCTAAGTCTCGGATCCAATTCTTCGAACCTAATCCACTGGCTGGTCTCTTGTTTCTAGAGTTGTTTCCACTGTTTGAACCCCTTGTTCCATAATCGCTTTGCAGTTTGGAGGTTCCAAGACTCCACCCCCCTAATGCCGCAGATCGGGAACCAGATAGAGTCATTTTGTCTTATCCCAGCCGCCCACTTCCACTCATCACTGATTCTGATGAACTGTTTGGCCTTGTTCCAATTCTTCCATAAAGAACACACGAGGCTAGACCCTTTAGGGGACACCGGGTGGGGGGAGAACAAAAGCGTGAGAATCCCTATGTCCTTCCAACCCGGAAGGCCAACTAAGGTAAGGTCTTCCGTGTTTCTGAATATCAATTTAGCCCAAGAGGACTCCCTATTGCTCCAGGCCTTGATAAGCCACTTCGCCGCCAGCTTGTCAGCCAACCCAACGATATCTAAAATTCCCAAACCCCCTGAGTCTTTAGGGCTAATGCAAGTTTCCCATTTGATTTTGGGAATCCCCCTCCTGTTGGGGTCCCCAGTCCAAAGGAAGTTTCTGCAGATTCTTTCCACTTTGGCCAAGTCTTTGTCCTTAGCTCTCCAACACGAGATAAAGTAAATAATTGTAGACAACACAAATGTGTTAACAACCATAGCACGCGCTGCCAAATTGACTTGCATACCTTTCCAATGATTCAGCTTGCTATTGAGCTTGGATAGCACCCAGTTCCAGCGTTGGTCCATTGAGATGTCAAGAATTAATCTTCCTTTGTGAGCAAAGATAAATTTAGTCTTTTCATTCTCTAAGTGATTGAGTGGATCCATGTTAAAGAAGAAAAGGGGAAGAAAGCACACCTTGAATTAAGAAGATGGCATAAAAATTTAGAAGAATGACACTCGGTAGCTCACATTTAGGATTTTTGATTCTATGGCGGCTAAGCTAGGGTACTACTCCCTCATGGTCGTTGCATCCCCCTACTGGGGGGAACACATCCTCCTTAGTGTTGAGAGGTGCAATTGGGGTTTCCTTAGTCTAAGGTATCTCTTTGGTTTAGATCAGTTGTCAATGTCACTCCAAGATGCACTATGTAATGGACTTGCAAGTTCCTCTGCAATCAACTTGCTCGCATATGGCTCTAATTGAATAGGTATGAGTCATGTAAATGGTGTAGCACGTCTGATGCAAATTAATACTAATCCTGCAGAAGCGGAGATAAGAGAACAATTACTGGAACATGTCGATTTTGTCCAAGAAGTAACTGATTCTGGGGGGGAGGGGGGGCAAAAAATGTGGAAATGGAAATAGAAGATATGTTCGAGCTCTTCAAATGCAACAGTAAGATCTATTTTCAATGTTTAACAATCAAATATTTACAGGTAACCCTAAACCTTTGTATAGCATTGTAGAAGGTAAAGGTAAGGAAAAATTGTTTGACGAAAATAGAATTGACGAGTTTAAAGAAGGTGATAAAGATACTCATGAGAACTCTATCAATTTTGATTCGGACTATGAGGACAAAGATGATAGTACTTTGATAATAGATAGGTCTTCCCTTGAGAATTGGCATAACTATGATGAAGACTATGCGGACAAAGATGATAGTACTCTGATAATAGATAGGTCTTCCCTTGAGAATTGGCATAATCATCTTTATGAGAAAATTGTGATTGGGCCATGTCATGGACCGTGATTGGCATAGGAAGTTCTCAAAGCTTAGATGAAGACTAATTGGGAAAGTCATGGTTTACGTGCCAAACATGTTCAATATCTTCCCAATAGTTATTTCTTTTTCTTTTTTGAAGATGCCAATAGTGCAATGCATGTAATAGATGAAGGACACTGCATTATTAGAAATACTCCTATTTCCTTTTTTAAATGGCACCAGGGTTTTAATCCTAGAGGACCTTAGCCTACTGAGGTCCCTGTGTGGATAGAATTCCTTGATTTACCTGTTGAGTATTATCCTTGGACTGAGCAACTTGGAAGACTCATTGGAAAAGTTCTTGGTCAAGGACCTAGAAATGGATTTACTCCTAAATGGGATCCCCAAATGCTAGTGGAAGTTGACATAGCCAAGACCATTGAGACTTAAAGATTTTGATGGATGTAAACTACATGAACAAAAAGTTTTCTATAAAAACCTTCCTAATGCGTATTTTCATTGCTATAAACAAGGGCACCTAATGAAAGATTGTCCTTTGATGGTTAATAAAAGTGGACCTAGAGATAAGGGAACTAAGAAAGTGGAGCCCCAGGATAGAGAAAGAACAAAGGAAGATCACTATAATCAAGGAACTGTTGCCAAAAAGAACTTTAATAAAGGTAAAAAAAAAAGAATTCTAACTAGATTAATAAATATGATGTCTTGCTTAAGGAAGCTACTAACCCCTCTCAAGTCTTGGAAGAAAATTTTGACAATGTTTTTGTAGAAAACACTGAAGTGCCTTCTACTCAGAATTTGAATAATTCTGATAGCCAAGTTGTACAACAAGAAGGTGAGAATCATAATAATTCAATGAATCAGGGTGGACTTATGTGGGTAAAAACAAAAAGCAAAAGGCTGAAGAAAGTGGAGGTAAATCTTCTGATTGCTCATCTTTCGAGGAAGAAGATAGTGGAAAATCCCAGCACATTGATGGTATTTTTGTTGAGAAACTCAATAAATATGATAAAGAAAACATAATTAAAATTCAATCTTGAAAGATTAACACTACTGATGTGATTATGTCTCAGCCTACTGAGGTCAATTTGTAGGCGCAAGAAAAAGGGAAGAGTAAAAGAAAGGAAGCTGTCAAAGTTTTTGGTTCTGTTCTTAAACCCACTATAAATCATAAGAAATGATTTGCACTCTTATTAAGGGATTATGCTACTTATTTTATTGTCACATAGTACTATTGTACATATACATGTTATTATCGCTTTGTTCCAGAAAAGTAAGAGTTCGTTTTTTTGCCTTTCTATAATGGATCTGATCAAAATGATTTCCCTTAATATGAAAGGTCTCACTGACCCTATTTGTGGTAAAGTTTTTAATAATTGGTTAAAAGATATTCCCCTTGCTCCTCATATCATCTGTTTGTAGGAACTCCATGTTGGAGGATTCAATTTAAAAAACAATTTGCAAATAGCTTCTAGCAGACATTCTTGGTTCCATACTAAGCACAATAATGGTAAAGGTGGGACTACTATTGGTATTGCTTCTAACCTTTGTCACCTGGTGGAAGATAGTTTTGTGAGCCCCTCTAATCAATAGGCGGCTATCAAGTATAAAGAGCCCTTAAATTATACATTTTTTAGTGTTTATCCTTCGAATAACTCTACTGACAGAATCAAGTATTGGGAAGAGATCTCTAACATCACAGATGAAATCATTTTACCTAGTGATTTTAATATGGTCACTAATTCCACAAATAGATTAGGAAACAAAGATAATGTTATCCAAGGTAGAGAGAAAGATTATTGGTTCAATATGATTAATTTTCTTAATCTCCTTGATATTTCTATTAACCCTTGTCACATGTGGAGTAATAGAACTCTTGTCAGTACTCTTTCTGTTAGAGTGGACAAGATTTACATGAACATCTCTAGATTTCAAGAATTGTGACATAATATCTGTGAGGTTGGATCATTCCCTTTAGTTGTCTGATCATGTCCATCTTATTGTTAAGTTGTTTAGAAATTATCCTGATTAGAAAGCTAGTTGGCCCCACATAGATGCTACCTTACTTAGGATTCCTTGTGTTAAAAACCAAACTACAACCATATTTGACTTTCATTTCTCTTTTGGCATTTCCCCTTTTTAGCTTGGGAAAAGGCTATTAAAGACATTCAAAAAATTTTCACCAAGTTTAAGTCCAAGGCCAAGGAAATTCGGAATAATACAAGGATGATTACATTGAAAGAGATTGAGGTTGCTAAGACTTCCATCATGAACAACTCAGAAATGTGTCAGAAGGTCCTTGATCTTCAGGAGAGATTAAGATATAGAGATTATGTCTTAGCTTGTGGTACTCTTGTCACATCAAGACAATTTTGGGCAGGTAAAGTTGATAAACCTAAAAGCATATATTTGAACTTTTGAGAAAAAACAAAGCTAGGGATTTTATCCCTATGTTAAGGAAAAAATCAAGAGGATATGCTACTTGCATCAAGGAGAGCTTGCAAGAGGCTGTTAAGTTCTTTACTAATGTTTTCTCTAGGCCTCCCAAGAGGGGCGAGGACATCCATAGATCCAGGGCTACTATTTCTCTTAAAAGGAAGAAAATGATTCCTCAGGCCCTGGTCTCATTCTTGGAACTCTCTGCCATTGAGGTTAGAGAAACCATTAGTAAATTGAAACCCTGCAAATCTCCTGGTTATAACTATTCCAAATGAATTTTTTTAGAAACTTAACGATTTTTTAGTGCCCATTATTCTTTTGATATGGCAAGAAGCCACGAGGAGAGGTCCTATTTGTTGAGATATCAAGCTCAACATGTGATGATCTAGGATGACTCGTACCAGTTTTTCGTTTCTCTAACATGTATAATGGTCATGCCGGTATATGTCAGGGATACTTCATTGGGCTTTATTAGATTTATCTACCGAGAGTGATGGCACATTTGTTCCTTGCCACCTCACTCATTTGCGAACATTAGGTTTTTCCTTATGTACTAATCTTTATATTGCACTTGTTGTATTCTTGTTTTTAGGTCATTCTTGTACATTCCTTTTTATGTAATGGAAGAAGAAGAAGATTATTCTTCCTTGCCTCAATTTGTGTGTGTGCTTCTCCTTGAGAGTGAGAGTGTGTGTGTGAGCTCTCTTCCTTGATCGATAAGCTAGACAAGAACAACTTCCATGCTTAGAGATTTAGAATGATGAACTTGTTGATGGGAAAAGGCTACTAGAAGTACATCGATGGAGAGAATGAAAATGCTCCGTAGATACTAGAAAGGAATCGGACTGCAGATCAGTTAAGAGCATATGAGGAATGGAATCAAGGAGCACGAAAGGTAATGTACTGGCTATCTATTAGCATACAGGATAGCATGATTGGACACATACAAGATGCCAAGACTCCAAAAGAGGCTTGGAACAGTTTGGTCATATTGTATGAGACCAATACAAAGGCACAAAAATTGCAACTCAACAACGAGCTGCATACATTGGAGAAGAAGAGCATGTCAGTAAGTGAATACACCTTGAAAATCAAAAGCATATGTGAGTCACTTGCATCTATTGGCATGAATGTAGATGATGATGATAAGGTGGAATTGTTTCTTCGTGGTTTAGGAGCTGCATATAAGCAGTTCAGAACTTAAAATATTCTGAATTTTGTTGATCTGGTATCTATGCTGGCTATTGAAGAAAAGAATCTTGGTGAGGATTTAAACTCCCAAGAAAAACCTAGCTTTGAGTAGGTATTCTACTCTCGTAGAGGAAGAGGCAGAGGTAGAGGTTTTGGAAGTGGAAGAGGAAATAGTAACCAAGACCAAAGTCAACAACAAAATCATGCAGGAGGAAGAGGACTGTTTCGAGGCAGGGGAAGCCAAAGAGGCCGTAGAAATTTCCAAAGAAATGATTCAGGTAATGACAGTAAAGGATGCTGGAATTGTGGTAAACTTGGACACTTTGAACATGATTGTAGGTTGAAGAATCAAAATAATAGAAGGCAGCAGAATAACTATGCATCCACAAGTGCAGATGATTCTGAGAAGTTGTTCATGATTCAACATCACATGATGAATACGATGTCTGCTGGTGTTTCAAAATCAAATGATAATGTCTGGTATGTTGATTCAGGTGCTTCAAATCACATGACCAATCATGCAGAATGGTTTAGTACTTTGCAAAAATTACGAGTTCCTGGATATGTTGAAACAGGTGATGACGCATCACATCCTATTGAGTATACAGGAAACATAGCACTATCGATGGAGGATGGAAAGGTAAAACATCTTGTTGATGTGCTGCATGTTCCAAATATAACAAAGAATCTGGTTTCTGTTGGAAAAATGGTTGATCAGGGATTACAAGTTAGGTTCAATGCAGATGGATTATATGTAGAAGAGTACAAGTAGGATGTACGATTGGTTGCCAAAGGAAACAAAGTGGGCTACGTTCACCTTAAATGTGAAGATTCCTAAAATGAATGCAGCCATGTTTGCAAAAGGTGGAGGAGTTATTGCAGATATAGAGATATGGTAGAAACGGATTGGACATGCAAACTTGCAAAGGCTGAAATTGATGCAGTCAAAGGAGATTGTACATGGACTACCAAATTTCAAAGTTGCAGAAATGCAAAAGGTATGTGTAGCATGTCAATTTGGTAAACAATCAAGAGCATCATTTCCACATGACAAGCATGTTAGTAAGAATGTACTAGAAGTAGTACATACAGATGTTTGGGGTCCAACAAAGACCACATCTATGGGTGGTTGCAGGTTTTATGTTACTTTCATTGATGACCATACACGCAAAGTATGGGTATATTTCATGAAAGAGAAGAGTGAGGTGTTCACTCACTTCTAGAATTTTAAAGCTATGGTGGAAAAGCAAATAGGGAAATACATTCAGACATTAAGATCTGATAGAGGAGGTAAATACATGTCAAATGAGTTCAGCAGTTTTCTAAAAAATCATGGAATCGGTGTCAGTTTTCATGCAGGTACACACCACAACAGAATGGCATTGCTGAACGCAAAAATAGACATATTGCAGAAATAGCAAGAGCCTTGATGACTCAGAAGAATATGCCTCATTGTTATTGGGCAAAAGCTGTGCATACTGTTGTATACATCATGAAAAGAACTCCGACTGCTGTTGTACATCAAGGTAAAAAGAGAAATTTATCCCATCTCAAAGTTTTTGGTTGTATTGCATATGTACATGTCCCAGATGAATTGAGGATGAAGCTTGATCCAAAAGCAAAAAAGTGTGTGTTCATTGGATACTCCCTTGAGCAAAAGGGATATAAATGTTATAACCCACTCACACGACAGCTAAAGGTGAGCAGAGATGTGGTATTTGATGAAATGTCAAGCTTCAATGCAGATGCCAAAGAAGGATCGAATCTTGAACCAAATGACAAAGAAAATGCTGAAAAATCAAGTGGAGAATCTCAAGTTTTGAGTGGACCGGATGCATCACCAAGCAATAGTCCCAACTCAAATCCATGGAGTGGAAGATTGCATGGAAATTTCAGTCCAACAAATTCATCAAATACATCCAAGAAAGGTAAAGAAAAGCTTTGTGCAGGTCATAAAACATGTGCAAGTTTTGAAGACATTGATGGAGATTCAAGCGGTTCAGAAAAGAGTCTTGATGAGGAACTTGGATTGCCCTCTCTGAAGACTCCAGGAATAAGAAGGGCACATGCAGATGATACAAGGAGAAGTGACCCAGGACTAAGAAGATCTGGGAGGATGCGGAATTCAGTGCCACAATTGACGTATGATAGTTATATGGCGCATCATTGTGCCTACATGACAAAGGTAATACAAGATGCTGAACCTTCTTGCTTTGAAGATGCAATTGGAATTGCAGATTGGGAAAAAGCTATGGATGAGGAGATGGCTGCACTTTATGGAAATGATACATGGAAGTTGGTTCCATTGCCACAAGGAAAGAAACCCATAGGCTGCAAATGAGTTTACAAGGTAAAGCATAATGCTAATGGTAGCATAAGCAGGTATAAAGCACGATTGGCAGCTAAAGGATATGCACAGAAATATGGCATTGATTATGAGGAAACATTCAACCATGTAGCTAAAATGTCTACTGTCATAACACTTGTTGCATTAACTACAACAAAAGGATGGACTTTGCATCAGATGGATGTGAAGAATGATTTCCTACATGGTGAGTTACAAGAAGAAGTATATATGGACCAACCACAAGGATATGAAGATTCAAAGTATCCAGAATATGTTTGCAGCTTGCAAAAGTCTTTGTATGGGCTGAAGCAAGCCCCTCGTGCATGGCATTCAAGGATTGCTGATTACTTACCAGCATTGGGTTTTCTATGTGTGATGCAGATCACTCACTATATGCAAGGAAGGTTAATGATGGCATCACTATTGTGGCTATTTATGTTGATGACCTGATTGTAGGTGGTGATAATGAAGGAAGCATCAAAGAGGTAAAGCAACTTCTTATGCAGGAATTTGACATGAAAGATCTTGGTGTGCTGTGCTATTTCTTGGTCATTGAGTTTATACATACAGAAATAGGTATATGGATGTCGCAAAGGCAATATGCCTTGAATATGCTGCAAAAGTATGGTATGGCTGATTGTAAGCCAATTTCTATGCCATTAGATCACAATTTGAAGTTGGATACTACATCAGGTGAAGCATTGGAAAATGCTACTATGTACAGGAAAATTATGGGAAGTCTTATATATCTCACAATTACAATGCCTGATCTAAGTTATATTGTTGGACTTGAAAGTCAGTTTATGCAGGTTCCAAGAAGCCACATTTGGATTCTCTGAGGCGCACTCTACGTTATGTGAGTGCTACTTTGGATTATGCATTGTTTTATGAGGCTGGTATAGATTTGCAGGTTTATGGATACACCGATGCAGATTGGGCTGGTAGCATTGCAGATAGAAGATGTACTAGTGGTTTTCTATTCTCACTTGGGAGTGCAGCTGTTACATGGAACAGCAAGAAGCAACCCATTGTTGCTTTGTCAATTACAAAGGTTGAGTATAGAGGTGCCGCAATGGTAGCATGTGAGGCATCATGGCTAGAAATGCTACTTGCATATTTAAGTGTGAAAGTGGGAAAGCCTATCACTATTTATTATGATAATCTTAGGATCATACAGTTAGCACGGTGTAATAAAGTAAGTCTGTGATCTAAGGATCCTACTAGTTTAGACGGATCTGAAATCGAACACCGTTTGGTCATCCGTATGAATGACCAAAGATCTCGAGTCTAGACTTACTAGAAGGTCATTTACTCTTGTAACCAAGTAATCCACTTAGCCTAGTGGTTAAGACTCAAGGGTGTGAAGGAGGAGGTCTTGGGTTCAACCCCCATGGGATACATGGGAAGAGTATTCTGCCCAAAGAGCTCTAGAACCTTCTAGAAGCATCCACTTGAGTTAACTCTAGCTAACTAGGACACTTGGCACACATGTAGTTACATGGCTGACACTTGAATGATTAGAATCAACCTGCCCAAGAAGGCAGAGCCTTGGAGAGAGCTATATATAGAGGCATATGGTTGAGAGGAGAGTCATTCATTCATGAGCATTTCCTTTGGCTACGTTGTTGCATTGGTATCAGAGCTCTCTCCATAGCTCTCATAGATCTTCTTGCTCGTGAGTTTTTTGCGTGCATAGCTCTCCAAAAGGAATCGAAATTCTGCTCGCGGCTGTCTTGAATTGCATCCCGAATTTTTCTTGGTGGGCATAGCTTAAGGAGGAGATTAATAAAAGATTGAGCACTTCTTACTGGCATACGGGATTCGAACCCGTTACCTGCACCTAGGGAAAACACTATTTTATCCAAGGAGGAAAGCGGTTTGCGTGTCCTCTCATAGAGAGAACAGAAACTAGTTCTAAACACAGTTCAGCGCTATAGAATCCATAATAGTAGAGCGAGAAAAAGAGAGTTGCAGGTCGTCAGTCTCTCGAATCGAACCCCCGACCTCAAATTGAGGCTGCCTTCTCTTATCCTAGAGATCACTCCGGTTATATGCTTCTACAAGGTGAAGAGTCCATCAAAACACCATATCTGCAGAAGCTCATCGAGCATCAAGCACAAGCAAAAGTTGGTAGATTGTATTCGATTCGCTTTCATCTGCATTAAGAAGGCATCCGCTTTCATCTTTCCGCACTGAAGAAGCAAAAGCATTGATCATCTAAAAAGGGTTCCAATCGGAACTCTGAACCTCACGAAGCAAACCAAAGCATCCTATGCACTACAATAAAGGATTTCGGTGACATAAGTCTCTGCATCATATTTTTGTACTCGTTTTATCTCTGTTCTGCTAATCACCAACGGAGATCTTTTCGTTTTGTCTATTCTCTGGAGTTTGTTGATATTCCCAACCAAAACCAACTGCATATCTTTGGTGAGCAAAGCCGAAGAAAGCTAAAGTTTCGGGAAAAGTTTAAGTGGAGCTATGGAGTGAAGATCCGGAGGCCTAACTTTGTCATTATTCTAGCACTCTCAGCTAGAATCAAGTTGACCTCGATGGACCAAATCATTAGGGACGATTTCTTGTGATATTCTTGCATAGCTCTTTTGATTTTGTTGGACGGACCACTTGCGTTAGGAATACTAAGTTAGAAAGTTTAATAATGCTCTATGTGCGATGGAGGGGACTTATAGCCACGTTTCGTTTACGAGTACTACTAGCGTGTCAATGTATGTTTCCATTCCTATGTTAGTAACATCCTCATTCATGACTAGACCACCAGTAGTTTCACATGCATTGCATTCATCTGCACCTATGGTTTCAAATACTGGTCATGCGTCTGATGCATCAAAAATAGAATCGGCGATAGTAGCATTAGACGTTGAGGATTCTGTAAGGAAAGGGGAAACAAACACTACCTTAAACGAGAGGAAAGATATGGAAGGTAGGATGTTGCTAGTTGAGCAAAGACTTGGACGGTTGTCCAATATTCCGGATGAGGTTGTTGAACTCCGTCAATCTTTTGATGGAATCCAAGATCACCTTAAGGCTATTCTGAACTTACTTCAGACGCCTAGGGATATCAGTGAGGCTACTTTGGGTAGTCACATAGATACGATTGCAACTTCACCAATATCTGTTAGGATGGAAAAGGATAAGGGATTATCCTCTCCCCATACAGACATGTTTCCCTTAACGGGAAGTATGAGCCGTCTTAGTTTGGTATCTCCTACTCCCTTGTTTGCTAATTCGGTAGGGATGTCAGGAAGTCATAACTGCCCAGTGGATCTTTCCTTAGGAAAGGAGATCCGTCCTTCTTACTTCTCTAGAGAGGATAAGGATAAGAATAAAGATGCGGTTTTGACCTTCTTGGAGAAGTGAAATGATGTCCACGAACTCAAGCATACCCCCGATCATGTGAGAGTAGTAGAAGCAATCTTATCACTAGGACCCAAGGCTTATACTTGGTGGAAGAGTCTCTCTGAGACTCACAAGAAACCTACTACCTAGGTTGAATTTTCTCGCCTCTTCAAGAAAGAGTTTCTCCCTGAGAATGAGGAGGAATGCAACTAGGAGGCGTGGGATAAAATTCAACAAAAAGGTAGACTGTTATCAGTTTATATTTCAGAATACCGAGATGTTATTCTGAAATTAAAAAACTTAGATGACTTTCATCGTCTTTACGGTTTTGTCAGAGGACTTAATTAGCAAATTCGAAATGAAGTCAAAAAACATGCACCTAAATCCCTAGAAGAGGCAATTAAGGTTGCCTAGATTTATGAGGATAGCTCACATCTATATGTCCCGCAAGAAAAAAGTTATTCCCAGAAGAATAACATTAAGTGCAAGGGCAAAGGGGCAAGATCGAATGAAAGGGTATCTAAAAAACCTCGTATTTTTAGACACGTGCTTTCTCTAGAAGATCATGTTAAAGTGCCAAAGGAAAATTTGTGTTTTAAGTGTCTCAAGCCAGGACATCGTAGTCGTGCATGTCCAATTGTAAGAGAAAGTAAGATCTCTTTGATTGACAAGGGAAAGGGTAAGCAATAGATACATCTGATTCAAACTTTGGACTTGGATACAAATTCAAGTGCAAACAAGGTTCAGATAATGCACTGCGATAGTACCCATAAATGCCAGATCTCCAAAAACGTATGGCAACCTCAAGAGTTTGGTCCACATGATTTGGTCAAGCTGCATGGACTAGTCAAAGGGCACAACATCCGGATAATGGTGGATGACTCTGCTACGCATAATTTTATGAATTATGCATTAGTGAAAAAAACTAGCTCTTCCTCAGAAACTATCTCCTCATAAATATATTGTTTCCATGATGCACGATCAAGAGACCCATGTTTGGGACACAATGATATCTAATTTGGAACTAGAAATCCAAGGATTTAAAGACACTTTGGATTTCCAAATAATGAACATGGATCGGGTAGATCTGGTATTAGGGAGAGAGTGGCTATGGAGTCTAGGACCTTCATTGACCAGGTGTTATTTTACTAACACTTTGGAATTCCAGCGTGACGGTGTAGTGTATAAAAATCAAGGGCGAGCATGATGTTCCAAGTATCCCTTTGATTTCATATACTGAACTTAAGAAACTTGTAAATATTGAAGCCAGGACTCAAGCTTTTCTTTTCTTGGCACTGATGTAATGAATATACATAATAAAAAGCAAGTTTCTTATGTCTCGTCTTTTATTCCTCGTGAAGTTCATACTAAATTTAACAATTTAATGAAGGAGTTTAAAAATGTGTTCCCCAGGGAACTACCCCACGGCTTGCCACCCTCTCATGGAAACATCGATCAGAGTAAAGATATGTTTCCGAGAACCAAGCCAAAATCTCAAAACCCATACCGCCTCCCCTATGTCCAGAATCGAGAAGTTGAGAATCAGATTCAAGACTATTTGGATAAAGGATTTATCCGCCCAAGCCAGTCTCCTTGGGCAGCACCCATCCTTCTGTTAAAAAAGAAAGATGGAACTATGAGGTTGTGCGTAGATTATAGGACGTTAAATAATCTTACAATAAAGAATAAGTATCCCATGCCACTAGTCGAAGATCTTTTCGGTAGCTTAAAGGGGGCTAAAGTCTTTTCTAAGATTGATTTACGCCAAGGTTATCATTAGGTTAGAATCAAAGATGATGATATTCCCAAGATAGCCTTTTGAACAAAGTATGGTCACTACGAGTTTTAAGTGATGCCGTTCGGGTTGACAAACGCACTTGCAACACTTATGACTTTAATGAATCAAGTGCGTAAGCCGTACTTGGGAAAATTTGTTGTAGATTTTCTCGATGATATTCTGATCTATAGTAAAGATCATGAAAGTCATTTAGAGCACTTGGAAAAAGTTTTTCAACTTCTTTGTGATAATAAACTTTCATATTATTTCCGCGGAAGGAATCAAATTTGACCGTGAAAAGGTCCAAGCGATTCTTGAATGGCCTTAGCCCAAGACGATTCGAGAATTGCAAAGTTTTCTCAGATTGACATGATATTATTGGAAGTTTGTGGCTGGATATGCCAAGATTGCAGTACCTTTGACGGATCAACTCAAAGGGAAGCATCAGAAGATAAATTGGAAAGAGGAAAAAGCAAAGAGTTTTCAAGAACTTAAACTTGCTTTAGCTTCAACCTTGGTTCTACAAATCGTAGATCCGAATAAACATTTCCAATTAGAAACAGATGCAAGTTCATCTATAGTAGGAGCAATAGTAAGCCAAGATGGTCGACCAATAGCTTTCGAGAGTAGAAAGCTAAGTCTTGCTCAGCAAAACTACTCTACCTATGAGCGAGAGATGTTTGCTATTATGAATGCTTTGAAGATGGTGCCATTATCTGTATGTATCAAAGTTAACCATAGTCTTTGATCAAGAGAGCATCAAGTGTTTTGCAAACCAACCAGATCAGAGAGGTAGAAAAGCAAGATGGACCGAACAGTTACAAGAGTTTGATTATGAACTAAGGTATAGAAAAGGAAAGTTCAATGCGGTGGCAGATGCCTTAAGTCGGATGCCTATGTTGAACAACCTAAGTTTTGTACAAATTCGAAGTGAATTTATTTCAACTTTGAAAGGAAGCTGCAAAGAAGATCCAAGCTATAGTCAAGCATGGAAAGCAGCTGAACAATCTGAACAGAATGAAGCAAGTACTTTTGAGAGAAAGTTTAAACACTATTCTCTCCAAGATGAATATTTGATTTATAAAGGTAAGTTTTGTGTCCCAAGTATGCCGGACATACGAAATCAAGTACTTTTTGAATGCCATGATGCTCCAAGTGCAGGACATCCTGGTATTAACCAAACCTATGAGTTAGTTAAACGACATTTTTACTAGCCTAGTTTACATCGAGATGTGCAAAACTATGTATCCAAGTGCCATAAATGTGAAGTCAATAAATTTGAACGACTTAAAGTTGGAGGATTGCTGCATCCTTTGGAAATTCCCAAAGGAAAGTGGGAAAGTATTTCCATGGATTTCATTTATGGATTACCCCGCACTCAAAAAGGCGTTGATTCAGTTTGGGTTGTAGTTGATTGATTGACTAAACTTGCTCAGTTTATTCCAGTCAAGACTACTTATAAGACTCCAGAACTTGCAAAAATATTTGTAAATAAACTTTATAGACTCTATGGTCTTCCAGTAGACATAGTTTCTGATAGAAGTGCTTGATTTACAAGTCATTTTTGGCGAGCAGTCTTTAGTAGACTTGAAACTAAACTAAGTTTAAGTATAGCTGAACATCCACAGATGAATGGACAGACAGAGAAATTCAATCAAATCTTGGAAGACATACTCAGAGCTTATGTTACTTCCAAACAGATTGATAGTCTTCAGCTGAGTTTGCCTATAATAGTGCCAAGAATTCATCAACTGAGTTTAGTCCATTCATGTTGATGTATGGGTTCCAGCCTAGGTCTCTGTATGCTGTAGGACTTCAAAATGAACGAGTTCAAGCAGCTCAAGAATTCCTTCAAGACATGAATTTTAAACTCAGGTTAGCTAAAGAAAACTTGAGGAAAGCTCAAGATCGTGCCAAGGCATATGCCGATCCGAAGTGAAGAGATGTGACTTTTCAGGTTGGCGATCAAGTGTATCTTCGTATTCCTGAAAGATCGGAAAAGTTCAAGACTGGTCAGTGCGCCAAGTTGTCGCCTAGATATTGCGGTCCTTTTCCAATCACCAAAAAAGTTGGTTTGTGGGCTTATGAATTACAACTCCCAGATGATAGTTGGATTCATCCAGTGTTCCATGTTAGTCAACTTAGGAAGAGTCCGACAGATTCAGATAATCTAGTTGGACAACAGGTTATACTTCCAATTCCTGTAAGTGAAACAGTTCCTCATGAACCTGAAAGGATACTTCACACCTGAGATAAACATGTAAGAAGTCACTTTTATGAAGAGTGCTTAGTAAAATGGAAGGATGGAACTGAAGAAAATTCAACATGGGAGAAAGTTTCCACAATCCAACGATGTTTTCCAACTTTCCAGTTTTAAGTTGGTCCCAAATAAAGAAGGTTTTCTACTTTCAAGTTTTAAGTGGATAAACTGATCATGTCCTTTAAGATCTAGCACATGATAAGGTTTTTTACTTTCAAGTTCTAAGTAAATAATCTGATTGAATGAATGCATGTTCTTCAAGTTTTAGAACATGAGGCTCGGGGGTTGCCTACAGTATATATATAGCTCAATTTTCGAGGACGAAAATATTTTCCAAGGGGGGAAGAATGTAATAAAGTAAGTTTGTGATCTAAGGATCCGACTGGTTTAGACAGATCTGAAATCGGACACCTTTTGGTCATCCATATGAATGACCAAAGATCTCGATTCTAGACTTATTAGAAGGTCATTTACTCTTGTAACCAAGCAATCCACTTAGCCTAGTGGTTAAGACTCAAGGATGTGAAGGAGGAGGTCTTGGGTTCAACTCCCATGGGGTACATGGGGAGAGTGTTAACTATGACATTATCAAGGAAGGGATTGTTTTCTTCATCTGGGTATCCCTATGGGTTTAAATATTACTTATGAGCAAAGACAGAATTGGGTGCTGGAAAATTTCCATACTAAAATTTTCAAATGGATGGATTTACAACATCTTTTATCTCATAGTTTTTGTTTTGAAGCATTTTATCTCTCTCTAACCTATTTTTTAGCTTGTTGGAAGCCAAATAAAATCTAGATGTCTTAAGCCATTTCTCTGGCTAGAAGGTTCCTTTGAGGTGATTCTCATATACCTAAAGTTGCATGGAGTATCTACTGCATGAGGAAAGTTGAGGGTGGGTTGGGGTTAATCTGTCCCACTAGAATGGCCACCCAGATGGTAGCTAAATGGATATTGAGATCCACTCAATCTGATGACTATTGGGCTTGTTTCATAAAGACAAGTATTGATTAGTTTTATATTAAACATTATAAGAACTTGAGCAATAATCAATTTTGGGATATTATAACTTCTCCTCTTGCTTTTTTTCCCAAAGGAAGTAAGTTGGTTTGTTACTTTTGGAATGCCTAGATGAAGGTGAAAGATAGTTATTCTCTCCCTATTTTTTTTGCTAATAATCTTTCCTTCTTGATGCAAGAATCTCTGTCTATAAGAATGAATAAATGCAAGAAAAATGGTTTTACTAACTGGAAGAGTTTGTACAAGAATGAAGTGTTGGTTGATGACAATTATATAATTTATCTATTGTTTGCAAGCAGATACTCAAAGAAAGGAAGCAGATCCTCCAAGAGAAGTTGACATGTTGCAACAGATCCAGACAAGTTTCTATTCAAGGTTTTGTTGAGGATATGTACTCTCATTTCAAGAGGACTCATGCTGCCATCAAGACTATCACTAAGAGATTGAACAAAAAATGGAACTTACAATGGAACCCACATGAGTGGAAATACAAATTTAAAAATCTATGGGCTTTTCCCTCTACTGCTAAACAATCGAGCCTTCAACGGATGTTCCTTCACAAAGGCTTGTGGATTGGTAGCAGAGCAAAGAAGTTTAATATTGATGCAAGGCCATGTAGCTACTATGACAAAGTAGAAGATTTAGCTCATGTATTCATAAACTGTTGGAATGCTCAAAGATTTTGGAGACGCATTAATTTGTTATATTCAAGCAATGGTCTAAAGACTCTGGGATTCAGAGAAATTTTGATTGGAGAAAATAACAATATGGACATTAAGTTGTGGCAGATGTTGAGAGCTCATATTCTTTGGTGCATTGGGAAGAGGAAGAATAACAAGTTATTCTCCGGAACCCATTAGGATTTTTTGTTTTCTTGTAACTTGGGCATCAAGAGAATCTTGAAAATTTATACTTCATCCACTAAGGTCGATGCCTCCTTAGACAACTCTAACCCTAATGTAGTTGTGAAAAGTTATGGTGTTAATAGATGGAGGGAGAAAATGCTCTCCATATTCTCTATATCTACATCGAATATGATTCAGCTCTTGGACATGTATGTTAGAAGCCATCCTTTGTAAAGGATGTGCCCTTGATTTGTAACTTTTCCTTGCACCAATATTAAACTTTTTTTGTTCTTTCTCAAAAAAAAAAAAACTTATACTTTTAGAAAACTTATAGTCTCAGAAAAATGGTGTGAGGGAAAAGATAAGAGCAGAGGGTAGAAAGAAAAGAAATTCTAAATTGCTCGCTCTGTGGGCTTGCACACTTTTTGGTCTCCCTCTTTCTGGTTAATGGTAGGGCATGTTCCCTCATTAGTGGTCAGCAATTTGGGCCTGGTTTCATTGGATAAGGCCGATGGAGCCTCTTTTAGTCTTTTTGAGTTTAAACCACCGATGGTCTCCTTTCCTTGAGAGAGCATTCTTACCAAACAAGAGGAGCTTAAAAGAATTTGCCTCATAGGATAGCTATTTTCCTTTGGACTCCCTCTAACAATGGTTTCAAAAAGAATGGTTCCCTCATGGTTTTCTAGTTTGTAAGTGTCAATCCTTGTTGGCCAAACACATCCTTTTAGTTTTGTAGAATGAAGAAATGTCCCTTCAAGTCCTACAAGTCGGCTCTTTGCAAGTTTGATGCTTGATTATTTCTTTTCAAGTGGTTCCCAGACTTTGTCATGAATGAGTCCAAACCACCTTGTTTCCCACTATGGGTGGAACTCCCCCACCTTCCCTACTTTCTTTACAAATTTATTAGGGAGATCCTTGCTCTGATTGGTCGTCCATTAGCATCCAAGGATGATGTCGAGGGTTTCATCTATGAAGGGGAACACGCTGAGTCAATGTTAGATGGCACTCGCAGATTTGTGTTGAAGTAGACATTAACCAAGTTCTTGCCACCAAGATCAATATCGACATTGTTGATGGACTCCCTTTAGAACAAGAGGTTGTTTTCAAAAAATTACCCAATGCTTGCTTTCATTACAGGGTGCAAGGCCACAAGATCAAAGAATGCCCTCTAAGGTGGAATTTTTTATTGCCAAAAGAGAATATTAAGGAAAATGATCATGGAAACTTGCATGCTTTGGGTGACAAAATTGCTATGATCCCTATAGATAAATCCCTAGATCCAGAACTAGAATAGATCAAAGGAACTCAATTCAAGGATCATAATTTAGAGCCCTTCATGGAGGTAATGCATAGAAGGAGAAGAAGTCTCAAAGGAGGTCATGCACTCAATCCCAATCACTTGGTCCATGCAACCAACAATTTTTTTTGTAATTTAGAAAAAGAGCTCAATATGCTTGACTAGCCAAGTGAATGGAAATGATAGTTGAACGAAGAGGAAACCACAGAGACTCCTACCACAAGCAAGCAAGATAATCAAGAAGAAATCACTTCTAGCAAAGAGGATGGTCTCACCTCCAACAAAGACAAAAACCTCACTAGTGAAATTTCTATCAACAGCTCCATGCTTCCTAGTCACGATGTGGACTCCTTAGTAGGGGTAGTTTCTAAGAAACTCTCTATTGGACTCCCATGGAAGAGCCCCCTCAAAGGATGTCTCATGTGCCAAGATCCATCAACCTCTAGAAGAAGAGAGGACAATAAAAGCAAGCAAAAGAGAACAAAATCCCTGACCAACAAGGATACCTCCCTTCATAAATGATTGTTATATCATACAACATTCATGAGTTTTCTGACCCCTTAAGAGCAACCGTGTTTGGTCAATGGCTTCAAGATAAAAATGTCAAACCATACCTTATTTGTCTTCAAGAGATCAAAGTTGATGGAGTCAAACTTCAAAAGAGGTTAAAGAGCATCTCGACGTCTTATATGTGAATTGCCACACAACATTGAAGTGGAAGTGGTGATGCGACGATTGGCTTCATGCCAAAATGGCATTCTTTCTTGACAAATACTATTACTGATCAGAACCATCGATGGATTGTTGCTTCTTTTAAGGGCCTCTTCTACTCTCCATTGCTTTGCTTTATGATCCTAATCTTGACACAAAAAACACTAGACACTTAGCACTCTTTAGACTCTTTGCCATTAGAGGTCATCCCTTGTGGGGACTTTAATATGGTAGAATTCTTGTTGGATAGATGGGACCAAAGGGGATGAGTTATTGATGGAATTGAAAAGACGCCTAGGACCAGGTTATGCTTCACCACGATCTCGTGGAAGTTGTCAGACATCGGTCTATAGAGACCACTCCATGTGAGCTTTAGAAGGGGGAGAGAGTATCAAACAGTGGTCTACATAGACCACTCCATGTGTGTGTGTGGGGGGGGGGGGACAAGGGCCATCCATAGCCAAGGTCCCAAGCTTCGGGGATATCCTATTGAATATATCCTAAGGTATTCAATGGTAATGGGGATGAGTATTGCATGATGGCCACATGGTGGAACTAGGCCATTCTAGATCATTACTATTTTGGACACAAGAGGATATAATCTATGGGAGGAGAGTGATACACACCCCATTCACAAGTCTTCATGTTCTAAGCTTTGAGAGATTTTAGCTCTCACAAAAGTCAAAGCTATCATGGTTTCTCTAAGTTGGTCAAAGATTTGTAGAAAGCTAGACTAGATAGAAGCTATATCTCGCAAACATCATTGAAAAATAGGGTCCTCCATCCCTTTTGCAATGTGTGGACCTAGTCTTATCTTACCACTATTCAATGTTTCTCAACTTCAAACATCATCTTAGGCACAGAAGGGCCCCCTAGTTTCATGTTGATCCCTCAATCCTCTCCCTTCTTTCCGTTCAGCAAGTGATCTCCTCTACATGGACCGAGTCCTTTAGACATCATCCCTCTCTGGCTAAGTGTTGGAAGATAGCAGTGAAGTTGTCCCAAGTTCTTCTTGTCAAGGCCCAAAATAAATTCTTAACATTTGACAGATGAGAAGGAGAAATCTTTATCGTCCACTTCGGTGTTTGGAGATGGAAGTTAATAATAGTAATCCTAGCCTTCAATTGGGACTCCGAAAAATTAGAAGCAAACTAAGATACAAAGAGGAAATTCAAAGAAGGAACACACAGATTTATTTTAAAGGTTGCTAGGTGGGGAAAGCAAACAAACCAATGAAGGAGATGTGTAAGCTCCTAAAAAAGAAGAAAATCAAGGAAGAGGTCCCTTTCATGGTAGATAACAACGAGAGGGAATGCACTTTTGTGGAAGAGAATATTGAGTTAATAAGCAATTACTTCGCTCAACTCATGTGACCCATCACTATGGTGCAAATTGGCTATAAGATCTTAGCTAAGGTTCTTGCAAATCACATTACCTTTCATCTGTGTTCATGGATCAGTGAAGACCAAAAAGTATTCATAAAGGGAATATACATCTTGGAGGAAATTATTGATGTGTGAGAAGTTCTAGAGTTTGCTAAGGAATCCTTCCAAGATGTCCTCTTCATCAAGATTGATTTCAACAAAGCATACGATCGCTTGGAGTGGGATTTCATTCTACAATCCCTAAAAGATATGGTTTGTGGACCTAAATTCATCAACATGATCTCTACGCTTATGGAAATGCCTCGTCTTGAATTAATATCAATGGTCAAATCTCTCAAGGTATCAAGCTAAAATGCTCTATTGGAGAGGGTTGTCCCCTCCAATAGAGCATTGATGGCCTCAATTGCTTGGTTTGCCATAAGGCCCTTTTAGGACACATCTAAGGCCTTAATGAGACTCTTCACCAATGACACGAATGCTTTTGTACATAATGACCCTAATAGTATCAACACCTTCTAGCATTGTCTAAACATTTTTGTTCTATATCTAGATCTAAAATAAATCACTCCAAAACTGCTTTCAAGGCTATTTTGGGGCGCTCACCACAATTCTTGACTAACCAAGGATGTAAAGAAATAAATTGTGGATAAATTTTTTGACTCCTCGATATCGTGATGGGTTTTGAAGTATCTATTCGCCAGTGTTGGAATTGAGTTCTAAACAAACTGGATAGTAAATTTTCCTACTAGAAAGGCATGCACCTCAACCTGGTAGGGCATGCTATGGTGATCAACCCCTTCCTCATCTCATATATTACCTATCTTCTTGCTTGTTGGAGATCGAAATACAAAGAATTAGCAAAGCTTGAAAGTACGTGTAGAAATTTCCTTTGGATCGATGATCCCAATAGGCAGGGTGTGCCCAAGATCAAGTGGGCCTTGTGTGTTGACCAAAAAGATTCTAGTGATTTGGGCATTCTGAGTGAGGGAGTATGGCTAATAAATTGGCTACCAAATGGCTTCTCAAAGCATGGTGCAATGTGCAAGCTTCTTAGGCAAAACTAATTCTTAAAGACAAATCCTATCTTACACTTCAGTGTATCCCTAGGTGGAAGGATCTTGATCTGCTCACCTTGTTGTTTTCTTAGTGTACAATGACTCCATCTGCTTTGTGGAATGCCATCAAAGGGGAAGCGCTCTAGAAGATATGGAAAGAAAGATATGCAATCAACTTTGATGGCCAGTAGAAAGAGTGGTCAATTGAAAAATCTCTTTACTTGTTAGGTAGAAGGATATGTAATGGTAAGAAATATCTTCTTTTCAGACACCATAGGATGTTTGTCCTAGAAAACAACAAGATTAAAAACAAGTGGGTCACTCATGAAAGCAACGAAAAAATCATTGAACTTCTCACCAACTCTCTTTAAAACTTCTGTCTCCCATCATATCTTACATATCCTACCGGTTTTGGTCTATCGTAGCATTCGAATGTATATGTACCATAATACACATAGAGTTTTATGTATGTATGTAGACATTTGCATGTATGTATATATGAATGAATGCAAGTATGTACATACATACGTAAACATGCACGTAATGTATGTAAGTATGTAAGTACGTACGTATGTATCTGTAACATGTACATGTGTGTATTTATCAATGTATGTACGTATGTGTATGTATATAATATATATATATATATATATATATATATATATATATATATATATATATATATATATATATATATATATATATATATATAAGTATGTGTGTATGCATGCATTCATGTGCACATGCATATGTGCACGTATGTATGCATGCATGTTTATATGTATGTATATGTACGTATGTATGTGTTTGTATGTATAAATTATGAATGTACATGTGTGCATGCGGAAAAGCTATGGATGAACTTAAATCTTGTGGATTTTAGAGGTTATTTTTTTTCAATTATATTTATGTTGTTTCTATTCCATTTAATCTAAAGTCGTTCAAGACGATACTCGGGTTCTCCGAGAATTGGAAAATTGATGTGGTCCATTTTCCTTGAAGGTTTTTTTTTTGTGAATTATTCACGTCAATAAAAAAAAAAGGGAAACGCAAAAATACGAAATATGTTATTGAAGGCGCAATACCCTTAGAAACTTGGAATGATACGCCATTTCACTCGGATGAACCTTCTTCACTTAGAGCGCCTTCGGATAGATGGTAAAAAGAAAAGCCCGCGTGAAGACGAATGATTGATCTCAACCGTCGTAGGATAAAATATTGAAGGAATAATGGAACGTTATAAAGATTACATCGCCAAAAGATTGATCATCCATATTACATATGGATAGTCAAACGAATATTGAAGAGGTATTCTATGGTATTAATGAAGGGTTTGACTCCCTTATCAAGCAGCAGCTTATGTATGTGAACTCTATAACAGTGTTTGATAGGCCTCCAAGTCATTTCCAAAAAACTCCCAGGGATTCCAACAAAACCAACCATTCAGAAATGACCAATATATAGCGTATGCTATCCATGCAAGCAACACCAAAGTAACCGCTACAATTAGCACCAAGTAGGCAGCTACCAACATGTTGATCCTACTTCCGCTTGAATTTCCCTCTACAGACAAAAAGAAAAGGAAAATCCATAAATAAATATTAAATCTAATGGCATTTATCAAAATCAAACATTATCAAAGTATATGCGAAACGATGTTTTCTCCTTTTAATATTCCACAAACATTACAAAAAAAAATTAATACAACACCATCTTGACTTCTAAGATATATAAAATGAATGATTATTGCATACAACGATCTATAAATCCTTAATTTTGAAACGAATCCCTTTACAAACTAATATTATCAAGCAATAATCTGCAAAAAAAAAGAATCATGTGTATATACATGCATACACACACACGCACACACATACATACATATATACGCGTATTATACATACATTATACATGGTGTTCCATGATTTCTCACATTTTGGGCATGAGAAGAACATATAGTTGATGCCTTCCACAACTCTAAGAGATGGTTTACACCATGTTGGGTCCTCTATAGCTTGCAAGCTTTGGTGTTGGTCCGGATGCTATGGTGGAAAATTTGGTAGAGCGAAACCACTTTCATTGTTTCGATCAAAGGGTGCTAGAAATATCTATTCCTTTTGATGAATTATCATCATTATAATTTCATAAAGATGGATATTAGAGATATGCTAGTATGCACCATTTTGTAAGACAATTTATCTTTCTTACATTATATATTGTATGATAGACACTGAAATCATACAAAATGCTAAAAAATGTACTAAAAATAGACAACTTATCTTTCTTACATTATGCCCTCTAAGAAACGCTAGTGTTTTTTTTCAAGTTTCATGATATCTTTATGTCATACGTATCCACTTTTCAGAAGTAGCTGAAAATGGGACCACTACTCTTTTCTTGTTTGGGCTCCCTTCAACTCTTTTGTGCAAAATTTAGTCGATTCTTCAAGCACACATTACCATGGCTTCTCAAAACCACAAAATGGCATCAACCCCTTACGCTTGCTTAGTTTATTTGATTCATAGATTTTCAATAATTAAGGAGTGAGACACACTTGCTTGAATTGACAACTAATAGAATGTTAAGCAAGAGAGATGGTGAAACTATTGAGAAATTGTTAGATGAAGGCAATGAGAATAATGTAAAAAGAATAATTCAAAAGTCGCAACTCTATTTCAAGTGTGCCTTGCATTATTTCTTCATCTAAAATACATGTATTATATTTATTTCTGATTAAAAGTTATTGAGAATCTATGATCTTATATAAAGTCATGAGAGATAAATAAATAGGGAGAAAAGGTAATTAATTATAAAGCACGGCAATAGAGAACGCATGATAAAATTTAAATGACATAGCAATAGTTTCTCTCTTTGGCACATCATCGTATTACTTTTATGCATCAAGTTAAGAAATGTAATCTAAAATTATTTCTCTTGTGATCCAATCGGCTCCGGAAAGCAACAATTTTGGTTCTTTCTGAGGATCCACAATTTATTATTATCAGTCCACACTTTGAACATCCATTTACCTGCAAGCTTGCACGCTAAGTCCACTGTATATAAAAGAATTCCCAGCCACGTGTGTTCCTACAACAAATCCCACTTAATCTGAGGCACACTCCTCTTGTTATTATTCCTCATCCTTAGAAAGTTTCTCAATGATTTTGGCATCTTCGACCTCCAACACATAAAGAAATGATATAAGAAATCAAGATATTTTAATCATCATAATTTCCCTGGCCACATTTAGTTGCATGCCGTTCCATTATTGAAGCTTAGTTTATTCAACACCCACTCCCATCTCTCATAGACCTCAGGGTCCAAAAAGATGCCATTTGGGCAAAACATTTTACTTGAAGCAAGCTCCTTGCAACGTTGTTCCTTGAGGAACTTCAAAGGTGGTTTCCTAACCACATTAAAAAATCTTTTTAAGTGGTTACTTTTGGAACATGAGACTATGCAAAGAATATCAAGCCGTCACCAAAATTGTGAATTACAATCAAACTCGTTATGAACAAAGAACATAACTATCATCTGCAAAATGCATGAGCACCAACTATTCCTATCTTGAGGAGAAGTAAACCCTCTAATGGCCCAACCGAACTTGGTATTTAACCAAGTAGCTAAGAACATCTAAAACAGTATCAAATAACCTCAAGAAAAGTGCCCAAGCTTGTTTCATAAATCTCTTTAGAGCTATTGAAGTGAACATTAGAGGAAAAAATGAACATTCCTTAGGCCTTTTAGGTTAAGGGGTGATTAGTGATGGACCAATCAGAAGAGTGCGGTGACCACAATATAGTCCCTTAACCATGTAGGCTAGGCATAGGCTTCCCTTGTTTTTTTGTAGTCAAACAAGAAAAAACCACCTAGAACTGGTATTTTTAGCCATTTGCATAGTTTTGAAAGCCTTGAAAATGTCTTAGAGCCCTTGGATTGGCTAAAGGATCTAAAGGTTGAGGATTACTTGCAAAATTCAAGGTGCCTTTGGATTTGGGCCCTTGAATTGGCTTAAGAATCTAAAGGTTGAGGTTTACTTGCCAAATTCAAGGCGCCTTTGGATTTGGGACCTTGAATTGACTTCATAGCCAATGGATGAGATTAATTAAAGCCTCAAAAAGGTGCCTTTGTTTCTAGGCCCTTGGATTGACTTCATATCCCATGGATGAGATTAAGTAAAGCCTCAAAAAGGTGCCTTTTGTTTCTAGGCCCTTGGATTTTCTTTGCATCCAATGGATGAGATGATAAGCCTCATTTGAAAGGCGCTTGAGATGTGGATCATTAGATCTTTCCTTGATCCAAGGGCAGAGAATGATGCCCATCATTTCAAGGAGTCTTTTTCCCCTCTTCCCTTGGATCTATCATCGATCTAACGGCTCCAAATGCATCTGGATATGAGCACAACCTCAAATGTGACATCCCTTAGATTTCCATGCATCTAATGGCTCTAAATACACACAAAAAAAGAGGATTATCCCCAAATCTAGGGATCAATTGGATGGAGCTCCATCCAATGGACCAAAAGCTTATAGAAGTGTGCACATCCATGATTGAGTGTGTCCCTACTCCCATGAATTTTTAGAGTTTCTCTCTCTTGCCTTCCATTGATTTAAATATAATTCATTGATGTAAAGCATTCAAAGATTATAAATTACTCCATTTAAGAAATCACAAAGATAACTATATCAAATATTCTTTTATTTGAGAATCCCACTAGTGGTTTCACTTGCACCCTTAATCTCCTTGATTAAGCTTTTCAATCCCTAAAAATTAGGAATCCTTACAAGTCCCATGCAAGGCTCACTTTTGTCCCTAATGAGAGCTGACCATTGATAATGAAAGGCTCACTTTTTGTCACCAGGAAGGAGATAAGGAAGAGAGCTCACACGCACACTCTCACAATCAAAGAGGAGCACACATACACACATAGATTGAGGCAAGGAGGAATGATCTTCTTCTTCTTCTTCTATTACATAAAAGGAATGTACAAGAATGGCCTAAAAGCAAGAATACAACAAGTGAAATATATAAAGAACAGTACATAAGGAAACTCCTAATGTCCACGAATGAGTGAGTTGGCAAGAAACAAATGTGTCATCACTCTCGATATATAAATCTAGTAAAGTTCAATGAAGAATCCCTGACGTATACATGCATGACCACTATACATGTCAGAGAAATGAAAATGTCATATGTGTCATCCTAGATCATCACATGTTGAGCTTGATATCTCAACACTCCCCCTCAAGCTTAATGTCATGTCCTCTAATCTAAGCATCTTCCAAAACTTCTTCATCTTCTCTGCTCCAAGTGCTTTAGTGAAAATATCAGCAACCTCCTCATCTACTCTCACATAAACAAGATCAATATCACCTGCTAATACCTTCTCTCTAATGAAGTGATAATGTACCTTGATATGCTTTCTTCTAACATGAAAAAAAAGGTTCCATGCTAACTGTATGTTACTAAGATTATCACAATAAATGGTGATAGGTTTTTGCACTTCCACACCCAAATCTGCAAGGAGCATCTCTAGCCATGATGCCTCACATGCTGCCATTGTAGCACCTCTATGCTCAGCCTCTGTACTCGACAAAGCAACAGTGGGTTGCTTCTTACTGCTCCATGTAATAGCTACACTCCCAAGTGAGAATAGAAAGGCACTAGTAGAGCTTCTATGTGGAATGCTACCAACCCAATCTGCATCGGAGTATCCATGAACCTGCAAATCTACACTAGCTTCATAAAACAATGCATAATCCAAAGTAACACTCACATAACGTAAAGTGCACCTTAGAGCATGTAAATGTGGCTTCCTAGGAACTTGCATAAATTGACTTTCAAGTTTAATAGTGTAGCTTAGATCAGGCCTTGTAATTGTCAGATATATCAAACTTCCCATAATTTTCCTGTACATAGTAGCATTTTCCAATGCTTCACCTGATGTAGTATCCAACTTCAAATTCTGATCTAATGGCATAGAAATTGGCTTACAATCAGCCATAACATACTCTTGCAGCATATTCAAGGCATATTGCCTTTGGGACATCCATATACCTGTTTCTGTATGGATAAACTCAATGCCCAAGAAATAACGCAACACACCAAGATTTTTCATGTCAAATTCTTGCATAAGGAGTTGCTTTACCTCTTTAATGCTTGCTTCATTGTCACCCCCTACAATCAAGTCATCAACATAAATAGCCATAATTGTAATGACATCATCACCCTTGCATATAATGAATTATCTGCATCACATATAGAAAATCCAATGGTGGTCAAATAATAAGCAATTCTTGCATGCCAAGCACGAGGGGCTTGCTTAAATCCATACAAAGCCTTTTGCAACCTCGAAACATATTCTGGGTACTTTGAATCTTCATATCCTTGTGGCTGGTCCATATATACTTCTTCTTGTAACTAACCATGTAGGAAAGCATTCTTCACATCCATCTAATGCAAAGTCCAACCTTTTGTTGTAGCCAATGCAACAAGTGTTCTGACAGTAGACATTTTAGCTACAGGGCTGAAAGTTTCCCCATAATTGATGCCATATGTCTGTGCATATCCTTTTGCTACCAATCGTGCTTTGCACCTGCTTATGCTACCATTAACATTGTGCTTTACCTTGTAAACCCACTTGCAACCTATGGGTTTCTTTCCTTGCAGCAATGGAACCAGCTTCCATGTATCGTTTCCATAAAGTGAAGCCACCTCCTCGTCCATAGCTTTTTTCCAATCTGCATTTCCAATTGCATCTTCAAAACAAGAGGGTTCAACATCTTGTATTACCTTGGTCATGTAGGCACAATGACAAGCCATGTAATTGTCATACGTTAAACCTTTGCACTCAATTTTGTATCAACTCATATCTTCTTAGTCCTGGGCCACTTCTTCTTCTATCATTTGCATGTGTCTTTCTTACTCCCTAATCTTCACAGAGGGCAATCCAAGTTCCTCATCAAGGCTCTTTTTTGAACTACTGGAATCTCCATCAATGTATTCAAATCCTGTAGATGTTTTACTACCAGCAGAAAGCTTTTTCTTTACCTTTCTTGGATGTATTTGATGAATCTGTTGGACTGAAATTTCCATTCAATCTTCCACTCCATGGATTTGAGTTGGAACTATTGCTTGGTGATGCATTTGGCCCACTCAAAACTTGAGATTCTGCACTTATTTTTTAGCATTTTCTTTGTCAGTTGGTTCAAGATTAAGTCCATCTTTGGCATTTGCATAGAAGCTTGACATTTCGTCAAACACCACATCTCTGCTTACATTCACTTGTCCTGTGAGTGGGTTATAACTTTTATATCCCTTTTGCTCAAGGGAGTATCCAATGAAGGTTTATTTTTCTACTTTTGGACCAAGCTTCGTTCTCAACTCATTTGGAACATGTACATATGCAATATTGCCAAAAACTTCCATATGTGATAAGTTTGGCTTTTTACCTATGAACTTCTCTTCACGTGTAATTTGATGTACATCAGTAATCGTAGTTCTATTCATGATGTATACAAAAGTGTGCACACCTTCTACCCAATAACAATGAGGCATATTCTTCTCAGCCATCAAAGCTCTTTCTATTTCTACAATATGTCAATTTTTGTTCAGCAATGCCATTCTGTTGTGGTCTATACTTGCATGAGAACTGACATCAAATTCCATGATTTTTAAGAAAGTTGTTGAACTCATTTGACATGTATTCACCTCCTCCATTAGACCTCAATGTCTGAATATACTTTCTTGTCTGTTTTTCCACCATAGCCTTAAAATTCTACAAGTGAGTGAACACCTCACTGTTCTCTTTCATGAAATATACCCATACTTTCTGTGTATGGTCATCAATGAAAGTAACATAAAACCTGCAACCACCCATAGATGTGTTCTTTGCAGGACCCCAAATATCTGTATGTACTATTTCTAGCACATTCTCACTAACATGCTTGTCATGCAGAAATGATGCTCTTGACTATTTACCAAATTGACATGATGCACATACCTTTTGCATTTCTACAACTTTAAAATTTGGTAGTACATTGACAATCTCCTTGGACGGCATCAATTTTTGCCTCTACAAGTTTGCATGTCCAATTTGTTTATGTCAGATCTCTATATCAGCAATAACTCCTACACCTTTTGCAAACATGGTTGCATTCATTTCAAGAATTTTCACATTTAAGATGAACATTCTACCCACTTTGTTTCCAAATTTGGCAATCAATCATCCACCCTATTTGTACTCTTCTACATATAACCCATTAGCATTGAACCTAACTTGTAATCCCTGGTCAACCATTTGTCCAATAGAAAATAGATTCTTTGTTATATTTGGAACATGCAACAATTTAGCAAGATGTTTTACCTTTCCATCCTCCATAAATTGTGCTATGTTTCCTATATGCTCAATAGGATGTGATGTGTCATCACCTGTTTTAACATATCCAAGAATTGGCAATTTTTACAAACTACTGAACCATTCTGCATGACTGGTCATGTGATTTGAAGCACCTGAATCAACATACCAAACATTTCCATTCGATTTGGAAACATCAACAGACATCATGTTCATCATATGATGTTGAACCATGAAAATCATCTATACTTGTGGATGCATAGTTGTTTTGCTACCTTCTGTTATTTTGATTCTTCAACCTACAATCACGTTCAAAGTGTCCAGGTTTACCACATTTCCAGCATCCTTTATTGTCATTACCTAAATGATTTCTTTGAAAATTTCTATGGCCTCTTCGGCCCTCCTTGCCTCGAAATTGTCTTCTTCCTCCTACATGACTCTGTTGTTGACCTTGGTCTTGGTTATTGTGTCCTCTTCCACTTCTGAACCCTCTATCTCTGCCTCTTCCTCTGCTAGAGTAGAATACCTGCTCGAACTAGGTTTTCCTTGGGACTTCTAATCCTCACCAAGATTCTTTTCTTCAATAATTAGCATGGACACTAGATCAACAAAATTTGGAATATTTCCCATGGTCTATATAGAAGTTTTGAACTGCTTATATGCAAGTCCTAAACCACGAAGGCACACTCCACCTTATCATCATCATCTACATTCACGTCAATAGATGCATGTGACTCATATGATTTTGATTTTTAGGGTGTATTCACTTATTGACATGCCCTTTTTCTCCAGTGTATGCAGCTCGTTCTTGAGTTGCGATTTTCGTGCCTTTGTATTGGTCCCATACAATGTGACCAAACTATTCCAAGCCTCTTTCAGAGTCTTGGCATCTTGTATGTGCCCAATCATGCTATCTTGTATGCTAATAGACAACCAATACATTAGCTTTTGTGCTCCTTGATTCCATTCATCATATGCTCTTAGCTGTTCTGCAGTTCGATTCCTCTCTGGTAATTATCTAGCATTTTTTTTCTCTCCTTCGGTGTACTTCCAGTAGCCTTTTCCCGTCAAGAAATTCATCATTCTGAATATCCAAGCATGGAAGTTGTTGTTGTCCTCTCTTATTACAAATATCAACTTTCATTGTCTGTTGTGATCATGCATAGGTCTTTCCAGAGCTCATAATGTTCATTATTTTGAGTGCTAGTACCTCCTTTAAAAAACTATATTGCCTTATTCCTTGTCATTGATACTTGTTGTAAACTATCTTGAGATTTCTCAAATTTCTTAACAACTAGGGTTATGTTTCCATCATGACAAACAATTGATTTAAGGATTTCCTCCATTTTTTTTTTACTTGTACAGATTTATCAAGTGGCCTCATGGAAAATGCATAGTCTATATGGAGCTTCAATAGTCTATCAAAAATTCTCATGGAGGCATGCAAGGTGCAAAAGTGAACATTAACTAAAGAAAATGGAATAATGAGATTCCAATCCGTAGCCAACATGTCACAATTAGGTGTACCTAACATGGGACACCTCATTAAAGGTATGGCAAACCTATGTTTGTCTTTGTCCGGCTAGTGTGGGAGGCTCTTGTTTGGTGTGTTGTGTGGCTCTGTGTTGTTCATTGTCATCGACTCTGATACCATTGTCAAAGGTCAAGCTTTAATGGAGTGCTTGTTTCTTCTCCCAAAGGCAAACAAATCCCACACATGGGTTTTTATCCCATATATGAGAGGCTGCAACTCGTCATGGAGTAGATATAGTGCATGAATTCATCATTGCCTCCAATTCAGAAGAGCTGGAGGAAGAACAAGGAGGGTATCCTCCTTGGGCGCCTTCACGTGGGGATGTAAGTTTTACATGCATTTTATCCGCCGAATATGGAGGCTCTTTTGGATGCATTGTGTGGCTCTATGTTGGTCGTTGTCATCGGCTCTGATACCATTATCAAAAGCCCTCTAGGTGATCTCCTTGGATACTTTTGCTCTGAGAAACATGGCATTAAATCCAAAGTAGACAAACCGGTTCTCTCATGATTGAGAGACGTCCAAAATGTCTCCGCGTGACTAAGCTCTAAAGTCTCCCTCTCTCTCCATGCAAACAAACCAAGTGGTAGTTTACATGATCACCACTTGGCCATCATATGAACTACCCTTCTAAGAAGAGGTTCACACCTCTTGAGCTTTTGCTTCGCAATGTAACACATTCAGACATAACTTCTTGTTTCATTGTAGCACTTCAAACCCTTGAAGTGATGAGGACCTTGACCAAGCATAAGGTGAGTTTTCGATTCATCCCAAGGATTGAATGCCTTAATAGGCATGAGTCTTAAAAGTCAACTTTGCGATTTTGTTCAATATCTTCAAATTTGATCTAGTTTCTTCTATCATAGTTCGAGAGGTGCTTCCACATACGAGATCATTTGTTCCAGAGTCTTGGGCTCTTTGGGGATTCTCATTCTCCACTATTAGATACCCGAAATAGAGAACCAAATCGAATCACGTTGTTTAATGTCAGCATCACAATCATCAATGATCGAGCAAAAGGGTTTCGTCTTGTTCCAAGGTTTGCACAGAGAACATGTCAAATTTGAGGCTTTGGGCACAACCGGGAAAGGCAAGAAAAAAAGCGTGATAAAATCGATTTCTTTCCGTATGGGGATCTCTATGAGAGAGATTGGCATAAATAATACTGAGGATGAGTTTGGCGTAAAAAGAATACTCGAAATATTGAAATTAAGGGCGTTATAATGTTGAGGAGAAAGTCCTTATTATAAAGCATGGTTTTGATGGTTCTAACTGTAAATGAGATGTATTGCCTTCTACATGATCCCAAGACGAATCATGTTTATGTGTATTGCCTTCTACATGATCCCAAGACGAATTAAGCTTATGTAAGCTCGATGTATGCAAAAGATGCCACTTTAATTTGATTACACATTAATGTAAAGCTCTTCAATCAGATGGTAATTTACTTTGTTATCAAAGGGAATACATGCCAACAAGCTTGCAATTACGTCCTCATACGTTCGTATGTACGTACATACATACATAGATGCATGCATACATACATAGATGCATGCATAAACGTAACCGTAAATGCATATATATACGTACGTACGTACGTGCATTCATGGATGCATGCACACAAACATACATGAATGCATGCATACAAAACGAACTTACAGACGTATATGCATGCCGCTGGCCAATCCAATTTCGTTTTCATCATGAAATTTTCGGAAGAGTTATATATATGCAGACGAAGATCAGATATTACCTGTTGTAATGTAGATTGTGTAAGTTGATGTTAGGTAGTCATTGATGTAAATGTAGAGGATTAGAAGTATTGTCTCCCCTTCATTCGGTGCTTCAAGTTTGAGTTCACCATCCTCACTACTTTCTATGATCGTTCCGTTGACACTCGCAACATAAGTAATGGTCACATTAGCCTGTCAGTTTTGTAACACGATGTGAGATATCTCCATGAAGATTTACACATGAACAAGTGACGGTACTGCACAAGTCTAGCCACCTCATAATATTACTTTTAGGTAAGCATACACAAACTCTCTTTTCGTCAAGTGTTATAATAAGTTCATATGAACGAACGACACATCCAATGGAAGAGTCAATTCTTTAAAAATCTGGTACTCATTAACACTTACTAACTTTATCTTGTTTATCCAGTGAGACTTTTAGATGCTAAAAACTGACACTAGACTTTTAGATGCTAAAAAATAGTCACTATCACAATAAAAAACTAGAATAAACCAATTTTTTAAAAAGGAATGTAACAATTCCAATATCAGGACCAGTGCTTGGGGTATGTACCATCTACATGCGAGCTGGAAACATCAACTTTGGTCGAAGATATCATGTGTAAACATAATTTCTGTAAAACAATAATAATAATAATATATAATAAACAATCCAACCCTGGATAATTAATCGCCAGTTATTCACACACGGTCAATTACACAGAGGTAAAGGTATGTGCATCTATACACCTCAACTATAATTTTCTTAGCTTTAAGTCAGAATGCAATCTCCTTATGTGACGTGATACAATTAACAGAGTCAAAACAACATATTGTGAATGCCGCCATGGAATGAGGTAAAGTGCAGTACATTGCAAAATTAGTGTAATGCGTTGATTGCACTTCTGTATGCCATCTGTTTCCTGCAGACAGTTATGATAGCGCATTGTTTTCCCATGGCATCGCATATATTCAATCGGCTGGAAGCATTAGCAAGTCTGCTTAAATCGTGCGCGGGGAGGCTGAATGCAGTCCCGTGTTGCGTTCTTTGTGGGTTGTTCAACAGGTCCCTAAATTCGGCTATTCCTGTTTGTGCGGTGAGAGAGAAAAATAGAGAAAGGAAGGACCTGATCTTCTGAAACTTCGACGGAAATATCAACATCGGAGATACCACTTTCGACGGAGACACTGTAAGTAAAGATGGACTGGTTGAATGGAGGGACCAAGGTTCCAGAGGAAAGGGTAATGTTGGAGAGCACGCTATTGTCTGAGGAAGGGGGAGGAGGAGGAGAAGATGAAGAGGAAGGGGGAGGAGGGGGAGGTGAGGATGGGGGTGGTGGCGGGGGAGGTGAGGATGGGGGTGGTGGCGGGGGAGAAATAGAAGGAGGTGGAGGGGGAGGAGATGCATCCGATGGAGGAGGAGGAGGAGGAGGAGATGATGACGATGGAGGAGGTGGTGGCGGCGGCGGTGGAGAAGGGGGTGGAGGTGGGGGGGGCGGAGGTGAAGATGGAGGGGGTGGAGGGAAGGCAGGAGGGGGTGGTGATGGTGGAGGGGGTGGAGATGGAGGAGGAGGTGGAGGTGGAGATGGAGGAGGTGGAGGTTCATAGGGAGGAGGTGGAGGCGGTGAAGACGGAGGAGGTGGAGATGGAGGAGGTGGGGATGAAGGAGGCGGGGGTGGCGGGGAAGACGGAGGTGGTGGCGATGGAGGAGGAGGGGGTGAAGGTGGCGGGGGTGGCGGCGATGCTATAGGAGGTGGTGGTGAAGAAGGCGGGGGAGGCGGTGGCGATGGAGGAGGCGGGGGTGGCGGTGAAGACGGAGGCGGCGGTGATGGAGGAGGCGGAGGCGGCGGTGATGGAGGAGGTGGAGGCGGAGGCGGCGGTGATGGAGGAGGCGGAGGCGGAGGTGATGGAGGAGGCGGGGGTGGCGGTGGAGGCGGAGGCGGCGGTGATGGAGGAGGCGATGGTGGCGGTGAAGGCGGAGGCGGTGGTGACGGAGGAGGCGGAGGTGGCGGTGACGGAGGAGGCGGAGGTGGCGGTGACGGAGGAGGCGGGGGTGGCGGTGATGCTGTTGGAGGAGGTGAAGGAGGCGGGGGTGGCGGTGGCGATGGAGGAAGCGGGGGTGGCGGTGAAAACGGAGGCGGTGGCGATGGAGGAGGCGGGGATGGCGGTGATGTTGGAAAAGGTGGCGAAGGAGGAGGGGGTGAAGGAGGCGG
The DNA here is from genome assembly GCA_020310875.1 of Ceratopteris richardii. Classification (NCBI taxonomy): domain Eukaryota; kingdom Viridiplantae; phylum Streptophyta; class Polypodiopsida; order Polypodiales; family Pteridaceae; genus Ceratopteris; species Ceratopteris richardii. Next base: position 189,319,107 of record CM035407.1, read on the forward strand.
GGGTGGTGGTGATGCCGGTGAAAGAGATGGAGGAGGTGGACAAGATGACGGATGAGCTGGCGGTGAGAGATGTGGAGAAAGAGGCGGAGGATGAGGGGGATGAGGAGTGGCAGGCGAAGAAGGCGGAGGTGGAGAGTGAGGAGGAGGGGTATGAGGATGATGGGGAGGAGGAGAACGAACAGGAGCCTCGAGAGATATTGGAGAGGGCGGAGAGGGATGAAAATGATCCGGAAAGTACCAGAAGGAGTCTGGCCAAGGGAGAGGCAGCAGCAGCGACCATGCGTCACTGTTGAGACGGCGGCTCGGCTGCTGTCGATAAGCCAGAACGAGAGGGGCTGTGCAAAGAAATAGAAGGTACAGCGCAAGCGGATGGAGCCTCCAGCTGCTGCATCCGCTACACAGCCGCTCGATCATCCCCATCCAAAGCATGTATTGTGGGCGCGCAGGTAAACGATGTAAGCATCAATGGCACAGAAACAAAGCTGCATTCATTCATTCATTTTCTCGCTCGCACCGACTTGGACGAGCCAATGCCATTGAGGTCCATCACCAGCAGTGAGTTCAGTGGGGCCATTGACTTTATCGCCCAGGTCCACACAGAGCGCATCTGATTCAGCTGTGGGACATGACATTATGTGTGCATGTACTACTCTTTTGTTTTTTTTCTTGGTTGTGTATGAAAATGGTGAATTCTTGAGTATTTTGGATTGTGGCGGGGGAGCCTGTAGAACATACATATGCATCATCACATCATGCTGTACTTTCGTCATGAAGTGCCATTTGAGCAAATAAGACGGACAAGGAAGCAGTGTTCGGGAAAATCCAAAACATCAACCAGAATTCTCTTGTCATGTGGTTTGAAAGGCAAGGGGTCTTATGAAGAGGCATCTTCCTTCTTTTTAAGAATTGAGGCGAAAGATTTCCTATCTCATCCAAAATCAAATAGAAGATTTCCATTCTCATCAAATTTCAAAAGACAAAGTTAAAATAATGAATCTTTATTAATGGGCTCTAGGTTCTCGCACAAAAACACAATCACATGCAATTAGATATTCATATACATGGACAACTAAAGTGCATAGTTAACCACATACATAGCTACATACAACACACGTATAAATAGACATAGACGTCACATCCACATACATGGATAGCCACTTGTATATAATTCTCCATATGTATATATTTCTACAAACGGATAGCCACATGTATATATTTCTACACATATACAACAACCTCATATACGTGTTTGCATAAATATACATATATGTGTTTGCATAAATGTAGATATACATGTTTTCATAAATGTACATAACAGATAACTCTTGTTAAAGATGATGGTGTAGAGAAATGAAGGAGCAACACAATAATGATCAAATGTGTATGTATATTGCTTCAATGTAATGTAAATATGATTGTAGGTCTATATATATATATTTTCATGAAGATTTCCACGGCGACTCCTCCATGAATTCAAATTCGAATTCGAATCTAGGTGGATAGTGTTTGTTGTGATGAATCAATATACTTTCCTATAATCTAGGAAAAGTGAAGATCTAGTCTAATCTACTTTTTGGTGATTGATTGATTGACTGAATATCAAGTTTAACTACCTCAAACTTGTGGGTTTTGAGTCTTTACTTTATGCTTTTGTGCTCTAGGTTTTTAGAAGATTAAGTGATCCTTAAAAATCCTTATGAAATATCAAAATGAACAACAATGTGAAAACTATTTAATAGATATTTTTTACATAATCCAAATGATGATTTGATGTAGAGAAAATCCTCCTCAAGCATAGTGTACGCTTGATGATCCAAGAGCTCCCCCTCAAGCTTAATTCAACTTGATTCTTTATTCTTTGATAGATTGAATACTTGCCATTGACTTAAACCCGTAAAGTTTTATCCCATCAAGTGCCTTTGTCATCATATCTACTACTTGTTTTTTAGATGGAACAAAAAAAATGTCAATCTCCTTTGCCATTATCTTTTCTCTAATGAAAGTATAATGAACCTCTATGTGTTTCAGGTTCTTGCGTAGAAGATAAGTTTTACTGCTAAATGCATAGAACTTACCTTATCTCAAAATACATGAGGCATGTAACTCATAAGTCCCAAATCAGAGTATAATTCTCTTAACCATATTGCCTCTTGAGTTGTTATGGTCAAATCTCTTTACTCTGCTTCAGTTGAGGATAAAGGAGTTGTTGGTTGCTTCTTGGAAATCCATGACACTAGCTTTGAACCTGCAAATGCTAAGTAACCAGAGGTACTTCTTTTATAATCCTTAGCTCCTACCCAATTTGCATTTGAATATATCTTGAGATCCAAATCTGATGATTAAGGATAAAGTATACGTTCATTGAGTGTTCCCTTCAGGTACTTCTGTACTCTCTTAGTTGCATCCATGTGTGGTCTTCTTGGAGAGTGGATGAATTGGCTTAGCACTCCTGCACTTATGATATATCTACCCTTGTATGAGTAGTGTTGAGATGTCAAGCTCAACATGTGATGATCCAGGATGACATGTATTAGTTTTTCATTCTCATACGTGTAGTGGTCATGCCGGTATATGTCAGGGATACTTCATTGAGTTGTACTAGATTTATCTATCGAGAGTGATGACACATTTTTTTCTTGCCAGGTCACTCATTCGCAGACATTAGATTTTCCTTATGTATCAATCTTTATATATTGCACTTGTTGTATTCTTGTTTTTTAGCTCATTCTTATACATTCCTTTTATGTAATAGAAGAAGAACAAGATCATTCTTCCTTGCTTCAATCTGTGTGTGTGCTTCTCTTTGTTTGTGAGAGTATGTGTGAGCTCTCTTCCTTATCTCCTTCCTCATGACATGGTATCAGAGCCAATGTGGCTACAGAGAGCTCATAGAGAAGGTCGATGGTCAAGATACGTAAGAAGGCGTGGAGAAAGCGCGATTCACAAACGACCTCAGATTGCTACGAAAATTGATGTGAAGTTTCGGAGCCAACTCGACCTCCGTTTCGAACCCGCAAGGTGGGACCCATACAAAAACTAGGTCAGTTTGCAAAACTCTAACTTGCATCATGTTCTGCAAAACTCATATATTCCAGATCTAGAATTTCAAGTGATTCCATGTACTGTTGATACACAAAAACTGTGTTTTTCTGAGATTGAATTGTCATGTCATAATGCAACAGTGTTCAAGCAGAAGTGCTACTTGTAGTGTTTTGCAGCAACTTCCATGCTTGGAGATTCAAGATGACAAATTTCCTGATGGGAAAAGGCTACTGGAAGTACATCGAAGGAGAGAATGAAAATGCTCCACAATTATTAGAGAGGAATCGGACTGCAAACTAGTTAAGAGTGTATGAAGAATGGAATCAAGGAGCACAGGTAATGTATTGGCTATCTGTTAGCATACATGATAGCATGACTGGGCACATACAGAATGCCAAGACTCCGAAAGAGGCTTGGAATAGTTTGGTCACATTGTATGAGATGAATACAAAGGCACAGAAATTGCAAGTTAAGAATGAGCTACATACATTGGAGAAAAAGAGCATGCGGTAAGTGATTATACCCTGAAAATCAAAAGCATATGTGAGTCACTTGCATCTATTGGCGTGAATGTAGATGATGATGATGATAAGGTGGAAGTATGCCTTCATGGTTTGGGAGCTGCATATAAGTAGTTCAGAACTTCTATACAGACCAAGAAAAATATTCCGAATTTTGCTAATCTAGTATCTGTGCTGATTATTGAAGAAAAGAATCTTGGTGAGGACTCGAACTCCCAAGGAAAACCTAGTTCTAAGCAGGTATTCTACTTTGGTAGAGGAAGAGGCAAAGGTAGAAGCTTCAGAAGTGGAATGTTACTTCAACTCCCGATGACGCCCTCCATTTTCGAAGCTCTTAGACACGAATCCCGAGACCTAACACAAAGATGATCATGATACTCTGCCCAGCCACTTAGCCATTCCATTATACTCCTTTCTTAATGGAGTCACTAAGTGGTATCTCACATGAGTGCCACATGGCACTCATGTGTGTGACCTTCTAATAGGATCTAAGGGATGGTTCACACCATCCCTTCTCTAGTGATTTCCTACTTGACATTTCCTTCCCCTTAAATTTGTTTTTGTCCAGAAAAATGGTATTGGAAGGTCTAATAAAGAGAGATAATTAATAGAATGGCTACTCCCACTATATCCCCATGTACAATAGTACATGGTCATATCTCCGTGTTGTTTCCCCATATCCTTCCCCTTAATAAGACTCTTGGGAAGATAATCTAAAACTAGGAAACCGTCTCTAAATGGTGCTAACCCACTCTCATGTGGCACAATCTTCTGAACTATGTTTCCACTTTACTAGACACTCTTTATATAAGTGACTTCTCGTCCATTTCTCTTGAGTGTGTAGTGTGCCCTCAGGCTCATGTGGAATAGATTGGACAGAAATAGGCTCTACTACCTCACTATCTGGAATGAGGTTGTCAGATTCACCTAGCCTCTTAAGCCGACTAACATGAAAAACTGGATGGATTTGACTATTCTCTAGAAGTTGGAGTTGGTAAGCCATCTTTTCTATTCTCTTAAGTATTTGGAAAGGTCCACAATACCTAGGAGATAGTTTTGGACAAGGTCCCATCTTCATGGTTTCAGATCTAGATGGAACTCTAAGATAGACATGCTCTCCTACCTCAAAGTTGATGTCTCTCCTTTGAGGGTCAGCATAGGCTCTAGCTCTATCGTGAGCTCTCCTAATGCTTCCCTTAGCAAGCCTAAGCATATCGTTCATCTCTTCCAAGAAGTCCTTTGTAGCTTAAAGTTTTTCATTCTGCAATCCTACTGCATAAGGAGCTCTTGGCTAAAACCCATACATAAGCATAAATGGACTATGCCCAGTGAAAGAGTGCTTGGCACTATTATATGCAAACTCTACTATAGCTAAGTTATCTTCCCAATTAGTTTGCCTTTCATTCACATATGCTCGAAGCATATCCTCTAGGATTTGGTTAACCCTCTCTGTTTGCCCATCGGATTGTGGATGCTCGGTCGTACTCATGCTAAGTGTAATAAAGTAAGTCTATGATCCAAGGGTTTGAACTGACCAGACCGATTTGAAATCGGACACCGTTTGGTCATCCGTGTGTATGACCAAAGATCTCGAGTTTTAGACTTACTTTATTACACTAAGTTTTGTATCCAACCTTTTGAAGACCGCTCTCCAGAAGTGGCTAGTAAACTTCCTATCCCGATCAGAAACTATGTCTAAAGGAAGACCATATAACTAGTATAGGTTCTCTACAAAGAGCCTAGCCAACTCTGGTGTCTTCACTATAGTACATGTCGGAATAAACCTAGCCATTTTGGTTAACCTATCCACAATTACCCAGATCGAGTCATGCCCTCTCTGTGCCTTAAGTAATCCGACTATAAATACTCTCCCACTTCCCATTAGGAATATCCAATGGGTGGAGTAGTCCTCCAATCCTCCACCTCTCAGCTTTATTGACTTGACATTTGGTGCACTTAAGCACATACTCTAGGATGTCCTTATGAAGTCCAAGCCAATAGAACTGCCTCTTAACAAGATCATAAGTCTTGTTAACATTTGTCTCTTGCCAGGTCACTCATTTGCGGACATTAGATTTTTCCTTATGTACTGATCTTTATATATTGCACTTGTTGTATTCTTGTTTTTAAGGTCATTCTTGTACATTCCTTTTATGTAATAGAAGAAGAAGAAGAATATCATTCTTCCTTGCCTCAATCTATGTGTGTGCTTCTCTTTGATTATGAGAGTGTGTGTGAGCTCTCTTCCTTATCTCCTTCCTCATGACAAGTAGCATATATCAAGTTACCAACCAAACTTTGATACTCTTTAAGGTCTTCAATTTTCTCATCTTCATAAACACTATGTTTATGATTCATCTCCAAAGGTGTACCTGCAAATTTAGTGTTCTCGATTTTGAACTTTAGAAGTAGATTATGGATGTATCTCCTCTGAGTCAAATACATTCATTCCTTCATCTGTGTATATGACCTACATACCTAAGAAGAATGTGAGCTCACCTAAATAACTAATTTTGAACTCCTCTTGCATATGCCTTTTGATCCTTTGTATGCCATTCAAGTCATCTCCTATCACAATTATGTTAACTACATCTACACACAAATATATAACTTCATTGTGATCCTTCTTGATGAACAAAGAAGGATCTACATTGCTTGATGTGAAACCTTGATCTTGTAGATAGGTTACCAATGTGAATTTTGAAGCTATAGGAGCTTGTTTCAATCCATAAAATGCATTTTTGAGTCTACATACATAAGATGTATAATTAGGATTTTCAAATCCTAAAGGTTGTGACATGTATACCTTTTTACTGATCCAACCATTAAGAAAAGCATTCTTCACATCGAGTTGAAGTAGCTTCGAATTTCTTGTAGTAGCTACACTTAGCAATGCCCTAATTCTAGTCATTCTTGCAACTGGTGAGAAGTATCCTCATTGTCTATGCCATGATTTTGAGTATACCCTTTGGAAATTAATCTAGCCTTATACCTACAAATTGATCCATCTAAATTTCTTTTTAGCTTATAGACCCATCTACAACCTATTACCTTCTGATTAGTATGCATTGGGACCAACTCCCAAGTGTCTATTTCTTTAAAGGCTTCTATCTCCTCTTTCATAGATTTTTCCCAATTAACAGTATCCTTTGGTTCTCCGTATGTTGAAGGTTCTTCTAAAGTTGAGTCCCTGGTCAAGTAAATTGAGTGCTTTGTAACAAGTGTAGATTCATATCCATACCTTTTTGGTTGCTTTCTCTCCCTTGTTGACCTTCTAGGAGTATGCTTGGAGCATTCTCCACATTCTTGCGTTTTGGATCGGCGTCAAAAAGCCATCCAGTCGCTTCATGAATGATAGTAAAGTGATGCAGAGTTTTTAGTGGGAAAAATGTACCTAAGTTCTGTAAAGAGTATGAACTCAAGGCAAAGTACCTAGGTGCCAGTTTGACTCCGATGACAGATATGGAGCTATGCAAAAACTTTGTCTATGTGTCTGAATTTGACATGCATGAACAACTCATGCAAATAAACCGAATGACATGGTCACAATACAAAGCAACACTCCTTAAGCAGTTCATGCTAGAGGACGTACATAAAGTAACTCATAGATCTTTCCTGAGGTGGGTTCATATGACCAAAGACCAACCGATCCTAGAAATTAAAAGAGAGTTCAAGAAACAATTTGAAGATATGTTTGAGCATGACAAGCGATGCTTGACGCATGAAAGAGTGTTCTTGTTTTTGAAAGCAATGGATGTTAGAGCCCGAGAGGAATTAATTCCACTTCTGCAAGACATGGATTCTGAGTTGGGACTCACAGAGGATCGGACACTCATTCATGATGCTGTAAGAAGATATATTAAGAAGCAGCAAACAAATGAAAAACTTTCTAAATGATTGAAGAGCCAATCTCCAAGTAGATGAAAATGATAGCCAGATTCCAAGTATTTCAACAATCATGGATAATGTTCAAGTCCATGAAGTTTTAGAGACCCCATTTGGGCATGAAGCAAATATGCATGGGCTTGACATACATACTGATGATGAGAGCTATCAAGAAAAGTCTAAAAGTGCGATCCATATGACCTCTAAGGTTATAAGGTGCCAAGAGCCTGTAGACTTCTCTACAATGATCACATCTTCAAGTGCTATATATGCACAAACTCTGATGATGGGAGGAGCAAAGGAGCATGTGAAAGCCAATCAAAATCAAATCAAACAAACACCAAATACAAAACAAAAACAAAAATCAACATACCTCAACAAGAAAACAAGATGAGGCTTTCTCTACTACAATAAACTCCTTGCATCCAATGGGGGATAATAAAAAGAATCAAGAAACAATACATGATACAAACAAGGAATTCAAGACATTTGCAATGTCTGAAGATGATTATATAGAGATTAAAGATGAAATATGTGAAGGAAATCTAGCAAATCTGTTTGAAGATCAAGCTTGAGATGCATCCCTATGTGAGGGCATTGGAGAAGGTTTGGAGAATGATTTGATGCTAGTTGGTAATGATGCATCCACTAGAACACATGAATTAGATACAATTCATGATGCTAAATTAGAGACTATATCAGCAAATGACCCTATGGAGAATCAAAGATATGCAAGTAGTGTATCAACAAATGACCCTATGGAGAATCAAAGATATGCATGAAGATGAACTTGCTAATAAAAATGAGGACATACCAATGATGAATCCTATAAATGGTGATATGTATGTCGATACTGATAAGCATGATGCTAAGCCTATGAATAGTCTAGATGAAAATCAAGATTGTGAAATGCTTTTGAGTGATGCCACATTGGACAATGATCCCACTCATAAGTTGGATGGAGTTCAAAACAATGATATGTATGTGAATGATGTCACACTCCATAAAGAAGTATATATGAATGATCATGAGGGGGATGAGGATACATCATTGATTGCTCCTCTACATAGTGATATGTATGTCAATGACGATCATGTTAAGTTGAGCACATACACTAAAGAAATTGCATATGAAGAGATGGAAGTAGCGTTCATTGAAATGTATGAGAAATGTTATGATAGTATGTTATCTGAGGAGAATAAACATGAAAAGATTGAACCAAATGACTACCTTGATAAGGTTGGATACAAATACTATCAAATGAATAAAGAACTAGCTGATTCAAGCATAGGTACTAAAGGGCTCATATGTGATAAGACATTTGAGCAAGAATCAGTGACTAAAGAAATGTATGAAGAATATGGTCTAAGTACATCCTCTGAAGAGAATGAGCAGGAATCGATAGAGATGGATGCATAATTCTATGATGGCATTTTGAATAAAGAAATTGAGTTGCCATCAAACTATATGCATAGTCCTATAAGGAGTCAAAATTGTGATTAGTTTGATATCTCTAGTGATATTGAAGATCAAGACTTTCTTGATTATGAGGATATGGATTCCCTTCATGTTGAAGCAGAGATGATTTGGGATCATAACAATGATGAAGAATTCTTTGAGAGGTAAGAGAAAGAAGCAGATTCGATAATTGCTGACATTGGAGTAGAAAGAAATCATGATAGATTGGATGAAAAAAATGATTGTGTATCGTTGTCTGAACATGAAGGCTTAGGGGTTATGCTAAGGTCCTTGATAGGTAGTAAAGTAAGTGTGCATGATGGAAAGATGTCTAAACTAGAGCACTCTAAAGACCATCTATTTTTCTTTTTTTGAAAAGAGGGATAAGAAAGCAAGAGGTGAGTAGCACATACAACATTTTAATTGGTTTCTTACACTATGGATCGCTAATATTTAGGGAACACATGATCCATAGACTGAAAGTATTGGCTAGTGTTTCGGTCTTAGCATAGCTTATCAATTATGAGTAGAACCCATTCAAAGTTGATTGAATTTTCAACTAACATAAACCACAATGCATTGTTCCATCCCAAAAAGCACATGACCCATTGTTCTCGGAGAAGTGACTGGTTGCTCTACGCCTTTATGGAATGCCATTAGGGGTGAAGTCTTGTGGAAAATATAAAAAGAGAGATGTTCTATAAACTTCAATAAAAACCCAAAAGAGTTTTCGATTAACAAAACTTTGAGCCTTTTGGGAAAAGGAATCACCAGTTGTAATAAGTTTATGCCCTTCACACATGATAGAAGTTTTGTGTTTGAGAACAACAAGTTACAAAGTAGAGCGGCCCCTCATTAGGGGGGGACGACTTAGAGACTTGAACAGAGAGCATCACCTTTATTGTTCGCAAATACTAGTGAAGAGCACGCGCACCTATTTTTTTTTGTAAATAAAGCATCCCAGCAAATGAGACATGTATTCTATTGAAGCATTGTTTAAAAATAGTCGTAGTCAAGAGAATCTCTAGAAAGCAATAAAAATTCAGGGAATATACTACATAAAAAATGCAACTTGGGGGTAGCAAAATTGAGGTAGTCCTTCCGCATTCCCATGCGAAGATGTTGTTTTTATAAATGGAATTCAAATAAGCGTAGTATAGTATAAATGATATTCCCAAGAATCTCGATGAGAAAGGCAGCAAAACAATGAAGCATCTCTACCTTCATGAAATATCATCGCAACAACACGCATCAATAAAATTACCATAAACGTACTTAAGCGTTGTAAATCCCCCCCCCCCCCCTCCCTTTATTTTTTCTGAGAAATTCGCAAGTCTCTCTAATATCATGTGGGGGGTCTCTCTACAATTTACGTGGTTGTTTTTGAGTTTCTTGTGGAGTGTGCTTGGTTTCTACAAACTAGACTGTGGTTTGGCTTCGTCCACCAAAATGATTCTGCCCACTTAAGTGCACATTGGCCTCCTCATATTTGCATCGAAGCATATTTGAACAAAGTTTTACCAAAGCATCTTTGAACAAAGTTTTACCAAAACATCTTTGAACAAAGTTTTACATGAATCCTTTTAAAGCCTGCTTCTTTCTTTTCGTGGTATTCCAGGCCACATGATTAGAGAGTACCCATTAGTTTGTTTGAGTGCCACATTGATGCAGATAGTGAATGTACGCATGATCCATAGTGTGGTGCAAACAGAGAACAATGTATAATAGAAAAAAACAATTTGTTGGACTATCCAAAGGCAATAGCCGAGTGAAACATTTTGAAAGTCAAAATATTATAACGTAAAAAACGTAAAAAGATGAATACTCCATAAGCAAAGGAACAACCTGCATGTATGTATGTATCTACGTATGTGTATATGCATGTATGTTGGAGGTGGAAACGCACTAGTTAATTTTGACGGTTAAACGAGAGATACGATGGTTGGGTGAAACTATGGAGTACCGTGGATATGCCAATGACAAGAAGGGCTCAACGGAGGATAACAATTTTCCAAATCTAGCCCTAAAACCAACCATTCGCACAACAAAAGCCAACCATTTCCAAATTTAGCCCTAAACCCAACCATTTGCACAACAAAAGCACGTCTTAGAAACATTTTGGTAAGCCAATTTAATGTATTTTTCTTCACTTTTGTGCAAGAAAAAGAGTTTTTGAGTTTGAGCAATGATTTCGTAACTCTCTAGATTTGCAAAAGATTTTTATGCATTCAAATTGGATATCAAGTGAGAGTCTAGCATCTATTTTTACTTAGAATGTCATAAGAGTGTGAAGAAGGTAACTTTGTAAAAGAGATCTATAAAAGTGAGCAGCCAGTCACTGATAGTCACAAACCAGTGATGGATACATGGGCTCATATTAGGGTGCTATCATCACCTTAGGGAGCATTTGGCAAACAAAGCTGAGATGTGGGTCATCTACCCAAAGAGTTGTGCAGAGGGAAGAGTAGGAAAAGTCTTTCCATGGTTCTGTAGAGAAGTAGTTGTAGATGAGTATCATAGAGCTGATGCGAATATAGTCAAAGAGAGAAGAATCTTGAAGCTTGCACACTCATGTGATGGATGGGGGGGGGGCATTATCAGCATGTAATATAGGTTATGCGACTCCATCTCTAAATTTAGCATAAATGTTAGGTCCAATAGGTGATACACTACTAGGATGCAAGCACGAGCACAAGAGGTGGCATGAAATGTCGTATTATTTGGGGTTGCATTTGAAGCCTGCAAAATGAACTAACTAGGTGTACGACATGATTGCAATAATTGACAAACCTCTAGTTAATCAAGTGAGAAGCTCGACTTCATTGCCATTACATGACTGGAGTGTTAACGGCTCGAGGGGACTACAATTGCAACAAACAAGAGTTTTCCAAAAACCTAATTTTTAGAGAGAGTTACAAAGAAGATTAATGAGCTTTTTGTCACCCTCATGGGCATTCTAGTTACTTTTGATCATCTTATTTTCCAAGACAAAAATCTCATGGTGTCGAAAAAGGAGGGAACTTTTTACAATTACATATTCTTCTTCCCAACAAGCAAAAGGATTTCTCATTCAACCATGCTTTTGGATTATCCTCAAATTTGGTTGCACATCATTCTTCTCATATCTCCTAGAGTTCTTCTCCCTTGATGAAATTCCACAAGGTGGAAAAGTAGCTAGTCATTTTTCCAAGCGACACTTGCTTCCAATTGATTTAACTCTGTAAACTCAAAACCTTGGCAAGAACTTGCTAAACTGAGTGACTCCTACGGAACAAAAAGAAGAGGTGACAAATGTATATTCTCTACCATTCAGGTAGCACTTACATCACTATGGGGCCCCATTGATTTTATTAGCTTCAACATTTGTCCAAATTCATCAGTGAAGAATTTAGTGCATAAGTGTTGAAATAAGAAAGAACTACTCCTACTCTACTATCAACACCATCCTAATAAGTTATGGAAGAAGAAATATTAGATATTAAAACATGATGAAATAAATTGAAATGGAAATGCCTTACATACAATTATTTATGAGCATAAAGACCACATGAGGAGAGTGAGAGAACTCTTGCCAAGAGCTTGAGTGAATGGCTTGTGAATAGTGAAGTGAAGCCCTCCTTATATGGAGTCAAGGGAAAATCTCCTTGAATGCGGGGTAAATGAGCTTGCATGAGAGTGAACCAAGACTTGGATGAAAGGGTGGAGCATGGAACTCTCAACATCCCCCTCCATGTGATTACCCTTTTGTTTTTAATGTGGGGAACTAGTGACATATGGCATCACTTATTCCATTGTATTTTTAGGATCTAAGGACATATGAGATCCTTAGAAATAACTTGGACATATAGGATCCAAGTTTGGCACATATGGCATCCCTTGGTTTTTAGGGAAATATGGCATCCATGTGGGTTTTGTATCCATGGACATATTGGATCCATGGTGTGGGACATATTGTTGGTGCAAATCCAAGCCTTCACATTTGGCTTAATTTGAAGAATTAGATGAGAAGGCATGTGATGAGTCACATGAGCCATTGCTTGTAATACTTGGACATCTACTACTTGTAAAAGTGTTTGATCTTGAGAGAATCTTGTGACTCCATACATCTTGTGATGTTATGAGAAATAAAAGCTACGAATGTCATTTGGTAGAACCACTCCTAACTTAGAGGAAAACTTTTAGGTGGAGCCTCATTTGAATTTCAAACTCAAATTGGAAGAAAAACACTTATATAAGAGCTTGTAAATCTCACAAGACACATGCCTCTTCTAGGAGCTCATTTTCTAATCATTTGTAGAGGTTAAGGAGAATACACCATTGATCACTCATCTCACTATCATTTGGCATCATCATAGAGCCAATGATCTTGTAAAATCATGTGCCATAATACATATACATCATTGAGTACATCTGTTGACTTCTCTGATATGTCTACACATAACAGTGATCTTTGCATGACCATATCTCAGTGATTTCTCCATAATTTTTCTTGTTCTATAGCTTGTTGGAACCAAATCAAAGTCTTATAAGTTCTCAAAATTTGAAGGCATTTGGTTCATCCAATATGGAGAAATCCGCATCGAAGTGCTCTCTAGTCATTCTCTACTCAGTCCCTAAAAAGTTGGAGGTAAGCATCTACTTGCTAAAGTGATTGCTCAGTGTATGGTTGATCATTTTAAGTGGTTCCATTTGTAATCACTAGCTATCTAATTAGATACCCTCCAAAGGATTTTTACCAATTGCTACTGTACTGTGAGCACTGAGCAAAATATCCAACACGTATCAAGACCAAAATAACAAGTTTTGAGTGATTAGCTATTTGCAAAGTTATATGTTTTGATCTAATCATTTGAAGAATCATCTCTAAAGTACATAGGTGCTTATTTGGTGTCATTTGTAAGCTAAAAGGGCCTACTACATACCCCTGAAGTGAAATAGGGCAGGTACAAAGCAGGTTTTGGTAGTACCACCTCACTTCTTGAGGTATCCATCCATCTCTTCCAAGAGTGGTATTAGAGCAAGTTGAGGTAAAATGGGAGATGGTTTCTCTTCTTTTATTGATAAATTTGACAGAAACAACTATCGAGCATGGTCCTTGAGGATGAAGACATATTTACATGGAAGGAGTCTCTATGGATACATATCAGGAGATGAGGAGATGCCCATTTTAAGAGGCAAAGGACAACCTACAAGAGAGGAGCTTGAAAGATTCAACTCGTGGTGTGCCAAAGATGCATTAGGAAGGTCATATCTACTTAACTCTATTTCTGACTTCCTTCTTCCATGTGAAGAGATGGATAGGTATGTGCTTGAAGATGAAGAGGTGTTGCAAAATCCTTGATCTACACCATCCAAATGAACTCCAGAAGTATATGGTGGGCCCTTTTAGCTTGCCAATGGATGTATTAGACACCCTATGTACCTTGGAAGATCACTCTCAAAAAGATAGATCAAAACAGATAAGTTGGAGTTAGCTCAGAGGTGAAAACTTGCTATTCTTGGTTCATACACCTGTCCAGTGTTTTACATAATTCTCTGAGCACAGCAGCAATTAGCTCAATTCCTCTTGGGGAAGTCTATGCAACTTAAAGAGCTAACTTTCAAGAGTAATCTCATAAAAAATAATGAACCACACACTGAGAATGAGTTTTAACAAGTGATGACATCATCCCGATTTTCATGGGCTGCTATAGAAATAGACCAGTGAGCAGAAAAATCAACATAACTCAAAATGTAGAAATCCAATGATTATGAAAATTTGTATAGTTATACTAGACAGTAAGCGGAATCCAACAAGCTTTAAATCACGGAATTTGGATAAGTAACCACTGAGAAATGGCTCTGACAAGATGAGTGAAAAAGTCGGGTACCTGACAGAGAAGTGAAGATGAACAGACCCTGTTGACTTCAAATGAACATAACTGAAGATTGCAACATCCAAATGACATGAAAATTTGTGAGCATATAGTAGACTTATAGAGCTAACTTTACCAGGTTAAATCACTGAAAATGATGCACCAAGCTCAGAGAAAACATCTCTGCAAGCTGACTGAGAAAACTGAGAGTAATGGCAGTGAGTAGTACACTTCACAAGAACATGGAAAGATAAACTCAAATAATCATGAAAATGAAAATATATTTCTTGTACAATACAATGACTTACTGATACATATGTGTGCCTTGTAATCACACCTTGATATGGCATAAAGCTCAGCTCTTGGAGGTCTTCACATAGGTCTCTCTAACCACGACTAAAACTGCCATCTATTTATAGTTGAGTTTGGGAGGCTAACTTCCCTCAATCACTCTCCAATCAATCAATGATTGATTTGATTCTCTACCTACCACAAATCACGAATTCGTGGCTCCTCTTTCCATTCTTGATCAAGTGGACTCAACCACTTAAATTCTCTTACTTTTACATTAAGTAGACTCTTCAAAAGTTACAAGAGGTAGTTCACAAGTGAACTTTACATAGTCTTCTTTTTAAAGATTCTTCTAAGACTTTGTGAGACTCAAGCCAATACTTAGGCTTGTCATAGACTTGCTCCAGCATTCCACACATTAGGAATTGTAAAACTTCCCAAGAGACTTGGGATACATTGTTTTCATACTTTTCTTCCAATACAGGAGCTAGAAAAAATCAATTGTGGATTGAGTTTACTACTCAAAGCAAGCAACCCAAGCAGAATGTTTCAGAGTTTGTGAACAAAGTCAAAGATGTGGCTAACCAATTGGCAAGCATAGGAGAGGAGATTGAAGAGGAGCAAATAGTGAGACAAATAATCAATGGCATCAAGGCAGATGATAAGTGGGAAGCCTTCACAACTGCTATGGACTTATACATGGACATGCAGATTCCAAATCTTACCACACTCATGGGACAACTCTTTACCCATGAAGCCAAGCTCAACAAAAATGGAGAACCATCTAGAGGTAACAACTCTTTTGCCCTATACACAGATAAAGGAAAGTCTAAAGATAAAGGGAAGAACAAGAAAGTAGAGGATGAAGGTACTACTTCTCAAGCTAACTATGTAGCGAGAGTTAGGAACTCAAGAGGAAGGGGCAGAGGAGGTAAGCAAGGTAGGGGGAGACCTTTCAACTCTTCCCCAAGCAATATATGTGGACTGTCCAATCAAACTACAGATGAGTGCTATAGGAACTTCAAGAATCAGAGAGGAAGAGGATATCAAAGAGGTGGCTACTCACAATCAAGAGGAACCATAATCAAGGCTACAACCATGGCTACAACAACAATTATCAAGGAGGTTACAAATCAAGAAAGGACTTCAACAATAACACAGAGGATCAAGAGGATTCTCTTCTCATTATGAATATGACTTCAAAACAAGGTATGAATGATGAGCACCTCTTCTATATCGACTCAGGTTGTTCAAACCATATAGCAGGCAATGTAGCTCTTCTTTCTGATCTTGAGGAGCCCAAGGGAAAGCATCAAGTAAAAACAGGTGATGACACCAAGCATTTAGTAGTCAAGGTAGGCAATGTCAAAACTTCTGATGGGAATAGGAATCTGTTGAGAAGGGTTCTTTATGTACCTACTATCACCAAGAATTTGATGAGTGTTGGGCAGATAGTGGAAAAGGGCTTGTACGCTAGGTTCAGGCTAGATAGATAGATAGATAGATAGATAGATAGATAGATAGATACATAGATAGATAGATACATAGATACATAGATAGATAGATAGATTAGATAGATAGATAGATAGATAGATAGATAGATAGATAGATAGATAGATAGATAGATAGATAGATAGATAGATAGAGAGATAGATAGATAGAGAGATAGATAGATAGATAGATAGATAGATAGATAGATAGATAGATAGATAGATAGATAGATAGATAGATAGATAGATAGATAGATAGATAGATAGATAGATAGATAGATAGATAGATAGATAGATAGATAGATAGATAGATAGATAGATAGATAGATAGATAGATAGATAGATAGATAGATAGATAGATAGATAGATAGATAGATAGATAGATAGATAGATAGATAGATAGATAGATAGATAGATAGATAGATAGATAGATAGATAGATAGATGCATAGATAGGTAGACAGACAGATATGTTGGAGACCTTTTAATCTCCAAAGACTTGATCTATACTGATCTAAGAACACCTCTATATCAGCTATAGACCAAATTTTACACAAATGTTACTTTGATTTACCAAATCATTCATGAACAATGCTCTGAGTGAGAAGTTTTCTTCTTCATGAAGTCTGCTTCAAAGATTGACTTCATTACCGGCACATATCTTCATATTTTTTTCAATCTAATGATATAGATACCTCCAAGCTACCTTTGCGTAGTCATATCAACCATTAGTCCTTCAAAAAAATCATTAAAACTTCAATTTGATCCTTAAGATCAAAAGTATGTCAGAAACTGTCTTCCTGAATAAGCGACTTTGACATAGGTAACTTCTAAGGTAGATTTCTCACACGACAGATCCCATTTGGCTAAATGCTTTTAGCCATAGCTTCCTTACCTTCTAACTTAGATTTTGAATGCTCACTGATAAAAAACTTTACACTGTGCACTGAGATCTAAGCAAAACATTGACACGAAAAAGTGCGCGACTCTGAGAGGTTTTTCTGCAGACTTTACATATACATGTTCCTATTGATCATACACACAGCATGAAAGGAATTAGACCATGAAACTTTAAACATAGCTTCATTAGCTTCTAGATTAGATGTGTATAAAAGGATTTCTGATCCACATGATCAGACTGAGAGAAATCAGAGAAAGACTCGCCGCTAACTCGTGAAGATGACTCTCTACACATCTATCTTAATGACACTTGGCTTCTAATGACTCTCTCATGTATTTCTTCACATCATTGACTTATATACATATGTTTCTAGACTTATCCCGTGTCTATTACATTGCTCCTTATCATCCTAAGGATTATCTCTACTTAGATTACAAGAATTTCCACCTGTAATGTACATATGTATACAAACTTCATTTTTGAGATCTCTTCACTTTCTCAAGTGTCGTCTTCCACTTCAATCTGATCATGAGCTTGCTTCAAACTCTTTGTAATCACCGATTTGTGATTGGTTTGTTCCAGCAGATCCCTGTTGCAGAGCACAGAAGAGCACTAGGCAGAGAAAATGAAGGGCCCCAAAATTTTTCCGATTTGGACACATAACTTTTGTATTATAACCACTCTTGTATATATTTTCCATTGTAAATGCACTAGAGGAGTCCTCTAGATGCATCCCCACAGAAGATTAGAAGCTTACCCATGTAAATTAGTAGAGAAATTAGTCTTTTAGTGAATAAAGTGCCGGTCTCTTGTGTGAAAGGACCAAACTTAGGGCACTAGTATATAAGTCACTTGGTGACTCTTTGTAAGGACTTTTTGCCATTGTGAAGAAGGAGCTCTACAGATTTTCGAGTTCGCCTCTTTCATGCTGATTTTGATCTTCATTTCGCTCTTGTATGTGTGTGTTATGCTTGAAATGCATGTGTAGGACTGTTGTCTACCCCTTCCCCTTGGTTTTGAGCTGCTGTAGTGCGTGTGCGAGCTAGGAGGAGTTGTGGCGCGGTGTTGGTGTCTCCCGTCATTCACTGTTTTTGCCATAACTTGAAGCAGAGTGGTCAGAATCGAGTGAAACCCTTCCAGTGGATGCGTCTCGTCAAGAGCTTCGAAACGAGTACGCTATTGACCATATTCGGAGTTCTGGGGTGGGAGAAAACCTCGAAATACTGAAAACTGCTGAAGGAGGTATCGCGGTAACCACTTTCAGGATCTTAGTGAGTTGGAGAGGTAGATTAGTCTTTTCTCATGCATGTTAACCTAACCACTTCATTTTCCATCACGTATGCACACGTCTTCTTACACTTGGTACGTCGTTCCATCGGATTGACAATTAGATGTGTGTTAAGTACCCATTATACGCACTTGTGTGGCAATTGAGATACAGTCTCATTGGCACAAGTCCTTGAGTCTTCTCGGCTCAGGTACACACGTTTTTGGCGCCGTTGCCGGGGAACACTCAACCAAGGTGCCTTCGTGATGGTTATAGATCGAGTGTGATAGAATCGTACTTGTAGAGGCAAAATGGTCCGGTGGCAAGTAGTCAGTCACTTCAGCACTTGTTACTTCACATCTTCGAGGTGTGTGTGATAAGTTTTAGGTTTAGGCTTAGGAGGAGGGAAGAGAAGGAGGAGTTAGGGATAGGTTAGAGGAAGAGGACTAGTGAGGATAGGAGAAGTACGAGTAGGCGAAAATCATAAAAAAAAAATCCCCAAAATCACCAAAAATTAGCAAGTTCAAGTTCTGTCCAAAAAAGAATATAAAAACCAAAAAAATTGACTCATTTGATACTTGCTGGAGTTCTGGTATCATGGACGACAGCGATCGGTATCGTGCTTGCAGTATCATGCAGAGCGGTGTCGGGAAGTTGCGGACATAAGGCTGGTGGATCAGTCAGCCACTAAATCCCTCGGCACACGCAGGGTGTCTGTAGCAAACTCAGGCTTTAAGAAAATAAGGATTCTAATGACTCAACAATATTAATTGTCTAATTCTATGACTGAAACTAAAGTTTTCTTACCAAAAGTAAATAAGTTTAACTAGCTATGGACCGTAAGGACGGCCAGCCCTGTATCTTTCTATAGCTTCTATTTGATAAGGTGAAACTAAGTTCTCACGGGTAATTTGATCTTTAATCATGTCATTTTCTTCAGTTTCAATTTGATCTGAGTTCGGTTTTCGAACTAATTGAGGTGGGAATAAGTCTTCGTTTTCCTCCGGTTCTGGCAAAACTATAGTAAATAACGGTAACAGTCGAGAAACAAGACGATCGTATTCTAATGGGCGTAAAGACTCGTTCACTATTTTATCTTTAATAATTTCAGGTTCTATAATTTCGTTATTATATGAATTCTCAATTGGAGATGGTAGCAATGTTCCTATAATTAAGTGATCTAATTTGTGCTTAATATCAGAATCATTTTTAGAACTACTGGCAGGTCCTATTCCTTTCGACATACGAATGAAAAATTAAGATCTCAATAAAGTTGCAGAAAAACAATAAGAAGAATGTCAATATCAAACTATTTCAGTCTATACAAAGGCATATATTCAGTGCTCCTATAATCTTCTAATCCTATACAACTTAGTAAGTTTGAAATCGTGAAATCTTGTATCCTTGTTTCTTTATCAGCACTCCTTGACACTTCGCAATGGTTTTAATTGGAAAATAAGATTTAAATGAATCTTCAATCTTGCTGCTTCTCTTCACTTTACTTCATTAGCTTGAACTCATCAATGTTTCTGCAAGAAACATTAGGATATTAGTATATCTCAATAAAAAATCATTAATCTCATACACACTTTAATACACATGCTCATTCATTCCTATATGCACTTAACATGCATAACATAATATCACATATGCATACATATGCACTTTATATGCATGCTTTCAATTATGCTAATTGATGCTAGTACTCACATATACTAACTCATATGCATGTTAATATTATAATTAAATCACCATATGTCTTCCTTCATATGTTAATTCACACTTATATGTTTTGATCACTCATAAATGCATATTGATGCTAATACTTAGATGCATTTATGCATATGCATACAATAGTTCAATTACTTACCCATACATAAAATCATATGCTAACACTCACTATAATGCACACATATGCACATGCTCACTCAAAAACATGCATTCATGCACACATCATTCACATGCATATTTTCTCATACATACATGCATAGACTTAGACATACTTGCATTGTGAATATTCTATGCATATAATTAACCTTTATATGTAATTAATCTAATTTCATCATAAAAATAAAAGAAAACCAAACAAAACAAAATAGCAGAATAGTATTTATTTATTTCTCCCTCGCTATGATCTTTCTCTTTCTCTCTCTCGATGTCATCACGTACTGCCAAAAAGCCTGCCATCAGAACCAATCTCCCTATCTCTCTATTTCTACGCACGTTACACATTGTACTCAGTGCGTTATTTTTGCAGCATCACGCAACCAGAGCAGACATCTCAGAGCCCTACCAGATCGCTTCTACAGAGAGCCTCAGGAGAGAGACTATTTGTTTGGGATTCTGTTGCCCACGTGGCCTTAGCCGTCGAGCAGGAAGGTTTTACTTTTCTTTCTCTCTTATATTGAGAGCTTGACGTGACTTCCCCATATCTCGCGTGAGCGCTGAGAAAGAGAGGAAGAACACCTCTCTCTCTCTCTCTGTGTTTGCGCACGCTGCGTGGCTGCAGCATCATGGAGGGAGAGAGTGAAAAAATTTCTCTCTCTCTGGACTTTTCCAGTTCTTCAATATTTATCGCGTGTTAGGTGTAGACGTCGAAAGCTAGGAGATATCTATATCTAATATGTGCATCACCTGCCTCAATGAGCAAGGAAAAAAAATGAAATCGTCTTTACTCTCATCTAGAGAACTGCACGCAATCAGGTGTCAGCCTCCACTCTCTCTCTTTTTCATGCATCCAGATACGAAGTAAGCAAAAGAAAAGATTACACGGCATTGCGGAATCCCTTTCACCTTCAACTGTTCGATTCTATCTATATACATGCTATAATGCTATGAACACAATCTTGATTTTCTAAACAAAGATGCAAGATTCTACTGCAGGATAGACATAATCACATGAATTCCAATACTGTAAAGATCAGAGTGGATGCAGAAAATCAAGGATTCAGAGAGCTCGTAAGCTCAGAGAAGGGACCCATAAGAGAAAGCAAGGTAACAGAGTTCGATCAACAAACGAATATCCTCCAGGGTGAGCAGCGCAAGCATACATAGATATCTAATGGCCAAGAGAGTCTGAGGTGGGGCTACGCACATGCATAATCTGACAGGGAGTGGCAGCGCTAGCTCAAAGTAGCCAAGAGAAAGGAAATTCTTGGCCTCGAAGTTCAGCTCTACCTCCCTTTCTCTCTACGAAGTGCGTTTAAGTCTGTAGCACTGACCATTTCCTTCTCTCTCTAAACTACCCCTCTCTCTACGTGCGTACGCACAAGCTAAGGGACAAAAGTAGAACTCTCTCCTATGCATACACAAGGAGTAAGAAGAGGAAAGAAAATAGTACCTGCAAGAAACATTAGGGAAAACTAGATCAACACACTC
This sequence comes from Ceratopteris richardii, assembly GCA_020310875.1. Lineage (NCBI taxonomy): Eukaryota > Viridiplantae > Streptophyta > Polypodiopsida > Polypodiales > Pteridaceae > Ceratopteris > Ceratopteris richardii. Next base: position 189,341,194 of record CM035407.1, read on the forward strand.
ATATATATACACACACAACTCATTTGTAAACCATTCCTTTGATTTTACTTTATTTCCTCATCCTCACTTTTCCCCATTAACATTCACCACACTTTAATTAACTTTTCTCACACAACTCACTTATGCCAATCTTTTCACCACACTTTCCAGTTTAACTTTTCTACTTTAATTACACTTAATTTCTACTCCTCTCTTTTCATCTGCACTAATTCTCTCCACTCCTTTCTGTCAACCAACTTTTTCACTTTAAGTGCATCTTCCTTTCAGACCACTCCTTAATTCACTTTAATTACACATCTTATATAAACCATTCTTTTTTCTAGCATCCATATAGACCACTAGTTAATTATCCACTTGACTTATAATTTTAATTCAATTACCCTAAATTTCTTAATTAAATAAATTAGGTAAGTTAAGCTTAGGATAAGAATTTAATTAATTAGAACCTTAGTATTTAAATGCACACATATGATTAAATTAATTAAATAAATCATATTTTAATTTTTAATACATAAATGTTCATTTTAAAGATTAATTTAATTAAATACCGATTATTTTAACCCTTAACATTCAATAAAACCCTTGAAAACCTACAAGAAACCCTTTGGAAACCCTATCATTAATCCATAATCACTTAAATAAACCCTAGCATTAACCCATTAGAATCTTTTGAGACCCTTTGGATTATCCCAACTGACATAAAATCATATCAACTTATGAAATCCTAGGGTTAAATACCCATGATTCTTGAATGTATGAATAAAACAACTCATTAAATATGAAATTAGAGTAAACCCTAATATGAACATGTATTCTTTATCATTTCTTGTACCTGCAAACACTTCAAAAGTAGTCAATTCCAATCAACACAACTGATCAACAGTGAAATAAAAGGTTAGAGTTCACCAATAAAGTTATTTTCATTTTCTCTGGTCATCAACTGGAAAGTTGAAGACTTTCCGACATGATTCACGGTACTTCGTTGGCAGAGTTCTTTCGTCCATGATTCATGGTGAATCTGGCCTCTAGCATTCACACCATTAGTCCGATCACTGTTCATCCCATCACGATGCTCATTCGATGCCGAAACTAGCTCTGCACATCAATTCTTATCCAACGATGTTAGAATTCTGTTATCGGAATCTACGCTTCCAACTTCAACACCGTCTGCCATCACCTACCCTCAACTACATCATCTTTTTGAGCATTACCTTGCTACAGATGAAAGTACAATTAAATACAGCAACATGAAGTGACTCGTGCAGGAAGTGGAGGACAAAGCGGAGCTGCTAGCGGAGGAGGATCAACTCTGTGATAAGGGGAGATCAACGTGCTGATCTAAGAGACCTTTGGACGCTGGAAGGAGGTGTCAATAGAGGGAACATCCATCGTTCTCTGCGCCCGACTCTGGCAACAACAGAATATTTCTATCATTGCGCATTGATATCTGGAGAAGCTGCATGAAGGTTTTTCTGTGTTTTACTCTGGCGCATAAGTAGAAATGGAATAACTATAAATGTTTATCATTTCATTCGTTAGTGCTCTCTCCAGTTGCCCACAATGATAACTGATGCGTAGCTGCTTCTTTCTTTCGATATCCTGGTCGATGTACCTCATCTCCTATCTCTGCAAGCCTTGATTTTGGGGAAGCAAATAAATATTTTATTTGACGCAAGTAGTTCTTGAATGTTGGAGAGAGACATGCCATTTTGATCTTTCTTCGCCTATGTAGACCAGGTGTCTTCCTCCATTTGAGTAAGTGAAGCGAGGCATTTAAGTCTGTCGAAAACCCCTACGCTTCAGCATTTGGCCTATTCGAAACATACATTACACTGTTTCATGACTACAACATTAAAGTCAATAGGAGAGGGTGCTAACAATGTCTCCAAATGACGAGCGCTCGAGTATTTTGAGAGAAATTGGAAATTCACATAGATAGGGAGGCAGAGGAATTTGGCTAACCAGCGTCTAAGCTCTTGATATGATACGTCAAATAATGGTTCATTGAGGAGTGATTGAGCAAATTGAGTGATTGATTAACAATTTGCTGATACTTTGTTTCTATATGGTGATTTATTGCACTTGTGATGCTCTGTTTGTCCATGTATGTTCTGATTTGACCATCGCTTTTGACACTCCGTGTCACCTTGTCTAATAGCTCCATTTTTATTAACAATTTCTTCGATCCATCGTTTATGCAACTTTTCTTGATCGTTTTTTAAATATGTATGGGTAAACCGAAAATGTGCTTCATTTGAATTGAGCATTCTCCATATCTAAAGTTTCGTTTAGAAGTTTAAGAGCATCCTGTTTGAAGCATTGCCACTTATATGTTTTTCTTTAGATTATAAGTTTCGTAGATAGGTTCCCTCATAATTAACATATGGATAGAAGTTTTATATCGAAATAAAGAATTCAATCATTTCAAATTAGTTTACACAAACAAATAGACTATTGAATTACATCTATATAATAAACCTATCGAACGATGTGTATGACTAATCGATCAGAAAGAAGTTCAGAACATACATGAAGTATAGCACTACTAAATGATGAAAAATTCATATCGAACAGATGACGTATTAGGTGGAGAAAATTGAACAATGATATAAACTACTTAGATTAGATTATCTTCATATTCAATCAACTAGTTTTTAATCAAAGAGGTAAAACCACGTAAATATTTTAACACATAAACTCTTGATGTGAAGATGAATCTTAAGATTTAATATAGTGAACCATTAACAATTATTAGAGTTATTTGAATGGTGGAGGATGATTAACTATCCAAAGGTGATTGATCATTTATAATTTGCAAGGACTTCCCGTTTATGTTTTCAGAGCCCTACGTGCGCCATATATCAAGTCTTTGATTTTGACCTAATTATTTTTCTGAGTTCACTCTTCACCTGAGATTGCGCCAAGCACCCTGCGTGCGCCGTATTATCGACGGTTGAACTGATCCACCGACCGTCGCATTCGCGCCGACAGTGGGCCCTTAGAGCTTGTGTGAGAGTTCAAGGAGCAAGCAAGAGTAGATAGAGGTGAGATTTTACCAAGAATATTTACATAAAACTCACTAAACATGCATAAACACATGATTAAGGGCATGCGCAGTATCGCGGGGGGGGGGGGAAAACTGATATCAAAACGGATTTTGTGTGTGATACAGAGGCCTAGGAGGGAGGAGGAGAATAAGGGAAGCAAGGGGGTACAAAAAATTTGGAATTTTCTTACACTTTGGCTTGAGTATCGCGATCGGTTGAGGTTTGGTATCGCGATACCAAAACTCCCTTGTATCGCGATACTCGCCGAAGTATCGTATCGCTTGATACCTACTTGGTATCGCGATACCGCACTGGTATCGTGGCCCCGAGTTGGTATCGCGATCGCGCACTGTTTTAAGTATCGTATCGCTAGGTATCGATCCTGGTATCGCGATACCATTTCGGTATCGCGTCGCCAAGATTGGTATCGCGATCGCGCTTACCACGGTGATATCGTATCGCCTCCTACCAAGGATTGTATCGCGATACCATCTTGAGATCGTATTGCCTTGAGTCTCTAGTATCGTATCGTCGACCTTTGCCAGCATCGTATCGCCGTATTTCCTAGTGAAGTATCGCGATACTATACGGGGTATCGTATCGTCGGACTTTTGAGATCCTATCGTATTCCTCTTGAGTATCGTATCGTGTCTCGTGAAATCTGATATCGCGACACCACTTTGATATCGTATCGTCAACTCACTCGGACAGTATCGCGATACTGTCATAAGTATCGTATCGTCTGGGCTCATAGGTATCGTATCGTACACGTGGTATCGTATCGTCTTCTCCTCGAGAACGGTATCGCGATACCACAATGATATCGTATCGGCATAAATTCCAGTATCGTATCGCCTGAATCTTTTGAGATCGTATCGCGATATTCCTAGTATCGTATCGCCGAGGTTTTTTGTATCGTATCGCGCATAGCAGAGGTATCGTATCGTCTGCTCGCCGAGGTAGTATCGCGACACCAGATTGGTATCGTATCGTCTTGGTGTTTGGTATCGTATCGCGGGCAGTATCCAGTATCGTATCGTTTGGACCTCTGGTATCGTATCGCGGTCAAAGCAGTATCGCCGAGAGCAGTATCGTCAAGAAGTGGTATCGTCCAGATTGACCCTTTCTTTTTGTCTGACACTTTGAGTCATTAGGAGAGCTACCCAAGGAGAATCTCTGAGGCATAGAGAGAGACTTGGGGGGTGAATGAACTTGAGATCAGGAAGAGTGCTAAGTAGTCGAAGAAGCGTCATATCTTCGGTAGGAAGTGCTGCCCAGGTTAGTCACCACTCCATCTACTCAGAAACCTCTAGTGATTCGGAAGGGGAACTACACATGGCTTCGGAAGACATGCAAGGTCCAACGCCAAATAGGAATTTCATGTCTACTGTTGAAGGGGATTACCGTACCTCCTTACAATATGTGTCCACCAATGCCCAGGAGATCCCAATCTACCTGGATGGTTTAAACAGATCTGTGGCTAGGATGGTAACTTCCTAGAATGCCACAATTGTGCCCCGACCTGCGGTCAAGTACGAAGGAGGAGCATATGTAGACAAGATTGGTCATATCTATATTGTGACTGAATTTCCTGAGAGGATCAACGAAAGGGGAGAGTTCGCGGACCCAAACAACTCCGAAAGAACGCACCCTGAAGAGTCTGTGTCTACCCCAAGGGGCAGGTCTCAAGTGTCACGGGTCTTGAGAGGAGATTTGATACCTCAAGATGATTACCTGTTGGAAGTCTATATGATCCATGGATCAGACCTGTTGCTTCAAACCGACTTACCGTCTTCCCTGTGATACCCAGACCACCTGAACCAATGAGAAGGCTGAGACCTATTCAAGTAGCTAAATGTGTAAGAAACCATTATGATGGGTTGGGAGAGCCCTATGATCATATCGCAGAATTTAAACAAGTTCTAAGAGCGGAGCAAGTAGAGGACTTCTTCGTGCAGTATGAGTCTTTTGGGCTCACCCTCACAGGGACTGCTCTAACTTGTTTCCAACCTTTAGATCCCAATCAATTTGAAAATATGGAACAATTCTTTCAAGAATTCATTGGAGAATTCACAAAGAGAGGGATTAAACACAATTCTGCATCTTTAATCCATAGTTTTAAACAAAGCCCTAATGAAACTGTGAAGACTGCTGCCGGAAGATTCAATCAGTATGTGGATAGATGCCCAGTAGCTGAGAGACCCACTCAACAAAAGATGATTTCACTATTTTTAGATGGACTCACTAACGGAACCCTAAGAACACTAGTGTATGTGAAGAGATTACAAACACTGAGTGAGTGTCTTCAAGAGTGCATTGATTTGGAAGACAACCTTGCCGAGGATCTCAAAGGTACAATCGACCTCGATTGTTGTGTTAAGTTCATGTATTGCGTTAGTACTCGTTCTTGGAATGTTCTGCCAGTTGTTGGTGAAGTCCGTGTAACTGTGGTAGTGTTTCTAACACTGTGCGGGATCATGTTGTCTTTAGCATTGAGATTTGTCATCATACGGTAAGGGTTAAGCTACAGTAAGGATTTCTTGGGTTGCGTACTGGACCTTCAGTACGGTGTATCTGAAACAATTGAATTCTCTGTGTCTTCGGATGTAGATCGGTTTGTGGTACCTATTCGGTAAAGGTTGAACTATTACTCTTCTCTCCGGTATTTTCAGTAAGTTTAGGTGCAGAGCAATATAGCATCTTAGTGTATTCGGTACACGTCGGCCGAGCTAAACCGTGAACTGTAAATGTCTAAGTACAACAGAATCTTGATAGAGCTCTCAGCATCAGTATATTGCTGTATCTGAAGTGGTTATTTTGGGAACCAAGTATAGGGTCTCTGTTTTTACAGACCCCTTCCACTCCCAAGAACCCAAATAACGTTTAAACGGGTTCTGACAGTTAGAACACAGCGTTTAATACTGGCCCCATCTGTGGGAAAGTGGCAACAGATCAGATTGTTGCAAACCAGTTGTGGAAACGTGACTGTAGATTGCAAATCGACATTACTAGTATGCGATTAGTACCAAAAGATGATACATGCCGGTTACTCGATCTAGTGAAACGTATCCAAAGAACAGACAGCCTTGGGTACCTAACCTACTAAGGACGCCTCCAGGATGTAGAAGCGCAGGAAGGTCCAAACCAGTTGACAAGAAAGTAAAGAATGTTAGTAGTGATTCCGATCATATTCCGGTGGAACGTACTACATCTCTGGTAGATTCCGGTACAATTTCGGCCTAGTCTGTCGAAGAGATAGTAACTCCAGAATCTACCAGGACGTAGCCTAAAGTTAGTTTAACAACATTGGGTAAAGATTCCAATTTGTTTACGAATAGAAATGCTTTAGCCAAAGAAATCAGTAAGGGAGAAAAAGCACCCTATATTGGTGAAAAATTGACACATTCCGGTGATATTTCGGTAACAGTTGCTGAAAGATCGCAGTTTTTCGGCGACGGTTTACCATTTTTTGGTGAATCTTCAGCCCAGTCACCGCTATTGGGAGTAAGCTTTCCTACATTTGACATCAAGAAGGAAGGTAGCTTGTTCGAAGCTGAGATTCGAAACATACTGAACAAGATTATGGACCCAGAAAGTGCACCGACTGACAATACAGATTCCGACGGTCCAGATACTCAGCCTCAGGATACAGAAGATAGTCACAATACAACCATCAGCATGATGAACGGGCAACAACAACAACAACAACAACAACAACAACAACAACAACAACAACAACAACAGCAACAGCAACAACATCAGCAACAACAACAACTATGCCCACCCAGGCCGACTCCAACAGGAGTGACGTACACAAATTTGGTGGATTTCCAGGTGATGACCCAGATGCTCATGTACGCACATTTGAGATAAGTTACGCAGTGCTCAATCATCCACCTGATCCGGCATATAAAGCTATTGTCTTCCAATCTACATTGGTTAATGAAGCAGCTAGATGGCTTACAAAATATGATATTAACCATTTCGGCACCTATGAAGCGGTAAGGGATTCATTTCTGCAAAGGTTTAGGCTAAAGAAGAATCCAGCCAAAATTTTTGACTACTTGCAAAACAATAGACAAAAGATAAATCAAACAGTGCAGGAATATGCCACTCTATTCAGAACCCACTTGCGGCAATTGCCACCAGCACATGCCAACCCGTCGGATGACGTTATTACTCAATGTTTATCAATGGTTTGACTCCACAACTTAAACAGATTATGATCATACGCTGTGTAGGAGCTATGACGCTAGATGCCGTGATCGCAATGGCTTTGCAACTTGAAAACAAGGTTGGAGGATTTATAGAAGATCTGGAGTGGTTAAAAGCAAATAGAAATGTCGTCGCAGACCCGACCAGACAGATATACTGCACTACATGCAAGAATTCAGCCCATACTAGTGCCACTTGTGCACTTAATCAGTTGTTTTGTGCTATCTGCAACACTACCGGACATACCACCGAAAACTGTGCATACAACGCCAAAGTACAGGGACCAGCAACTATCAATGCTATTATACAGGAACCAGGGCAGCGAGCCAATCATTATGTACCACCTCAAATGAGAAACAATCAGCAACAAGGCTATCAGAATTACAGAGGATAGAGAAATAACAACTACAATGCAAACCATTGGCAGGCCGGACCAGCACAAGAAAATACCGATTTGCCACCACCTCGCTACCATTTTTTTGGTGAATTCGGCCACATTAGAAGATTTTGTAAGGATGTAGCTG
>CM035407.1:189353979-189356479 GCA_020310875.1 Ceratopteris richardii
GGTGGCAGATATCAGAGAGGAAACTTCAGAGGTAGAGGTGGTAGGAATTCTTTTGGAAGAAGTGGAGGAAGAAACTTCCAAAATCAATCCTACAATAACACCTACTATAATTATGCATCAGATCAAAAAGAAGATTCAACTCTTATTATGAATGCAACATGTGAAGCCTCACATGAAGACATGAGAGTATTTTATATTGACTCGGGATGTAGCAATCATCTTAGCGGAAACATTGCTTTGATGACTGATCTAGATCATAAGGCAATCAATCACACAGCTCAAACAAGTGATAATAGTACAAAGCAAAAAGTAAAGTCAATTGGTTCAGTTAAAGCCAAAGATGGAAGTAATCTCTTGAGTAAGGTTCTGTATGTTCCTACGATTCCAAAGAATTTGATTAGTGTAGGACAAATTATGGAAAAAGGATATGAGGTAAGGTTCACTAATGATGGAGTTTATATTGAAGACGCTAGTCAAGGGTATAAACAAATTGTTACAAGGAAGAAGGAAGGAAGGATCTTCACATTAAAGATACAAGGTAATATTGGACATGCTATGTTCACATATGGAGAGCAAAAGGTGTCTGAATTGGATCTTTGGCATAAAAGACTTGGACACTTTAATGGAAGAGGTATCAAAGAAATGGTTAACAATGGTTCAGTGCTTGGATTGCCTAATGTTGCAGGTCAACACATGACATACAAATGTGAAGCATATTAGTTAGGTAAGGCTCATAAGCAATCATATAATAAGCATGGTTTTATGTATTCAGAAAGACTTGAATTGGTACATATAGATGTGTGGGGTCCTTCAAAGGATTTCAGTATAAATGGTTCAAGATATTATGTCATATATGTTGATGATGCTACCAGGTGGATCACAATCTATGTGATCAAAGACAAGTCAGAAGTGTTTAATACATTTAAACACTATCATGCATATGCAGAAAGAATTAGAGGTATAAAATTGAAGAGGTTAAGGTCAGATGGAGGGGGAGAGTATTTCTCTAATGAGTTCAGTGATTATTTGTGGAATGTAGGTATAAAGAGAGAGGTTTCTTGCAGGTACTCTCCTCAACAAAATGGGGTAGCAGAGAGAAGAAATAGAACTCTTGTTGAGTTTGCAAGATCAATGATGAAGGAGAAAAATTGTCCTAATTATTTGTGGGTTGAGGCTGTAAACACAACCACATATTTGGTCAATAGATTACCATGTAAAGCTTTGCAAGGTATGACACCATATGAGGCTTGGTGTGGTAAGAGACCTACCTTGGATCATTGTAAAATATTTGGATGCTTGGCATATGCATATGTGCCATCTCAATTGAGGTAAATTAGAACCTAAAGAAGAGAAGTATGTATTCATTGGTTATGATGACAAGCAGATGGGATATAGGTTGTGGAGTCCATCCACAAAGCAATTCCTTGTGTCTAAGGATGTTACATTTGATGAGCAAGGTACTTGGTATGCAGGTACACTTAATGTTCATGCAGGTGATGAAGAAATTGTGAATCAAAAGAAAGGTAAATCAAAGGTTCAGATATTTGATGAAGAGGAGAACAATGAAGGACATGTTGAAGTTGAAGAAGTGCCAAGGTTTGATCTAGAATGTGATGAACCAGAAACTTCAAGAAGTGGAGAACTCAGAAGGTCATCTAGGCACCAATGGCAACCTACAAGGTATAGCTATGATACTTCATTCTTGACTACTAAAGATTATGCTTATATGTTAAAAGCAGATGAAGATCCATCCACATATGATGAAGCCAAAGGGAAGAAGAATTGGGAAAAAGCTATGCAGGAGGAATATGATGCATTGATGGAAAATGAGACTTGGGATTTGGTTCCTAAACCAAATAGTCAGAAGATCATTGGATGTAAATGGGTCTACAAAACAAAAAGGTTTGCAGATGGAAGTGTATCTAGATACAAAGCCAGTCTTGTTGTAAAGGGATATGCACAGACATATGGTGTGGACTATGATGAACCTTATAGTCATGTTGCAAAGATGACAACCATAAGGACTCTCATAGCAATTGCTGCTTGCAAAGGTTGGAAATTATCTCCATTAGATGTGAAGAATGCATTTTTGAATGGTTATATTTTAGATGAAGTCTACATGGAACAACTAGATGGTTTCAAAGATCAAGTGTATCCAAATTATGTGTGTAAGCTCAAGAGAGCTTTGTATGGATTGAAGCAGGCCCCAAGGGCATGTAATTATAGGCTTGTAAAGTTCTTAAAGGAACTTGGATTTCAAGCATCAAAGGCAGATAGTAGCTTGTTAGTCAAAGCAAGTGAGGATGGATTTATTTATGTTTGTATTTATGTTGATGACATAATACTTACAGGAACAGATGACAAAGGTATACACATGATTAAGAAGCAGATGGAGAAAGAATTCAAAATCAATGATTTGGGAAATTTGTCATTCTTTTTGGGAATGGAGATTTCATATACTGAACATGGAGTATATGTAACTCAAGAAAGGCATCTGAAA
>CM035407.1:189361479-189363979 GCA_020310875.1 Ceratopteris richardii
CATAAATGAATCCATCTTCACTTGCTTTGACTAGCAAGCTACTATCTGCCTTTGATGCTTGAAATCCAAGATCATTCAAGAACTTTACAAGCCTATAATTCCATGCCCTTGGGGCTTGCTTTAATCCATACAAAGCTCTCTTGAGCTTACACACATAATTTGGATTCACTTGATCTTTGAATCCATCTGGTTGCTCCATGTAAACTTCATCTGAAATGTAACCATTCAAAAAAGCATTTTTAACATCTAATTGAGATAACTTCCAACCTTTGCAAGCAGCAATTGCTATGAGGGTTCTGATGGTTGTCATTTTTGCCACAGGACTAGAGGTCTCATCATAGTCCACTCCATATGTCTGTGCATATCCTTTCACAACAAGTCTGGCTTTGTACCTAGACACACTTCCATCTGCAAATCTTTTTGTTTTGTAAACCCACTTACATCCAATAATTTTCTGGCTATTAGGTTTAGGAACCAGATCCAAGTCTGATTCTCTATCAATGCATCATACTCCTCTTGCATGGCTTCTTCCCAATTTCTCTTACCTTTGGCTTCATCATATGTATATGGATCTTCATCTGCTTTTACCAAATAAGCATAATCTTTAGTAGTCAAGAATGAGGTGTCATAGCTATACCTTGTAGGTTGCCATTTGTGCCTAGATGACCTCCTAACTTCTGCACTTTTTGAAGTCTCTGGTTCATCACATTCTGGATCAAACCTTGGCCTCTCTTCAACTTCAACCTGTACTTCATTATTCTCATTTTCATCAAGTAATTGAATCTTTGCTTTACCTTTCCTTTGATCCACTACTTCTTCAACATCTGCATGTATATTATATTTACCTGCATACCAAGTACCTTGTTCATCAAATGTAACATCCTTGGATACAAGGAATTGCTTTGTGGATGGACTCCACAACCTGTATCCCATTTGCTTATCATCATAACCATTGAATACATACTTTTCTGCCTTAGGCTCCAACTTATGCCTCAATTGAGATGGCACATATGCATATGCCAAACATCCAAATATTCTGCAATGATCCAAGGTAGGTTTCTTACCCCACCAAGCTTCATATGGTGTCATACCTTGCAAAGCTTTACAAGGCAATCTATTGACCAAATAAGTAGCTGTATTTACAGCCTCTGCCCACAAATAATTTGGGCAATTCTTCTCTTTCATCATGGACCTTGCAAATTCAACAAGAGTCCTATTTCTTCTTTCTGCTACTCCATTTTGTTGAGGAGAGTACCTGCAAGTAACTTCTCTCTTTATACCTGCATTCCACAAGTAATCATTGAATTCATTTGAAAAATACTCTCCCCCTCCATCTGACCTTAGTCTCTTCAATTTTTGACCTGTAATTCTTTCTGCATATGCATGATAGTGTTTAAATGTATTAAACACTTCTGATTTTTCTTTAATCACAAAAATTGTGATCCATCCGGTAGCATCATCAACATATATGACATAATATCTTGAACCATTTATACTAAAGTCCTTTGAAGGACCCCACACATCTGTATGCACCAACTCAAGTCTTTCTGAATACATAAACCCATGCTTGGAATAGGATTGCTTATGAGCCTTACCTAATTGACATGCCTCACGTCTGTATGTCATGTGTTGACCTGCAATGTTAGGCAACCCAAGCACTGAATCATTATTAATCATGTCTTTGATACCTCTTTCATTGAAGTGTCCAAGTCTTTTATGCCAAAGATCCAATTCAGACACCTTCTGCTCTCCATATGTGAACATAGCATGTCCAACATTTCCTTGTACCTTCAATGTGAAGAGCCTCCCTTCTTTCTTTCCTGTAACAACCTATTTATACCCTTGACTAGGGTCTTCAACATAGACTCCATCATTGGTGAATCTTACCTCATATCCTTTTTCCACAATTTGACCTACACTGATCAAATTCTTTGGAATTGTGGGAACATAAAGAACCTTACTCAGAAGAGTGCTCCCATCTTTGGCTTTGACTGAACCAATTGACTTTACCTTATGCTTTGTATTATCACCTGTCTGAACTGTATGGTTAATTGCATTATGATCTAAATCAGTCATCAAAGCAATATTTCCACTTAAATGATTACTACATCCTGAATCAATGTAGAACACTCTCATGTCCTCATGTGAGGTTTCATATGTTGCATTCATAATGAGAGTCGAATCCTCCTTCTGATCTGATGCATAGTTGTAGTAGGTGTTATTATAGGATTGATTTTGGAAGCTTCTTCCTCCACCTCTTCCAAAAGAATTCCTACCACCTCTACCTCTGAAGTTTCCTCTCTGAAATCTACCACCTCTTGCTCTTTGATTAAAGTTTTGATAATTACCATTGTTCTGATTATTGTGCCAACAATCATGAGATAAATGATTGGTCTTACCACATATCCAACAAGCTCTTGCATTATCTTTGTTGTTTCTGCCTCTTCCTCTGCTTCTGCCATTTCCTTTTCCTCTTATGAAATTTGCTTGGTTTGAAGTA
>CM035407.1:189376479-189383979 GCA_020310875.1 Ceratopteris richardii
CAATCTCATTATGAGTTTTTGTGGCTTCTGATAAGGGTTAACCAATGTCATGTCCCCAGCTACATGACGAAGTTTCTTGGTAACGGCTGGGAACATGAGCACATTTGAGATCCCATTCTCATTGCAATGCTCCCTGACTCTCCTTTTGCTTACTTCATCATAATAGCCCACTGTAATGCATTCAGTGGCACTCACAAACCGATGCAAAGGAGTGTGATTTACGTTTGTCTTCACCCTGCAAAAAAGAACTATGAGTCACATAGGGCATCATGAAAGCCATGGAGATAGAAAGAAGATTACTTACCAAGTGAGGCACTCGACAGCATGACATCTTGCTTTCAAAGCAGTTGAAACAGAGAAAGACTGGTCTCTGCTATGGAAAATTACTATCCTCCAAAGAGGAGACATAGTTAACTCTGCAAAATCAGTGACCATCTTCCGAATCTGAGGGTGTTTGAAGGGTTCATCATCATTAACTGATCCTAACATCCTAAATCCATAGGGTATGTCCGCTATGAGAAGGGAGAAATGTTTTCTAGGCACAACAGAACAAATATTATTTACATCACTACAGAACACATTGTAATATACAGGCCTAAGGGGGTCTAGGGGATTGGAGAAACATTTAAGATCGGGTTCATCATCAAAATCCATCTCCTTCGCTTTCAGTCTAGATTTCTCATGCCTTGCTCTTTGAATGTGAGCAAGGAATGCAGGGGGGCAGTCATCTAGTACCTCTGTAGACTTACTTTTCCTTGGTTTCTGCAGAACAAATTGGAAAAACAATTAGAAGAGCTCTTCAGTACAGCAAACAGAACATAAAGAACGGATGTATGGCATCGATTTCTTGTTGGGGTAGATGCTAGGCATCGACCTTCTACTAAAAATCGATGCTTGGCATCGACCTAGGGACCTAAGTCGATGCCTGGCATCGACTTTTGCCACGAGGTCGATGCCAGGCATCGACTTTTGTTGCAGGTCGATGCCAGGCATCGACTTATGCTGCAAGTCGATGCCAGGCATCGACTTATGCTGCAAGTCGATGCCAGGCATCGACATATGCCCCCAAGTCGATGCCAGGCATCGACTTATGCTAGAAGTCGATGCCAGGCATCGACTTATGCCCCCAAGTCGATGCCAGGCATCGACTTATGCCCCCATGTTGATGCCATGCAATGCATCAAATTGTTTAGTATGAAATATTCTGATAAGAGAATCTACCCAATCACGAAACAGGATGAAATATTCTGATAAGGCTTTGTAGGATGATGTGGTTGGATAGTCTGCTTGGACCTCTGTCCAAGAAAAGCAACCCAGCCTCTTCATCATCACCTCCTGAATCTTCATGTACACTTTATGACTACAGACACATAAATATAAAAGAGACTAGGTTAGACAAGAAGCATGGGAGGAGGGAAAAAGGATCTGAGAATAACATACATACTTATTGAGCTCAGTGACCATCTCCTCGAGGCTCAACTCCTTCGAGATTACCCTTGACAAGGTTGATATGATCAATGTATCATCCTTGATTCCTTGAAGGGCCCTCCATGGGGTCAGCTTCATGTCCTCAGGAGCCTCCTCAAGTGAAAGGTCAACTTTCCTTCCCTTTCCCCTCAGATCAATTTGTGGGTCTGGCCTCGACTTTCGTTGCTTCTGGCCCTTGACTTCCTTATGCTCCCACATTGTGAAGATTCTATCCTGAAGATCCCAGATCTCACCTGATCTGAATGCCAGTTGAAACCATGGGTCATATTTCCTCAAAGCATCTGATTTTCTATTCTCATCCAATGCAATTCCAACCTCAATAAGGCATTGCTTTCGTAGATTGGGATGTATTCTCCCAGCTTCCTTCACAAGACAATCTTCGTATTCATGGTGGAAGAACCGAATTCTCTCTATGGAGGACATTTTCTGCCTGTAGTCATTATCGTTGTTGTGATCCCAAGCAAGAAGCTTGGCTTCCTCAGTTGTAAGACCAGCATATATCTTACACTCTGCATACCTAAAGAAAAATGTAGTAGGGTGCTCCTTCACTAACTGTCTACGAGCCTCTGCAGAGTGTGAACCTCCAATCACATAATAAGTGTACTCCTCAAACAAATTCTCATTGAAATCCTCCACACAGCTGCACTCATGCGGATCCACCATTACAAGGAATGGCACAACAGTAGCATGAGGATTAATTTTCATTTTCTTCTTAAGATTTTGGACATGCAAATTATGTGGCTCCCTGATCTCAAGGGGCCTCCTCCCTGTGACTGGATCCACTGGTGGCCTGTGGATAATATTAATAGGCAGGTGGAACAACTGCCCCTTCTTCACAATTTTTCTTCTAGCTATGTCCTCCCTCATCTTATTCTGCTCAGTGCCAAGCACACCAGATGCAAGCTCTCCACCAGGCGCAACAATAATGTCCCCAGAGCTAGAGCTTGAGTCAGAAAAGTCCTCTTCTGCAATTATCTTCTTTTTCTTTTGGGGCTTTTTCTGCACACTCTGCTTACCCCTTGCCTTTACAGGGGTCGTCTTCTTGTGCTGTGTTGGCATGATATTGCCCTGTATCCATGGCATCAGGTCCTTGATGAAATTCACTGAGTCTCTGCACATCTGAGCTAGCTCCTCTGGAACATAGCACTCTGGGCACAAGAATTCCATCTTGCATATGACATTTCTTAATCCCTTGGATGTCTCCACCAAGAAAAGCAGGTTGTCAGAATCTTCATCTTCATAATCCAATTTGTAAACAAGGCCATACTGAAAACCTTGTGTTGTCGTGATCTTTCCTCTGCCATAGGCCCCTGCGAACACAAGGAGGACTGCATTCTTCTCTTCCACGTACTGAAGGCACCATTCGAGATTTGTCATGTCCCGAAGTGGACGATCTGTCTTCATGACCTCTGTCTCCCTCGACCTTTCCTTCATACTTGGATCCTCCACAGGAATTTTAATGCTACTCTGTCCACCTGAGGATATTCCTAGTGGGTTGCTGGCCTTCTCAGAGGATAATGGTGCAATAATTTTCTTTGCCTTTGCTTGGTGACCACTGCCTTTGTCACGTTGCTGGTCAGCAGAGCCCATGGTGACTCTGAGCTTCTTAATGGGCCTTTCATCCTTGTACTCCGCATCCCTGAAAGCAATTGGAAATATCAAGCAATAAGAAATATCAGCCCATGTCCATGCAAGGCATGGATTTTCAGCTTCAGGTCGATGCCAGGCATCGATGTTTAAGTGCATGTCGATGCCAGGCATCGACTTTGTGTGCAAGTCGATGCCAGGCATCGACTTGAGGGCCCAAGTCGATGCCTGGCATCGACTTTTGGGCCAAGTCGATGCCTGGCATCGACTTTTACCCTCAAGTCGATGCCTGGCATCGACTTGAACACAAAGTCGATGCCTGGCATCGACTTGGGCACAAAAGTCGATGCCAAGCATCGATTTGGGCCCAAAAGCCGATGCCAAGCATCGATTTTGCACCCAAAAGTCGATGCCTGGCATCGACTTTTCAGTGCATGATGATGCTGGCAAGTCGATGCTTGGCATCGTTTTTTTGGACCAAGTCGATGCCTGGCATCGACTTGGGGCTGCAATTCGATGCCAGGCATCGACTTGCACCCACAAGTCGATGCCAGGCATCGACTTGCAGGAGCAAGTCGATGCCAGGCATCGACTTGCAGGAGCAAGTCGATGCCAGGCATCGACTTGGGGCTGCAAGTCGATGCCTGGCATCGACTTGCAATCCTAAGTCGATGCCTGGCATCGACTTACACCTTAAAGTCGATGCCAGGCATCGACCTGTACATGCTTTGGATCCATATTTCGACAGGCAAGAAAAATAGAGACCTAGAAATGAGAAATTTACACAGACATACAGAGGGAATCTTTTTGGAATCTTTTTTTTAGTTATGATTTTGTCTACCTCTTGGTACTTTTGCCAACATTCTTCTTCTCCATCAGGCTTGGCTTGCTGGTATGCTGACCTCTGTGCTCCATGGCTGTCTGTGCTCTGCTGCTCTCTCTTGCTCGTGGATTTTGAAAATGAGAATGATCTCCTCCTCTGGTATTTATAGGCAATTGGGTAACTTGAACCAGAAACTAACTGGATCTAACTGAATGAGTCCACTTGCTAACTAAATCTGTCAACTTATCTAACCAGGGAATAGCACCCACACAAATAGGCTGTTTCAGAGCCACTTTAATGAAATATTCATAGACCCTTACAACTATTTATATACATTTGCATAGAAATTACATTTCAATGGCAAGAGTATGGTATGTCCATGAGGATGTCTCAACTCATGTAGAGATTTGTTTCTAAGAATCTCTTTCTTGGGAGAAAATCAAGTCAAAGTTGTGTTAAATGTGGGAGACTAATGACATCTTCATAGTATTACCCTCCACACTTTAGTTCATATTCACATTTATCTTGTAACTCACTCTTGAAATGGAAAATCACTTTGAATAAACATTCTAGTACAGAACCTTGCAACTATTTATATACATTTGCATGGAAATTAAACTTCAATGGCAACAGTATGGTATGTACATGAGGATTTCTAATCTCATGTAGATGTTTTTTCTTAGATTCTGTTGCTTGGGAGAAAATTAGGTCTAAGTTGTGAGATTAATGACATCTTTATAGTGTTATCCTCCACACTTTAGTTCATATTCACATTTATCTTGTAACACATTGTTGAAATGGAAAATCAATGTATGAATATACTTTCTGTGTGCCTCTTTTACACATAATTCTTTTTCAATATACTTTCATCTACCTCTTTGATATCTAGCCAAGACCACAATAAAACCTAATCCTTGAAATCTTAACCAAATGTAAAATTTCTTCTTGTATAGTGTTCAATGGCATAGCATATTCCAGTTGGAACTCAACTTGGATATATTCCAGTTGTAAAATTTCTTCTTGTAAAATTTCATCCAAACAATTTTATTATATATTCCTATTGGAACACAACTTTGATATATTTTGATTCATTCACAATGCTTAGACTGAATGACTCATATGAAGTTAGAAAAAGATCATTTGAATCAAAAGTGAATCAAATCTTTGGTTCCCTTATTAGTGTATATTTGAGTAATTAAGTGATTTGATGTAATTTGATGTTTTATGTTATTTAATGTACTTTAATAAGCTTTTGATTTCATATCTTCTTGATGTGACATTTGATGTGATATCTTCACTTGATCTCGGATTTCTACTTATTTAAAAAGGTCATTCATCTTCAGTCTTCTCTGAACTCAGTGAAGATGAGCTCAATCTTTTCAGTGGATGCTTGGGCATCAGCTTCCTCTGCTCATATTGATTCATTGTTCTCAGTTGAGCCTTTCCAGAGAAGTGATGATCCCTATGATTTAGAACGTGCTGATGATTCCATGTTTTCTGTTGAGTCATTTAAGTTATCCAATTCACAGTGCAATGCTGCTCATACAAATGCACCTCTTGATCTCCCATCTGATCCAACCATTGATCTCCCTTCTGATTCAAGTGCATGTGGAGCAACGAAAAAGCAAAGCAAGCTCAATCTACGATTTAAAAGAAGGTCTCGTGAAGTAAGTCGAAAAAGATTTAAATTTCTTACTTCAGATAGACAGATTGCATTGGATATTGTGAAGCATTGTTGTGGTTTGAAATGCTTGTATATTTTAGGGATGAAGAAACTAAAGCACATAAGAGAAAAATTCCTCCATTTAGATAGTGAAAGGCAAGATATATACCTTGTTTCTTGCATGCAAATGATTGAGGATAACATGTCAGTAACGCGTGTTGGTTTTGAATATTTCTTTACTCAAGGGATGCCATGCTGTAGGGCTGCATTTAAAATTGCAATGGGTGTAGGAAATTTTAGAATACATAGGGTTCAACAAGGGTTTTTGAATGGGGATCTCATTTTGGATACGTTCCATGTTGGGACCAAAGGATCTGTTGGACGTCATGCAATGAATTGGATGATGAACTATTTTAGCTTGCATTGTGAAGTTATGCCTACAACTGGAAGGTTGCACTTGTCAGATAACTTTACTCGTCGAGAGGTATTTCAAATATATAGAGAAGACATGGAAAATAGAAATGAGAAGTATGTGTTGTATCGTCACTTTACTCGATTATGGAAGGAAGAGTTTAACAATGTTTCTATTCCTCGTAAAGTTAGAATGGGTGAATGTTCAGTTTGCGCCACTTTGAAAAACATGGCAAAAGGGGCTACAACACCACAGGAAAAGCATAATTTTAAAAACCTTCTTAACAACCATCGTGAGAGTCAAGCATTAGAGAGAAAGAAAGCAATTCATCATCGAAGTAAGGCACTCAGAAATCCGGAGCGTTATATGTGTTTGTTGATCGATGGTATGGATCAGAAAAAAACTTGTTTGCCACATTTTTATCGCATCCCTAAGGACATTGGAGATGAAGTCCTTGTGCAAATGCATTTGGTTGGCGCTTTGGTATACAATGGAACTGTAATGTCCAAGGTTTTCTTCACATATCCGAATGTGCATAATGATCCAAACCTTACAGTTACTGTCATTCATCGTGTTTTGCAATCATGGAAGGGTCTTTTGCCACCAACTCTATATTTGCAACTAGATAATACTCCAAGAGAGAATAAAAATTCTACAGTCTTTGGATATTTAAGCATGCTTGTTGAAAAACAGGTATTTCAGAAGGTTAAGGTAAATTTTCTTCTGGTTGGCCACACTCATGATCACATTGATCAAATGTTCAGTACTTTCTCTAAGAAGTTGGCACGTAACAATGCTTTTACTCTTCCGATTTTATCTGAGCTGATTTCAGAAGCATATACTCCAAAACCAGAAGTTCAACACCTCACACAGATTTATGACTTTAAGCACTTTTGCTCAATGGGCCTTGATAACAGTGCTAAGGTTTTGGCTCCATTGCACAATATTAGTTTCAACCATGTATTCTTGATGAGGAGGGTTGATGAAATAACCCTTTTATTTGCAAAGCAGTATTCATCTTCTCTTGGGTGGGAGCCTAAAGAGGGATGCAGTTTCTTATTGCAGGTGCCTAATTTGTCTACTGTAACAGTGTATGGTGCAGAACAATCACCATATGAAGATAAAAACAATACAGAAAGATGTGGAAGTGTGGTTGATCAAAGTAAAAGCTGGATGCATGCACTCATTGAAAAGAAGAGACATATTGAGCGTGCAAAAAAATATGCTGGAGATCAAGATGTATCTTGGTGGGAGGACTTTTTCAATCATCAAGAAGAGATTATACAGTATACAATTGCAGGTCACTGGCCAGTTGATGTTCCATTCACATGGGACTTTTGTACACAAAGATCCGTGAATGTGGCCCAAGCATGTAATGCAGATGCACTTCAAAGTTTTATACATCCACCAGAAAGAAATATTTATGTAGGCCCAAGGATGACAAAACAGGCAGAAGCAAGACGGCAAGGAAATTTAATAGAGATAAATGTTGGAATGCTTATTGCAGTACTTGCTGATGGTGATGAG
>CM035407.1:189396821-189409321 GCA_020310875.1 Ceratopteris richardii
GCAGATTAATCACTCATTGACTAATCAATTCTGTAAAGTTTTTGACAAAACTTTGCACAACACTTTGCCTTGAGATTGCGCAACTTTACCAAGTTAAATTTCTCAAAATGATTGAGTACACACTGAGAAATGTGTGAAACACTTTACCTATGTCTGAAACAGCTTCTCTGCAATGGCGACTTTGACACCTGCAACTTCTTAACACTGGTTCTCCCAAAGTAAATCCCGTTTGATCAAGATCTTTTAGCCATAGATGGCTTACCTTCCAACTTAGATTTTAAGCCCTCACTTGTGTAAAACTTTACACTGTGGACTGAGCAATGACCATTTCTTTGAAGATGAAATGTGCGCCAGTTCTGACGACTCTTAGAACATTTCCACATATGAATGTTCCTAAACAAAATTCTCTCAGCCTAATTGTAATTAACCTCTCAAATTCTAGCCATAGATAGATTAGCTATGGACTTAGATATGTGCAAAAGGATTTCTCAAAAGATTAAACACAGAAGGAGCAGACAGCAAAACATCGGGCGCAAGTTTTCTCGATTTCTTCAGAAAAATTACATCTAAGTGAGGATAGACAATTCACTCACTTTCCATGTGTCTAATGACACTCTCTACAACTGATTTCTCTCTTCCTATTCTCTATTCTTCTTCTGCTCTATTTGCCCGACATTTCCCAACATATTTATAGATGAATATATACAAGTGTATGACTAGACAAAAGTATAAATCAGCTAATGTACATATGTGTACATATCTTTGGATTTTCTGAATATGTCCTTCCTTCAACCTTCTGAATTTATTCTCTTCTTGACTCCTTGACTTCATTTCTTCATAATCCTTCAATTGATGATTGTCATACACCAACAGCTCCCCCTCAATCATTAATTGAGATTCTTCTCTATCTTCTTGATTCCTGCCATATCCTTGAATCTTTGTAGTTTTGGTCCATCTAGACTTTTGTCATCATATCTGCAACTTGATCTTTTGTGGGAGTGTGTATGACTTCAATCTCCTTCTCAATGACCTTCTCTCTCAGAAAATGAAACTGTATTTCAATATGCTTAGTTCTAGCATGAAACACAGGATTAGCTGCCAAGTATAAAGAACTCATGTTGTCTCCACAAACAATAGGAGTACTTTGAACAACATCAAAAACTTTCATAAGTGTCTTTAGCCATATTACCTCCTTTGCAGCTTCCACCATACCTTTATATTCTGCCTCTGTAGATGACAAAGCTTCTTAGAACACCATGAAATCAATTTGTCTCCTACATAACACAAGTATCCATGTGTTGATCTTCTATCATCCACATTACCTGCCCAATCTGCATCACTATATATCTTCACTCTTGTATCAGAAGTAAATCCATAGTACAACCCTTCTCTGAGTGTACCCTTGATGTACCTAAGTACTCTTTGTCCTGCAATCCAATGTTCCTTTCTAGGACAATGCATAAATTGTGAAAGCACACCAACTGCATATGACAAATCAGGCCTTATTAATGTAGCATAAATCAAGCTACCAACCAAACTTTGATAGAGTTTCATATCTCTGAACTCTTCTCCTCCAAACCTAGACAATTTATGATTCACTTCCAAAGGTGTAGGTGCAACCCTGCAATCTTCCATTTTAAATTTGGTTAGCAAATTTTTAAGATACCTTTCTTGGGTCACATATACTCCATGTTGAGTGTAAGAAATCTCCATTCCCAAGAAGAATGATAGGTTCCCCAAATCACTGATTTTGAACTCTTTCTCCATCTGCTTCTTGATCATTTGTATTCCTTTATCATCTGTTCCTGTAAGTATTATGTCATCAACATAAATACAAACATAAATGAACCCATCTTCACTTGCTTTGACTAGCAAGCTACTATCTGCCTTTGATGCTTGAAATCCAAGATCATTCAAGAATTTTACAAGCCTATAATTCCATGCCCTTGGGGCTTGCTTTAATCCATACAAAGCTCTCTTGAGCTTACACACATAATTTGGATTCACTTGATCTTTGAACCCATCTGGTTGCTCCATGTAAACTTCATCTGAAATATAACCATTCAAAAAAGCATTTTTAACATCTAATTGAGACAACTTCCAACCTTTGCAAGCAGCAATTGCGATGAGGGTTCTGATTGTTGTCATCTTTGCCACAGGACTATAAGTCTCATCATAGTCCACTCCATATGTCTGTGCATACCCTTTCACAACAAGTCTAGCTTTGTATCTAGACACACTTCCATCTGCAAATCTCTTTGTTTTGTAAACCCACTTACATCCAATAATTTTCTGGCTATTAGGTTTAGGAACCAGATCCCAAGTCTGATTCTCTATCAATGCATCATACTCCTCTTGCATGGCTTCTTCCCAATTTCTCTGGCCTTTGGCTTCATCATATGTAGATGGATCTTCATCTGCTTTTACCAAGTAAGCATAATCTTTAGTAGTCAAGAATGAAGTGTCATAGCTATACCTTGTAGGTTGCCATTTGTGCCTAGATGACCTCCTAACTTCTGCACTTCTTGAAGTCTCTGGTTCATCACATTCTGGATCAAACCTTGGCCTCTCTTCTACTTAATTCTGTACTTCATTGTTCTCACTTTCATCAAGTAATTGAATCTTTGCTTTACCTTTTCTTTGTTCCACTACTTCTTCATCATCTGCATGTACATTATATTTATCTGCATACCAAGTACCTTGCTCATCAAATGTAACATCCTTGGATACAAGGAATTGCTTTGTGGATGGACTCCACAACCTGTATCCCATTTGCTTATCATCATAACCAATGAATACATACTTTTCTGCCTTAGGCTCCAACTTATGCCTCAATTGAGATGGCACATATGCATATGCCAAGCATCCAAATATTCTGCAATGATCCAAGGTAGGTTTCTTACCCCACCAAGCTTCATATGGTGTCATACCTTGCAAAGCTTTACAAGGCAATCTATTGACCAAATAAGTAGCTGTGTTTACAGCCTCTGCCCACAAATAATTTGGACAATTCTTCTCTTTCATCATGGACCTTGCAAACTCAACAAGAGTCCTATTTCTTCTTTCTGCTACCCCATTTTGTTGAGGAGAATACCTGCAAGTAACTTCTCTCTTTATACCTGCATTCCACAAATAATCATTGAACTCATTTGAAAAATACTCTCCCCCTCCATCTGACCTTAGTCTCTTCAATTTTTGACCTGTAATCCTTTCTGCATATGTATGATAGTGTTTAAATGTATTAAACACTTCTGACTTTTCTTTAATCACATAAATTGTGATCCACCTGGTAGCATCATCAACATATATGACATAATATCTTGAACCATTTATACTAAAGTCCTTTGAAGGACCCCACACATCTGTATGCACCAATTCAAGTCTTTCTGAATACATAAACCCATGCTTGGAATAGGATTGCTTATGAGCCTTACCTAATTGACATGCCTCACATCTGTATGTCATGTGTTGACCTGCAATGTTAGGCAATCCAAGCACTGAATCATTGTTAATCATTTCTTTAATACCTCTTTCATTAAAGTGTCCAAGTCTTTTGTGCCAAAGATCCAATTCTGACACCTTCTGCTCTCCATATGTGAACATAGCATGTCCAACATTTCCTTGTACCTTCAATGTGAAAAGCCTTCCTTCTTTCTTTCCTGTAACAACCTGTTTATACCCTTGACTAGGGTCTTCAACATAAACTCCATCATTGGTGAACCTTACCTCATATCCTTTTTCCACAATTTGACCTACACTGATCAAATTCTTTGGGATTGTGGGAACATAAAGAACCTTACTCAGAAGAGTACTCCCATCCTTAGCTTTGACTGAACCAATTGACTTTACCTTATGCTTTGTATTATCACCTGTCTGAACTGTATGATTAATTGCATTATGATCTAGGTCAGTCATCAAAGCAATATTTCCACTTAAATGATTACTACATCCTGAATCAATGTAGAACACTCTCATGTCCTCATGTGAGGTTTCACATGTATTCATAATGAGAGTCGAGTCCTCCTTCTGATCTGATGTATAGTTGTAGTAGGTGTTATTATAGGATTGGTTTTGGAAGTTTCTTCCTCCACCTCTTCCAAAAGAATTCCTACCACCTCTACCTCTGAAGTTTCCTCTCTGAAATCTACCACCTCTTGCTCTTTGATTAAAGTTCTGATAATTACCATTGTTTTGATTATTATGCCAACAATCATGAGATAGATGATTGGTCTTACCACATATCCAACAAGCTCTTGCATTATCTTTGTTGTTTCTGCCTCTTCCTCTACTTCTGCCACTTCCTTTTCCTCTTATGAAATTTGCTTGGTTTGATGTACCTTCTTCTTCACCTGATTGTTGCTTCCCTTTGTTAGCTTTCTTCTTGTCTTTAGAGTACATTGCATGACCTGCACTCTTATCAACATCTCCTTTGATATCATTCTCAAAAGTTAGCATATGACCTAACAATTGATTCAAATCAGGAGTAAAGTGATCTAATGAAAGTTCTGTAGATAAAATGAAAGGCTTCCACTTCTCATCTCCTCTTAGCCCTGTGAGTATTTGTCTTACCAATTTGTCTTCTTCAATGTCTTCATCCACTGCACCTAGAGAATCTGCAATGTCCTTCATCTTTGTCACATAATCAGAGATTGATTGTGAGGCCTTCTTCTTGAAAGTAGTAAATTCTGCCCATAGTGAAGCCTTCCTTGATTTGGTTGTGTTTTGGAAATGCTCCTCCAAAGCATTCCAAATGTCACATGCACTTTCAAGTCCTCTAATGTGAGGAAGCAAATAGTCATTGACTGCCATGTAGATTATGCTCCTTGCTTGAGCATCCTTCTTCATCCAATTCTTTAGATCTGACAATTCTTCCCTAGTTGGAACACTAGGATCTCTGAATTTAGGCTTCTCTTCTTCACCTGTAATGTAGGCTATCAAATCTTTGCTCATAAGATGAGCTTCCATCCTCATAGACCATGCAGGATAGTTCTCTCTATCCAACTTTTCAATTTGGAGACTATCTCCTATCCTTGCTTCACCTGTAGTCTCAAAACTTTAGACTTTACAAGGAATAAATGTACCTTTACTTCGAGTCTTGCTTCTTCTGATCCTTCTGATAGCTTCAATGTGTCTACCTTCAAGTTTTCTTCAACCTTTATCCTTTTTTCACCTTCAAGATGTAAAGATTTGTATTTCTGCAGTAGTCGGAGTCTTCTTCACTTCAATTTTGACACAACCTGCTCTGATACCACTGATGGAGAGTGTTAATCTCCAAAAGAACAAGTTAACCTTGAATTTAGATCACCTCTATATCAAGATTAACCTTAGACTCCACCAAATTTAAAGATCATTCACCAATTTATTCAGAAAATTGATTATTCTGAAAAATTCAACTTCTTCAGAAAAGTCTGCTGCAGATTAATCACTCATTGACTAATCAATTCTGTAAAGTTTTTGACAAAACTTTGCACAACACTTCGCCTTGAGATTGCGCAAATTTACCAAGTTAAATTTCTCAAAATGATTGAGTACACACTGAGAAATGTGTGAAACACTTTACCTATGTCTGAAACAGCTTCTCTACAATGGCGACTTTGACACCTGCAACTTCTTAACACTGGTTCTCCCAAAGTAAATCCCCTTTGATCAAGATCTTTTAGCCATAGATGGCTTACCTTCCAACTTAGATTTTGAGCCCTCAGTTGTGTAAAACTTTACACTGTGGACTGAGCAATGACCATTTCTTTGAAGATGAAATGTGCGCCAGTTCTGACGACTCTTAGAACATTTCCACATATGAATGTTCCTAAACAAAATTCTCTCAGCCTAATTGTAATTAACCTCTCAAATTCTAGCCATAGATAGATTAGCTATGGACTTAGATATGTGCGAAAGGATTTCTCAAAAGATTAAACACAGAAGGAGCAGACAGCAAAACATCGGGCGCAAGTTTTCTCGATTTCTTTAGAAAAATTACATCTAAGTGAGGATAGACAATTCACTCACTTTCCATGTGTCTAATGACACTCTCTACAACTGATTTCTCTCTTCCTATTCTCTATTCTTCTTCTGCTCTATTTGCCCGACATTTCCCAACATATTTATAGATGAATATATACAAGTGTATGACTAGACAAAAGTATAAATCAGCTAATGTACATATGTGTACATATCTTTGGATTTTCTGAATATGTCCTTCCTTCAACCTTCTGAATTTATTCTCTTCTTGACTCCTTGACTTCATTTCTTCATAATCCTTCAATTGATGATTGTCATACACCAACAAGATAGATAGATAGATAGATAGATAGATAGATAGATAGATAGATAGATAGATAGATAGATAGATAGATAGATAGATAGATAGATAGATAGATAGATAGATAGATAGATAGATAGATAAATAGATAGACAGATAGATAGATAGATAGACAGATAGATAGATAGATAGTTAGATAGATTTATACATACATAGATAGATAGATAGATAGATATATAGATAGATAGATAGATACATAGATACATAGATAGATAGATAGTTGCATAGATAGATAGATAGATAGTTAGATAGATAGTTAGATAGATAGTGTTGGGGCTTCACTCACTAATTAGGCATGGATATATGAAGACATATGGAGACATATGATGGAGGAAAGAAGAAGTGAAGAAAAGACCTACAGAAAATCAAGCCTAAGTGAAGGGACAATTTCACTACTGTAAATTAGTGCAAAATTAGAGTCTAGATTTGTATTTGATCTTTAGAACTTACGAGTTCAAGTCTAGAAGAATGTAAACCATAGGTATATAAGTTAATTTGAGTCAGAAACATGATAGAGAGAACTCAATTTTGTAATCTGAGTGAGTAGAGAAAAGTCGTGTCTTTTCTGAGAGAGATGGTGAGAGAAAACTTCTGAGTCTGAGAGAGTTTTCCATGGCTGTGAGCAAAATTAGGCCAAGCCATTTTGTACACATCTTCTCTGATAATCAACACATGTTTGTGTAGAAGGATTGAGTCTAATTCCTCTTGTACATTGAGTTTTAAGTCATTTCATATGACTGTGAAAGTTAGTTGACAGTTACGACTTTTCTGGCGCACATTTGACTGATCTTCTGAAGGTCAGATCTCGAAGTATGGTGTAAAGTTTTTTGGTAAGTGATAGCTCGTTTGAAAGCTATTATCCTTAACTACATTTGGTCAAAAGATCTTTGAGAAACGGGATGCGTACTCAGAGAAATCAGCTTAAGAGTGGAGGTATGTCAAATTGATGAAGTAAATTTTCAGTTTTCAGACATAGTGTAAAGTTTGGTACAAAATCAGAAGATTGTGAAGTTATTGCTTGAAAGTTTTGCTTGTTATATGTTACTGAACATTAGCAAGAACCTTTCTTAGCAAATGATCAAAAGAATTTGCAAAGATCAAGTTAATACAGGTCAGATTGAAAGTTTAAAGAAGAGGCGCAGATTTCTGTGAAGTGAAATTTTTTATTTTCACTAAGTTCAGAGTTGAAGGTTCATATTTAGAGGTTTGCTAAGCTAATGATGGTTATGGAGGTCTTCTAATACCACATTAGTTTAGTTCTTGTGGTGTTTCACACACCAACAAGTGGTATCAGAGCAGATAAGGTCCTCGAGGCTAAAGGAATAGCAGATACAAGAAGAATTGAAGAGTTCTTTATCAAAGAAGGAGGAAGCTGAGGTGCTCAACAACCAAAAGTCATCAGAAGAGTGTTTCGAAGTTACTTCCAAGGGTAAAGGTCTACAAAAGGTACCATTCTTTAACCTTACACTTACAGGTTGAAGCAGAAGCAAGGATACCATGGCAGATCATGTGTCCATTGACAAATTGGACAGAGATAACTATCCTGCTTGGGTAATGAGGATGGAGGCCTTACTTATGAGTAAGGATCTAATGGTATATGTGACAGGTGAAGAGGAGAAGCCTAAATTTGAAGATGAAAGTCATCCAAGAAAGGAAGAGCTAGAAGCTTTGAAGCTATGGCAGAAGAGAGATGCAAGTGCAAGAGCTTATATATACAACACTATTACAGATCATTTGTTGCCACACATCAGAGGTTTAGAAACAGCTGAAGATATTTGGAATGCTTTGGAAGACCACTTCCAAAACACTACTAAAGCTAGGAAAGCTAGCTTATGGTCAGAGTTCACCACATTCAAGAAAAAGCAAAATCAAAGCATTAGTGATTATGTCACTAAGATGAAGGACTTGGCAGATAGCCTTGGATCTATTGATGAGGATATTGAAGATCATAGGTTGATAGCACAATTACTTGCAGGGTTAAGAGGTGATGAGAGGTGGAAGCCCTTTGTACTTTCAACAGAACTCTCATTAAATCATTATGTGCCAGAATTAAATCAATTACTTGGATTGATGCTCACATTTGAGCAAGACTTGAAGTCAGATGGAGACAAAGGTCAAAGTTCTGCAATGTATGTGAAGAATAAAAAGAAAGGAGATAAAGGCAAGGCAAAGGATGAAGAAGAGTCAACAACTCAAGCAAATTATGCAAGAGGAAGAGGTTTTAGCAGAGGTAAAGGTCGAGGAAATGGAAGAGGTAGAGGTAATCAGAATAATAACAAGAAGACATGTTGGATTTGTGGATTGAGCAATCATCTAGCATATGATTGTTGGCACAATCAACAAGGAGCAAGTCAAAATCAGAATAACAATGGCAGAGGAAGAGGTGGAAGGTTTCAGAATCAATTTCAAAGAGGAAGACAGAATTCAAGAGGAAGTTATGGAAGAGGTGGTGGAAGAAATTGGAATCAGAACCAATCATACAACACCACATATTACAATTATGCAAATGATACACAGAATGACAACCATACAACATTGATGATGAATTCAATAAGTTCATCAGAGAAGGAGGATCTCAAGGTATTTTATATTGACTCTGGTTGTTCAAATCATTTGTCAGGTAATATAGAATTATTGTCAGAATTGGAAGAAGGAAATTCAAGTCATACAGTACAAACAGGTGACAATACAAAACATAATGTGCATTCAATTGGAAAAGTGAAGTGCAGGAGTGGAGCTGATTTATTAACAAATGTTTTGTATGTTCCAACAATACCAAAGAATCTGATTAGTGTTGGACAAATAGTGGAGAAAGGTTTTCAAGTCAGATTTACAAATGAAGGGGTATTTGTTGAAGATCCAGAGGATGCTTACAAACCCATTGTTTGTGGTAAGAAGGAAGGTAGACTTTTTACTCTCAAAGTACAAGGAAATGTTGGTCAAGCCCTAATCACACATGGTGATGAAGTAATTACAGAGTTAGATCTTTGGCATAAGAGATTGGGACACTTCAATGAAAGAGGAATCAAAACTATGGTGGAGAATCAATCTGTATTGGGACTACCAAATGTGAAGAATCAACATATGATATACAAGTGTGAAGCTTGTCAGATGGGAAAAGCTCATAGACAACCATTTCAGAAGAAAGGTTTCAAGCATGAGGGTTTGCTTGAACTCATACATACAGATGTATGGGGTCCAACAAAAGAAGGTTCAATAAATGGATCTAGGTATTATGTTTTGTTTATTGATGATGCTACAAGGTGGATAACCCTTTATGTTCTAAAGGAAAGGTCAGAAGTCTTTGGAGCCTTCAAACATTTTCATGCTTATGCAGAAAGAGTTACAGGTCACAAACTCAAGAGGCTAAGGTCTGATGGAGGGGGAGAATACTTCTCCCAAGAGTTTAATGACTATCTTTGGAATGCAGGTATCAAGAGAGAGATAACTTGCAGGTATACACCTCAACATAATGGGGTAGCAGAAAGGAGAAATAGAACATTAGTTGAATTTGCAAGAGCAATGCTAAAGGAAAAGAATTGCCCTAATTATCTTTGGGCTGAGGCTGTAAATACAGCCACATATCTTGTGAATAGGCTACCGTGTGGAGCTTTGAATGGTATGACCCCCTATGAAGCTTGGTGGGGTAAGAAACCAACACTTGACCATTGTAAAGTGTTTGGGTCAATTGCCTATGCTTATGTACCATCACAACTCAGACATAAGCTTGAACCAAAGGCAGAAAAATATGTGTTCATTGGGTATGATGAAAAGCAAATGGGTTATAGACTATGGAGTCCTTTAACTAAACATTTTATTGTTTCCAGAGATGTGACCTTTGATGAACAGAAGAGTTGGTATGCAGATAAAGAATGTGATCTTGAAACATTTGAAGAAGAGATAAGAAGGAGTGCAAGAGGTAAGTCACATATGCAGATAGATGGAGATGAAGAACATATGCAAGCAAGCACATCAAGAGTTGGATCATATAGAAGGAATGAAGATGGACCAATATTTGATGAAGAAGTACATCCAGATATACATGAAGAGTGTGAACCAAGAAGGTCAACCAGAATGAGGAAGCAACCTACAAGGTATTCATATGACACTTCTTACTTGACTCAGAAAAATTATGCTTACATGGTTAAGGAAGATGAAGAACCTCAAAGCTATGATGAAGCAAAGGGTAAAAGACAATGGGAAGTAGCAATGAAGGAAGAATTTGATGCTCTTGAAGAGAACAAAACTTGGGAACTTGTCCCAAAGCCTAATGGTAAGAAAGTGATTGGAAATAAATGGGTTTACAAAGTTAAAAAGCATGCAGATGGAACTATAGCCAGGTACAAAGCCAGATTGGTGGTTAAAGGCTATGCTCAAACATTTGGCATAGATTATGATGAGACATTCAGTCCTGTAGCAAAGATGTCAACCATAAGGACAATCATTGCCATTGCAGCATCAAAAGGATGGACATTGAGTCAATTGGACATTAAGAATGCATTTTTGAATGGATATATATCAGATGAGGTTTATATGGAGCAACCTCAAGGGTTTGCAGATCATAAGTTTCCAAATTATGTTTGCAGGTTGAGAAGAGCTCTTTATGGGTTGAAGCAAGCTCCAAGAGCTTGGAATTATAGACTTGTAAAGTATCTTAATGACCTTGGATATCAAAGTTCAAAGGCAGATGCAAGTCTACTTATCAAAAGAACTGATGAAGGTATGATCTACATTTGTATATATGTAGATGATATTATAATTACAGGAACCTCAAATGAAGGAATCAAGGAGGTAAAGAAGCTACTTGAGAAGGAATTCAAGATAAGTGATCTAGGAAAATTGTCATATTTTCTTGGAATGGAAATCACTTATGCAGAGCATGGTATTTATGTATCACAAGAAAGGTATCTCTTGAATCTTCTAAAGAAGTTTAACATGGAGAATTGCAGAGAGGCATCTACACCATTAGAGGTCAATCACAAACTCAGTAGATATGATGGAGCAGAATTCAAAGACATGAGGAAGTATCAATCTTTAGTGGGAAGTTTGATTTATGCAACTCTAACAAGGCCTGATCTTAGTTATGCAGTTGGTGTTCTTTCTCAATTCATGCATTGTCCAAAGGACCCACATTGGATTGCAGGTCAAAGAGTCCTTAGATATATCAAAGGGACTTTGAAAGAAGGATTGTATTATCCTTTTACATCAGATATAAGGTTGAGAGCCTATAGTGATTCAGATTGGGCAGGAAGTCAGGATGACAGGAGATCTACACATGGCTATATGATATACATTGGAGATAAGCTTGTGAGTTGGTGTTCAAAGAAACAACACACAGTGGCCTTATCATCAACAGAAGCTGAATACAAAGGACTTGTGGAAGCAGCAAAAGAAGTAATATGGATGCAGACATTATTCAAAAGCTTGGGAATTGATCAAGGTATACCTATCATTCATGGAGATAACATGAGTTCTTTATATCTTGCAGCAAATCCTGTATTTCATGCAAGGACAAAGCACATAGAAATATAGTATCATTTTCTCAGAGAAAAGGTAATGGAGAAAGAGATCGAAGTGGTGTACACTTCTACAAAAGATCAGATTGCAGATATTATGACAAAAAGCTTGGATGGAGTAAAGACAAGTAAGTTCAAGGAGATGGCAGGAATAAAAGAGAAGAAGATTATGTGAAGAAGTCAAATTATGCTAATTAGTGATTGAGGGGGAGCTGTTGGGGCTTCACTCACTAATTAGGCATGGATATATGAAGACATATGGAGACATATGATGGAGGAAAGAAGAAGTGAAGAAAAGACCTACAGAAAATCAAGCCTAAGTGAAGGGACAATTTCACTACTGTAAATTAGTGCAAAATTAGAGTCTAGATTTGTATTTGATCTTTAGAACTTACGAGTTCAAGTCTAGAAGAATGTAAACCATAGGTATATAAGTTAATTTGAGTCAGAAACATGATAGAGAGAACTCAATTTTGTAATCTGAGTGAGTAGAGAAAAGTCGTGTCTTTTCTGAGAGAGATGGTGAGAGAAAACTTCTGAGTCTGAGAGAGTTTTCCATGGCTGTGAGCAAAATTAGGCCAAGCCATTTTGTACACATCTTCTCTGATAATCAACACATGTTTGTGTAGAAGGATTGAGTCTAATTCCTCTTGTACATTGAGTTT
>CM035407.1:189416821-189439321 GCA_020310875.1 Ceratopteris richardii
CCTGTTTCTTCATATCATCTTCTTTTCTTTTACTCCTGCCATGCTTTTGAATCTGCTGGTCTTCACACCATCCAAGCTCTTTGTCATTATGTCTGCTAACTGATCTTTAGTAGAAATGTACTCCACTTCAATCTCCTTCTCCATTACCTTTTCTCTGAGAAAATGATACTGTATCTCTATGTGCTTTGTCCTTGCATGAAATACTGGATTTGCTGCAAGATAAAGTGAACTCATATTATCTCCATGTATTGTAGGTGTACCTTGATCAATGCCTAAGCTCTTGAACAATGTCTGCATCCATATGACTTCCTTAGCTGCTTCCACAAGTACTTTGTACTCTGCTTCAGTTGATGATAATGCTACTGTATGTTGTTTCTTTGAACACCAACTTACAAGCTTATCACCAATATATATCATGTAACCATGAGTTGATCTTCTGTCATCTTGATTACCTGCCCAATCTGAATCACTATAGGCTCTCAACTTCAAATCTAATGTAAAAGGATAATATAATCCTTCCTTTATAGTTCCTTTGATATATCTGAGAACTCTTTCACCTGCAATCCAATGTGGGTCCTTTGGACAATGCATGAATTGTGACAAAACTCCCACTGCATAACTAAGATCAGGTCTTGTTAGTGTAGCATAAATCAAACTACCCATAAGAGATTGATACTTCCTCATATCTTTGTAGTCTGCACCATCATATTTACTGAGCTTGTGATTAACTTCAAGTGGAGTTGAAGCTTCTCTGCAATTTTCCATATCAAACTTCTTCAACAAGTTCAGAAGATACCTTTCTTGTGACACATATATGCCATGATCTATATAAGTAACTTCCATTCCAAGAAAGTATGATAACTTTCCTAGGTCACTGATCTTGAATTCTTTTTCAAGTAATCTCTTTACCTCCTTGATTCCTTCATCTGAAGTACCTGTGATTATAATGTCATCTACATAAATACAAATGTAGATTGTACCTTCCTCTATTCTTTTGATAAGTAGACTTGAATCTGCTTTTGAACTTTGATATCCAAGATCATTGAGATACTTCACCAGTCTATAGTTCCAAGCTCTTGGAGCTTGCTTCAATCCATACAATGCTCTTCTCAACCTGCAAACAAAATTTGGATACCTAGAATCTATAAACCCTTGAGGTTGTTCCATGTATACCTCATCTGATATGTATCCATTCAAGAATGCATTTTTTATATCCAATTGACTTAGAGTCCATCCTTTTGAAGCTGCAATAGCAATGATTGTCCTTATAGTTGACATCTTAGCTACGGGACTGAATGTCTCATCATAATCTATGCCATAGGTCTGGGCATAGCCTTTCACCACCAATCTAGCTTTGTATCTGGCTATACTTCCATCTGCAAGCTTCTTCACTTTATAAACCCATTTATTTCCAATTACTTTCTTACCATTTGGTTTAGGAACAAGTTCCCATGTCTTGTTCTCCTCCAGTGCATTGAACTCTTCCTTCATTGCTTCTTCCCATTGCTTCTTACCTTTAGCTTCATCATAGTTCTGAGGTTCTTCATCATCTTTGACCATATATGCATAGTTCTTCTGAGTTATGTAAGAAGTATCATAAGAATACCTTTCTGGTTGTCTTCTAGTCCTGCTTGACCTTCTTGGTTCACATTCTTCATAAGTTTCTGGATACACCTCTTCATCAAATATAGGAGCTTCTTCATTCCTTCTTGTTAATCCACTTCTGGATGTACTTGCTTGCATATAGTCTTCATCTCTATTTACCTGCACAATTGATTTTCCTTTCTCACATCTTCTTACCTCTTCTTCAAATTCTTCAGCTGTATGACTTTGATCTGCATACCAACTTTTCTATTCATCAAATGTAGCATCTCTAGAAACAAGAAATTGTTTGGTTAAAGGATTCCACAACCGGTAACCCATCTGCTTTTCATCATAACCAATGAACACATATTTTTCTGCCTTTGGTTCAAGTTTATGCCTAAGCTGTGATGGCACATAAGCATATGCAATTGATCCAAACAGTCTACAATGATCTAGTGTTGGTTTCTTACCCCACCAAGCTTCATATGGAGTCATTCCATTCAGAGCTGCACATGGTAATCTATTCACAACATATGTAGCTGTATTTACAGCTTCAGCCCAAAGATAATTTGGACAATTCTTCTCCTTTAGCATAGCTCTAGCAAACTCAACCAAAGTCTTATTCCTTCTTTCTGCTACACCATTTTGTTGTGGTGTATACCTGCAGGTTATTTCTCTCTTAATACCTGCATTCCAAAGATAATCATTGAACTCTTGGGAGAAGTATTCTCCCCCTCCATCAGACCTCAGTCTTTTAAGCTTTTGACATGTGACTCTCTCTGCATATGCATGAAAATGCTTGAAAGCTCCAAACACTTCTGATCTTTCCTTCAAAACATTGTAGCATCATCAATGAAAAGAACATAATACCTTGAGCCATTGATAGATCCTTCTTTTGTTGGTCCCCATACATCTGTATGAATGAGCTCTAGTAGTCCATCATGTTTGAATCCTTTCTTTTGAAATGGTAACCTGTGTGCTTTACCCATTTGACATGCTTCACATTTATAAACCATATGTTGACTTTGCACATTTGGTAATCCTAGTACAGACTGATTAGCAACCATAGCTTTAATTCCTCTTTCATTGAAATGACCTAATCTCTTATGCCAGAGATCAAGTTCTGTAATCACTGCTTCACCATGTGTGAGCAAAGCTTGACCAATGTTTCCTTGCACTCTTAAAGTAAAGAGTCTACCTTCTTTCTTACCAGAGACAATCTGATTATATCCATTCTCTGGATCTTCCACAAATACTCCTTCATTTGTAAACCTGACTTGAAAACCTTTTCCAACTATCTGTCCCACACTAATCAAGTTTTTAGGTATTGTAGGAACATACAAAACATTGGTTAGCAAATCTGCTCCACTCTTGCATTTCACTTTTCCAATTGAATGTACACTATGTCTTGTATTATCACCAGTTTGAACTGTGTGACTCGAAATACCTTTTTCCAATTCTGACATCAATTCTATGTTTCCTGACAAATGATTAGAACATCCAGAGTCAATGTAAAATACCTTAAGATCTTCTTTATCTGATGTGTTGATTGAGTTCATCATCAATGATGTATGACTTTCATTCTGTGTGTCATTTGCATAGTTGTAGTAGGTGGTGTTGTAGGATTGATTTTGTCCCCAACTTCTTCCTCCACCTCTACCATAGCCTCCTCTTTGACTTTGTCTACCTCTTTGAAAATTACTTTGATATCTTCCACCTCGGCCTCTGCTATTGTTGTTTTGATTTTGGTTTGATCCTTGTTGGTTGTGCCAACAGTCATGAGCCAAATGATTACTCAATCCACAGATCCAGCAAGCCTTCTTGTTGTTATTTTGATTACCTCTTCCTCTTCCAAAACCTCTTGCTCTTCCTCTGCCAGTGCCTTTACCTCTTGCATAATAAACTTGAGAAGTTGACTCTTCTTCATCCTTTGCTTTAACTTTATCTCCTTTCTTCTTGTTCCTCATGTACATTGCAGAACTTTGTCCTTTATCTCCATCTCCCTTCAAGTCTTGCTCATATGTGAGCATCAAACCAAGCAACTGGTTCAAATCTGGAACATAATGATTTAATGAAAGTTCTGTTGATAAGACAAAAGGTTTCCACCTTTCATCTCCTCTCAAACCTGCAAGTAATTGAGCAATCAATCTGTGATCTTCAACATCTTCATCTATGGATCCAAGACTATCTGCTAGATCCTTCATCTTAGTGACATAATCACTAATGGTTTGACTTGGCTTCTTCTTGAATGTTGTAAACTCTGACCATAGACTTGCTTTCCGTGCTTTAGTAGTACTTTGGAAATGATACTCCAATGCATTCCATATATCTTCAGATGATTCCAATCCTCTGATGTGTGGTAGCAAATGATCAGAGATTGTATTGTAGATGTATGCTTTTGCACTTGCATCCTTCTTCTGCCAATGCTTTAAAGCATCAAGTTCCTCTTTCTTTGGTCGGCTTTCATCTTCAAATACTGGCTTCTCTTCTTCACCTGTTACATATACCATGAGATCCTTACTCATAAGTAAAGCTTCCATTCTCATTACCCATGCGGGGTAATTATCTCTGTCCAGTTTGTCAATGGAGATATGATCTGCCATAGTTCTTTTCTTCTGCTGCAACCTGTGAGCTTAAAGGATAAAGGATAATACCTTTTGAAGTTCTTTGTTGTTGGCATACTAGTCAGATGAAGAGCATACTAGTGCAACGGAGGAGTCATGCACAATACGGCAACAAGGCCCAATCATTTTTTCCATGGACCATTTACAACTCAAGTGATTTTAATCACTACACAAACATTGTAAATTTTTTGGTAGAATAGACTCCATTTTGTGCAAGTCGAGGAGTCCTCGAGCTTGAGGAGTATTAGAACTAGCTACATATCAATTTTCATAATTTTTAGACTCTGTTTGAGCCCTCAAATAGGCTCTAGAACCTAATTTTTAACTAGGCCGGACACTAGGTCTGGACAAGACCAAAGCTAGTTAGAAAACTATAAAAAGAGCTAGAGAGCTCATTTTTGAGGTAGATTGTTTGTGAATTGAGCTTATGTAAGAGACATTTTGACTAATGCAAAGAACTCCATTGTTCCTCTCCTTGTTCTTGCCTTGTGTGCGCGTGTGTGTATGTGTGTGCATGCTTGTGTGCTTCTCACTCACACACTTGTGCCTTCACTTGCTCATAGTCTTCATACTAGTCCTCACGTCTCCACGGATTGACAATTATGAGGTGAACCTTCTCACGTTGGTACTCACCATTGTGCTAGAGTGACACCAAATTTGGCGTCGTTGCCGGGGAGAGAGCTTCGAGGACGAGCGTGTGATGGTAAGACGTCGAGTTGAGACATTGGAGTTAGAGGTAATATCCTTCCTTCTCTTTATTTTTCTTCATTTTTTCCTTACTTTCGCATCACCATCACCACCATCATCATCCCCACCATCTCCCACCTCCATCTCCCACCTCCATCTCCATCTCCACAAAAAATTTCAGTTTTTTGGTCATATTACACTCCCCACCTCATTTCCCTCATTTCATTGTGAGAGAGAGCGAGAGAGAGCTTGCATGCTATCTGTTTTTGGTGTGTTTTTGAGCTTTGGTTGCAGGAACTAGCTGTACCACCTTCTCCAGCAGTGTGCGCAGGTACGACAGACTCTGCATAGGTCCCGGGACGACGACCTCTGTCTGTCGCGACAGACAGAAAAACTTAATATTTTGTGAATGCGTGTTTGGCACGGTAACCTACACCATTAGAGCACTCCTAATCACTAGAAGTTTCTCAAAAATTTACGTTTTTTTAGTCTATCGCGACAGACACCGTCTATCGCGACAAACACCGTCTATCGCGACAGACACCGTCTATCGCGATAGACAGAGACCCACGATAGACCCCGTCTATCGCGACAGACACCTGTCTATCGCGACAGACCTAGTCTATCGCGACAGACACCGTCTATCACGATAGACCAAATCACGACAGACCAAATCACGACAGACCAAATCACGACAGACAACAGACAGCGTCTATCGCGACAGACACCTGTCTATCGCGACAGACCAAAACTCCACGACAGACCCAGTCCATCGCGACAGACACCGTCTATCGCGATAGACCAAATCACGACAGACGACAGACAGCGTCTATCGCGACAAACACCGTCTATCGCGACAGACCACTCTATCGCGACAAACACCGTCTATCGCGACAGACCACTCTATTGCGACAGACACCGTCTATCGCGACAGACCACTCTATCGCGACAGACACGGTCTATCGCGACAGACCACTCTATCGCGATAAACACCGTCTATCGCGACAGACAGCCCCCCACGATAGTTTGTGTCTATCGCGATAGACACCGTCTATCGCGACAGACAGCCCCCCATGATAGTTTGTGTCTATCGCGACAGACACCGTCTATCGCGATAGACAGACATTTTCGACAAAAATTAAGGGGTAATTTTTTTGGAAATTTAAGCTAAATTTTGGGCATATTTGCATTCTCAAATACTCACACACTTGCAAAGGCCTTAGAAAAATGCATTAAAACTCCTGAAAGGTTCTGTTTGTCTGGTTAACCCCCTAAACCCTGAACGGTCATAACTTTTTCATACAAAATCCATTTTTTGAGCTCTAGGGCTTGTCGGAAAGCTCGTGGCATATACTACACGCCCTCATCTGTTTTTTATAAGAATAATGCGTTGATTTTCAGATAGGATATTTGGAAGTTGACACACTGAGGGGTAGGAACACCAAGGGAGCTCTAGAGGAAATTTTTAGCAATACAAAAGGGGGAACAAGGATCATTAAAAAAGTGTCTGAAATAAATTGTCTGTCAATTGAAGGATCAACTTGAAGCTAAACTTGGGATTCTTACAGGATCATCGAGAGCTCTTGGAGAAAGCAAAGTAAGTGCCAAGGAGAACAAGCTCGGGAACGTGCTTCCTGGGTAGACCAGCATCGCCAGGAGGAGCGACTTGAGGTTGGAACATCACTTAACCCCCCTCAGTCTATTCTTAGCATAGGCTAAGTGCGAGTAGTTGTTCTGATTGACTAGGGGTACGATAGGAACACTCAAGTTTGAAGAGCCCTTAATTTCTCAAGTGCAAGGGTAGGCAAAATTATAGTCAAGGGATAACTTAAAGGAAAAGAACTTAAACTAAGCGGACGCAGAACATCAAGTACGACCCACGAAAGTGCTCCTGATGACGCTTAACTAAAAACAAGAAAACACATCCAAAGGAACTTAAAAGGAACAAGTGACGGGTACCAAAGAATCAGCAACGTACAAAGGGCATATGAACCTTAGGTCAGGTAGACACGTAGGGAGAGACAGACAAAGTCTTAGATCTTCAGAGGCTAGTGTCAATCATACTGCGAGGTCTTGGGCCCAGCAGTTGAGCCATCATTCGTATTACCCTAGTTTTGAGACTAGCGAGTCTGAGATGTCCCACGGTATGGAGAGACCTATAGGAAGTTCTGGGGTGCCATATTTACATAGGGTGGAAGGCCCTTACAAGATGCAAATCGAGTACCTTAGGACCAACCGATTAGGTGCTAGCATCTATGAGGACGGCCTAGGAAGAGCGGTGGTCCAGATTAAAAACCCTGACCAATCCATTGGACTAGAGCGCCCAGCTGTCAAGTTTGAAAATGGAGCATACTTGGACAAGGAAGGGACAATATATGTAGTCACCAGTCATCCCGATAGGACAGATGAGTTTGGGAATGTGGTCCCGGAAACGGACTTAGGTGACCTAGAGCAAGGAAATATGGGCGAAGAACCTAGGACCCCTCGAGGGAAATCTGTTCTTACTAGAATCCTCACACCGGAGTGGGTTCCTCAGGACAACAAGAGCATAGATCTGCTTCTGAACCGAGAGACTGACGAAGCCTTTTGGAGGTATACATCTGATCGGCCAATTGATATAGGAACAATCATGATCTATGAGTTTAAGGATCCTTGATAGCCCAGGCAGAGTGACCTACTTGGATCACGCTTCAGAGAGGATCTTTGTGGTTACAGAACATGATAGACATGCTTACACTTGGAAGGGTGAACTCGTTTTCCCCCAACCAAGATCGAATGTATCCTATGGTCACCCTGGAGCTGGAACATCCCAAGCTCATGGAATTCAAAGAGACAAAAGTAGAGATAGACCAGAAGTAAGCTTTGCCAACCCAGGGGGCAGAGAAAGAACAAGAATGGAAACAAATAGAGTAGAACTTGAGATACTTAGAGCTCACAGGAATCAAAGAAATGTGGATGAGTTCCCTCTACCACGACCTAGAGAGCACACGAGGACCCAACTCAACTGGTGAAGTCCATGAAGAATTACTTCGATGGCACGGGTGACCCTTATGACCATGTGGCAGAGTTTAGGATAGTCTTGAAAGCTGAACAAGTAGAGGACCTATTCACACAATATAATGCTTTTGGTCTAACCCTTAGGAACACTGCCCTTATGTGGTTTCAACCACTGAACGAGAGGCATTTCAGAAACATAGACCAGCTCTTAGAGGCATTTATCATTGAGTTTTCTAAGAGTGGAATCAGGCACAACACTTCCTCACTAATTCATAGCTTCAAACAAACACCTCAAGAGACGGTCAGACTAGCTGGAAGAAGATTTAGGCAGTACCTGGAGAGATGCCCGATGCCGAAGTTACCCACACCAGCCAAACAAGTGGCCTTGTTCTTAGATGGATTGTTGAGCACCAAGCTCAGGTCATATGTGTATCTGAAGGACCCCAGAACGATAGAAGAGTGCGTGCGCATGTGCATAGACATTGAGGACAATCTAGGTGAGGAATTAGAACTATCAAAAATCTATAAGGATTCTGATAGCTCTAGTAGCCTCACATCTGGTCAATCCACATCCATTGAGGAACTTGCAGAGAAGGTAGCTCAAAAACTAGGTGTCTCTAGCAAACAAATTCCGAGATTTGCCCCAGTTAAGCGGTGTTACACTTGTGGCGGTGACCATATGGCAAATGCATGTCCCATTATGGCCCAACCCCAGGCGAATCCTAGTAGCCAATACTGCACCATAGAGCGCAGGTACACCAACCACAC
Organism: Ceratopteris richardii; assembly: GCA_020310875.1. Classification (NCBI taxonomy): domain Eukaryota; kingdom Viridiplantae; phylum Streptophyta; class Polypodiopsida; order Polypodiales; family Pteridaceae; genus Ceratopteris; species Ceratopteris richardii. Next base: position 189,425,482 of record CM035407.1, read on the forward strand.
TGCACAAGACTGCCCATATAACAAACAAACTGTTAGGCAAAATTACCCTCAGCCATATCCACAACAGGGTAGATACCAGAATCAGTACCCACCACAACAATACAACAGACCACAGCAAACTTATCAGCCACCTTATCAAGGGCAACTGAGACCCCAGCCAGTGCTAGCACAGCAACCACCTGCTCCTACTAATGTGATTCCGGTCAAGTATGCTGCTGCAAAAGAAAACCTGAATAGAGCGATAGTCCCAGTAACACCATTAATCTTAGAAAGTGATCCCAGTGACCATAGCTTTGATTCTACACATGTTGATAGTCCCCAGGCTTACTACATGCAGTCTCCTGAACATGGTGAGTCTTACTACAGTGAGGAACCGAGTGAACCTATTTGGGAGCCTGAATATACTAATGTCATGTACACAAACCCCAACTCTAGACCTCAACCTAGACAGATACGACCCCCTTTTCCTAGAGGACCTTGCTTCAGATGCCAGGGTGATCACCTCATACGTGATTGCCCCATGCCTGCACCTACACAACCCCAATCAGTGACGATCCAAGGCATTTGCCAGGAGTGCGGAAAGGAACATCTCTTACGAGATTGTCCCAAGAATCCCAGCAATATGCCAAAAATCACTCCGATTAATGTTATTGGGTTAGTGGTCAATTCCACAGGAAGTATCCACTGCACCAGTGCAGGTAATCACTAGAGCTCAAGCATTGCAGCAAAACCAAGGGGTAAGCCAGGAAAAGAGCCCAGACGCTAGCGATACTGAGAGCCAAAATAAGAAGAGAACAAGAGCTTGGAGAGATAGCCGTGAACGTATGAAAAGGCAATGGGCAAAGAAGATGAGTGAACTAAAGGAAAGTCTACGAGAAACCAAGGCCAAAATCATAGAGATCACATCTCAACCGCACTCTCACACATTCCCACCGCTACCATCCCCATCACCCTCCATCCCTCCACCCTCTAATACACCCCACGTAACCCACCCACCACCCCGAGCAGGATCAGTATTAGCTGATCCCACTCCTGAAGACATAGACATGATGCTTAAAGCATATCAGGCCAGAATCCAAGAAGGGCCAAATGTAACGGATCATGACAAGTGCTACCCCAGAGCTGACCTAGAGATAGAAAGAACCAAGCTTTGCGTGAAAATGGTCGCATTGGCTCAGACTATGTTTGAAGCCAGTCGCCTTTTCAATTACTCGGGCTCAGCCAAGACGCAATTACACTTGGATGGACTTCTAGAGAAGTTAGAGGGCATAATTGCAAGATCTGCCAAGGAAGAAAAAAATCAAGAAAGAGATAAAGCAAGCAAAAACATGACCCATCCCCCACCGAAAGCTTATGTGCCCAATTCCATTGAACCAGACAACCCCCCCTCCCTAGAAAGAATAGAGATAGAAAGAACCAAGCTTTGCGCGAAAATGGTCGCATTGGCTCAGACTATGTTTGAAGCCAGTCGCCTTTTCAATTACTCGGGCTCAGCCAAGACGCAATTACACTTGGATGGACTTCTAGAGAAGTTAGAGGGCATAATTGCAAGATTTGCCAAGGAAGAAAAAAATCAAGAAAGAGATAAAGCAAGCAAAAACATGACCCATCCCCCACCGAAAGCTTATGTGCCCAATTCCACTGAACCAGACAACCCCCCCTCCCTAGAAAGAATAGAGAATCTAATTGCACAATCACAAAAGGAACTCGCCCCTCAACACCATGACAAGGCTAGTGAAAGAGCAGGTCTTCCTACCCAGAAAGCCTATGTGCCTGAGGCCTACGTGCCTAACTCTACGGAACCAGACACCTCTTCTTCTATGAATCAATACACACCAGAATTCTTGCGAGAGATTCAAGAAGAGAAATGGGCTAAAGAGATTGAAGTTCCTCCTCCTATTGAACTTGTGGATGACACACACGATCAATTCCCACAAGACCTTCCTTCCATTTATGGAGAGCAGGAGAGTGCCCAATCTCAAGAAAGATTAGACTTCGAGTCTAATTCTTTACAAGAACTACCCCATTTCAGAGGCCCATGGGAAGCAAAGTCCACCTGTATGAGAGCACCTACAGTCATGGTAAGAAACGAAGATTCAGTCATACCTAGGAACATAGAGGTAGTGAAGAACACCAAAGTGCAGTGCAATCTCACTTTGGAAGAGCTGCTTAAGGTTAGACCAGAAGTGTGGAAACATGTAGCCAATCAAGTGCCCGAGATAGCAAAACCTCGTTCCCAGAGAACAGTGCCAGAAATACCCTTAGACAAGATAGGAGACATGAGTGAGGGCGAAGAGGGAAACACATATCTCCCCATCACTCATCAGGGATACACAACCAAGGCCATCTTGGACTCAGGTGCAGGAGTTGCAATTGTTACCACTTCCTTATGGAAACGATGGGGCAAGCCAGCTCTCAGGCCAACGAGAATGAAATTGCAGATGGCTGACGGGCACATAGAAAGACCCTTAGGACTACTCGAGGGGATAACTCTCACTACTTGTGGTGTAGAGTTTGAGCACACATTTGCTATATGTGACTTTAGCAAAAATCAAGCCTATGAGATGATTTTGGGAAGACCATTTATGCGGCAGTTGCAAGTGGTATAGGATTGGGGAACCAATTCCTTGTATTTGCAGCACTTAGGTGTTACAACCAAAGTCAATCTCAAGGATTACTCTCATAGAGATGTCCCTCCTATCCAATGGAACCCCATCCATAGAGCCAAAGATGATATGGAATCGGTGCATTCCCTAGGATCGGGATCCTCATGGATGCATGAAGACACTCACTTATGGATGTGTAAGGTAGCAGTAGAAGAAGAGAAGAGAGAAAAAGCCAGGGAGATAGGTGCAAAAGAAACCCATAGATCCATCCAAGACCCAGCCTATGCACCTGTAGTTTTTCCAGACGAAGAATTCGAACCTCACGGCTGGGCAGAAATTCTAGCAACCATGGATGTAGCCATCAATGAAGAACAATGGACACCTCACTGTGATGAGGATGGCTATGACATTTCAGTCTTCTCCATAAAGCCTATCATGGGAGAGGTAGTGTTAGAAGAGTGCGAACCTAGCCCTAATGCATTTGAGGATGCAAGTGACTCCGATCTAGAGTCAATCATTATGGACCCACCTTTTGCATCAGATGAAGAATACTTCTATGAAGTAGAATTTCAACCCCAGAGCCACGGAGAGCTTACAAAAGACGTAAGGCTAGCCACACATGTAACTCCTAAAGAAGAAGGAAAGAAAAGGAAGAAGAAAGAAGTCACACAAGAAGAGGAGGAATCTTTGTTTGAGGTCCCAGAAAATTTTAAGAAGTATGAGATAGATGACAGGAGAGTCATGATCAGAATGCCTAAACGAGAGGCACAATCAGGAGAGGCCTATGATAACAAAGAAACCACAAAGAAAATTGTGGTAGCCATGGAAGAGGGAGAAGAGAGATGCACTTACATAGGACATGACCTGACGGAAGAAGAAGAGCAAGAATTGATAGCCTTGCTAAGAGAATACAGAGATGTATTCGCTTGGAGTTACAAGGATTTGAAGGGTGTTGATCCACACATCTGCTCACACACTATCCCCATGACCTCGGATGCCAAACCTTCTAAGCAAAAGCCATATACATACTTACGCTGCCAAGATCAAAGAGGAGATAGATAGACTGGTTGAAGCTGGATTTATCTATGAAATTGAGCACACTGAATGGGTATCCCCCATTGTTGTGGTGCCCAAAAAGAATGGTAAATTACGTGTATGCATTAACTTGAAGAAGGTTAATGCAGCCACAATTCGAGATAACTACCCGCTTCCTATCACAGAGCATCTCTTAGAAAGAGTAGCAGGCAAGGAAGTGTACAGCTTCCTCGATGGATTTTCGGGCTACAATCAAGTAGCCATAGCTCCAGAAGATCAGCATAAGACAGCTTTTGCCACAGAGTGGGGTATATTTGCCTTTCGTGTAATGCCATTCGGGCTTACCAATGCTCCTGCAACCTTCCAGAGACTAATGTGCCATGTATTTAAGGAGTTCCTGAGGAAGAATCTAGAAGTCTATGTTGATGATCTTTGTGCTCATTCCAACATTAGACAAACCCATATTCTTGAACTCAGACAAATCTTTGACAAATGTAGAGAATATCAAGTCTGCCTGAACCCAGAAAAGTGTGTTTTTATGGTCAGGCAAGGCAAGATTCTAGGACACATAGTGTCAAAGAATGGCATATCCACTGATGAAGAGAAAGTGAGAGTCATAGCCGAGTTACCTAGGCCAAAGAATGTTAAGGAAGTACAGGCTTTCATGGGGCATTGTGGGTACTACCGCCGGTTCATTCACATGTATGCTGTCATTGCAAAGCCCATGTACGGACTTCTGACTAACTTTGAGTGGACTGATGAATGTGAGAATTCCTTCAATGAGCTTAAACGGCGATTATGTTCAGCACCGATCTTGACCACTCCAGACTGGAATAAGCCATTCCATGTTCACGTGGATGCATCCAATTATGCTATTGGGTGTGTGCTTGCTCAACCTACTGGTGAAGGTAATATGGATCTTCCAATTGCCTATGCCAGTAGACAATTGAATGCAGCTGAACGAAATTACACCACTACTGAGAGAGAAGGCTTAGGCATGGTATATGCAGTTAAGAAATTTAGACACTATTTGCTTGCAAACAAGTTTAAATTTTTTACTGACCACCAAGCATTGTTATATCTCGTGAACAAGCCATGCAATACAGGAAGATTAGTAAGATGGTTTCTCTTACTAATGGAATATGATTTTGAGGTTGTGGTAAGGAAAGGGAAGACTCATTTGAGAGCAGATCACCTTTCTAGGCTCACATCGGGAGAAGCCCCACAAGGAGTGTCATATGACCTTCCTGATGCTTACTTGTTTAATTTGGAAGTGGTGCCGCAGTGGGCTAAGCCATTGGTACCAGTGTTGACATACGGACCTAACCACCCAGTAATAAACACACAGGATAGAGAGGTAGTAAAAGCCCAAAAGTATCACATCATGGCAGGAAGTATGTACAAGCACACAGATCAAGGGATCTTGGCTTGTTGTGTGGAAGAGGATGAGTACGCTAAATGGTTGCAATTAGCACATGTAGGTGCGTTAGAGCAACACTACTCAAAGCAACGAACCTTACAGACACTAAGGGGACTCGGAGTGCATTGGCCGACTATGGAGGATGATGTCCAAAAGTTGTGCAAGGAATGCCCAATCTGCTGCACTAAACCACCTGTGGAACATGCCACTCTTTATCAAGTGTCCATAGTGCCAGATTGGAGTGAACCTCTAGTATCCTTCTTAAGGAAGAGAACATTCCCTCCAGACATGACTCTGGCTAGGCAAAGGAGTTTAGAACAAGAAGCCCAGGATTATTCACTTATTGGTGACAATCTATACAAGCGTGGTAAAGATGGTTACCTGAGACTATGTGTCCATGAGCGTGAATATCTCAAAATCTTGGATACTGCTCACCAAGGTGTAGCAGGGGGACACTTTGGACCAGATCGGGTAATCAAGGCAATACTATTTGCAAGCTTTTGGTGGCCAACCCTTCACATGGATGCACATACCTATGTGAAACGGTGTGATGTTTGTCAGAGAACTCAGTACCCTACACGCAAGGATGAGATGCCACTGAAGCCTATGATGGGCGGACGTGCGTTCTCTAAATGGGGAATAGACTTTGTTGGTCCTATTAATCCCCCAGATAAGGGTTCACATGCTGAATATATCATCGTGGCCACAGACTATCTAACCAAGTGGGTAGAAGCGAAAGCTATACAAAAAATGATGCTCAAACAACAGCAAAGTTCTTATTTGAAAATGTATTCACGAGGTACGGATTGCCAATAGATTTGGTGAGTGATAGAGGCACACACTTCTTGAATGAAGTCATAGAAAACATTCTACAAGAATTCTTGGTGATACATAAGAAATCGGCCCCCTATCATCCACAAGCTAATGGCCAGGCTGAGAGCACTAATAAGATCTTATGCAATGTGCTGACTAAACTAGTGAACCATAAACGCTCTGATTGGGACAAACAGCTACACCATGCTATTTGGGCATACCGGGTTGCCTATAAAACGGTACTCCAAGCCACCCCCTTTCAGATGGTATTTGGCCAAAATGCTGTGCTACCCCTGGACTTTTTGATACCTACATTGAAGGTAGCACAAGAGCATGACTGGACAGGCCATGAACTCTCCTCTCGAATCTTTGATCTTGAACGTCTAGGCGAAACACGATTGAGAGCTGCAGCAGGAATCTATGCAGCGAAGAAGAGGCAAAAGGCATATTTTGATACACATGTGAAGGATAAAGGCTTGAAAGCAGGCGACCTAGTCCTAGTCTACACATTGAAGCAGCATGCACGGAAATTAGAGAAAAGAGGTTACGGGCCAATGATTATCAATAGAATCTCCACAAGTGGTGCAGTTCAACTAGCCACTTTAGAGGACGATATTCTACCAAGTTACATAAGTGGATGCAGAGTCAAGTTATATCAGGAACCCCTTACTGAAGAGATGCTAAATCGACTCAACACTGCCAAGAAACGCAAAGAAGAAGAGAAACGAATTAGAAGAGAAGCACAGGCAGAAGCTTTAGAATGCATCCGACGAATGAAATTGAGGAGACAAGGCAGATACCCGCCTATGCTTGACACTCAAGAATCTGTAGGCTATCCTATGGCCATGTGCGAGACTTCAGGTGGGCATTCCCATAGAATAATCGACCGACGGCCTTTTGTAACCCTAGGAATAGGACAAGGAAAGGGTGCAAAGATTGTAAGAGCTTTGATTGACTCAGGTGCATCCACTAGTGCTGTCAAGTTGTCTTACTGTCAAGAATTGAAATTAACTGTTGATCCTATAGAAGCATATCTCATAGGATTGGGAGGTGTGGAAACTCCTTGCATGGGCGAGGTGGATCTTCCCATCTCCATTCAAGACGAAGTGATGACAGTCAAAGTACTAGTGTGTCAAGATGAGGACCTCATTGAGCCTCTTGTCTTGGGTCAAGACTGGATCTATGATCATGCAGTCAACCTCAACCTAAGAAGTGGACTTCTTCAGGTATGGGTAGATCATAGCCGAATTACAGTTGAATTGGAAAATGAGGCACTCAAGGAACTAGGCAAGGCACAAACTCCTGGTCCTTCCAGGGGCGCACATGAAGTTGACAATGCTATTTTTGTCCAAAACTGTATGATGCAGAAAGAGGCTAATCTCAACAACGGAGCCAGGGAGAGGATGGAACTCCCTTCTTTTCCAAAGATCAGAAGGTTGCAACAATCCACGGCAGATCAAATACAGAAGAAACAGAAGACTACCGATACTAAATGCCAAAAAAAGGAGCAGAGCAGATTGAATTGCCGAATACCCTGTTCAGACCAAGCCGACCCCACGGCCAAAACCTCTTATTAGTAGTCAACAACATGACACTAATGCGAAGTCATTCATTAATTCTTCTGCGAAGGTGAAGTCTATTTGGGTACCCAAGAAGTCAATGAAGGCCAGCCCACAATCACGACAAATCTGGGTGCCTAAGGCTTGCTTGCGGGCTCAAATAGCTACACCAAGGCCGCAACCGGTACAACATGTTTCACTCACTCGAACATCTGAGGCCCAGTCTTACGCATCACGCACGGACACATATTCTTCCATGAGCACTAGTAGAATCACTTGTAAATGGGTCCCTAAAAAGCCTCATCTTCAAGCATATAACCCTATCAAACTCTTCAGAGTCCCCACAAAATCAAGATCAAAGCCCATCCACTTCATTTGGCAACCTAAAACTTGTAATAAACCCCCGGACCCCAGTTGTAAATCCATGCCCACCTACTAACTACGTCACTCTCACACTACCTCATTCCACTTAGTTCTTAGGTCCAACCAATTCCTAACTACACACACAAGCACCGAGCACTTATTAACCTACTAATCTCTCCCGAACCTCATGATAATGTTGTAATGGGGACAAAAACGGTTCTAACTTGTCCTTTACAATGTTAACACATGTTTCTATATTCTGACAGAATCAGAGGGCAAGAAGTAACATGGCAAAAGCGACAGGTCCAAGCTCACAAGTAGGAATACTTACTGCAGGAATCGATGTGGATGGTCTACCTGTGGATGTGCCACCAACTGAACGACTTGTGGAGCTGCAACACCTTCAGCAGATCCCGGTACCGGATCCACCCACAGGGATCACAGAAAGAGTCCATGCCAATTCTCATTGGTTCAATGGCATGCCAGGTCCATTAGGAGAGGCCAAGTATATATGGGATTCTAAGTGCGAGTATGACAGATCATGGGTTCGATTCCAATTTTTCTCCAAGGAGTTTGAGACTCTACAGAACACCGAGGATCTCCAGACCATATGGCAACGTGCAGGGCTAGCAGAATACTTTGAAGCACCACTACCTAAACCGGATCTCCTCCGATGCTATTATTTGGTCTCCACATTACAAGCTAATGAAGAAAAGGACAAACCAGGATCAATTACAAGCTAATGAAGAAAAGGACAAACCAGGATCATTTGTTCTTCCTTCCTTGCTGGGCAACAACGAGTTAAAGAGGTTTGAACTTACTGTGGAGTTGGTGAGCGCTGCTTTGAATATGCACGGCATACATGTACCTTCTGAGAAGGATGCTCTCGTTCCTACTAACATGAAGGATAGGAAACTATTGAAGCTTAAAGACATGGCAGCACTCACACCAAATGTGTCCATCCCTCTCCGTATGTGCATGCAACATTTTGCTTTCCCCGGCCAAGACCGCTTCACACAACCACACAAAAGAATCTGGTTCGCTCTCTACTTAGCGGAGGCAGGTGCGTTACAAATTAAGCTGCCGGTATGGATTATAGATCAATTGTATGAAGCAAATAAAAGGTCTTCTAGGAAATTAGTGGTGAACGGTTGTTGTGCAATCACACGCATTATTTACCGGTGCCTAGCATACGATGTTCCCATTGAACGTGCCTTAACTTGGGCACAATTACAAATGTTTAAGAAGCTCAAGACGTCCACACATCAATCCAAGCGCATGAGGGGTGCAATCCCTTGTGTCCAGACAAGGGAAGTTCTGACTACTCCTGAAGTCTCGCCACGAAGGGAGACCACTGTACCTCCCTTTACCATTAGGATACCCAGGTCTGGATCTGAAACTACGACACAAGCTACCCCTTCAGCTCCTCCTGCTCCATCTGAATTTGAATTTGCTACAACTGGAGATGCTGAAGGAATGGATCCTCAGGACTTCAAAGCATTCTTACAAAGTACACAACTCTCTGATGTAGAGTATTATTCAGATGCAGAAGAACAAGGCACATCTTCACAAAGAAGAAGAAAATCTACAGACGACCGCCATGTACATTGGAGTGACGCCCAGCAAGGTCAACAACAAGGACACCTAGAAGAAGAAGGAGCATATGAAGAGGAGATCACGGAAGCCCCAGCCTATACAGCGGAACTCCGAAGGCTGTATCAAATTATGGAACGAGTGCGATCGCAACAACTGCTCACCGAACAGAGCAGTAGAGTACTCATGACTCAGCTGTTGGAAGAAGCCGGAGTTGACTCAGAATATAGTGAAGGTCTCTTATTGATGGCAGAAACATATGGGGTAGTAGAAGCAGTGCAGACCGCCATTAGGAGGTCTCCAGTTCAATATGATCCACGAAGATTCCAGACACGACCACGCTCAGGTAAGAATATCCAGATCCCCATTACAACGGCAGAAGGGCCAAATATTACATCCGAACCCATCAGGACAACCTCCCAAGCAACAGAAACTGCTAGCCAAGAGCACCCAGTCACCCATGAGGAATCCACCAAGCCACTACCACCCACACCCCCACCATCGCCTCCTAGAGCAGAAACCGTGGAAATCACCTCGACCACTCAACCCACCGAACCAACCTTCATCTTCCGTACTCCCATCTCTAGTTCAACCCTATTCTCCACCTCTGATAACCCAATCTATGAAGCAACCCCCATCACTACACAATCCACCGAATCGCTCATAGAGCCTGCCCTAGGACAACCATCCCCCATGCCCTCAGCCATAGGTCATCCTGACCCTAGATCCATATTCATGGGTTTCCCTGCTACCACGCAACCCTTCATGCCGTCCTCAACTTTACAACCTCAACCCCTGACCTCCATCTCTCCACTTCTCCAATCCCTCCATAACTTCCTTGCTAGAACTTTTCAACCCAGGTCTCAACCATTCCCTTTATTTTCAGCTCCCCACCCCACTTCTCATCTATTCACCACTTTCACACACACACCACCTACCATTCCAATGTATATGGTAGACCCCACACTCGCACTCACTCCTGAAAGTATGGACATTTCACCACCCACGGCACCTCCCCCTCCCCCCACGCTTCCACCTCCTCCCATTCCCCCTCCACCAATTTCACCCACACACTCGTCTTCAATAGACACATCATTCACTCTTCCCCTTCCCCAATTCCCTTCCCATGCATCTTCCATTGTAAACACCACCCCCTCATCTATAGGAAATGCATTGGACACCATGCTAGCTTGTATATCAAACTTAAGGACAGATTACAATCAGCTCCAGCAACAGAATGAACGCCTGCAAGAGCACTCGGAGACACTACAACACAGACTTGCTGCACTTGTGGAGGAAAATGCTCGCCTCCACACACAATTCCAAACTCTCCAAGAGGCTCATAGCATATTGGAGGTACAGTTACAAAACACAGATCAGGAAGCAATACAAGTGGTAGAAGGTCATCTACGGACACAAAGCTTTAGCGAAATATGGCCCTTCTCAAGCGACATCTTGCTGCCGCTCATGAAGAGAATCGACGCCTGCAATTACAAAATTAGGAGAACCTAGAAGCAGCTATCGAAAGCACACCTGGGGCACCCATCAGCCCATCAAAGTTTCAAGCAGTGAACCCCGAAAATATCAAGATCATATTGGAAGACTATGCCATGCTGCTTGAAGCACATGACCTGCTATCAGAGGAACTGGGTCAACTGAAGCAGAAACACCAAAAAGAAACAACAGCAGCCTCTCAAACCACCTCCTCCGCGGCTTCACTTCTCACAGACTCAGAGGCCTTAAAAGATCTCCAGAAACAGGTCACCGAATTGCAAGCATGTCTACTACATTATGAGAGACCACCTTCCCCTCCAGAGGCTCCCACCGACGAAGAAGTAGTACAAATTCCTGTGGAACAGACATTTGAAGAAGAATACGACCCACAACCCTTCCCAGGAGGCCAACAAACGGAAGAAGCTCAGGACACATTCGAGGCACCACGGCCTCCATGGCTACGTCAAGTGGAGGAAATCGGGAGTTCTCACGAAGAGCGCACAGTAGTGCAAAATCAGGCCATGAGGGTCATAGAGGAAACTGTGCTACAATCTGCTTACTTCAAGAACCTGTCATCGAGACGCCTTATCCTCTCATCTGAACTCCAATACAGGCCTTATTATATTATCTTGGCTGATTATAATGCAGAAATACAGAGAGTCACGGGTCAGATTCCTACCTTTGCTACCCAATTTCAACCCGAAGACCTTCCTCCAGAGGCGCAAAAAGGCAAAATTCGTCAACCCACCTGGCGACAGAACTTCTAGAGACATATCCAGAAATGCTACGCACATGGAACAACGCGCCTTTACATCTCCTATACAATCCATGCTACTGTCCAGTTCCACGCCGCAGGTCTTGGAAGGCATTCAATATCAAAGTGCAGAACAACGCGCAATGCAAGGAATGGCTAAACTACCCGTACATTGCGCCACCACAGGGACCACCGTCGGTAGCATACATGATGGGAACAATTCGCCATTGGATGCCGCGATTGAAGCCCATGCCAGATGTAGCAGCTCAAATGATGCTTAAAATTTCAGATATGATGCAAGTAGTCCTGAAAACTTTTAGAAATGCAGCCGCACCACAGGTACGTCTCCCGGGGTTTACCAATGGAAATTATGATTTGGTGTATGGCATGAGCACCACCCCCAGTATTCGTGTGGCTTACGCCTGGCATGCACGCATCAAATACCTCCCTGCATGTTACAAACAGACCTTCGAAGAAATGTTCAGATCAGGTTTCTGGGAGTATCACTCGGAGATCTTCGCACCGAAGCCAACACACCTGCTCCATCTCTTTGCTTGTGAACAAGCAATGTACTCTGAGTACTACACCACACCGCAACCAGAGGTCCCTGGCGCAATAAATTGGGATGCATTGGAAGCTGATCTAGCAAGAGGCTTAAGGATAGGAGAACACGAACTTGCCACCAATGTCATCCAATACTATATCGACCACCCGATAGAACAGAGGTCTGTCAGGGGCGACAGACGCTAGGAAGGGGGGCGTGTTGGCATACAAGTCAGCTGAAGAGCATACTAGCGCAACGGAGGAGTCATGCACAATACGGCAACAAGGCCCAATCATTTTTTCCATGGACCATTTACAACTCAAGTGATTTTAATCACTACACAAACATTGTAAATTTTGTTTTTGGTAGAATAGACTCCATTTTGTGCAAGTCGAGGAGTCCTCGAGCTTGAGGAGTATTAGAACTAGCTACATATCAATTTTCATAATTTTTAGACTCTGTTTGAGCCCTAAAATAGGCTCTAGAACCTAATTTTTAACTAGGCCGGACACTAGGTCTGGACAAGACCAAAGCTAGTTAGAAAACTATAAAAAGAGCTAGAGAGCTCATTTTTGAGGTAGATTGTTTGTGAATTGAGCTTATGTAAGAGACTTTTTGACTAATGCAAAGAACTCCATTGTTCCTCTCCTTGTTCTTGCCTTCTGTGCGCGTGTGTGTGTATGTGTGTGCATGCTTGTGTGCTTCTCACTCACACACTTGTGCCTTCACTTGCTCATAGTCTTCATAGTAGTCCTCACGTCTCCACGGATTGACAATTATGAGGTGAACCTTCTCACGTTGGTACTCACCATTGTGCTAGAGTGACATTTGTGTATGAGGATACTTTTGAAGTAACCTTTTGATGCCTTGTGTCTTCAAATGCTTCACCTTTCAAACTTTAATGGAAAACTTTACAAAACTTCTCGTACCTTTGTCGTCTTCTGCTCTCGAGAATCTTTCTGCTCTGATATCACTTGTTGATGTATGAAACACCACAAGAAATGAATTAATGTGACACTAGAACACCTCTATGGTCACCATTAACTCATTGCCACTCCAAACTTTGAGAAATCATAGCCTAAAGTGAGAACTTTGCTTCTACAGAAATTCCTAGTCACTGAAATGACATACCTTCCGTATTTTGCTAATTACTCCTAGGTCAAGTATTATTTCTCCATGAAACTTTATGGGATGAAACTAGAAGAGTAGAGCTTTCCAACAAGCTATCATATGCATCAAACGAATCTCTAGAACTCAAGTTATGGCCTTTACAAGATGACCCTGTATGACCTTCCAAAACTGGAAATTTTTGCCTGTTTTAGTATTTCTGGGTGTCTAAAAATAAAAATTCGATGCCTAGCATCGAATTTCAGTCAAGGTCGATGCCGGGCATCGACTTTGAGCTTTTTTAGGCCCTTTTTCTACACCAGAAATACTCTCTTTTACACACACATGAAGAAGACCACTTGTATGCTAGAAGTCGATGTCGGGCATCCACTTTATGCTGAAACACGATGCCACGCATCGAGTTGCTCCACAAACTTCATGTTTTTAAAAGATTCAACAACAGTTAACACACACAGAATGGAAATAATAACTTATCAGCCAAGATTCGATGCCAGGCATCGAATTGCTCAGAAAACTTGAACCTTTGAATTC
>CM035407.1:189444321-189446821 GCA_020310875.1 Ceratopteris richardii
TAGTAATCATTTAAGTGGAAATATTGCTTTGATGACTGACATAGATCATAATGCAATTAATCATACAGTTCAGACAGGTGATAATACAAAGCATAAGGTAAAGTCAATTGGTTCAGTCAAAGCTAAGGATGGGAGTACTCTTCTGAGTAAGGTTCTTTATGTTCCCACAATCCCAAAGAATTTGATCAGTGTAGGTCAAATTGTGGAAAAAGGATATGAGGTAAGGTTCACCAATGATGGAGTTTATGTTGAAGACCCTAGTCAAGGGTATAAACAGGTTGTTACAGGAAAGAAAGAAGGAAGGCTTTTCACATTGAAGGTACAAGGAAATGTTGGACATGCTATGTTCACATATGGAGAGCAGAAGGTGTCAGAATTGGATCTTTGGCACAAAAGACTTGGACACTTTAATGAAAGAGGTATTAAAGAAATGATTAACAATGATTCAGTGCTTGGATTGCCTAACATTGCAGGTCAACACATGACATACAGATGTGAGGCATGTCAATTAGGTAAGGCTCATAAGCAATCCTATTCCAAGCATGGGTTTATGTATTCAGAAAGACTTGAATTGGTGCATACAGATGTGTGGGGTCCTTCAAAGGACTTTAGTATAAATGGTTCAAGATATTATGTCATATATGTTGATGATGCTACCAGGTGGATCACAATTTATGTGATTAAAGAAAAGTCAGAAGTGTTTAATACATTTAAAAACTATCATACATATGCAGAAAGGATTACAGGTCAAAAATTGAAGAGACTAAGGTCAGATGGAGGGGGAGAGTATTTTTCAAATGAGTTCAATGATTATTTGTGGAATGCAGGTATAAAGAGAGAAGTTACTTGCAGGTATTCTCCTCAACAAAATGGGGTAGCAGAAAGAAGAAATAGGACTCTTGTTGAGTTTGCAAGGTCCATGATGAAAGAGAAGAATTGTCCAAATTATTTGTGGGCAGAGGCTGTAAACACAGCTACTTATTTGGTCAATAGATTGCCTTGTAAAGCTTTGCAAGGTATGACACCATATGAAGCTTGGTGGGGTAAGAAACCTACCTTGGATCATTGCAGAATATTTGGATGCTTGGCATATGCATATGTGCCATCTCAATTGAGGCATAAGTTGGAGCCTAAGGCAGAAAAGTATGTATTCATTGGTTATGATGATAAGCAAATGGGATACAGGTTGTGGAGTCCATCCACAAAGCAATTCCTTGTATCCAAGGATGTTACATTTGATGAGCAAGGTACTTGGTATGCAGATAAATATAATGTACATGCAGATGATGAAGAAGTAGTGGAACAAAGAAAAGGTAAAGCAAAGATTCAATTACTTGATGAAAGTGAGAACAATGAAGTACAGATTGAAGTAGAAGAGAGGCCAAGGTTTGATCCAGAATGTGATGAACCAGAGACTTCAAGAAGTGCAGAAGTTAGGAGGTCATCTAGGCACAAATGGCAACCTACAAGGTATAGCTATGACACTTCATTCTTGACTACTAAAGATTATGCTTACTTGGTAAAAGCAGATGAAGATCCATCTACATATGATGAAGCCAAAGGCCAGAGAAATTGGGAAGAAGCCATGCAAGAGGAGTATGATGCATTGATAGAGAATCAGACTTGGGATCTGGTTCCTAAACCTAATAGCCAGAAAATTATTGGATGTAAGTGGGTTTACAAAACAAAGAGATTTGCAGATGGAAGTGTGTCTAGATACAAAGCTAGACTTGTTGTGAAAGGGTATGCACAGACATATGGAGTAGACTATGATGAGACTTATAGTCCTGTGGCAAAGATGACAACAATCAGAACCCTCATTGCAATTGCTGCTTGCAAAGGTTGGAAGTTGTCTCAATTAGATGTTAAAAATGCTTTTTTGAATGGTTATATTTCAGATGAAGTTTACATGGAGCAACCAGATGGGTTCAAAGATCAAGTGAATCCAAATTATGTGTGTAAGCTCAAGAGAGCTTTGTATGGATTAAAGCAAGCCCCAAGGGCATGGAATTATAGGCTTGTAAAATTCTTGAATGATCTTGGATTTCAAGCATCAAAGGCAGATAGTAGCTTGCTAGTCAAAGCAAGTGAAGATGGGTTCATTTATGTTTGTATTTATGTTGATGACATAATACTTATAGGAACAGATGATAAAGGAATACAAATGATCAAGAAGCAGATGGAGAAAGAGTTCAAAATCAGTGATTTGGGGAACCTATCATTCTTCTTGGGAATGGAGATTTCTTATACTCAACATGGAGTATATGTGACCCAAGAAAGGTATCTTAAAAATTTGCTAACCAAATTTAAAATGGAAGATTGCAGGGTTGCACCTACACCTTTGGAAGTGAATCATAAATTGTCTAGGTTTGGAGGAGAAGAGTTCAGAGATATGAAACTCTATCAAAGTTTGGTTGGTAGCTTGATTTATGCTACATTAACAAGGCCTGATTTGTCATATGCAGTTGGTGTGCTTTCACAATTTATGCATTGTCCTAGA
>CM035407.1:189451821-189454321 GCA_020310875.1 Ceratopteris richardii
CCTTCATGTAAAGGTCATGTTGAAAAAGGAGATGATACAACACATAAGATTATGTAGGTTGGAGATGTTGTTATGCAGGATAAGAGCAAGACAAATTGCTTAAAGGATGTACTTTATGTGCCAACGATCACTAAGAATTTGATGTCAGTTGGGCAAATGGTAGAAAAAGGTTTGCAAATAAGATTTAATCATGCAAGTTGCTTCATTGAGGATCCAAAGCAAAGGAGGTTAATTGCTAGAGGTCAAAAACAAGGTAGATTGTTTCCATTCAAGGTAAACCCAAATCATACAAACTATTTCTCTTATGGTATGCATCGAATAGCAGAGCTTGATCTATGGCACAAAAGGATTGGACACATGAATGTACATAGGTAAAAGGAGCTATCAAAGAAGAGGATTGTTGAAGGATTACACATGGACATATGGGGTCCTACTAAAGAGGCATCCTTGGCTGGTAATAAGTACTATGTATCATTCATTGATGATCATAGTAGAATGACATTTGTGTATTTCATTAAACATAAGAGTGAAGTCTTTGATTGTTTCAAAAATTTTAAATCATTTGTCGAGAAGCAAACAGGAAGATATGTTAAGAAGCTAAGATCCGATGGAGGGGGAGAGTATTTCTCTCAAGCTTTTACTGATTTTTTCTATGATGAAGGTATCAAAAAGAAGTTACATGCAGGTATACTCCACAACAAAATGGAGTCACAGAGAGAAGAAACAGAATCATAGCAGAAGCATCTAGAAGCATGCTAAATGATATGTGTTTGCCTAATTCTTTTTGGGCTGAAGCTGTTAGCACAAGTGTGTACATTATGAATAGAGTACCTACTGTCGGAGTTCATCATTTGACACCATATGAGGTATGGCATGGAAGGAAACCAAGTGTAAGTCATTTGAAAGTATTTGGTTGTGTATGTTATGTACATGTACCTAGTGGAGTGAGATCAAAACTTGATGTGAAATCAGAAAAGTGTATATTTATTGGTTATGCAGATACTCAAAGAGGATATAGATGCTATAATCCTCATACCAATAAGGTGATTGTTTCAAGAGATGTAAATTTTGATGAATCACTTTCATGGTATGTGGATAAGAAAAGTTTGCAAGTCATAAATGGAGATGAAGAAGATACAGGTGAAGGAGATGAGTGCTCACCTCAGCCCACAAGAAGTTTAAGTGATGAGAAAAGTGGTTTGGATGAATAAAGAGAGCTACCTTTCAATGGAAGATTAAGGCAAGAGTCGCCTCCAAGTGTTAAAAGTAAAGGTAAACTCAAACTTGTTGAAGTTAATGATGAAAGAGAGGAAATTAGTGATGTATGTGAGTATGGAGAATCATCAAAGGTTCCTAATAAGAAAGGAAGAGCATCTACATTGGAGGTAAGAAGAACTTCAAGAGTGAGTAAGCAACCTCAAAGGTATACTTATGAATCTTTCATGAATACTCATTATGCTTTTATGACAAAAGTTGAGCAGGAAAATGAACCCACATGTTATGATGAGGCAAAAGGAGATGAAAAGTGGGAGAAAGCAATGAGAGAAGAAATGGAAGCACTACAGGATAACAAGACTTGGAATTTAGTTCCAAAGACACCAAAACAAAAGGTAATTGGTTGCAAGTGGGTTTTTAAGATTAAAAGAAATAGTGATGGTACTCTATCAAGATATAAGGCTAGACTTGTAGCAAAAGCATATAATCAAACTCAAGGATTGGACTATGAGGAAACATTTAGTCCAGTAGCAAACATGGCAACAGTGAGAACTTTGTTGGCTTTAGCTACAAGTAAAAGGTGGAATATATATCAACTCGATATAAAGAATGCATTTTTTAATGGTGAGTTAAATGAAGAAGTGTATATATCACAACCAGATGGTTATGTGGATGCAAAATGCCCTAATCATGTATGCAGATTAAATTGTATGGTCTTAAACAGGCACCAAGGGCATGGAATGCAAGGTTGGTAAAGTATCTTATGCTGCAAGGATACACAGCGAGTCATGCTGATCCTTCACTTTATGTAAAACATGTAGATGACATGTGTGTCTATGTATGCATTTATGTGGATGACTTGTTGATTACAGGGAATGATGCAAAAGCAATTGAAGAGATAAAAGGTAATTTGGGAAAGGAATTTAAAATTTGAGATCTTGGTTTGCTTAGATACTTTCTTGGGATTGAAATTGTGTATGGCGATGAGGGTATGTGGTTGATACAGAGAAAGTATATATGTGATATGCTGAAAAGGTTTGGTATGCAGGAATGTAAATTTGTTTCTACTCCAATGGAATGTAATGTAAAGATGAGTGCAAAGGAAGGTGATGAGTTGCATGATATGAATGCATATAGATCCATGGTAGGATCTTTGATTTATGCAACAAAAACTAGACCTGATATATGCTATGCAGTGGGAGTATTGTCACAGTTTATGCATGAACCTAGAGTACCTCATATGCATGCAGCGAAAAGAGTGCTTAGGTATTTGAAAGGTACCATG
>CM035407.1:189459321-189461821 GCA_020310875.1 Ceratopteris richardii
CCATAAAGGAAATGTCAAGGAATGATGTGGTGCTTGGTTTGCCAAATATTGAAGGGCAACGCATTGTGTACAAGTGTGCAGCTTGTCAATTGGGAAAAGCACACAAAAGTTCATACAATAAATCAGGGTATAAGTATTCAAATATGCTTGAATTGGTTCATACAGATGTGTGGGGTCCTTCAAGGGACTATAGCATAAATGGATCTAGATATTATGTGTTGTTGTTGATGATGCAACCAGATGGATTACTTTATATGTAATCAAGGACAAATCAGAAGTGTTCAAGACATTCAAGCATTATCATGCTTATGCAGAAAGGATTACAGGACAAAAGCTCAAGAGGTTGAGATCAGATGGAGGGGGAGAGTATTTCTCTAAAGAGTTTGATGATTATTTGTGGAATGTAGGTATAAAAAGAGAAGTAACTTGCAGGTACTCTCCTCAACAAAATGGAATTGCAGAAAGAAGAAATAGAACTCTTGTAGAGTTTGCAAGAGCAATCATGAAGGAAAAGAATTGTCCAAACTACCTATGGGCAGAAGCTACCAACACTGCAACATACCTTGTGAATAGGTTACCTTGTAAAGCTTTGGATGAAAGAACTCCATATGAAGCATGGTGGGATAAGAAACCTACTCTTGATCATTGTAAGGTATTTGGATGTTTAGCATATGCTTATGTTCCTTCACAATTGAGACATAAGCTAGAACCCAAAGCAGAGAAGCATGTGTTTATTGAGTATAATGATAGTAAGATGGGTTACAGATTGTGGAGTCCATCCACAAAGCAATTTCTTGTTACTAAAGATGCTACATTTGATGAGCAAAGCACATGGTATACAGGGTCAACAAACGATTATGCAGATGTTAAAGAAATACAAAGGGAAGGGAAGACAAAAGTAAGTGTGTATGAAGAAGATATTGATGATGTTGATTATAAAAGTAAATTGCAAGATAATGTTGAAGATGGGCCAAGATTTGATCCAGAATCAAATGTGGCTTAGACTTCAAGAAGTGCAGAGGTCAGAAGATCCTTGAGAGAAAGAAAAGAACCTATCAGGTATAGTTATAATACATCTTTTCTAACAACAAAAGATTATGCTTACATTGTGAAGATAGAAGAGGGTCCAATCACATATGAAGAAGCTAAAGGTAAACAGAATTGGGAGAAGGCAATGCAAGAAGAGTATGATGCTCTACTTGAAAATGAAACATGGGAGTTGGTGCCAAGACCAAAGAATCAGAAGGTCATTGGATGTAAGTGGGTGTATAAAACAAAAAAGTTTGCAGATGGTAAAGTGTCTAGATACAAGGCTAGACTTGTGGTCAAAGGTTATGCCCAAACTTATGGGGTAGATTATGATGAAACCTTTAGTCCTGTTGCTAAGATGTCTACAATTAGATCATTGATTGCTATTGCTGCTTGTAAAGGATGGAAGTTATCACAGTTAGATATGAAGAATGCATTTCTGAATGGATACGTTGCAGATGAAGTGTACATGGAGCAACCAAAAGGCTTCATGGATTCAATTGGATCAGATTATGTGTGTAAACTAAAGAGAGCTTTGTATGGGTTGAAGCAGGCCCCAAGAGCATGGAATTATAGGCTTGTTAAGTTCTTGAATGAATGTGGATTTCAAGCATCAAAGGCAGATAGTAGCTTGCTAGTGAAGGCAAGTGAAAATGGATACATATACATATGTATTTATGTTGATGATATTATTGTCACAGGTACAGATGCTCAAGGAATCAATGAGCTTAAGAAACAAATAAAGAAGGAGTTTAAGATAAGTGATTTGGGAAACTTATCTTATTTCTTAGGAATGCAGATTGTATATACTCAACATGGAGTATATGTTACACAAGAGAGATACTTGAAGAATCTTTTGGTCAAGTTTAACATGGAAGATTGCAAGCCTTCAACCACACCATTGGAGGTAAATCATAAATTGAGCAGGTATGGAGGTGAAGAATTCAATGATATGAAGAAATATCAGAGTTTGCTAGGTAGTCTAATCTACGCTACCTTGACAAGGCCAGATCTATCATATGCAGTAGGTGTGTTATCACAATTTATGCATTGTCCAAAGAAGACTCATTGGATTGCATCTCAAAGGGTACTTAGATATATCAAAGGAACCCTAAGTGAAGGTTTGTATTATGGATTTACTTCTGATACAAGAATCAAAGTATTTAGTGATGCAGATTGGGCAGGTGATTCAAATGATAGAAGGTCTACTCATGGGTATCTCTGTTATATTGGAGATAAATTAGTTTGTTGGTGCGCAAAGAAGCAACATACAGTTGTTTTGTCATCTACAGAAGCTGAGTATAAAGGAATGGTAGACGCTGCAAAAGAAGTGATATGGTTAAAGATCTTATTGAAGAATTTTGGAACTGATCAGAGTACTCCAATTATTTTTGGAGACAATATGAGTTCATTATATTTGGCAGCTAACCCTGTTTTTCATGCCAGGACTAAGCATATAGAAATTCAGTAT
>CM035407.1:189469321-189569321 GCA_020310875.1 Ceratopteris richardii
AACCACTCTAGCATCCAAAAATTATGCAGCTTTAAAGGTTGTGCCAAATTCAATAAATCTCCCAGATTAAGCTAAATTGTGGATTTACAAAGTAATTGCCAAGAATCCTTAAAAGTATTAGATACAAAAGTATTAAAATTTGGATGATTCATCATTGTTGTGCCACCTAGGTGAAATCGAGAAGTTTGGTCATAACATTAGAATCCTCTGTAGTCTTTTCCTCCTCTTGCACTAATTCTTCTATAGAATGCCAACGAACACCTTCTACCCATAACCTTGTAGCTTCAAATGTAGCCTTCACCTCTAGCAGTTGTGTGATTAATGGATTCCGAATTACACCATGCTTTACAAAGGACAAAATTCATTCTGATATATGGACATTTCCTATTATGCCCACAATAGTTTCATTTGCAGGATTCCAAATTGACTCTTTTATAGTTGCAAATTGTTCTTTCTCCTCATAGTTGCACAAAAACTTGGCTCTAGATCAAGTTGGCATGATTTGTTTCCATCATTTGAAGGTTCTTACAGTGATATGCCTTGTAACCTACAAACTATCAGTGACACCCAATCCCATTGTGGTTGCCAAAATGTTTACTACTCTACCTTCATAGAAACTAATCGTTCAGGGAATTGGCCTTACTAAGGAAGAGCTCAGTGTGTTTCTATTCCTAGACACCATAGATTACAGTATCACTTATAGTATAGATAGGAACAAAAATTAAACAGATATATATAGAATTACATAGAGAGAAGATGATGATAGACCATAGAGTAATCACAATTGCATTAATCTCTATTCTCCGAACAATTATTACAAGCTAGCAAGCAGTGTTGAATGAGCTTCTCCTACAACTGTTATAGAATATCAATGGTTTTGTTCCTAGGAAGGCTAAGATTTCCATAATTACAAAGTTGGATATCTGCATTGGTGGAAACCTAACACCCAAACTCTTGTGTGATTTCCACTTTCTTAGTTTCTTCATGGTTTTCATAAGAATCCTCTTTCCATCTCTCTCTTTGTGCATCAATTCCAAGATAATGCTAGCTTCAATTCAATATTTTTTGAAAAATTTTGTTCCATAAAATTTATTATTTTCCTCCTTTTCATTCTCGTTTTCTTGCTTCCTTTTTTTTCCTCTTTGTTTCAGTTTGTTTTCCATCTTCTTGATGTCTGAGTTGTTTGCATTTCCCTAATAGTTTGTCTGTAATTACATCTTTTAGTTCTTTATTTTCAAGATATTACTTCTTGTCCATTATGAACAATGAACTCAGTTCTTCTTGTAATTATACATCTTCAATTACATTCATGGTTCTTTTATTCTTCATGCTCTCTTTGCATTCGTCTAGGTCAAATTTTTTATGATTTCCTTCTTCAATCACTTCTAATTATACTTGTACCATTATCAACACTATATTTAAGATTTCATGCCAATCTTCATCTTGAAAATTAATTCCGATATTCTCTTCAGTGGCTACATCTAATGTAGACAATATATGTGTCCATTCATAAGTCCCAAAGTATTCATCGTTGAGCATTTGTGGAACTTATATCTCTTATCGTCCACAACTCTTTCATTTGTATAATCTCTTCTCTTGAAAAATTCATCAATGAAGTCTTCAAGGAACCTCTCTATATCCAACATCATCTCATTTCTTATATTTACTTCTTTTGCTATTAGTATTTGATTATATTCAGCTAGAAGATCATGTGGCTCAATAGATCCATAATATTGATTCTTCAAACACTTAGCCACTTTTGATGGTCTAATTATTATCCCTTGATTATGCCAATCATACCTCCTTCTAATGAAAACACTTCAAAATTTTCTATGTAGAAGTATATTGCCTTTGAGAATTATTATCCCTTTTGTGATTGTCAACCACATTTGGGTAGAGTTATAAGGGTTATTGACAAAGATGTAAACACAACCTTGTCTATCCTCATATCAACCATCCTTGAATTGTGCCAGTAGCATCAAATTCAAAGGCATTTCTAAGTTCCTCAATCTAATGAGTTCCTTATGAGATCCATCCTTATACATATAGGCTCCAAACCTATTTGTATGTATGTACTTGAGGATATCCCTACAATCACCTTGGCCAAAAGTTTAAGGCTCTAAGTATTGGTCTTTCATATTTTGCATTGGGAAATCACGTTCTGTAGAAGTATCATTTACAGAGTTATGATATTTTCTAGGTCTCCTTTGATTGCATGCTTTCTTTGATTAAACCACATCTCATAACCATTAGATGCACTTGTTCTTGTTTTTTTGGGTTTTTTTTTTTAATTTGAAAATTTCTTGATTTGTTTGTGATTTTTTTATGGTCTTGATTTGTCTCTTCTTAGACTAGTGACCACAGTCCAATACTCCAATGATATTTCAAGTGAGCTTGAAACGTCTCCCAAGTGTTTTGAGGGTTTTCCCTACCTAAAATTTGTAATTTTATTATCCCTTTCTTTGATCTTCAATATATTCGATTGGAGCATGTCCACTCCCTTAGAGGTTCCTAACGTGAAATATCTAGTAATTTCTCTCAATTTGGTTTAAAGACATTTTTCACAGTTCTCTAACATATTTGTGCTTCTTTAAGACAAATGAGATTGTCTCCAAGGACGATCTTTTCCTCTAAATTCACTTAGACAATCATGGTTTGCATCTTTTAAAATAGATCCACTAATTTACTCTCACGAAATCTTGTTATCTTATGATTTTGTGCTCACAATCATGATCCATGAGTAAGAATCTTTTCACGATTCCCTCAAAGAATATGGTTTCATCAATTGTCAAGATAGTCACAATTATGTAAGAATCTCTGATTTTGTGGACAAAGTTGCAATGTTCACAAAAACCATGCCTATCTCAACAATCACATAGGGAATCATGATGCCTTGACACATTCATGCCCTTTTGAGATAATTGTGCTTCTCAATGATAAGAAAATTTTGATGCTCACAACTTTTACCCAATCATGCTTATCTCCAAAAACTCATGCTTCCTCACAAAATCATGTTAACAAGATCGTGTTCATATGATCATATTCTTATGCGCTCCATTATGAGTAGACAATCTATGATGTTTTTCCAGATAATCATGATTTGACAATCATGTGTTTTTTAACCTTCCAATGAATCATGTTTCAAACAATCATGTTGAATCAAAATCATGGATTCATGCAATAATGAATTTAGAAGAAATATCATGAATTTTAGGCAATCATGATTTCTCACAATTATGTTTCTTTAGAAATTTATGTAGCAAGTCATCAAACTTTCAAAGTTAATTTTTTGCAATTGTTTTGATCTTAACACTAGAACCTCATCATTACATGGACATGCAATGAAGAAAACTCAAAAGGAAACTAGATTTTACTTATATTTTTCAATATCTTTAGAATTATAATTTTTTGTACTCTATGTTTGTCATTGATTTTGACACTTAAATAGAGAGCTTCATTAAGGAAATGAAAGGTTGAGATGTTTCCTTTAGTGATATGATTTGCTATAAATATTGCTTTGAAACTATGATTTCACACAATCACGCTCTTCATACTATTCTCTCTCATACACTCAGTGAATGAATAGAAAAATAATCTAGGTGTAATATTCATAGTCTCTTTCAAACATGACTTTCTAGGCCTTTGATCAATCTTAGTTCTTTTGTTCTCTTCCAACTTCACTATTTCTTCACAAAATTTATTACAAAGATATTCTCACCTACCAAAGATGATTACCATGATAAAATTTCTTCTCCGACAAAGAATCTGATTCTCTATAGAGAATCATGTTTGTAATTCTTTGGTCTTTGTCTAAAATGTTGCTCACTCCTGAATCTTCTTGAGTTTACACTACTCTGTTCTTACATGGTTCCCTCAATTTTTCGTACAATCATAAAACATTTCAAGCTTTTTCACTAAATTTTCAAACATTCTCTAGAGAATTCTAACTTTTCAATGATTGTGCTTCACACTTTTACATCAAATTCCCATACCTTCATCTTTCACAATCAATACTTTTAACATAATGATCAAGAATCCTCACAAGATTTTCAATATTTTCTCTTCAAATATCCAAATTCCACTAATTCCACAATCATTTTTTCTAGGGTTTTATGAATAAAGTGGGGAGAATTATTCAATCCTAGTTCTTATGGTGTATATGCAATGAAAGTTACATCTTTTTAATGAAAATTTTCTTTAACGAATTCTTGAATTATTTTTCAATGGGTTTTACATGAAAATAGTAAGTAATTATGATTTTCCCCAAATACATTCTTCTCAAGTTACAAAATCTCATAGTATTTTCCCACACCTCTTCTCTTTATATCAAAAAACAAGAGATTGAACTCAAAGTCTTGTCGAAAAGTTGATGAATAGCATCTTTTCTCCCAAAGAAGTGAATGGAAAGATCTTTTTGAAAGAAATCAAAATTCAAGAAGACTAACTTGTAAGTATTTATTACCATCAACTAAGAAGATCCAACAAGTTTCAAAGCATTACTCCTAGACAACAATGGGAAAGTTTTTTCTTTCTTTGGAGTTGTCCTCTCCAATCACCATAACATAAAGAACCAACAATCCATAAACATTGAATTTTCAATCCGAGAAGTATACATCAACTCTAAGCCCTTTTTAATCACTGAATTCTTAACATATCACATGCAAAGCCTACACATTCATTAATCGACACAATCCAAGAAG
The DNA here is from genome assembly GCA_020310875.1 of Ceratopteris richardii. NCBI lineage: Eukaryota > Viridiplantae > Streptophyta > Polypodiopsida > Polypodiales > Pteridaceae > Ceratopteris > Ceratopteris richardii. The sequence goes on from CM035407.1 coordinate 189,474,022, forward strand.
AAATTTGAAAGAATTTTTGTTGATAAATCTTATTTTGATCATAAATTTTGATAGAAATAAGTTTTTCACATGATTCAAGTGCCTAAATTGTGCTTTTTTTCATAATGACATATTCATAACACATTTTAGTGCTTGTAACAACTCAACAAGAGAGATATGATTTTTGAAACTTCATAGAGTCAAGAAAAAGTAGCTTCTAACCATTAAACTTCAACACTTAGATTGATAATAGACTAATGAGAGCAAAATACACACATAGAACAATAGATCTTCAATCTAGATTAAAGGAAATGCTTGCAACTTCAAGTACAAAATTACTAGGAAAAGAAGATGATGAAATTCACTTCTCAAGAGCTCTCAAAACTTCTCTACTACAAAATGATGCAAAATTCCTTTAGAAATTTTCCCAATATCTTTTATAGCTTTGTGTGTCCTTGTTCACACTTAAAATTAGGTCCTCTAACTTTTTAGTCTAAAAATAATTACTTTCAAGAGCTCTAAAAATCCTACAAAAAAATGCCCTAGTTACTATGGTCATGAGGAGGACTTTCCCCCATTTTTACAAAAAATTGGATAATTTTCAATGAAGAAATTACATTTTTTTCATTTTCTCTCCATGAAGACTTTATCAAGTGTGCTCTTTAAAATCTCATTCAACAATCGTTCCAACAATGATATATAATTTGGATAGTCATCAAAACCGTAAAATTGTAAAGGGTTCATGATATGAAAATAAAAGTTATCAAGAAAATATCTTAGTAACCAATGGTCTTGAACAATGCATAAATCCATATAAAATCTATCCTATTCAGTAGTTGTATGAATTGATTCTTTTTTATTATTAATCCAACTCAAGTCACTACTGTTAGCAATATCAACAAGTTCGTGAATAAGCAACAAGTTGCATCATTTCCATTTTTTTCTTGCACCACAAATTGCACGACCAATATTATCAACCACATTGAAGCCTTTGATGATCACCAAAGGATAATTAAGATTAGATCATTCCTTCTAACAATTTTTTCTATTAGTCTAAGAGTAAGAACATAAATATCAATCAAAATATAGTTCATTGGATTGGAATTTGACGTACACTTCAATAATTCATGTTAGAATTTGCAATGTAACTTGTCATATTCTTTCCAATGCCAATGCATTTCCTTTTTATCTTTACCAATGATTTGGAGAATACCAATTCATATTTCTATTGATTTTATTCAAGTAAAACTCTAGTTCCTTACGTGAGAATTTTGTTGATATATTTTGGTAGTGATGTGTGTGTATGTTTTTGCTCTTTAGGATGTCCCCCCCCCCCCCCCCAACTTGTATATATGCCTATAACCCTAAGGGATCACTTATCTTTGTATATTGACTTGGTAATTCATTTAGTGTTGTGTTGTGCTCCAAGCTTCTTCTTCTTCCTTGTGCTATTTCGTGTGTTTTTGTAGACCTCAAGCTCCAACAATTGGTATTTGAGCAAGTCACTGCTTCATCTATGGCATCATCAACACCCCTCCTATCATAGTCTTAGAATCACATGAAAATTGGTGCGAAGTGGTTTTGATCTGGAAAAGACGCTGAGTATGCTCACCAAAATTTGTGCGATTCTGAGACTGCAAATGGAGGAGTGTCGACGGCACCCTAGATGAAGCGACGACCTGCTCTGATACCAATTGTTGGAGTTAGATGTCTGCGGAAGCACGTGAACAGCACAAGGAAGAAGAAGAAGCTTGGAGCACAACACTGTTAAACGATAATACTTCTATCCAACTTTCGGAAGAGTATTATCGGGTCCTCCGTTATCACCTTCCAAGCCTTCTCTGCAATCTACCGCCTCACCCCACAAGGACGCGAAAATGGCCCTAGCATCCCTATCGCTCGCATGAACGCACTCTTTCCTCGCTCCTCATCCAACGAATATGCCATTCTCTGCCGCCCAGAACCCGAAAGATCCGCCCTACAGTTTCTTGTAGCCATCCTCAACCTGCAAAAACGAACCTACGGTATCTCTCGCCCCTTCTACTCCGCTCTAGAATTAGCCACCCGTGAACCTGTAAACTTTGCCTCTTATTGCTTCCAACGAATCCATAAAGAATCCGTCGCTATAGTGAAACAACTTCAGAAAGGCAGCTCTCCGCGCTCTCGCCTTCCCCACATCATCTCCTTTCTCTTCCCAACCATTCTAGCTGCCCAACCCCCACCCACAGGCCCAGCATTAAGGCACGAAGAATCAGCACAACCACTCGAGGAAACTGAAGAAGATGACGAAGAGATCAATCAACTCTTCCGTACAAAGCGAAGCAGAATCAGCTCTTCAGAAAGTGAAGTCCAAGGATCCGCCGGAAAGAAACATGACGCCGGAGAAGATCAGCAAGAAGAAACTTACCACGACACCGCCACTTCAATACACAACGACACTTCGACAGAGCAACAAGACCAACAAAACCAAGCAGATACAGAGATACTATCCACCGAAAAGGAGTCTGAGCATCAACAGGACGAACCGGAAACGGCCACAAAAGCATTGGATGAACTTATTGAGGCCATCAATCATACAGAAGCCGAACAACAGAATGTTACAAAGGTAACCACTATTGACTCTGCTCTACCCATCCCACCTGTCAACCCTGACCTCCCACCAGAACCATCCCGCAGACTCGATTCTGAACCTACACCTTCTTCCTCTTCCTCCCCTAACTACTCTCCGCCAAACTCCCAAAACCTACTCACCGATACCTCCTCTCAGCCTCGTCAACCACCACCACCCACCGTTTTTTCAGAACTAGCATCCATGGGCCAGTTTCTCATGCAGTTATCACACCAACTGCCCATACAATTTAAGGAAGCCACGGATAACCTGAAGGCCGAATATCAAAACAAGGTCGACATACTGGAAGCAGACATCACCCCCCTCCAGGAAGAAATCGAAGCCGCAAAGATTGAGAACCATCAGCTCCAGATGCAGTTAGCAGAGCTACAAGCCAAATTTTCGGCAGAACAGACCTTAGTAGAACAACGAGATGCAGCCCTTGAACAACTTACAGCCAAAGATCGACTCCTGAACGCCGCGCATGAAGAAATCCGCGCCTTGAAGGTCACCATCCACGAAAATGAAGATATCAACACCTCCCTCGAAGAACTGGTCGCAGAGACAAAGATTCAATTGCAGGAAGCAACCCAGAAGAATCAGGAGCAGTAGAAAGAAACCGAACAATTCCAAGAACAGTTACGGAAAGCCGAAGAATGCGCAAATGAAGTAAACAGTATCCTAAAACGCCAGTTGATACGGGAAGGCCAATATCTCAAGGATATCGACAGGACGCGCAGAGAACGAGATTCACTGAAGAAAACTCTGGATTTCCAAACCCAGCAGTTTGAACGCCAAGACAACCAAATACGCAACCAAAAGGAGTATATTGCAGAGCTAAAAGCCAAACTAGAAGAAATGAAGACTTCCAAGGACGCCGCACTAGCCAATGATTTTTATCTACAGGAAGCTTTTGTGCAGACCCAGGCCGAGAATGTACTCACCGAAGCCATCGCACTTAGCTCTGCTAGAATAGATGCCCAGCTTCTAGAGCCTGATACGCTAAAACAGCTATTAGAAACTCTTAAGAAAAAAATAGCTCGAACATTTAGATCGGCTAGGAGTATGTACCTCGAAGGTCTCATCGACGAATGAGTATATTCGCCCATCCAAATTCATAATGTATGAATATGATAATCAAATTTTGGATTTCTCACATTTTCGCATATGACAAGTCTCGATCAGTCTAGCATCAATCGTCAGTGTAACATGCGGAATAATGATTTTCATTATCAAGGGAAGGAAGAGTCATGTCATACTGACATACAATCAGTAAAGCAAATGGCCGTTCAAGCATCGGTGTCTATAAAATGTGGTTACAGAGTATAGCTTTCTAAATTAGCATTCTTCCAGATTCAGTACCTGTTAGCAACTTCTAGTATATTTTTCAGTATACCTTCACCAAGCATGTCGGAATCTGATACTCTCCGCTGGCAATTCAGAAAGCGCGCCCATACGCAGACCCATGTGGTAACAACAACAGATACCACTCTACAAGATGAATCAGATGAGGCAGTAACTTCTGCATCAGAAAGAACTCAGCATAAATTCTCCACCGAATTTAAAATCGAGCTCGACACCAAATCGCCAAAGAATGAAGAATGGCTACAGAAGATAGGTCTCCTCCAGTTTGCCCAATCACCATGGGAACAGTGGATTGCGAATGATGATGCAGATGACCAATTACATAGTATGCGACAAACCAGCGGTTTTATTCTCAATCAGGTACGATTTTCGCCCCAGCTCGTCTCAGCCGTATTTAAACTACCAATCTATGATGGTGCCCGATATCTTAAATGTTCAAATGAGGATCTGAAGAAGGAATTTGGCAACTATGAAGGCCCCCGACGGTATTATCTGTTGAAAAACGCCCCCTATCACCGACGAGAACAACTCAAATGGTATTTAGAAAAACTTTGCTTATTAGTAAAATTTGACTTAATGTCGAAAGAAAATTTTTCCCCCCTATTGCACGCCGAAGCAGGAGGTCCGGTTAGCTGGGCACATTGGCTTTATGACCACCTTTACGCACAAATCATTGTTGGGGATAAGAGAAGATCCCACACCAATAGCAGACTAGCAGCCTATTTAGCTGCTATATTTAATTTTGTCCAATCTGTAAAAGATAAACAGTTACACTGGTCCCCCTCTTTTTACCCCGAACACCACACAGAGCCTCAGGAAGAAGCCCAACCCTCCACCTCGTCTGCATCCTTATTCCACACAGGTAACAGCACACAGAACCAAACAGTAGGGACGCCATTTCGGCTGTCCCTTAGAAGACAAAAGGCAGACAACGTGCCCACTGCCAGTCCAGAGCAACCACCGGATGACCCTCAACCCAATTTTGTTACAAGAATGCAAAACCAACTCCAACAGGTTTCCCAATATTTACGGCAACAAGATCAAGCGATTCAACACAGGAACGAGTTGTTATTAGCAACGATGACTAAGTCCAACTCAGTAATGACACAAATGCAAAAAGAATTGGATGACAAAGATGCGTTAATACAGGTGTTACAGCAAAACAACCAGCGTATTACGACCGAATTGACCACCGTAAAAAAGTATGTCCAAGACCTTAATCAGTGGCAGCAAGCTATCCAAACACAAATTCAAACCGAGATGTCCAGTTTTTCTACCCTGAATGCTCACCTGCAAGCCGAAAATGAACTTTTGTAGTCAAGAATACAAGTATTGCAGGAGTTCGAAAAGCAGATATTAAAAGATGAGGGTGTAGAACTAACTGCCACATTGATGACAAATGTGGACATAGATTTATTAAGACAACAGTTGGATAGCCATATTCAAAATTGCTGGACACTTTTTCGCAGGAGATGGCTAGCTATACTTGTTCCGCCACTAGAACAAGTGCGATCAGAAAGAATTGGGGAGTCAAACCCTGGCATGGACCGACAGACACTGTAAAAGGATATTTCAGTCAGGTGGTGATAGGATACTGTATGGGTACATAGCTTCTGCAGAAGACATGGATATTTTCAACAAGCATAGCACAGGCATTCCGAGAAACTTTCAAGAAAAAGAGGATTCAACAGCACAGAGGGTACTTTGATTCCATAGACGAAGCGCTTAAAGCACATGATCAAGAGGGTGGGTCCAGGTAACAACGAGATCAAGAGTAGATTCTCACGCTTCAATTTGGAAGATGTTGTTGGAAGCAGTCAGAGGCACAGACGCCACGGAAGCATGTGAAGACAAAGCAGGGAGCCAGGCGGATCAATTTTTTAAACAAATATATTTCTTATTAATTCTCCAAACATTCAACAGTGATTGTTATCACTAATTGTAACATATGTATCATAAGAAAACCCCATTTTGTAATCCATAGCTCCATTTTGTGCAAGCCGAGGAGTCCTCGAGCTTGAGGAGCTTAGGTAGAATGCTCGTACCAATTTTCGTTATTTTTAGACATCGTTTACCCTTCCAAATAGCCTCTAGGACCTATTTTTTAACTAGGCCGGCCACTAGATGTGAAACCGGTCAAAACTAGTCTAGAAACTATAAAAAGAGCTAGAGAGCTCATTTTTGAGGTTGGTTCATTTTGATTAGTGTGAGCATAGAGCTAGTTTGAGCTTGTAAGAGCATTCTTGAGTAATAGAGTTAATTTCCCACCTTCCATTGTGTCTTGCTTGTCTCTTCATTGTGTGTGTGTATGTGTGTGTGCATCTTTGTGCTTCTCACCTTCACTCTCACATCATCTCACGTTCACGATCTTCATATCACTCCTACCTCTCCCACGGATTGACATTAAGGAGGTGAAGCTTCTTAACGTGGTACTTACCATTGTGCTAGAACAACACCAATTTTGGCGCCGTTGCCGGGGATCGAGTCTAGGACGAATGTGTGATGGTAAGAGTATAGCAAGAAGAGGCGTTGGAAGGTAAAAATTTCAGTTTTTGTTGTTGTTTTTACTTAGTTTTTAGTGTTTTTCACCTCCCCCATACTCCATCTTCATCATCGCATCATCATCTCCATCTCCAAAAAAATCAGAAAATTCACCATATCCCCCCATTCACCTCAATTCCCCTCATTTGTGCATGCGAGAGAGCGAGAGAGAGTTTTTGCGATTGTATGTACTTGTGTCTTCTTGAGTTTTCTTGCAGGTACAGAGCTTCAGAGCATCAGGAGAGCTTCCAAAAGGTAAAACATGTACTTTCTGTCAGAAATTTCCGAGCAGGGCGGACCATCGCGATGGTCTGCAATTTTCGGTTTTTGAGGTAGGCGACCACACCACTAGATAGGCGATCCCTGCGCATACACGAAACCATAGCTGCATCTCGAAAATTCGCATTTTGGTGGACCATCGCGATTGGCTCGGACCATCGCGATTGTGTCGCACCATCGCGATAGGCTCACGCCATCGCGACGGCTCGGCCGGACCATCGCGACGGTTCGCTTGAGCCATCGCGACGGTCCACTTGGACCATCGCGACGGTTCAACTGACCGCGGACCATCGCGATTGGCTTATGCCATCGCCACGACAGTGCCACGTGTCACGATAGACCATCGCGACGGTTCGTTTTTCGGACCATCGCGACAGCCCAAAATCGGACCATCGCGATTGGCTCAAGCCATCGCATTGCGGACCATCGCGACGGTTCATTTCGGACCATCGCGATTGTCCACCGTTGACCGTTGACCGCGCCATCGCGATTGTCCGCCTGATCACGCCATCGCGACGGTTCATTTTTCGGACCATCGCGACGGTCCATTTCCACGCCATCGCGACGGTTCGCTTTTTCGGGCCATCGCGATTGTCCAAGTTCCACGCCATCGCGACGGTTCGCTTTTTCGGGCCATCGCGATTGTCCAAATTCCACGCCATCGCGACGGTTCGCTCGGACCATCGCGACGGTCCCAGACCATCGCGATTGCCCACCCCCATCGCGAATTTTGGACTTCAATTTTTGACCAATTTTGAGGGTATTTTTGGAAAATTTTTGGACCATTAGACTCATAGGAGACCCCTTAGCTCATATTTGAGGGAAAAATGGATTGTCAATTTTTACCCCCCAGGGCCTGAACGCGTGTAACTTTCTCATCCGAAGTCCGTTTTTTGAGCTTAATAGCTCGTTAGAAAGCTCGTGACGAGTACTACGTGACCTCAACTGTTTTTTTAATAAAAGATACATCTATTTTTAGATAAACTAATTTGAGGTTCACCTAGTTTGGGGTTAGGAACCCAAGGGGTACACATTAAAATTTGGGCAAAAAGGGAAGGGACTAAAAGGTGTATATACTCAAGTGTTTAATCATCTTGTGAATTGGTCTAACATTGGAAGTTTCCAGGTCTAGCAAGGGCAATCCAAGGCAAGCAAACAAGGCAGTGAAGACAGCAGAGCTTGGGAAGCACGGCTTCTTGGGCAACAGGGCATCAGAGCAACCAGAAAAGCCGACTCGAGGTTGGAAGATTACTCAACCCCCTCAGTCAATTCTTAGCTTAGGATAAACGTTAGCATTGTGGATTTAAGTCGATAGGAACGCCTCAAGTTCAAGATACCTAATTCTTTCAGTTTAAGACTTAAAGTAAAGGTGTGTGACGAAAACCTAAAAAAAAAAGAACCTAAGTCTGACGGAACGAGAACTCAAAAATCATAACGGAAGTCGAATTCCTGACGCATATATTAAGACAAGAATCCAAAAAAAAAAAATTTTAAAAAGAACCAAGAATTAATCACAAAGAACCATTGACGATCTAAGTGTGTAATTGAGTGAGCAAGGAAGGAAATTAATGAACCTTAGATCGGGCAAACATATAGGTAAGTCGGACAGAAGAAGCCTTAGATCATCAGAGGCTAGTGTAAGAACTACCGCTCGATCTTGGGCTCAGCAATTGAATAGCAATTACCCCTACGAGAGCTCAGAGACTAGCGAATCAGAAATGGCATTTAGCACAGACAGACCAGAAGGAGGGTCTCATGTAGCATACCTAGAAAAACCAGAAGGACCCTATAGAACGCAACTAGAGTTTCTCCGAACCAACCGACTAGGTGCTCGCATCTATGAGGATGGTTTGCGAAGGCAAGTGGTGCAACTGCACAACCCTGATCAACCCATTGGATTGGAAAGACCAGTGGTGAAATTTGAGAGAGACGCTTACATAGACAAAGAAGGAACCATGTACATCCTAAGTACACAGCCCAACGATACTAATGAGTTTGGCACAATTCAATTAGAGACGGAAGCGAAATTTCAAGGAAAAGAACCGTTAGAAGAACCTAGAACACCGAGAGGGAAGTCCGTATTAACAAGAGTAATCATCCCAGAGTGGATCCCTCAAGATAACAGGAGCACCGAGTTGTTCGTAAATAAAGAAACAGACGAAGCCTTTTGGAGGTACAGAAAGGAAAACCCCAGTGAGGTAGGCATCATTACAATTTATGAATTCAAGGACCCAGATACACCTGGAAAGGTTGTGTACCTGGATGAGACTTCAGAAAGAGTCTTTGTGGTGCCTGAGCGCGCTAAAAACACATACACATGGAGAGGTGAATTGATATTCCCTCCATCTCGAACAAACATGAATGCAAATCAACAAGGGGCAGGAACTTCCTCAGCCCAGGGAAATCAAAGAGAAGGAAATCACGAGAGACCAGAAGTAAGCTTCAATCACCCCATAGGGAGAGATAGAACAACCACGAACACTAATAGGACGGATAGACAAAGAGAACATGGAATACCAGGTGGTAGAGATGATTTTCCTCTACCTAGACCACGTGAACACGCAAGAGTATTGAGACCCACACAGTTGGTAAAATCAATGAAAAATTATTTTGATGGGACAGGAGATCCCTATGACCATGTCGCAGAATTCAAGCAAGTACTAAGAGCAGAACAAGTCGAGGACATGTTCACGCAATACAACGCATTTGGACTAACGTTAAAGAATACCGCTTTAACTTGGTTCCAACCACTGCAACAAAGGCAATTTAGAGACATCCATCATTTTTTAGAGTCATTCATCACTGAATTCTCTAAAAGTGGGGTTAGACATGACACGTCTTCGTTGATTCATAGCTTTAAACAAACCCCTCAGGAAACTGTAAGACTGGCAGGACGTAGGTTTAGACAATATGTTGAACGATGTCCAATGCAAGAGCTACCCTCACAAGCCAAACAAGTATCACTGTTCCTAGATGGCTTGTTGAGCGCTAAACTACGCTCTTATGTGTACCTAAAAGAACCCAGAACGCTAGAAGAGTGTATAAGAATATGTATAGACATTGAGGACAACTTAGGAGATGAATTAGAACTCTCAAAGGTCTATAAGGACTCAGATTGTTCTTCTCTAGCATCCACAAAATTGTTTAATTCGATAGAGGACCTAGCAGAAAAAGTGGCCCAAAAACTAGGAGTTTCTAGTAAACAGGTGCCCAAGCTACCAACTAATGTACGTTGTTACACTTGTGGTGGAAATCATTTGGCAAATATGTGCCCCAATGCACCTCAACCTCACGTCAACCCTAGTGGCCAATATTGTACAATTGAGAGGAGATATACAAATCATACGGCTCAGGACTGCCCATACAACAAACAAACCGTGAAACAGAACTACCCGCAAACATACCAGCAGCCAGGTAGGTATCAAGGCCAATACAATGCTCAGCCTTATTACTATAGACCTCCTCAGAACTACCCATATCAGGCTCAACAGAGACCTCAACCCGTCTTAGCTCAGCAGCCACCCCCACCAGCGAATGTCATCTCAGTCAAATACGCTGCTACAGAAGAGAACCTAAGTAGGGCCTTAGTGCCTTCTTCACCCCTGATCACCGAAAGTGACCCGAACTCCAACAGTTTTGACTCTACTCATGTAACTAGTCCACCAGCTTATTACACGGAGTCACCAAAGCATGTGGAGACATATCATTATGATAGTCCACCAATGGAACCTAGTTGGGAGCCAGATTATACTAATGTGATGTACGCAAACCCAAACCCACGGCCCCAATTGAGACAACAAAGACCACAGGGCCCTAGAGGACCATGCTTTAGGTGCCAAGGAGATCATTTCATAAAGGATTGTCCACATCCCCCAATAGCAAGGCAATCACAGTACTATAGCATACAAGGCTTTTGTGCCGATTGTGGCAAAGAGCACATAATCAAAGATTGTCCTAAGAACCCAGTTAACTCTTCGAATGTGACACCGATCAACGTGATAGGCATTGTAAACAATGCAGATGGATCCAACCCTACATACGTGCCTATCCAAGCTATAACCAGAGCCCAGGCGCTCTTACAAAACCAGCAGCTCAATCCAGAGAAAGTAACCGGAACTAGTGAAGTTGCAGAATCTAGTAGTAAAAAGGCGAAATCTTGGAAAGATTCTAGAGAAAGAATCAAGAGAAAATGGAGTAAAAAGATAAGTGAGTTGGAAGGAAGTTTAAGGGAATCCAGAGCCAAAATACAAGAACTAACTTCACAAGAATTAAACCAAGAAATCCCGGCTCAGAAATCAGGATCAGTTTTAGCGGAACCCATACCGGAAGATTTAGACATGATGTTTCGTGCATATCAGGCAAGAATAAAAGAGGGACCTCAAGTCACGGAAATGAGTAAAAACTACCCTCGAGCTGATCTAGAAATTGAGAGAACTAAACTTTGCATGAAGATGGTAGAACTAGCACAAGCTTTGTTTGAAGCCTCTAGATATCTTAATTGGAATAACATGGCAAAACCGGAACTACACTTTCAAGGACTAATGGAGAGGCTAGAACACTTGATAGAAAGCAAAGAGAAAAAGGATCAGTCTAGGAACCCTACTGCTCCAGAGACACAGGAAAGGAATGCACCATCCCTGTCTCAAGTACCCAATACAGAAAGTCAAGATAACCTATCTTCCATACATAGGTACTCACATGAATTTTTGAGAGAAATACAAGAAGAGAAATGGAGAAAGGAACAAGGAACCCATCCTCCTATTCAAGAAATAGACGACTTGCAGGAACAATTTCCCCAAGACATCCCCTCTATATACGATGAGGTAGAGGTGGAACGACTGAGTGAACCCACAGGATTTGAATCTAATTCTTTACAAGAATTACCTCAGTTCACGGGACCTTGGGAAGCTAAGTCTATTAGTATGAGAGCACCCACGATAATAGTGAGGAATGAAGAATCAGTGATCCCTAGGAACACGGAAGTGATCAAGAACACGAAAGTACAATGTAATCTCACCCTGGAGGAATTGTTAAAGGTAAAACCAGAATTGTGGAAGCACGTAGCAAATCAATTCCCTGAGCTAGCTACCACACCCTCTCAAATAGGATCACGTAAGAAGGTACCAGAGATACCCGTGGAAAAGATTGGAGACGTAAGCGAAGGAGAGGAAGGTAACACATATCTTCCAATAACCCATCAGGGCTACACCACGAAAGCCATCTTAGATTCAGGAGCCGGGGTAGCCATCGCTACCACCGCTTTATGGAAACGTTGGGGTAAGCCAGCACTCAGACCCACCAGGATGAAGCTACAAATGGCTGATGGACACATAGAAAAACCATTAGGCTTACTAGAAGGCATATCTCTCACCACTTGTGGTGTAGAATTTGAGCATACTTTCGCCATTTGTGACTTTGCGAAAAATCATGCGTATGAGATGATATTGGGACGACCATTCATGCGTCAGTTGCAAATTGTACAAGATTGGGGAACTAATTCTTTGTACTTGCAACATTTAGGAGTGACTACTAAAGTCAATCTTAAAGACTATTCACATAGAGATGTGCCCCCAATACAATGGAATACCATCCATAAGACTCCAGTAGAGACGGAATCCGTGCACTCATTAGAATCAGATCCTTCTTGGTTGCATGAGGATACTCATTTATGGATGTGTAAAGTTGCCAAACAAGAGGAAGAAAGATTAGAAGCCAGGACCTTAGGTGCAGAACAACATCCACGAACCCTTCAAGATCCAGCATATGCACCTGTAGTATTCCCAGACGAAGAGTTTGAACCCCATGGTTGGGCAGAAATTCTAGCAACCATGGATGTAGCCATCAATGAAGAACAATGGACACCCCACTGTGACGAGGATGGCTATGACATTTCAGTTTTTACGATAGAGCCAATCATGGGCGATGCAATTTTAGAAGAGTGTGAACCAGACACTGATGCATTTGAGGATGCAAGCGATTTTGATTTAGAATCAATTATCATGGACTCACCCTTTGCATCAGAGGAAGAATATTTCTACGAAGTAGAGACTCACACTCAGAGACACGAGGAAATTACGAATGAAGTGAGATTAGCCACGGAAGTGACTACCAAGAGTGAAGGCAAGAAAAGAAAGAAGAAAGAAACCATGTCAGAAAAAGAAGAATCTTTGTTTGAAGTACCCGAGAATTTCAAGAAATATGAAATCGACGATAGAAGAATCATGGTACGAATGCCTAATAGAAAAGAGAAGGATGGACAAGTATATGATAACCGAGAGAAAACCAAGAAAATAATAGTTGCTATCGAAGGAGAAGAAGAAAAGTGCACATACATAGGGCATGATTTGACGAAGGAAGAAGAAGAAGAGCTAGTTGCCCTATTGCGCGAATATAGAGATGTTTTTGCTTGGAGTTACAAAGATTTGAAAGGAGTAGATCCAGATATATGTTCTCATAGAATCCCTATGACTCCAGATGCAAAACCGACAAAACAGAAACCTTACACGTACAATGATAACTACGCTGCGAAGATTAAAGAGGAGATAGATCGGTTGATAGAAGCAGGATTCATCTACGAAATTGAGCATACCGAATGGGTATCCCCCATTGTGGTGGTGCCCAAGAAGAATGGAAAATTGCGTGTGTGTATTAACCTTAAAAAAGTTAATGCCGCCACGATTAGAGATAGTTATCCTCTTCCTATCACGGAACACCTATTGGAGAGAGTTGCGGGCAAGGAAGTTTACAGCTTTCTTGATGGATTCTCAGGCTATAACCAAGTAGCCATTGCTCCAGAAGACCAACACAAGACGGCTTTTGCCACAGAATGGGGCATATTTGCATTTCGTGTGATGCCATTTGGCTTAACAAATGCACCCGCTACTTTCCAGCGACTCATGTGTCATGTTTTTAAGGAATTTATACGCAAGAGCTTGGAAGTTTATGTCGATGACTTATGTGCTCATTCAAATGTAAGACAGACACATATTCCAGAGTTAAGACAAATATTTGACAAATGTCGAGAATATCAGGTTTGTTTGAACCCAGAAAAATGCGTTTTCATGGTCAGACAAGGCAAAATTCTAGGACACATTGTGTCAAAAAATGGAATCTCTACGGATGAAGAAAAGGTGAAGGTAATTGCAGAATTACCTAGACCAACTAATGTGAAAGAGGTACAGGCATTTATGGGCCATTGCGGTTATTATCGACGATTCATACACATGTATGCAATCATAGCCAAGCCTTTGTACTCTCTTTTAACCAACTTTGAATGGACAGATGAATGTGAAAATTCATTCAATGAACTTAAACGACGCTTGTGCTCAGCACCTATATTAACCACTCCAGATTGGAGTAAGCCATTTCATGTACATGTGGATGCATCCAATTACGCCATAGGATGTGTGTTAGCACAACCCACGAATGAAGGTAACATAGATCTCCCCATAGCTTACACTAGCAGACAACTGAACGCAGCAGAAAGAAATTACACCACGACGGAACGAGAAGGACTAGGGATGATCTACGCGGTAAAGAAGTTTAGGCACTACTTGTTGGCCAACAAATTCAAGTTCTTTACAGATCATCAAGCCCTATTATATTTAGTCAACAAACCATGTAACACAGGACGATTGATACGCTGGTTTCTATTACTCATGGAGTATGATTTTGAAGTAGTAGTCAGGAAAGGAAAGACGCATCTTAGAGCCGACCACCTTTCAAGATTAACCTCAGGAGAAGCCCCTCAAGGAGTAGCGGATGATCTACCAGATGCATACTTGTTTAACCTCGAGATAGCACCAGAATGGGCTAAGCCGTTAGTCCCTATTCTGACATACGGACCCAAGAGTCCTAGGATAAAGATCAAAGAAGGAGAGATTACCAAGTCTCAGAGATACCAAATAATGGCAGGAAGCATATATAAACAGGATAATCAAAAGATTCTTGCTTGTTGTGTAGATGAATCAGAACATGCGAATTGGTTGCAATTAGCACACTTAGGTGCACTAAAGCAACATCATTCAAAACATAGAACACTACAGACTCTGCAGAGATTGGGAGTATATTGGCCTACGATGGAAGCAGATGTCTACAAGTTGTGTAAGGAATGCAGTGTTTGCTGTGAAAGACCACCGGTAGAGCATGCGACGTTATATCACGTGTCCCTCACACCAGACTGGAGTGAACCTTTAGTGACATACTTGAGGACGCACACATTCCCTCAAGGAATGACCTTAGCTCGACAACGCAGTCTAGAGCAGGAAGCTCAAGACTATTCACTTATTGGCGATAATCTATACAAAAGAGGACGAGATGGATATCTAAGACAATGTGTTCATGAGAGCGATTATCTTAGCATACTAGAGACTGCACACCAAGGTGTTGCAGGAGGTCATTTTGGACCCGATAGGATAGTCAAAGCCATTCTCTTTGCAGGATTATGGTGGCCCACTCTTCACATGGATGCACATACCTATGTAAAGAGATGTGACGTGTGCCAAAGAACTCAGTTTCCTACTCGCAGAGATGAAATGCCATTGAAACCCATGATGGGCGGACGTGCATTTTCTAAGTGGGGTATAGACTTTGTAGGACCCATTAACCCCCCTGCAAAAGGTACACATGCGGAATACATTATTGTTGCTACAGATTATCTGACGAAATGGGTAGAGGCAAAGGCCACAAAGAAGAATGATGCACACACGACTGCAAAATTCTTATTTGAAAACGTCTTTACAAGATATGGATTGCCTATAGAGATAGTGAGCGATCGAGGCACTCACTTTCTAAACCAAGTCATTGAATATTTGTTACAGGATTTTATGGTGATTCACAAGAAATCTGCACCATATCATCCTCAGGCCAATGGTCAGGCTGAAAGCACTAACAAGATACTTTGTACCGTACTGACGAAACTCGTGAACAATAAACGTTCAGATTGGGACAAACAGTTACACCACGCTGTTTGGGCATATCGAGTGGCCTACAAGACCGTACTCAATGCAACTCCCTTTCAGATGGTTTTTGGCCAGAATGCAGTGCTTCCTTTGGACTTCTTGATACCGACCCTTAAGGTTGCACAAGAACATCAGTGGACCGGCCATGAATTATCAGCGAGAATAATGGACTTGGAACGATTAGGAGAAACCAGGTTGAAAGCAGCAGCAGGAATATACGCAGCGAAGAAGCGACAGAAAGCATATTTTGATGCACATGTGAAAGATAAAGGCCTAAAAGAAGGAGATTTAGTTCTAGTGTATACGCTGAAACAGCATGCACGCAAGTTAGAAAAGCGAGGTTATGGACCTATGATCATTAACAGACTCTCGACTAGTGGAGCAGTACAGTTAGCCACCTTAGAAGGAGATATAATGCCTAATTACATTAGTGGCTGTAGAGTCAGGTTATATCAAGAGCCTCTTACTGAGGATATGCTTAGACGACTCACGTTGGCAAAGAAGCGTAAGGAGGAAGAAAACCGAATACGAGCCGAAGCTCAGGCAGAAGCCATAGAACGCATTAAGCGCATGAAGCTAAGAAGACAAGGACTAGGGAGAGAACATTATAACCATCTGGAAACATCGCCCAGATATCCCATGGCCATGTGTCAAGTAAAGTCAACCACTCATCCTAGCATAGTGGACAGGAGACCATTCATTACAGTAAGGCTAGCGCACTGTAACCATAGCCAAGAACTCAGGGCTTTGATTGACTCAGGTGCTGCGACTAGTGCGATTAGATGGTCCCACTATAAGGCTTCAGGAATAGAAATGCGGCCAATTGAGGCATACCTCATAGGCCTAGGAGGCATGGAAACCCCTTGCATGGGTGAGGTGGACCTTCCTATCCTCGTTAAGGAGGTGACCATGACAGCGAAGCTATTAGTGTGCCATGATGACGACCTGATAGAACCCCTAATCCTTGGCCAAGATTGGCTATACGATCACTCAGTGGACCTAAATCTTAGACAAGGCTCCTTACAGATTGGAACCTTAGAGCAGAAGCGAGTGATACCGCTTGACTTCCCTAACGGCATTCCGCTTGACGGTTGTGACCCTAGACCCTATGAAACGCATGCGACGGAAGACAGGAAGATTTTTGGGCAGACCAGTCACGTTACATCTACACCAACCCACTCGGGCTTGGCTATAGACAGTTGTCAGTCAGAAGAACGACAGGAGATCTTCCCTGGGACTTCCTGCAAACTAGAAGCGACAGTTACCCAAACGCAAGGACAGAAGGGCACAATCAGAGGTCAGGTGGGTTGCATCAGCGGCCAAATGAGCACGACACCCTGCGGTGCTCATCCTTCCAAACTTGTTGCGGACTGGCCTAGATTAAAGTTACAAAAGGCATCACTTCCTAATGGGCAGGTCACGCAGGTGTTGGAACTCCCTTCTTTTCCAAAGCAGAGTGTCCATCCGACCTCTCAACCTCAACAACAACAGAGTCAACCACGACAAAGGAACCCAGACCGACGACAGTATCAGAGGAAACAACATGGAAAGCAGTTTAGGCCTCCCAAAGGAAGCGGCACCAGACAAATATGGGTGCCGAAAGGACAAAAAGCACCGAAGGACTCCAACCAAGCAGAGATCAACAAGCAAAAGGCCGAACAGAAACAGAATCGATATCCACCATCCCCTCGACCTTCTTCTACAGGTCCGAGCATCCGACAAATGTGGATCGCCAAGAAGTACCTTACCCATAGACCCACGCCCACGCAGATTTGGGTACCCAAACCATGTATCATAGCTCAACCCATAAGCCATGTAATATATAACCCCCATAACTCATCTCATCCCTCGATACCACCAAACCCGACACCACCTTTTACCCCTCAGCGGAAACCCACCACCCACTCCAAGATCTTTAGGAAATGGATACCGAAACGTGTCCAACCGTCTTCCCCTAACCCATTGTCTAACTACCCCCCGACTAACATACAACCTTGTACTAAATCACTAACCTTTAAACCTTGTATAAATTCACACACCATCATCACACCTCACTCGTATTCTCATCAAGAAATGTATGCATGATCTGAAACACGTAGGTGTCTAGAGACCTGCACTAGTGCTGCAAGAACTTTGCATCTATCACATCACAGCACTTGGCTACACGGGTTACGCATCAGTTATGGAAAGGGATTGCGGTCTCACTTTAATGGGATCATGATTAATTTCCATGCTAATGTGTTAATCTTTTGTAGCAGATCTTTCTCACTAGCGCACCAGCCACCATGCAAACCGACGAAGGAACATCAGGAGCAGGCCCCAGTGTAGCGGCTGTGCCCCTCAACGTGCTACGAGCAGAGTCCCACCCGACCGCTCCACCGCCGGAATTTCAGGGATTTCCAGGGCCAATGCCTATCGACAACCCACCCATGGGCTACACCGAAAAGATACACAGAAACTCTCATTGGTTTCAGGGCCTTGCAGGACCCCTTGCGGAAGCGGACTTTATATTTGAATCCTCTCTGACATTTGATGACCGCACGTGGGGAAAATACCAGTTTTTCTCCAGAGAGTTCGAAGCCCTACAAAGCACCCAGGATTTAACTCATGTTTGGGCCAGAGCCGGCTTCACAGAGTATTTCAGTGATCCTCTGCCCAAACCGGATTTTTATAGGTGCTATTATTTAATCACTACATTGCTGGCATCAGAGAATAAGGACATCCCAGGAACCTTCATATTGCCTACTCTAGTGGATGATCCACCTTACAAGAGATTTTATCTCTCTAAGGACTTAATCAGAGCAGCCATCAAGATTCATGGAACCCACACACCCACAGATCGAGAGAGATTAATTCCAGAACCGATGAAACGTGGGGATGTCACGAAGTGGGAGGAGATTTCGGCCATTACACCTGAGCTGTCAAAGCCACTAAGGATATGCATGCAACATTTCGCATTCCCAGCTCAGGACAGATTTACTATGCCCCATAAACGAATCTGGTTTGGATTGTATTTGGCATGTACGGGACCTCAAACAGTTGATCTGGCAAGCTGGATCATAGATCAAATGTATCTGGCACAACACAGATGGGAGCGCAAGAAGGTGCTTAACGGATGTTGTGCACTCACTAGAATTGTGTATATGTGTTTGGCCTATGACTTGCCCATCGAGCGTGCATTAACAGGAGAGGAATTGAAGGCATTCAAGGGCACAACGAAGAAAGCCAGGAAGCCCAGTAGGACACGGGCAGGTAAGCGCATGCGAGGCACCATCCCCTGCCTTCAAGTGCCAGAGTCGCCATCACCACAACCATCTCCAGAGCGACCACAGACAGAAGCTGCTCCCACTATACAACCTATTCGCATACGGTTGTCCAGACCAGTGATTACAGAGGCCACCACTAGTACCGCTGCACCTCAGGCAGCTGCCACCGCCGAACCCACCACCACAACAGCAGAAGCTCCCACCACCATTGGTGCGGAAGCGTTTTCTTTCCCGATACCACATATGGAGGCCGACCCCATAAACACGACATTTGATTTTGAGATGCCTGATGCATTCTCAAACGAATTCCAGTATTCAGAAGCACAACTGTTCTCCCAGGAATATGAACGTCCCAGCTACCCTACTACGCCGCGAGATTTGCCACAAGGACAAGCTGTGTCGGGCTCTGAAGAAGAAAGAACCGAAACAGACGACGATCAAGGCGACGATGAAGCCAGCCAGGGCTCACATGACGAACAGACAGAGGGCCAAGGCCAACAAACCGACACACACGGCGACACCAACACATATGAAGATGAAACTTTCGAAGCCGCAGCGTACACACTGGCTATAAAGAAATTATATCGTACCATGGAGAAAGTCTGGGCACGAAAGAAGTTAACTGAAGAGGAGAGCCAGGCATTAATTGAACAGGAACTCATCTCCGGAGGATTCGAAGATGCCTACATCAGAGGGTTCAGAGAGTTAGTCAAATCAGTAGGCTCCCATGAAGCACTCAGGTTTTTACAAAGAAAGCAACTACCACAGTTTGATCCCCGCCGAGTGCGACTACTTTCAAAGCCCGGAGAGTATATTCGTGTACCAACAGGAGCCCAATCTTCAGCACAAGCCAGGGAGGCACGCCTCGCCCCAGAAAGTTCATTGACCGCAGAAACCATTCTTGTAGATTCGCCACCCCGTACTACCATTGTACATACCACTACTATCCTCGAAATAACATCCACCCCTTCGACTCCTCTCTCACCTCACCTTTCACCAACCCATCCTGTATCCCCCACATTCACACCTGTACAAAGCAGCATAGCCACAACCTCTTCCTTACCCATTCATACCACAATGCCCACACCCAACCCTCCGCATCCATATGTTAACCCCTTCACCCCTTCATCCTTCCCAGCGTTTCCCCCACCTCTAAGACCCCCATTCCCCTTCCTAACTCCACTAACCTTCTCACCAGTCTCACCTCCCCAACCTACCATAACCCCTATTTCCCCGTTTCACCAAGCTGCTCCAACCATTCCCCCTGTAAACTACACTACATTCGCAAATCCTGTATTCACACCTACACAACCACCCACAATCACACCACTTTTCACAGTCACAACACTAAACACGTCCAATGGCATGGACATATCACCATCCACCTCACCACCACCCACTCCACTCACAGCACCCTCATATTTAGGCACTTCACAATTTTCCACAATCACCACTGCATCCACTGTCCCAACCCCATTTCCCACTCCCACTGCATCCTCATTTAGCACTTCACTACTACTATCGCCCACCATAGACACCGCATTTCAACACATGTTCACATGCATGACGCAAGTCCGCGAGGAGTTTGCATCACTCGGCACCAACTATCAACAGCTGCAGACGACAACGAATGAACTACAAACGCAGCTTAACTCACTATCAATTGAGAATGCCTCACTGAATAGCCGATACCAAGATTTACGAGAGGCCTATCACAAATTAGAACTAGAAAGTGAGGAGAAAACCAAAGAGGCCACCGCGGATTTGGATAACCTACTTAGAGCCCAGACTGTCCGCAATGCAACGCTTACTAGAAATATGGGCTTACTAAGAAGACACTTAGCCGCAGCAAAAGAGGAGAACCAGAGACTCCAAGAGCAAAATAGAGAGAACTTGGAAGCGGCTTTAGATCATCCAGAACAGCCACTAAGTCCGAGCAGATTCAAGGCAATCCCATCTGAGTCGATGCGGATGTTGCTAGACGACCATGTTAGATTGCTCGAGGACTATGATCGTATGAACGAAGAACATCAAAAGTTAAAGGAAGATCACAAACTGCTGCAGCTCAGAGAACCCGCAACACAACAAGTACCAGTAGCAGCAGAATTACCAGCGCCTGTGGACCCTGCCCCTGAAGTTTTAGAGGAACTCAACGCACTTCGGGCCCAGGTAACAAATCTTGAATCTAGGATTGCCATCTATGAAGCACCACCAAGGCCAGACTCCCCACCTGAGCTACCAGCTGAGGAAGAAACCGTCACTATCCCGGTGGAGGAGACATTTGAAGAGGCATATGAACCGATACCCATCCCAGGCGGACGTGTCACGGCCGAAGGCCAGATGACATATGAACTACCTACCCCCGCGTGGATGAAGACAGTTGAAGAACTCGGAACGACACACTCAGCCAGAGTAGAGGCACAGCTACATGCCATGGCCATAATTGAAGAGAAAATTTTACAGTCACCATTCTTTGCTCAATTGGCCCCGCGACGATACATATCTGGGCATGAGCTCCAATATAAACCGTACTTCATGTTAATGGCCGAATACCAGTTAACCATAGAGAAAGAAACAGGTATGAAACGAACGCATGCCACTCAATTCGAGCCAGAGGACTTGCCACCAAGGGCGCAGAGAGGTGAAATCCTTCAACCAGACTGGCGCAAAGATTTACTGCAAAATTATCCAGAGATGATGAGCACGTGGGTAAAAGCGCCGCTTCACTTAAAATTTAACCCATGTTGGGGACCAGTCCCACGACGCCGCTCTTGGACTGCCTTCGCTATAAAGGTACAGAACAATAAGCAGTGCCAAGACTGGCTGAACTATCCCTATTTCAGGCCACCAATCGAGTTACCCACAGTAGGCTACATGATGGCGACGATCCGCCACTGGCTCCCTCGATTAAAACATATGGATGATATTGCCGCGCACATGACTGTCAAAATCTTTGACATGATGCAGATGGTCTTTAAAGTCTTCCGACGCATCAAGGCTCCCCATGTTAACACCCCGGGCTTTGAGCATGGCAACTTTGATTTAGTCTATGATATGAGCACAACGCCATCGCTACGGGTGTGTTACGCCTGGCACTGCAGAATCAAATACCTGCCGGCATGTTACAAGCAGACATTCGAAGAAATGTTCACCACCGGCTTTTGGGAGTACCATTCAGAGGTATTTATAAGCAGGCCCACACACTTATTGCAATTATTCGCCTGTGAACGAATGGTGTACTCCACACACTATCAGCTCCCACCACCAGACGAGCCACAACCTATCGACTGGGAGAAACTCGAGGCTGATCTAGCCCGAGGCATTCGTATATCAGAGCACACCCTCGCTCAGGACCTCCTACAGAACTACATCCGGCAGACCTCACAACAAGGTTCTGTCAGGGACGACAGAAGCGAGAGGGAGGGGGGTGTTGGAAGCAATCAGAGGCACAGACGCCACGGAAGCATGTGAAGACAAAGCAGGGAGCCAGGCGGATCAATTTTTTAAACAAATATATTTCTTATTAATTCTCCAAACATTCAACAGTGATTGTTATCACTAATTGTAACATATGTATCATAAGAAAACCCCATTTTGTAATCCATAGCTCCATTTTGTGCAAGCCGAGGAGTCCTCGAGCTTGAGGAGCTTAGGTAGAATGCTCGTACCAATTTTCGTTATTTTTAGACATCGTTTACCCTTCCAAATAGCCTCTAGGACCTATTTTTTAACTAGGCCGGCCACTAGATGTGAAACCGGTCAAAACTAGTCTAGAAACTATAAAAAGAGCTAGAGAGCTCATTTTTGAGGTTGGTTCATTTTGGTTAGTGTGAGCATAGAGCTAGTTTGAGCTTGTAAGAGCATTCTTGAGTAATAGAGTTAATTTCCCACCTTCCATTGTGTCTTGCTTGTCTCTTCATTGTGTGTGTATGTGTGTGTGCATCTTTGTGCTTCTCACCTTCACTCTCACATCATCTCACGTTCACGATCTTCATATCACTCCTACCTCTCCCACGGATTGACATTAAGGAGGTGAAGCTTCTTAACGTGGTACTTACCATTGTGCTAGAACAACAGATGTCCAGACAAAGTGGAACTATCAAGGACACCTTGGCGTTGCAATACTGGAGTTTCAGAAGGATATAATCGTCTATAGTGAAGCAGCTAACAATCGTTCAAAAAAGCTATTTAAGTTAAAAAAGAAGAGCTGCAACTGAAGAATACGAGTATGTAAAACATGAGTTTTTGAGGCAACAGCATATAAGAAAGCGGGACTTCATGAAAAGGCAACTAGACCAGCTATACGAGTTTGAGGAAAAAGAGAAGGATAATACAGTGACACATTCGGGGTTGAAAGATATTTGCTGAATCACCAGCAGGATATTGGCCTTATGAACGTTTAGCCAGAGCCTTTCTGGATGCATGTAAAGAAAGAGAACAGTGGGATAGCCCAGGCAAAAGGATATTACCAATAGTACTGCACTTGCGGGTTCGAGTCCACCGTGCGTGCCAGTGTTAGTCAATGAAATAGTCAATGTCTCCCCTAGAAGGTGGAAATTAATTGAGCGGCACCGAACCAGGATAGATGAACCCGGATAGGTGCCGTAAAAAGTGGATTTGCGAAAACATTGTAGCAGATTTCTATTTAAAGCGCATAAAGGAAAGCGGTTAAGATCGGCAGTTTTTCGGAAGGAGTCTCTGTTCTGTTGAGCGCTGTAATGAGTAGGGTTGATTACATCGCCAACTGAAGTATTTGGAGATTGCAAGTATCTCATTTAGCCTGTTGTCTGTTATAGTGAATCAATTTGGGAGATTGCGAGCATCATATTTTAAGACTATGTATGAGATATTGATGAATACATTGAGTTCTGTTCCATTCCATTCGTAATTAACTATTCTGTGATTCCCTTGGTTAAACTGAATTCCTTTCGGTAGTATGGTATTGTGAGTCTATTTGATGATCAGTTATATACGATTCTGTATCTCTTCTATCGCGAGATTGTGTGTTTGACGCCCTGCGTGAGACTGTATAAGGTCAAAGTAAACATCTACGTTTAATATCTTTTCGGTTAAAGTGACCAGATTTGAAACAATAGTCTGTGTTCACTGATAATTCGATAAGATCTGTATGTGGACAGTAGTATTGGAAGGTTTATCAATTGCGGTAGGAATTTGTGACTTGAGTCAGTATATGAAAAGTTTGGCGTAATCTCGATTATAGTTGTCTGTATTCGGTGTACTTACCTGGCACATGGAATCATCACATTGAGAAGTATTCAATTACTGAAAAGTGCGTATTCTAGTAGTTATAAATCACAGCAGGACCACTGCTTCAATTCCATAGCAGATTCAGTCTGACAATCCTAATACTCACCTTGCCGAAGAGTGGTCAGTATTCAGACTCACCCACTGTGCTAAGACGTGAGGGAGTATTTATAACTGTGTGAAGCATTGGGAAAATAGTACAGGGCCTCTGTCTAACAGACCCCTACCACTCCCAAGAACCCGAGGACCCGATAATACTCTTCCGAAAGTTGGATAGAAGTATTATCGTTTAACAACACGCAATATTGAATGTATTACTAGAGAATGTACAAAGATAAGTATCCCATTAGGGCAATAGGCGTATATACAAGCCGGGGGAAAAAAACCTCCTAAAGAGGGAAAAAAGTTCTCGGCGGTCCTAGTGCGTTCACACATCACTACCTAAATATATCAACAGTGCTTGGTGTGAAAAAATACATGCCTACTTGATTTCACATGGTTTTGAGAATAGTCCAACTGAGAGCACCTTATATGTTAAGCATGCAGATGATGTTTTTTTGTTTTTCTCAGATTTCTATTTTGGATCCATCTTGACCTCCCTTTTGAGCCTTGCAAGGTGGTGCCCATAGAAAAATCATGTCAATTTGCAAAACTATAACTTACGTCCTGTTCAGCAACACTCATATATTCCAAATCCAAAATTTCAAGTGATTCCGTGTACTGTTGACACACAAAAACTATGTTTTTTTTGAGATCCAATTGTCACATCATAGTGCAAGAGTGTTCAAGCAAAAGTACTACTTGTGGTGTCTTTGAAATGTTGTGAATTGCTACAGATAAGGAAAATGTGGATGGAATGAGTCAGCTTATGAGTGATAAGCTGGACAAGAATAACCTCCATGCTTGGAGATTCGGGATGATGAATTTCTTGATGGGAAAAGGCTATTGGAAGTACATCAAAGGAGAAAATGAAAATGCTCTGCAATTATCAGAGAGGAATTGAACTACAGACCAGTTAAGAGCATATGAAGAGTGGAATCAAGGAGCATGAAAGGTGATGTATTGATTATATGTTAGCATAGAGGATAGCATGATTGGGCACATACAAGATGTCATGACTTTGAAAGAGGCTTGGAAGAGTTTGGTCACATTGTATGAGACCAATACAAAGGCACGAAAATCACAACTAAAAAACAAGCTGCATACACTGGAGAAAAAGGACATATCTTTAAGTGACTACACCCTAAAAATCGAAAGCATATGTGAGCAACTTTCATTTATTGGTGTGAATGTAGATAAAGATGATAAGGTGGAAGTGTGCCTTCATGGTTTAGGAGTGGCATATAAGCACTTCAGAACTTCTATTCAGAGTAGGGAAAATATTTTGAATTTTGTTGATCTAGTGTCCATGTTGATTATTGAAGAAAAGAGTCTTGGTGAGGATTCAAACTCCCAAGGAAAACTGTTGGAGTTTGAGGTCTATGGAAGCATGCGAACAACAAAAGGAAGAAGAAGAAGCTTGGAGCACAACACACAATATTGAATGTATTACCACTAGAATGTAAAAAGATAAGTGATCCATTAGGGCAATAGGCATTTATACAAGCCGAGAAAAAAAAATTCCTAAAGAGGGAAAAAATTTGCCCTAGAGTTCCTAGTGTGTTCACACACATCATTACCTAAATATATCAATGAATCCCCTCTGGAGTGATGTGGTGAAGAAGGAGCTCGAAATCATGTATAAGAAAGTGACAAGCTATGTGGAATCAACCCACAAAATGAAGTAAGCCTAAAGCTTTGTGGAAAGCTTCAAACTTCTCCCTAGCTAGAGCCTTTGTGAAAGGTCTACAATGTTCTCATGTGTGGGCATATATGCCAAGTTGATCTCTCCAGTAGAGAACCTCTCCCTAACATAATGATAATGCATCTCAATGTGCTTAGTGCGAGCATGGAACATAGGATTCCTCACAACTGCCAATGCACTCTCACTATCACTGAAAATGGTCGTGGTAGAAGACTAACCAACACCCAAATCAGCCATAAGGTGTTTCAACCACACACACTCAATAGTCGCTATGAAAGCTGCCCTATACTCAGCCTCGCAACTAGAAGTGGCCATACTAGGCTACTTCTTGCTCAACCAAGATATACATGAGCTACCAAGCATGAAGCAAAAGCCACTAGTGGACACACAAATGTCATAGCAACCAACCAATCATAGTTAAAAAAAGCATATAAATCTGGCAGTAGTGATCCCCCCTTGGGATAAAACAATCCAAGTAGCCAGTTACCACTCAAGTAGCAAAAGATGCACTTAACTACCTACCAATGCTTGACACCTAGGCAATGCATAAACGTGCTCATCTGTGAGACAACAAACTGAATATCTTGCCGAGTAATGCATAAGTAAATCAAGCATCCAATAGCCTGTTGATAGAGAAAAACATCAAATGCATCTCCAACATCATGAAGACTCAATCATAAACCTGTCTCCATAGGAGTGGCATAGGTTTGCAGTCTTCAAGGCCAAAAGGCTACAATAATGAGTCAATATATTTTGTTTGACACAAAGCTATTCTGCCATCAACTTGCATAAATTGAATGCCCAAATAATGATGCAAATACCCCAAATTTGAAATCTAAAATGAGGCATGCAAATCATCCTTAAAATTAGAAATATTCTTCTCATGAGGTCCAGTGAGCAGCATGCCATCAACATAGACAAAAATGATAAAAAACACATCATTTGCATGCTTAACATGTAAGGTGTTTTTAGTTGGACTATTCTCAAAACCATGTGCAATCAGATAGGCATGTATCTTTTCATACCAAGCACGTGGTGCTTGCTTTAAACCATATAATGCCTTCTTAAACTTGCACACTTTGTTTTCATGCCCTTTCTACACAAAGCCACGGGGCTGAAAAACATACACTTCTTCATGCAAGTCACCATTCAAAAATGTAGTTTTAATGTCCAGCTGATGGTACATTCCAACCATGATGAGTTGCAAGTGGACGGATGCTACAAATAGTAGTCATTCGGCATGTAGGAGCAAAGGTCTCATCAAAATCAATGCCTCTTTCTTGACCATAACGCTTTGCAACAAGTCTAGCCTTATACCTGTCAATTGTTACATCAGGCTTATACTTTAGCTTGTATACCCACTTAGTGCCAATGGCCTTCTTGCCAAGAGGCAAGTCACATAAAGACCAGGTACCATTCTTCATTATAGCATCATATTCAAATTGCATAGTAGCCATCCAATTTTCTGAATTTTGTGCTTCATGAAACGAAATAGGCTCATTCTCATCACAGAGACTAGAGGTAGCCATAGCATAGCAATCTAATGCAAACAAAGTAGTATGAGAGCCAAAATGAGTATGATATGATAGAGGTGCATCTAATTTGTTGTCATGCAAAGTCTGTGCTAGCCATTTTGGCTCCTCAATATCAGCTCTCTCATCAACAAGTGAATCATGTAAATCTGCATCAGAAATGGAATGATCTACATCATCACATGAAACTTGTAAAGGTTGAAAGTTTCCTCATTTGGACCAGCACTAGACTATCCACATATAAAAAGAGGCAACAAAGTGTCATACATGTCTTTGGAGCTAACTGATGTCTCCTTAGTACATGAAAGTAATGGTTGAATAGCATCTTCCACAAAAATAACTCATGGCTAACCAAAATGCATTTAGTCTGTGGATGTGAACCATCTTTTGGAAAGGAGTAATGTTGCATTTTGCCCAAAATAAAGACTTCATATACATGTTTACCAGGTGCCTCAAGTTTGGGCAGAGAGGACACCATTTCAGATTTCTGCAGGCATAGCAAACTAGCAAAATTCAAATGATCAAAGCATGCATGCCAAAGCTTTGCATCTGACATAGCCTGAGAATCATGTACTACATAGGCTGAATCATTCATAGATTTTTCATAGTCTATGAGCTTATGCAACCCAGGACATAAAAGCAATAATGACATCACCATTTGATAGATCATGAACTATACATCTGCCATCGACAAATTTCATAGCTAAGACAATCTTGGAAAAAGCTAAAACTGATGATAGATTCTTCTTAATCCCTGGCACAAATAAAGCATCTGACAATGTAAAAAAACTACCATCAGAAGTAGTCAAACTGATCTTCCACCTCCCATGATAGGATAAGAAGGGTTGTTGGCACATGTGATAGTATTCCTTGTAGGGGCAGGCTTGAGTGAAGTGAATAAACTGCACTGGGAGGGAATATGTTTGGTTGTCCCACTATCAAAGTACCAAACATCTGAGTCTACTGCAGACATACATTGTTCATGAGAAGATGGGTCATACTTCAAATAGTGGTAAATGCCCATTCTTCATTCTACACAAGATTACTAGACTCTGTTTTGGCTGTAGAGGCCTCTGCAACAACCATTCAAGCCTCTTTCTTCCTTGCCTCTTTAGCAACCAGTTTTTGACAGATCTTTATGACATGATCGTTTCCTTTACAATAATTGCAAAACAATTATTGATTTTTTGTTTTCTTCTCGTCTCTGTCATCCTTCTTTGATTGTGCAAAAATTAGCAGATTTTTGCTTACTAGTAGAAGAGCTTCATTTACCTTTGCCCTTCTGACTAGCTAGGAAAGCTTGATCTGCAACATGCATAATGGACCTGTTCTACCTAGACTAATCTTACTGCAACAGAACAAAGACTAACCCCTCAAATGTTAAGGCATTTGGATTGCCTTTCATCATCAAACAAAAAGTAGAAGCAAAACTCTGATATGAATCGGGAAGACCATTCAGAACAGTCTGCACAAGTGAACTGTCAGGCAAGACTTCATAAAAAAAATCAATTGTTTCTTGAGACCTTTGATCATTATCAGAAAACTCTCCATGGAATCTCCTTCATTCATTTGCTCACTCTCCAATTGTTTTTGGCGATAAGCAACAGGAGCCTCATTCATTGTCTAGTATAAAGTGGTAAGTGTATCCCAAGCATCCTTAGTTGTTCTGCAGGAGCGAATGTGAGGAATAATGGCATGTTTGATAGACAAGGCTATCAATGCATACGCATGAGCATCTTTGCCATTCCAATGAATTTGCTCTGCAATAGGTGCAACACGAACCGCAACATGAACATGAACATGAAGAATATCGTCATCTTCAACACTGTATGCATCACCTTCAGCAACTGTATTTGTAGGTGTAATAGGAAGTTTTTCAACACCCTGCACAATATTCCATAGTCCTTTTGCAACCAATATATGAAGCATCATATAACAAAAAGTTGAACAAAACTACCATGTCAGTTCTTCTAAACATGTAGCAGACTTCAAGATGCTTATAATGGCGAACCGAAACCTATATATATCTTTGGCACAAAAAGATGAAATTTCTTGCACAAGCACTGTGATAATGCATTCAGAGGCCGAAATGACCTCAAATCGCGATTTTGATACCACGTAGCAAAGCTTTTTTGATCTCCTAATCACCCTGAGTATGTTCACCAAATTGTATGCGATTATGAGACTGTGATCGAAGGGGGACGATGCCCTAAATGAAGTGACAACCTGCTCTGATACCAATCGTTGGAGTTTGAGTTCTGCAGAAGCACGCGAACATCACAAGGAAGAAGAAGAAGCTTGGATCACAACACACAATACTAAATGTATTATCACTAGAATGTACAAAGATAAGTGACCCATTAGGGCAACAGGCATTTATACAAGTTGGGGGAAACAAACCTCCTAAAGAGGGAAAAAAGTGCCCCTGTAGTCCTAGTGTGTTCAGACACATCACTACCTAAAAATATCAACAAAAACCTAGTTTTGAGCAGGTATTCTACTCTCATAGAGGAAGAGGTAGAGGCTTCGGAAGTGGAAGAGGACACAATAACCAAGACCAAGGTAAAAAACAGAATCATGCAGGAGGTAGAGGAAAGTTTCGAGGTAGGGGGAACCAAAGAGGTCGTAGAAATTTCCAAAGAAATGATTCATGTAATGACAGTAAAGGATGTTGGAATTGTGGTAAACCTAGATACTTTGAACATGATTGTAGGTTGAAGAATCAAAATAACAAAAGGTGGCAAAACAACTATGCATCCACAAGTGTGTTGGAGGATAAACACTCCTATGTGCACAACAAAAGCAAATGAACCCTCCTAGGATCCTGAAATTTTTCAGACATAGGTTCTGTATTTTCTGAGTTTCTCTGAGTATATGCAGAGACTGAAAATGAAATTTTGCAGGCATAAACTAGACTTTAAGAGCTTTCAAATGAGAGTAAAATCACTCCATTTGGATACTGGATGATGCCTCAACCAGCTGCGACAAAACAGATAACTTGATCTCTTCACAGAGTATGAGCTAACTGGACAGACACTGTTCTGGACATTTCTCTGCACATGTGCAGGAACTGAACCTGAGACTTATACCAGACAAAGTAGAACTTATAAGCTTTCCAACAAGACAAAAATCATTGCAAATGGATTCCGGATGAAGGAGAAACAACAATTACAAGACCGGGGGGTCTGCCAAAAACATCTAGATAGATAGAGTGTGTAAAAGTGAAATTTCTGCAAAATATGCATAGAACAGCTAGTAGGGGGTGTGCTTAAGCAAGGGGGCAGCTTGGGCACGTATTTCCACGACTCTAAGTCATAATACAACTCATTAGAGGTTTTAAAGACCTCATACTAACCTCTTTAACCAATCAAAAGCATATACATGTCAAAAGTGAGCTCCAATCACATCAAGAGGTGAGCTAAATCTTCTCTAATCAAATTCTTTCCATTATGGGCATGATTTGATGCCTCCACTCGTGGAAATCAGCCTCCTTTGATTGTGGATGATGTGGAAGGTTCAATTTGGGGCATGTTCCCACACTCTTGAGCTTGAAAAACTTTCAACACTCCCCCTCAAGCTCAAGTCTTTTCCTTTGTTGCTTCAGCCTATGTCTCTTATGTTGATAGCTTCCTTGAATCCTCCAAGCTTTGTACCTTCAAGAAACTTTGTCATCATGTCTGCAACCTGCATTTTAGTGTTCACATACCTTATATCTAGCTCTTTTGCCATCACCTTTTCTCTAACGAAGTGGTAATGAACCTCTATGTGCTTGCTCCTTGCATGAAACATGGGATTGTTAGCTAGATAGATGCTTGAAATGTTGTCTCCATAAAGAGGAAACTCCTTCACTTCCACTTCCAAGTCCTTAAGTAGCTTCTTAAGCCATAATAGCTCACATGTAGCCAATGCTAAACCTCTGTACTCAGCCTCTGTGGATGAAAGAGCAACAGTGGGTTGCTTCTTAGAGCTCCAAGAGATCACTTTTGTACCTATCATGAAAACATAACCCGATGTACTCCTTCGATCATCCTTGCTACCTGCCCAATCAGCATCACTATATCCTTTGACACTTAGATCAGCATCATATGAGTAAAATAGACCTTGGTTGATGGTGTGCTTGATGTAACGAAGCACCTTTCTTGCCGCCATAAGATGATCATGAGTAGGTGTATGCAAAAATTGAGAGAGAACACCTACTACATATGCAAGATTAGATCTAGTGAATGTAGCATAAATTAATGAACCAATTATGCTTCTATATAGTGTAATATCTTGTATAGCCTCTCCTTGACCTGCAACCAACTTTGTATTGGGCTCCATGGGCTGAGAAAGTGGCTTACAACCACTCATACCAAACTTGTATAGCACATCCAACAAGTATTTTCTTTGAATCAAGAAGATGCCATTGTGTGCATAGATTACCTCTATTCCCAAGAAGTATTTTAGTTTTCCAAGATCAGATATCTTGAACTCCTTTCCTAGCTTTGATTTGATATCTTTAATACCTGCAATATCACTTCCTGTGATGATCAAATTGTCCACATAGATGCATATATATACCGTCTTGTCTCCTTGCTTCTTCATGTAAAGTGATGGATCTGCAACACTTTCTTTGTATCCACAACTTGATAAATAATCCACTAACCTCTGATTCCAGGCCCTTGGGGCTTGCTTTAGTCCATATAGTGCTTTCCTTAGCTTGCAAACATGATTTGGGTACCTCATACTAGCAAATCCTTGAGGTTGGCTCATGTAGACTACTTCTTCAAGCTCTCCATTGAGGAAGGCATTCTTCACATCCAATTGATATAAGCTCCATTTCCTTGATGTGGCCACTGCAATCAAAGTCCTAATTGTTGGCATCTTGGCTACGGGGCTGAAAGTTTCATCATAATCTATCCCGTAGCTTTGGGAGAAGCCTTTCGCCACCAACCTTGCTTTGTACCTAGCAATGGAACCATCTGAATTTCTTTTAATTTTGTAAACCCACTTATTACCTATCACCTTCATGCCTTCTTGAGCTGGTACCAAGCTCCAAGTATGGTTCTCATCAAGTGCTTTGAGCTCTTCCTTCATTGCCTCTTGCCATTCCTTGCAATCCTTAGCTTCTTCATAACTAGTTGGTTCTTTGTCCTTGATTACCTGAGTCATGTATGCATAATGCTTTGCAATGAAATTATCATATGTTAACCTTTGTACTGGATATCTTACTCTTGAAGACCTTCTTTCACTTCCTTTTGGTGTGGTTGCCATCTTCTTTCTTTGTTTGGCCACTCCTGGAGTTTGAACTTCTTCTATCTCTTCATCTTCCAACATGCTCTCGTCCACATAGCTTCCTTCTTCAACTGAAATCTTCTCTTTGCCTTTGACTTTGCTTTCTTCAGAGCTGGTCTCTCTTTCCCTAAGCCTTCCACTCCATGGTGAGGGTGTCCTTGTGTTGCATGAGTTGCTTGGACCACTCAAATCCATGCTTTCTTGAACTCTATCATCATTCTTCAAATCTGTCTCACCTATGTCTTCAACCTGCAATGGACTTGTGCATGCATACCAAGGCTTCAACTCATCAAAGACAACATCCCTACTTACCTTTAGCTCCTTGGTGATGGGATTATAGCATTTATACCCCTTTTGTTCCATAGAATATCCCAAAAAAATACACCTTTCAGATTTGGCATCTAACTTTGACCTCAACTCTTGAGGTACATGTACATAGCATATACAACCAAAGATTCTAAGATGTGAAATGCAAGGTTTTCTTCCACTCCATGCTTCCTCAGGGGTTAGATGATGTATACCTGATGTAGGACATCTATTCATGATGTATGTGGCTGTATATGTAGCCTCTCCCCAATAACAATGCGGCATATTCATTTCATTGAGCATACACCTTGCTACCTCTGCTATGTGTCTGTTCTTTCTCTCTGCTACCCCATTTTGTTGAGGGGTATACCTGCATGTAAATTGTCTTTTGATGCCATTGACCTGCAAAAATTCAGAAAATTCATGGGAGAAGTACTCTCCCCCTCCATCGGATCTCAAAGTTTTGATAAACTTGCCAGATTCCTTCTCCACCTGTGCTTTGAATTTCTTGAAGTAGTGGAACACATCTGATTTGTTTCTAATGCAATACAACCACACTTTCCTTGAAAAGTCATCAATGAAGGTTACAAAATACCTATTTCCAGCAAGGGATGCTTCTCTTGTTGGACCCCAAACATCCGTGTGAATGAGGTCTAAAACGTTTGCACTTGCATAGGTACTCTTCTTGAAGGGCAGCCTTGATTGTTTTCCTTGTTGGCAAGCTACACAAATTTCATGCAACATTTTAGATGTAAAATTTGGTAGGCCTCTTACCAAGCTCCTCATTTGCATGTCCTTGAGCTTTTGTAGGTTGATGTGACCTATTCGTTTATGCCATAGATCCAAATCTGCTATCCTCTTGTCTCCATATGTGACATACATTGAATGGTGTGGCTGATTTATGTCCATTGTGAACATTCTCCCTTGCTTTTTTCCTTTTGCTATGAGCTTGAAACCTGCCCTTGGATCCTCAACAAAACATCCTCTTTCATTGAACCTAACTTGATAGCCTTTTTCTACCATTTGGCCTACCGAAATCAAGTTTTTGGTAATAGTAGGGACATGTAATACCTCTGATAAGCACTTTGCTCTTTGATTTCCTTCCAAACTGATATCTCCCACATGTTGAATGATATGCTCTGAGTTATCACCTGTTTCCACATGACCTTGATGCTTTGGGACCTGGAAATTACTAAAAAACTCCTTTCGACATGACATATGATTGCTACATCCACTGTCTACATACCATACATCTTCACTAGCTTGAGTTGTATCTTCACCATACCTCATGGCAAGTAAATAATCATTCCCTTGGCTGGATGATGTGTTTGCATAATTACCTTGCCCTCTATAATTGTTGTTGTTGTTGCTTTGATTCCCTTGTCTTTGAGCTCTATGATAGCATTCATTTGCAAAATGACCGGGCTTACCGCATACAAAGCATCCATTTGAAGTGGCTTGTCCTCTTCCACCAAATCTTGCACCTCTTCCTCTATTTGTGGCTCTTCCACCTCTTTGACCTGCATTTTCTTGTTGTCCTTGACCTCCTTGGTTGCTTTGATATCTTCCTCTTCCTCTTGAAGCACCTCGGTTGTGTCTTCCTCTTCCTCTACCTACATACAACAATTGCCCTTGGCTATCCTTGGCGTTATGACCACCAAGGTTCATCTCCTCTGTCACCATGAGAGTGATTAGTTGATCAAAATCAGGAAGAGAGTCCCTTACATACACTGAAGTTGTGAAAGCCCTCCATTTTTCATCATCCCTAAGTCCATTTAGGGTGTGGGCGACAAGATCGTCATCATCTAGGGCACAACCGATTGACCCTAGTGCATCTGCAAGCTCTTTAACCTTTAATATGTAATCATTAGCACCTTGAGAGGGGCTTTTCCTAAGATTATTTAGCTCATTCTTGAGCTGAATTTTTCTAGCTTTTGTGGAGGTTGAATACAATCTCTCCAAGCACTCCCACACCTTCTTCGATGTATCCAAATCTTGAATATGCCCTACCATAGAGTTGCTAATATGCTGAGATAAAATGAAAATGACCCTTTTGTCCCTTTCATCCCACTCTCTTACTGCTCTTCTCTGATCATTGGTTGGATTTACCTCATCTATGTAGGGTTTTGGCTCTCCACCACTCACAAGTCCCCACAAACCTTTCCCCATCAAAAAATTGCTTATTCTAAATCGCCACGGTTGGTAGTTTCCTTTTTCGAGCTTCTCAATCTGAGCATTGAGATCAGCCATGGTGCCTCCTAACTCTTTTGAACCTCCCCCTTGATGCAATGAAGTTGAAAAGGATGGCTTTTACCTCAAAAAATAGAGCTACTCCTCTTGATGAAGCTTCGTCTTTGATTTGATGAATAGCTCCTTCTTCTCTCTTTGATACTCCACTTATAGCTCTGATACCACTGTTGGAGGATAAACACTCCTATGTGCACAACAAAAGCAAATGAACCCTCCTAGGATCCTGAAATTTTTCAGACATAGGTTCTGTATTTTCTAAGTTTCTCTGAGTATATGCAGAGATTGAATATGAAATTTTGCAAGCATAAACTAGACTTTAAGAGCTTTCAAATGAGAGTAAAATCACTCCATTTGGATACTGGATTATGCCTCAACCAGCTGCAACAAAACAGATAACTTGATCTCTTCACAAAGTATGAGCTAACTGGACAGACACTGTTCTGGACATTTCTCTGCACATGTGCAGGCACTGAACCTGAGACTTATACCAGACAAAGTAGAACTTATAAGCTTTCCAACAAGACAAAAATCATTGCAAATAGATTCCGGATGAAGGAGAAACAACAATTACAAGACCGGGAGGTCTGCCAAAAACATCTAGATAGATAGAGTGTGTAAAAGTGAAATTTCTACAAAATATGCAGAGAACAGCTAGTAGGGGATGTGCTTAAGCAAGGGGGCAGCTTGGGCACGTATTTCCACGACTCTAAGTCATAATACAACTCATTAGAGGTTTTAAAGACCTCATACTAACCTCTTTAACCAATCAAAAGCATATACATGTCAAAAGTGAGGTCCAATCACATCAAGAGGTGAGCTAAATCTTCTCTAATCAAATTCTTTCCATTATGGGCATGATTTGATGCCTCCAACTCGTGGAAATCAGCCTCCTTTGATTGTGGATGATGTGGAAGGTTCAATTTGGGGCATGTTCCCACACTCTTGAGCTTGAAAAACTTTCAACAAAGTGTAGATGATTCGGAGAAGTTGTTCATGGTCCAACATCTTATGAATATGATGTCTGTTGATGTTTCAAAATGGAATGGTAATGTCTAGTATGTTGATTCAGGCGCTTCAAATCACATGACTAGTCATGCCAAATGGTCTAGTAGTTTGCAAAAATTGCCAGTTCCTAGATATGTTGAAAGAGATGATCACACGTCACATCCTATCGAGCATATAGGAAGCATAGCACTATCTATGGAGGACGGGAAGGTAAAACTTCTTGGTGATATGCTGCATGTTCCAAATATAACAAAGTTGAATCTGGTTTTCATTGGACAAATGGTTGACCTAGGATTACAAGTGAGGTTCGATGCTGATGGGTTATGTAGAAGAGTACAAACAAGATGGAAGATTGATTACCAAAGGAAACAAAGTGGGTAGGATGTTCAAATTGTGAAAATTCGTGAAATGAATGCTGCCATGTTTGCAAAAGGTGCAAGAGTTATTGTTGATATAGAGATCTCGCATAGAAGAATTGGACATGCAAATTTGCAAAGGCTGAAGTTGATGCAATGAAAGGAGATTGTCAATGGACTACCAAATTTCAAGGTTGCAGGGATGCAAAAGGTATGTGCTTCATGTCAATTTGGTAAACATTCAAGAGCATCATTTTTGCATGACAAGGATGTTAGTGAGAATGTGCTAGAAATAGTACACATAAATGTTTGGGGTCCTATAAAGACCACATCTATGGGCGGTTGTAGGTTTTATGTTACTTTCATTGATGACCATGCATGAAAAGTATGGGTATATTTCATGAAAGAGAAGAGTGAGAAGTTCACTCACTTCCAGAATCTTAAAGTTATGGTAGAAAAGCAGACAAAAAAGTATATTCAGACATTAAGATCTGATGAAGAAGGTGAATATATGTCAAATGAGTTCAATAGCTTTCCAAAAAGTCCCAGAATTTGACGGTAGGTTTCATGCACACTACAACAGAATGGTGTTGTTGAATGCAAAAATAGACATATTGCATAAATAGCAAGAGCCTTGATGGCTAAAAAGAATATGCCTCACTGTTATTGGGCAGAATCTATGCACACTGCTATATACATCACGAACAAAACTCTGATTACTGTTGTACATCAAGTTACACTTGAAGAGAAGTTTACAAGTAAAAAGCCAAACTTATCACATATGAAAGTATTTGGTTGTATTGCATATGTAGTATTGCATATGTACATGTTCAAGATGAGTTGAGGACAAAGCTTGATCCAAAAGCAGAAAAATGTATCTTCATTGGGTACTCCCTTGAGAAAAAGGGATATAAATGTTATAACCTGCTCACATGACACATGAAGGTAAGCAAAGATATAGTGTTTGATGAAATGTCAAGCTTCTATGCAGATGGAAAAGAAGGACTTAATCTTGAACCAAATGACAAAGAAAATGCTGAAAAATCAAGTGCAGAATCTCAAGTTTTGAGTGGACGAGATGTGTCACCAATCAATAGTTCCAACTCAAATCCATGGAGTGGAAGATTGCGGGAAAATTTCAGTCAAGCAAAATCACTAGCTACATCCAACAAAGGTAAAGAAAAGCTTTCTGCTAGCAATAATAGATTTACAAGTTTTGAATAGATTGATGGAGATTCAAGCTATTCCAAAAAGAGCCTTGGTGAGGAACTTGGATTGCCCTCTATAAAGACTTTGGGAGTAAGAAAGGCACATGCAGATGATACAAGGAGAAGTGACCAGGGACCAAGAAGATTTGGGAGGATGCAAAATTTAGTGCAATGATTGACATATGATAGTTACATGGCTCATCATTGTGCCTACATGACCAAGGTAATACAAGATGTTGAACCTTCTTGTTTTGAAGATGCAATTGGAAATGTAGATTGGGAGAAAGCTATGGATGAGGAGATGGATGCACTTTATGAAAATGAAACATAGAAGTTGGTTCCATTGTCGCAAGGAAAGACCCTCAACTTGGCTACAAGGAGACCCTGATTCAAGTTTTTCATAGGATTGACCTTGTGTTGGGTAGATATGGAGATCCAAATAGTTGAAATCACAAAAGTTATAAGAATGGGCACAGGAATTATGTGTCGTTATGTAGAAGAGAGTTGATCAGATTAGCAGAGAATGGTGTTCAAGCCATCATAGAAGTTGAAGAAAAGCTTGTGCATCTTATTCTAGCCAACACAAGATTTAATAAGTGGAGACAAACATTATAATCATTGTATTCTAGTGATAGATTTATGATGCGAAGATTTGGGAGGATGCAGAATTTAGTGCAATGATTGACATATGATAGTTACATGGCTCATCATTGTGCCTACATGACCAAGGTAATACAAGATGTTGAACCTTCTTGATTTGAAGATGCAATTGGAAATGTAGATTGGGAGAAAGCTATGGATGAGGAGATGGATTCACTTTATGGAAATGAAACATGGAAGTTGGTTCCATTGCCGCAAGGAAAGACCCTCAACTTGGCTATAAGGAGACCCTAATTCAAGTTTGTCATAGGATTGACCTTGTGTTGGGCAGATGTGGAGATCCACTATATTCTAGTACATCTGGAATAGTTGAAATCACAAAATCTATAAGAATGGGCACAAGAGTTATGTGTTGTTATGTAGAAGAGAGTTGATCATATTAGCAGAGAATGGTGTTCAGGCCATCATAGAAGTTGAAGAAAAGCATGTGCATCTTATTCTAGCCAACACAAGATTTGATAAGTGGAGACAAACATTATAATCACTGTATTCTAGCTATAGATTTATGATGCTCTACTCAATCTCCTGATGTATGCGTATCTTTTGTATGATGATATGGCTTATATGGATGGCACTTTAGTCCCTTCCTATGGTCTTGATTGTATTGATCCCCTATTTGTATATCACGGATAGAGAGGTGGGGGCCTGCCCCTTATACATCATGTAACCCTTTTCTATATATATATATATATATATATATATATATATATATATATATATATATATATATATATATATATATATATATATATATATATATATATATATATTGTTGCTCTCAAAAAAGGAAACTCACTCATTTGAAACACGTAATCTTCCTCGACAATGCGTCCTTTTAAATCATTAGTGACAATCTATCGCAAATTATTATTAACAATTTAAATTTCTTCTTGTCGTGCATAAGAATGGGACAATCTTTGATCATGTTCAAAGAATTTGAAGCATACATTCATTAAACTCCTTTATGAAACTTTTTGAATGTACATTAATGAGCCATCCGAGTTTTTTAACCGGAGCTTCTTAAAGCTGTCGTCATCAACCATGATCTCAGGGTCTTGCTGGGTTAAAACCCCTCGGATAGGTACATGAACATTGCATATCTCGATTTGGTTCCTCATAGGTGAGGAGACTATGCCTGTAGTCTACATAAGGAACCAATGAAACAATGAGAAGACCATGTAAACTTGTTAACAACCGCTCACTTTTGCATAAGTTTATTTGCTATAGGAAAGAACACTTCAAGTTGGCACAACAAACATCCTTTTTCTTTTTTTTGGCACTAATTGGTCGGAGGGCCCAGTGGTTGACATCTAATTGTCTACACTGCACATTGCCCATCTTTGGTTTTTATTGATCCCATGCCCGAATTGGATTGATAGCCATTGGCCAATATGTCTAACAGAATATTCAAAGATCGCTCCATTAGAAAAACCCTTTTAGTAAATGCACTGTAGCCTGTGACACCAGCGCAAGTACGAGTGATCTTCCAGATTGTGGTGAGAGCATTGGTGGCTGCCATT
Source organism: Ceratopteris richardii (assembly GCA_020310875.1). Classification (NCBI taxonomy): domain Eukaryota; kingdom Viridiplantae; phylum Streptophyta; class Polypodiopsida; order Polypodiales; family Pteridaceae; genus Ceratopteris; species Ceratopteris richardii. The sequence continues at coordinate 189,514,200 of CM035407.1, forward strand.
CATACTCACAGGCTGGTTTCATATGTGAGAAGGCGATGGGCATATTATAAAATAGGAAAACGTTTCAAATCAGCTAAATGCCAAGTTGTAGGATTTGTGGGCAACCATCAAGAAACGGGGCTCATAGCAGAAGCCTACAGGCTGGGAAAGTGTCTGTCTACGACGAAGAAGGCTTACGCTAGTGAGAAGACACGTGGAGAGAGAGAGAGAGAGAGATTATTTTTTTCCTATGCGTATATGTATGTAGCCCGAGACGAGAGCAAGTAGTAGTAGTAGTAGATTGTTTTCTCGACAGGGAGTCGTGGACATGGTCCAGCACATGTTATTACGGAGTACAAGGTTTGCAAATGAGCAAATGTCACGCGAAGGTATGATACTAAAAACACATCAATGTGCAAATGAGTGGCTTCAAGGCAGCCACCACGTGCTGAAATGCCGCTACCACTCATCGTCATCAGAAAATTTGTATGTATTATGTGTGGTGACTGACTGGGAGGGTGTACTCCGAGGAAACGGGAATGAGCCTACAGTTACACAATGTCAAGTACCTGCAGGGAGAAGGAAAGGAAGTACTTGGAATTTAAGTGACCATCTCATCTCCCTTACCTTAATCACTATTATATTAAGGATAGCAACTTGGATTCGGAAAGGTTCATCAATTGCTCAGAGCATAATCCGCTGCTTCAGTTCATTTTTGGCAGCTAAGTTTCGAGAGATTAGTGTGGAATAAAAATGCTATAAGAAATCATCCGATTTAACCGAATATAAAAGGAGTGTATAAAGACTGAATTGCTCACCGCGGTTTTATTCAATGTTCATGGTGACTTCCGAGTTCCTACGTTTCCTTGCAGCTTTTATCAATCAAGAAGGACATTGAATGCTCATCGAGAAGGGCTATGGAAGGAAATATCCATTAACATGTGAATGTTAGGAGACAAACTCACCTTTTTCTGTCGTTTCGGCAGCCTGCCAGCATGGGCTTGTAAAGTTGCATGGCAAGATAAGGCCAGTTACGGTCCTAATAAAGTCGTCATTCATCGCGCTTCCATTAGCATTGAATGGCTGTCAGACACATTCTATGCAATTCTGCCGGATGACTATCGGCCAGGGATTGAATATCTGAATCCTGATATAATCTAATTTCATCTTTCTGTGTTAGACTTTTACCTCTATCTGCCCTTAGTTATGGAACACGTTTCCTCCGCTATAATTTACAAGAAGCACGCTGGAACTTGGTATTAACCAGAAGCATGGGCATAAGTCTAATATAGCCGTCCATGCGTTGGCATCGCCCTCTCAAAAGAACCGCAATGCTGTTCAGACTGTTCTGATTTGGTGGGCTTCGAACTTCCAAGATTGAGGGCTTTTTGAAGCTGAGACCTATGCCCTACTTTGTGCATCTTTTAAGATGTAAGGTTCAAGCCTCAAGGTCCAAACTTCAGATGAGCTTAGCTAGCTGCCAATCCTGACCGTCAAGATAGTTTCCTGAGCCTTGAGGGATCGTTCAAGTTCCCGACCAGTGGGCAATGGACACCCTGCCACAGTGCATTCTCTTAAGCTCAACCATGCCATCTCTTCAGTCAGCAGTGGTGATATTCATTTAGTAGGAACAGTTAGTAGGAAGAGAGAAGCACCAACTCATATCATCGTGAGTTGGTCTGCCTTTGTCTCTATCGTCCTCCCTGACAAACGCTCATCCCCTTCCCTCTCTCTTGCTGGCAAGTGCTACGACGTTAAAAATCTCTCCCCCCCTGTGTCCAGTGCCCACCCCTCTCTCTCGCTTCTCTCTCTTCTCTCTCTCTCTCTCTCTCTCTGCACACACCAATTCCTACTGTACTCTCATAGGGTTATAAAACCATATGTGTGTCGTCATTCGGAGCGTTGGAACACGTTACAGCACTACCTCCTCTTCATTCCCGCCGCCTCCCATCCTTTTGTTGCCATACTGTTAATAGGTAGAACCTGCTTATTGGCTCTCAATTTGTGAAGTTTGTGTGTAATTGTGTCGTTAGGACTCTTCAATCTTCAAACTTGGCGGCGCAGTCACACTTACTGCTTATCACTCTGCATCTCTGTTTCGCGCTCTGGCCGTGAGGGAAACGCGAATTCAGTGACCAAGTTACTTTGTAGATACTTGTGTATGCGCAGAGGTTCTGTCAAGTGCAGTACTTCACCAATTGACTGACTACTCAGAAGCCGGCAACCATGACTCTTGATTTAAGAAAGGGATCGGTGCATCCAGGTGAAGCCGATACAACTTCCATGACTAGAAACAATGAGACAAACACCGGTGAACCAAACAGCAATGTGACGTCTATAACGCACAAGCCCTCTCTTATGAGGGAGGCTGCCAGTGCCTTGACAGGCCAGGAGTCATGGGATATTTCAGAGGAGCAACAGGACCAATCCGTAGCAAGATTTTCCCTATCCCACAATTTCGGCTCTTCATCCCTCGTCTCAGGGTCAGTCCCCTACAAAGGTACCGCCTAGACCCCCTCGATCTATTTTCCACTCATGCACATCACACAGACGTATATAGGCATTGTCAATATATTAACGCATCGAGAACCGTCTTCTGTACGTCCAGGAACTCTTCTCAGAGCTCATTCAAGCCATCCCCTGGATCCCCTCAGCCCTGCGGAAATCGCAGTTGCCGTCGCCACAGTCCGTGCAGCTGGAGCGACCCCAGAGGTAAGCGTTTAAATTTCGAATACTTTCCTTGTCTACGTATGAAAATGTATGCAGGTGCAGTAGTTACTTCTGAATACAATATGGTTATCTCCGATTGTTAGGTCTGAATATGGGGGCTAAATTGTTTATTTGGAGGTGTAGGTAAGGGACGGCATGCGTTTTATAGAGATTGTGCTGAATGAACCTGAGAAACATGTCGTAGCTCTTGCGGATGCCTACTTCTTCCCCCCTTTCCAGCCATCATTGTACGCAGAGGCCAAGGGCGGTCCTGTCACTCTTAAACAGCTGCCTCCCAGGCAGGCAAGACTTATTGTATATAACAAGAATACAAACGAGACGATTGTATGGCTTGTGGAACTTACAGAAGTACATGCTGTTGCACGAGGTGGTCACCATCGTGGGCGGGTTCTTTCATCTCAGTGCGTCCCAGATGTGCAACCTCCAATGGCGAGTAATCCACTCCCAGTTTTTGAGTAACGCTTTCCGGTTAGCTCATTGCTGTGCAGACTAAGTAGTGCGATTCTCTCAACTCTATATTTTCGATTCTGTATTTTTTGCAGGACGCTGTTGAATACGCAGAATGTGAGGCAACTGTTAAAGCCTTCGCCCCCTTCAAGGAGGCAATGAAGAAAAGGGGAATCGATGACATGGAGTTGGTGATGGTTGATCCATGGTATTTTTCTATCCTTTTGTACAGTGACCGTGCTCTCCTGAGTAATGTGGGAATCGGACTCTAACTGGGCGATCATGTAACATTTCTACAGGTGTGTGGGCTATTATGGTGAGGAGGATTCTCCCAAGAGGAGATTAGCCAAGCCTCTTATATTCTGCAGGACAGAAAGCGGATGCCCCATGGAGAATGGCTACGCTCGACCTGTGGAAGGCATTCATGTGGTTGTCGACATGCAACACATGAGGATCATCGAATTCGAGGATCGCAAACTCATACCGCTTCCTCCGCCAGATCCTCTTCGGAACTACACAGCAGCTAATTCACGCGGTGGAGTTGATAGAACAGATTTAAAGCCTCTGCAAATCATCCAACCCGAGGGACCCAGCTTTCGAGTGAAAGGTTATGCAGTGGAATGGCAAAAGGTGTAGTATGGATTGTCGTACATCTTCACGATTTCTCAACGTATGGTTCAATGACACTGACAAGCATTTGGAATGTATGCAGTGGAGCTTTCGGATTGGATTCACACCCAGAGAGGGCCTTGTGATTCACTGTGTCGCATACGATGATGGAAGTAGAGGCCGAAGATCAGTCGCGCATAGACTGAGCTTCGTTGAGATGGTTGTGCCTTATGGCGATCCGCAAGAGCCTCATTATAGAAAAAACGCATTCGATGCTGGGGAGGATGGGCTTGGCAAAAATGCCCATTCCTTAAAGCGGGTCGGTGCTTTCTTCACGATCAGTAGATTCTTCGCATTCATCTCAAATTAATTACGTTCGTTGACTGAGGCGTCAATGAAACAATTGGTGGCTTATGCAGGGATGCGATTGCCTTGGACTCATCAAGTACTTCGATGCACACTTTACAAATTTCAACGGTGGTGTAGAAACCATTGAGAATTGTGTTTGCCTGCATGAAGAAGACTTTGGGATATTGTGGAAACATCAGGATTGGCGAAGCGGTCATGCGGAAGTACGGCGTTCGAGACGCCTAAGTGCATCGTTTTTCTGCACAGTTGCGAACTATGAGTATGGCTTCTTCTGGCACTTTTATCAGGTGAACATCCGTTTTCATCTAGTTGATATAACTTGAAATTTAACACTGCAAGATATGATGGAAGCTGACAGTACACCATTATCCTGAAAGCTGATGCCAGGACGGAAAGATAGAAGCCGAAGTTAAGCTGACTGGGATTCTTAGCCTGGGTGCACTTTCTCCTGATGAGTCGAGAAAGTACGGCACCGTTATAGCCCCTGGACTATATGCTCCCATCCATCAGCATTTCTTCGTCGCTCGGCTCAATATGGCCGTTGACAGCAAACCCGGTGAATCATGCAATCAGGTATCGTGTCACATCTATATAGATGCCGCTTGGGACTCCCAATTTCCTGACGTTGATGAGAATGTTTCAGGTGGTTGAGGTGGATGTGAAGGTAGAAAAGCCTGGTCCTGGGAATATTCATAATAATGCTTTCTATGCAGAGTCAACTCTATTGGAATCCGAACTGAAGGCCATGCGAGATTGCAATCCTCTTTCTGCGAGACATTGGATTGTTAGTAATCCCACTCTCACGCTATATACGACTGCTCTCTGCGAATATGCACACACTGACCCTTATCTTTGTTTACGTTGCGGGGGGCGCAGGTGAGAAATACTCGGTCAGTCAACCGGACGGGTCAATTAACAGGATACAAGCTCGTGCCAGGCTCAAATTGTCTGCCACTTGCTGGTCAGGAGGCCAAGTTCCTTAGAAGAGCTGCATTCCTAAAGCACAATCTCTGGGTTACTCAGTATGATAAAGATGAAATATTTCCTGCCGGGGAGTTCCCTAACCAAAATCCGCGAGTTGGCGAGGGCCTTCCGACCTGGGTCCAGAAGGACAGAAAGTTGGAGGAGACAGACGTTGTACTCTGGTAAACATTCGTTCATTCGATCCTTTGTCGTTCAATTGGTGATCCTGAACTTCAGCATATCTTACTCTATAATTTTCTAACAATGAAACAAATTGAAATAACAATCTATGTGACCCCCTTTCGCGTGCTGGTGGTGACCTGCAGGTATATCTTCGGAGTCACGCACATCCCAAGGTTAGAGGACTGGCCTGTGATGCCTGTGGAGCGCATTGGCTTCACTCTGATGGTAACATAACTCGTATTTGTATGTTTGTTATCAGTGTAGCTACTGTTGTTAATGTTAATGTTATGTTTTTCTGAAGGAAGTTTGATTATCGAGATCTCCTCTTCGCAGTTAGCTTGAATTTAAATGGAAGAACAATGGAAGCTGGGCATAGCACCCACAGGACCCTCCCAATCCCACAAAATATGCGTTAGATGCTTATAACTAGGAGGATATAGAGATGGAAGGCCAGTTAACGTAGACACTAGAAAAGGACAGTCCTAACGATATAGATGCTTATAACTACTAGCATATAGAAATGGAAAGCCAGTTAAGGTCGACACTAGAAAAGGACAGTTCTTAGGAGTGACCTGATGGCCCCACGGTCCACCGACTGACCCAACCCAACTGGTGATGGGTATCTCGCTGTGGCCCCCAGCCTCCAGGGGTTGAACCCCCACCTCCAGCCTTGAGAGGCGAAGGGCGCAACCAACTGGGCTGATGAGCACGGAATTATTTTTTTCTTATAAATTAAAAATAATAGTAATTATCTTATTATTATTATTACTACTACTACGAATATGACTATTACCACCATTACTAAAACTAGTTTTTCTATCACTGGCACTGTCAACTCCTGTTGTTTCTGTCGCTGTTGTTTAGGCTTTTGTTTTATTGGTAGATTCATTGTTATTTGTATTACTGCTGCTGTTGGGTCTGAGGTACAGCTGGTAGAAGTTCTGTACTCTTCTAATACCAATTCTGCAGCGGTTTCCTAAGGAAAGCAATGAACTTATAAATGTCTAAGGGAATTCAATGACCCTTAAGTCTTCTTGTTCCCTTCGTGGCACAATTGTGCGCCGTCAAAGATATGGTATGTTCCTTCTTCTGTGTAAGGATGATTTACTGAAGGACTTGTGGTTTCATGTGCAGCCCCATGGTTTCTTCAATTGTTCGCCGGCGGTGGATGTTCCTCCAAGCTACCCTTCCGCAGATGGAACCAATAAGAATTGTTCAAGTGAATGCCACTTACAGTCCAAGCTTTAGAACAACGTTGCTGATACAAAATGTGATTTGTAATAGTGTTAATTACTTGATTGCCCTCAATTTATGTACAGCTACCCATATATATATATATATATAGCCAAGAGCTTCAATGTCATTCCACACTGTATATCTTACCCAAACAAGGCCACAGGTCCGCAGATATCTTTCTAGATTGTATAATTTCCACTTGTTTGTAATCTTAGCCGTGCCAACCTTCTTGAATAGAATAAACGGAAAGTCGCTGAGCATTTCCAGCGTGACTTAATATTATAATTTCCTGACACGAAACATGCACTTCAATGGGGTAGTTCTCTGAGGTAGAAGAAAACATGCATTTGGGGAATATGGATGGACAAACCTCATTTATTTTCCGCCAGTATGTGGGAGATCGTACATTCAACTTGTGTATGTCGGGCACCCTTTCTCATTTTCGTGCCATTGCCTCTCGAAAGGGCAATACTCGCGATAAAACATAGATGGGATAGCTATAGGGCCTCTAAGGTTAGGGAGCAGAAAGGATACTGCTAGACATATTGTAAACTAGAAGAGTAACATAGACATCATTGTGAAGTTCCATGGATCGTGAGGAAATTGTCTCAGGATGGCGGGTATCGGATTCAAGCTTCTGCACAATCTCTTCTGCATGTTTCTTTCGTTTCTTACTTAGTTTGTCTACATTTCTTCTCCTCTTGTGAAGTGTAACTTTATTAGGGTGGGTTCAGATAGGGCGGCACAAGTTTGCTGAGTCATATCATGTGTCGTCGGGTTCAGTTTACATCGAGTGGCAGTAGACTCTGGATTTCAAATTCTCAAGTTATTTTATTGGTTGAACAATTTAAAGAACCAACCAAAAACTATTGTCAAAGCGGCACATATTTGTTCCAAGGGGAGAGGTTGGCTCAAGAAAAGGTGGGCCCAGAATTCTTTTCTTTTTTGAAAGCAAATCAGATTGTGCCATATGGAAGTGCTCATTGTGCCGCCAGGCAATGTGAACCTACTGTTAGCACATCAAGGCTACCCCATATTTGAATTGTTAGAAGTTTTAGAAGTGTTAAAACGCTTCGTTCTAACTATCAGAAGAGCGTAAACCGACCTAAGTGGGTTCTTGGGAGTGGTAGGGGTCTGTTAGACAGAGGCCCTATACTTAGTTCCCAAAATAACTGATATCTATTGTCCTTAAACAATGTCGACACAGTTTTAGCTCAGTTACCCGTAGCAACTAGACTATACCAAACTTATCGGTACCTTGGTTCCGAATTACTTCAAACTAACATCCTACTGTAACAGTACAGTAACCCATCCTTCATCGAGGCAATGGCTACAGTCAAGCAACCGAATCACAGAAGGTATCTACGGGTTCACTTACAGTATGAGGACTCTCACACACTGGAATTACCCTTAATCCTAGGTAATTTCTCACCGTACAAGTGCAGATCGAGATCAGTACTACTTCTGCACAATGCTCTAAGGAAGATCACTACAGTCACACAGACTTAGTAGTTCAACAAGGAGAAGAACAATACGTCTTACAACTTAGCAGGACAATTCATCATAACGATCCACAGTAACTCTTCCAGGAAATGATTCAACATCTTACTGACTGGACTAAATTCGCCGAGTAATCGAGATTGACAAACAACAATACAGAACACCACAGAGTACGTAGAACTCAAACAAGAAGTACTACCGCAACACTTAAGATTCGCTGCGCAAACTCAATCAAGAAGAATAACACAGCTACACACGACGACCCAGAGTACTCAGAAACTAAACAACACACACTGCTGCAACATTCAAACAAACAACCAGAACAGTCTGGCGATAATGCAACAATACACCCGAATCCCCACACTTTGGAGCACTTCTTTTCATTGCTTTATAAAGATTTACAAATATGCACGTAACTACTTTTCACACGTGTCTTACAAAGATTTTCGTTACATTTGTCCCACTCCGTTGGCCGACTAACAGAATCATTGGATGATATGTAAGGGTGGTTTCACAATGAGTGGCGACACTCCTTTTGAAGATGAAAGATGCAACAATAAGCTATTGTCATTTGACATCTCTTATTCACATGAGTGGTGATGGCACACATGCTTTCATGCCACTTCTTGAAACACTTGAGATGAAAGTGTTTTGGTATCTCTTCAACTACAGCTAGGAGCGGTGGAACATAGCTTCTAATGTATGTTTCACTCTTATTTCATTTTCACTGTGGGTCGCAGCACACTTTGCTTTTGGTTCATGTTCCACCCATATTAAGTGTGTCAAAAGGTTGAAGGCAGCACTACAATTTTGACACAGTTCCACTTGAACTCACCCTTACAAAATAAAACTATATCTGCCCAAATCTGTAGCGAATGAAGGTTATATTTGGAAGCGTTATGTGAAAAAGGGTAAAGTAATGAAGGCACTACTCTCTCAGGTGAAATTTAAACCTACATCTACAAATTAAGTGAGAGAAAAAGAAAAGAAGGCACGCTGAACACGTAGCTCATGTAGCATTATTTACCCCTGCAACTCGAGAGAAAGATGCTCCTAAAGCTTTTTTATATATATATAAAAATAATAAACATAAGGACACTCGAGAGAAAGATGCTCCTAAAGCTTTTTTATATATGAAAAAAAAAATTAAACATAAGGACTTATAGAAAGAGACTAAATTTTTTTGACAGCATCTTCTACAAAGTAAAAGTATTGTGCGGATTGGAAGAAGAAGAAGTCAACCAAAGAGAACAAGAAGAAATTTGATGGCAGCAGGAAGAGACTTGCCGATGGGAAAAAGTTGAGCAGCCTCAAACAAAAAGCAACCATCAAACAATGGGTAGAAGTCTGACACATATGGATCAACAGACCTAGATGCAGAAATGTAAAGAACCAAATGAAGGGTCAAATAGAATTTCTTACATTCAATACTCAACTAAGAGACCCATGGTGTAAGGATCAAGGCACAATTTAGTTGCCTTCATTGACTTGCTCATCCACGGTGAATCCTTGGTTCATGAAGGACTATCGGATGACAACAAGTAGTGTTGTTAATGCTGCCCACATGTTGACCATCTGCTCCTTAGAGATGTAAGAGGAGGAAAATAATGCTCGAGGAAGAGAAACAGAAAATCAACGATTAACTTCATAAACTAATCAACTTAAATAGTTTATCCAAGAATTTGAAGACAACTTGGCCGAAAGGACCGATATTTTAGAGGAATAGGTACATGCTATGTAGAGGGCCATAGTTAGTTTAGAAGCTCGATTGCAAAAAGTGAGGAGCAATCGCAGAATAAGAAGGATCAAATGAAATGAGTTCAAGCTGATAGCTGCAAAGTGAAGAATAAAGCCAATGAGTTGCAAGCAAAAAAAGCATGTCTTACTGTTCAAATTTTGTCCTTAATTGATAATTTACAAGATGCAAAATAGATTGTTGTAGAAAGTCTACTATTTTGCGAGATTGAGAGATTTAGATTTTAGAACATATTAAGAATTTAGACTGAATTGAAAAAGTCTATTGAAGCCAAGGATTTGGATTAAATGCAGAAAGATGAGTAATCTCAATTGTTCCGGTCACATCTTGTGGAAGGTGCCATGGTGAGTTATAACTTTCTCAGGGTACATAGATTGCTCAAACAAAGAATTCTAGTCTTTAGTTGAGATAGTTCTCCATAGTTCAGCTCTATGTTTTTTTGGCAAATTTCTGTATGATTAAAATAGAATTGTGCATCCACCTTCACAAGGGGATGAAGATTTGTAAATGGTAGATTGTGGTCTCTGTCCATCATGCATGCGAGTGTTAGTAGGCGGTGTGACCCTTGTAATTTCCAAAATTACAATTTACACTCTTTATGTCCTTATTTTGTGAAATAGCTAATGCGAGTGTTAGTAGGTGGTGTGACCCTTGTAATTTCCAAAATTACAATTTACACTCTTTATGTCCTTATTTTGTGAAATAGCTAAAAATGATTCATGTGAGATAGATCAATCAAACTCAACAATTATTCATTCATTTCACTATATTGAGGCATATCGAAAGGATGAAGAGTCAGAGAGAAGATAAGATTTTCGATTTACGTATGCAAGAGAGTGTGTTGATTCATATAACTCTAACTTGAATAATGAAAAAACTCTATCTCTCTGTGTTGTAACTTGTTGTGTACTATCTCTTGTATATTGAGTAGTAAAGAGAAATGAAGATGACAACAAGCCAAAGCCATTGTTGATTTAACTTTTGGGACCCACTTTGAGCTTCAAGTGATTTGGGATTTTCAATCCAAGCACAAATTTTATCTTGAAATCTATGGCTTGTTTCATAAAGTCAATCGGTCAATTGTGTACTTCATGTTATATGCCATCATGCATTGCTCTACATATAGGTAGTAATGCACTATGTAAGCAATAGCCACCCTTGTCTAGGTGCCCACATAAGGGCACATGTCTTCATGGAAAATTTACTTTGTGTTTTGCTTCAAACTAGATACGGAGTTCAACTTGCATGCTTCTACCTTGTATTCTACGATCTTCCATTATCTAGATCACCAATGAGCTCTCCTTCACAAACGAATGAGTAGAAAATGCCACTTTGCTTCTTGTAAGAAAATTTTCAATTTCTAATGTATATGTTCTCCTTTATTCTAGTGAAATAATCCCTCTTATAACTTTTGTATATGGTATGTGAGCTTAAATGTCTTTGTAGGTAAAAAGAGTTTCTTGTTGAACTTGTGAGTACATTAGTTTGGTGATCATGTGATGGATTTATCATCCTCATCTATCGTTGTTTGTTCATTTAGTAATGGTTTTGTTGTGACAATTTGCAATCATCCACTTAGATCCATTGAAGGGAAGGTTGATGTAAAATTGTGCATGTTATGGAAGTTCAACATTTCAACAATTTTGGAATTTCATGAACTTTTGGCAATCATAGGACTTACAAGATTTAACCTAGAGCTTGTTCAATATATATTGGAAATATGAGACCAAGAATCACAACACAATTCAAAATCTTGAGAATCGATTGGCAAACAAAAAGCACAAAATTGGAGAAGATTGAAGTCTTTATCAAGTGGATACAATATTTATAAGATAAATAGAATGCTTCTCATGGTGACATAACACATAAGAACTATATTGAAGGTGTGGTCAAATTTTTCTAGAAAAATATGATGGATTAGTGATAGTTCTCAAAAGCTAAATTAGAGCCATCCCTCTTACTTTTGAAGAATTATTTGCAATGTTGTTAGAAGAGAAAATGCATCCAAAGAATCATCCATGTTCAAAGTAATAGAAAGAGGAAAGACTTTTATGATAGCCCAAAGAAGAAACTAGAGTGTTGGGGTTCGTGGGTTGGGAATGCACACAAATAGCATGAGGAAGAAGAAGAAGAAGAAGAAGCTTATGAGCAGAACATAGAGAGTTTTAATAAGTGTAGGATGTACAAAGATAAGTACTCCTTTAGGGTCGTGGGAGTATATAGAAAACATGTAAAAAACCTCCTAAAGAGGGAAAATTTGCCTTGGAAATCCTAATTGTGATCACACATTCCACTAACAAAATATACTAATAAACCCCTTAGAATTGATGAAAAACAGAGTGCCAAATAATATGAAGTAAGTTCAATCCACATAAGGAACTCAGCACAAAGCTTTGTGAAAAACTTTGAACTTCTCCAGGAGGTAGAGCCTTTGTAAAAAGGTTTGTAACATTATCTTGTGTGGGCACATATGCAAAACTTATCTATGTAGCAAAAAGTCTCTTTTCGACATAATTATAGTGCACCTAGATGTGCTTAGTGGGAGCATGGAACACTCGATTCCTCACAATTGCCAATGTGTTCAAACTATCAATAAATATCGTGGTGGTAGAGGTTTCATCAACACCCAAGTCATCCATGAGGTGTGTGCACCACATGCACTCTACAACAGTTGCAAAAACTGGCCTTATACTCAACCTCACAAAAAGAAGTATATATAGTAGGCTACTTCTTGCTCAATCAAGATATGCATGAGCTATCAAGAATGAAGAAAAGATACTTGTAGACACATAATTTTCATAACCACATGCCCAATTTGAGTAACAAAAAGCATGCAAATTTGATTTTCTTGACTCCCTCTTCACATATAGCATTTATTGTTGGGGATGTGTTGTTCAAGGTCTCTATTCAAGCTCGAAGCTTCGGAGAGTTGGTAAGTCTACTTTGTTGTAGGTGTTGGTTTCTTCTATTGAATTTTTGGAGAGTTTTTTGCACATTTTCATAATCATCTTCATGATCTACGTAGTGTTTACTCATGGGGCGAGAGGTAGAAGATCTGTATATGTGCATACCATCATCATCTCGATTTTAGGGTTCACTCTCTACTTTTTTTAGGTAGTTTAGCCATTCTTAGTAGAGATTCATCTTTAAGAAAAAAGGGAAGTTTTGAGGCATATTGCATAATAGAAAATGTATTGTATTTGTAGGTCCACATAGTCCATCGAGTTTGACTATCCATGCATTCATGAATGCTTGTGAAGCACTCTACATGTGAACTTTGGAGGCTTTGATGTGTGAGGTTAGGAGAGGCTTAAGGTAGAAGTGAAACCAAGAGAGAGGAGAGAGTCCACTTCTTCAACCTTTAGATAGAAATTTGAGGGCTCCAATAGAGTGGAAAGTCATTGATTTGGATCATATTTATCTTTTTTGAGTGTGTGAAGAAAGAGAGCACAAACAATCATCCTTGGAGATTGAAGAGATAGAGATTCAATGCATTACAATTAGTCTTTGCAAATTCATTGTCTGAATGTAAGGGGATCCCTGAGAGGCCTTAGTGTCATTGCCTGGGGGGGGGTGAATAAAGATAGGGTGAATTAGATTTTTTGTGGCTTTAGAACATTAAATGGAGAGAGGGATAGACGACCTATTTGTTGGGTAGCATCATAAAAAGGGTGGCATTTGAGTGGTAATGGTGAGATCTTCTACAGTAATTCTCCATCAATAAGCAAGAGTTTTGGGCATTGCTTGAGGGTGGGGGAACATCTATGATGTCATCAATTATGTGAAGACTTAGTTGAAAGTTCAAAATTCAAAAAAGACCTTAAGTGTAAGATCTCAATTGCCCTAGTAGGAAGGAAAATATTCCGAGTGCAAGATAAGTAATGTATAAGAAAATTTCCAAGTGCAATTCCAAGACTATTTACAAACTCAAGCTCAAGTAAAAGAAGTAAAAAATATTAAAAAACCCTTCATTTGCACAAGGATGATCGCTCTAACAAAGCAAACACTTGCATGTAGACTTGGGATTTGGTGTGCCATATGGTATTGGTATTGCTTGTAGAACTTAAGGTGATAAAAAGGGAATGACCTTGGGATATTTGATGATTTGTGGTGTTGGAACACCATATTTTGGTAGGATTAGGCCCCGGGACACCCTCCAAGTGTAAGATAAACTTAGTTTTAAACATATCCTTAGGAGCAAGATGTAACATTGTTTATAAGCATAAATACAATCCATAGGGTGCCGAAAAGAGCCCAAAAACTTACCTTTTCACACAAGTGATTGTTATGTGCCAAGAAATTGCCTACATGCATAGTAGGATATTTGAGAGCCATTTGTTGTGTGTACAACTCTTGGACCATAGCAGAGCTAGGGAGGATTTTTCACTTGAGGTGGTGAGGAGTCTAGTCACAAAAAAAATTGGCTTTGAGTACTTCATGTCCTAGGGTCATTCACCTAATGCAAGGATAGCTTAATGTTAGGAATAATTTTAATTTCAAGATCAAAGAGCATTGTCAAGTTCAAGAACAAACAAAGGGAGCCAAAATGTTAGAGAAACACCACAAATTACACAAAAGTGATTGCTCTAGCAGATCAATTTCTTGTGTGCATAACAAAGCATTGGGGTGTGGAGAGGTAACATTGGAGCATTCAAACCATAGGGGGAAACTATAGAAATTATTGCAAGACATTAGGGAACAAGTGAGACTATATTCTAACCCTTGATTGTTGTAAGATCCAAAGCCATCGTCCATTTGCAAAGCTAGGATTTTAGGTTTCCTATGTGTGCCACCACATGGAAAGATATTAGATGAAGAGCATCTTGAATCAACTCAAATACAGTAAGAAAGGACCAATTTGCAAAATCCCAATTGCTCTAGTTGTTGGAGACTAAACATCAAGGTTTTCGAGTATTCTTATGGGCAATTAAGATCTAGACAATGGATGGAGAAAGGATAATGAACTAAAGACATTTGACACTCCAATTTAGCAAAAGATAATCCATCTCATTGCCCTAGATATTTGAAGGAAGCCTTCATGGGGGGTGTATTCGGGTGGTTTAAGACCCAAGGAGAAAACTACTAGCAGCCAAAAGTGACCAACAGGATAGAACATTCCCAAAGGGAGTGAAAACTCTAAGGAAAAACCTTTGATACAATAGAATGATTGCCCTAGGAGAAAAATCACTCTATGGAACTATAAGCCTAGGTTGTCGTAGCCCGCATGCAAACACAATTAATAAATGTCAAAATTTGTGCAAAAAATAATGGGTGGTATGAAGACCATACACGACAAGATGGAAGTACACACACCTACAACAAGAGAGAGACAAGCACACACATAGGTACATACCTGCATGACACACACACTCATGAGTAGACAAGAGAAAATGTGCTCCAAGAAGCTCTTGCATTGCTCAAGAAAAGAGTACAAGGACCATACAAGTTTTAGACTCAAACAAGTTATCCTTTACAAATGAGAGCTCTTTCACTTTTATAGTTTCTAGAAGAGCTTTCTCCACATTGTAGTGTTTGGCCTATCTTTAAAAATAGTGTCTAGAAGCTATTCAAAGATTGAAATGATATGAAAAAATTACCAGATTTGGTGCAGATTTTCTAGTCATGCCAATGAAGCTCAAGTACTATTTGAATTTTACCATGATTATTGCTAAAAATAGGTTTTTATGCCAAAGATGGGCATTTCTACAAGTATTTGGGGTTAAAAATGGGAAGTGACCTATTCTAAGGGTAATTTGAGACACGAAAAATTGATAGCCTCTTTCATTCTTTGCTTTGATGCTTATACTACCCTTTACCATCTTTTTGGTCCTTTCACTGAGCATTGACAACTTTGATTGGCAATTTTTTAGGCCCACTTATGGGCTCCCTTCAATACTCCTCCCTCTGTGCTTTTTATCGCCCATGATAGATGTCTTTGTGGCATCTAAGATGAACATCAGTGTTGATGCACATATTTCAAGTGTCAGATATTGGCATAGTAGTATAGTATTTGGCATATGCAAAACCTCTTAAATAGGTAGATTGCACCTTTTTGGATACTTTTTTTTATTTTTTGCATATCTTTTATGTGCACCCTTGAAATACCTTGAAATAAATTACATGCCAAAAGCAGAAAGGGTTGCAGAATGAGAGTGTGGGTGAGTGAGTTGTGACCATTCAAAAATAAAATAATATGGATGGAGAAAATAAAAGTAAGCTGGATTAGGATTGAAGGGTTGTAAATGTAGTGATAAATAAAAAGAAAATAGAGCTATTTCCACAATCTGAAATTAAAAAGAATGTATTATTAAAGGTGGATTGTGGAAGTATTCATAGCGGGAATACCTAGTGTGGTGCATGGGTACCACGCAATAGTATCTCATGCACAACCTTGTAGGGTGGCTATTTGAATGCAAATTTAGGTGCATTTATTGAAAAATATGTGAAAGATGTGGGTCTTGGCCAATGTGCCCAAGGGTTATCTGATGATGAAGATGCCTAAGCTATAGTTTTCTTTTACTAGCTTTAGTAGTCATATGATACAAAAGATAGGGTATATTACACGTGACAATGTACGGCTCCCCCCCACCTGCTGGTTGTAGGTTGGAATGTAGAGACCATTATACCTATGAATGAAAAGCCCATATTTTATGAACACAGTTGTAATGTTCATCTTGAGATTGCATTGCATGATATTCTACGATAAGACCCATGGATTGTGTCAGTGGGCATGTTTGTGAGAAGTAGATTCATAAAACACCAAGGTCACTAAATACATGTTGAAGAGGATTGTTTGAATGTTCAAAAGATGGACCCTTGATAGGCCATATTCTTGCAAAATCCATTACTCCATGAAAAGCAAAGTGACTGCCTTTCCTTAGTGGGCCTAATTGTCTTGTAGATAACATGTATTATCTAAAGAGGAGTTTTGTCAATTGCACTTATCATTATGCATTTGAATTTGGCTAAGCTATCTTGTTGAAATCATTATGCCACTTCCCTTGTAGCTTGTGCATTCTTAGATGTGAGCATTACTTGAAAGAAAACATGAGTAGGAAAACGAAGTATAATAGGTTAGATGTATCCTCACATTACAAGGTATCACTCTTGTGCATGGGATTTGAACAAACATGTCTCATGCAAGGCCATGTAATTTGGCCCTTTAGTTGATGCATACTTGAAGTGGAATAGATCTCATATGGTGTGAAAGATAGGGATGTGCATGAAGCACATGGTTAGTGCACGAAGAGGTATCTCCTTCTTGATAAATGAGCTCTATGTGCCTAAGTTCATATAGCATTGAACTTGAAGCACTTTTTTACATGTGCATTTTTCTTTAGCTTGATTAACAAGTGTTGGCTTGGGTATTTCTACAATGTTAGAGGTAAGGTCAATAATCTTTGGCGTCTCATGAGGAATCAAGCCATTAAGTGAGGAAGAAATAAATACTAGTACCATGAGAATTTTTCCTTTACACTTACCATTGGCTAGGTGGAGACCTATTGAATTGTTCCATAAGCAATCTTGTCCTAGTACAACCTATTTAATTAGATCATCATCCGTGTAGATTAGACAATATTGCGACCTTGCAAGAATGCATGGGAATTGTAACTTCTCCAATGTCACAGTCTCAGAATCACATGAAATTCAGTGAGCATAGCCTTGTCGTGCTAAAATGGTGATCTGAGCTCGTTTCGGCCTCCGAATGCACTATCGCAATGCTTGTGTAGGCTATTTTGTATTTTTTTGCCAAAGATATATACAAGTTTTGGCTCGCTAGTATAAGCATCTCGAAGTCTGCGATAAACTCATCAGGTACTTTTGTTCAACTTTTTCAGATACAATCATTTTTTTGCATGAGGGTATTTTAGTCAGTGGTCATGGCTGAAAGCAGTGATGTATTTCATATGTTGGCTATTGAGGATAAGTTGGATGGTATGAATTACCCATTGTGGGCTTATATGATGCGTCATGTATTGGTCACAAAAAGACTATGGAATATTGTGCAAGGTATTGAAAAATGTCCTATTACACCTGCAAATAGAGGTACTGAAGCTGATGCAAACAATGTTGAAGATGACAATATTCTTCATGTTCATGTTTATGATACAATTTCTGGTGCACCTACTACAGAGAAAATTTTTTGGGATGGTAGAGATGCTCAGGCACATGCATTGATAGCCCTATTTGATAAACATGTCATTATTCCTCACATTTGCTCTTGTAGAATAGTTAACGATGCTGATGGAGAGTGTTAATCTCCAAAAGAAGAAGCTACTCTTGAAGTTAGAGCACCTCTATATGAAGAGTAACTCAAAACCTTTACCAATTTAGAGGATCAATTATCAATTATGAAAATTTTGGATAAACTGTGAAGAAGATGACTAAGTCTGCTGCACATAACTCACTCATTGACTTATCAAATGTGTAAAGTTTTTAATAAAACTTTGCACAAGGTGTCGTCTATAGTTTCCGCACCTCCTCCAAGTTAAATCACTCCAAAAGATTTAGTAGATCTTGAGAAATGATCTTAACAAGTCACCTATGTCTAAAACTGTAGTTCTTTATAGTCGACTTTGACACCTCTAACTTCTTAAGCTTGGTTCTCTCAAATTAGAACCCGTTTAATCAAATGCTTTTAGTCATAGGTAGTTTACCTTCCAACTTAAAGAATGACTGCTTGCTTGCTCAAAACTTTACACTGTGGAAGGAGAACTAACCAAAACATTAGCATCGAATTTTGCACCTCCTACAACTTCTCTTCTTTTCATTTACACATGTAAATGTTCCTACACTCAATTCTCTCGACCTGATCACAGTTAGAAGCTGAAAATTTGTACAGAGGTCAATCAACTATAGACTTAGACTTGTACAAAAACATTTCACAAAAGATTCAACACAGAAGGAGAACTCTCAGAAATATCGGGCACAACTTTTCTTCATTTCTCGAAAACTTTACATCTGAGTGTTGAGAGAGATCTTAATCACTTCTAAAGTGTCTAATGACTCATACAACATCTAATTTCTCAATTCACATGCTCTCTCATATTTGCCCCGACATTTTTACTTGTATATATAGGCAAATATGTAAAATCTCATAACCATACAAAAGTATAAGTGAGCTATCTCTGAATTAATGTACATATGTATACACATCTTCATCCTTTGAACATATGCTTCATATCTTGATCTCTTCTTCAGTCCTTGACTTCAAACCTTCATCAAAACTTCAATTGTTGATTGCCCTACACCAACAGCTCCCCCTCAATCATCAATTGAGGTTTTCTCTATCTTCTTTATGCCTTCCATGTCTTTGAATCTCTGTAGCTTTGGTCCATCCAAGCTCTTTGTTAGCATATCAGCTATGTGATCTTTTGTTGAAGTATGTATTACTTCAATCTCCTTATCCATCACCTTCTCTCTTAGAAAGTGATACTGAATCTCAATATTTTTAGTCCTGGCATGAAAAACAGGATTAGCAGCTAAATACAATGAACTCATGTTATCTCCATGAATAGTGGGTGTACTCTCGATGATGTCAAAACTCTTCATAAGAGTCTTAAGCCATATCACTTCCTTTGCAGCTTCAACCATACCTTTGCACTCAGCCTCTGTGGATGATAAAGCAACTGTGTGTTGCTTCTTTGAACACCATGAAATTAACTTATCTCCCACATTACACAAGTATCCATAAGTTGATCTCCTATCATCAGGATTACCTGCCCAATCTGTATCACTATATATCTTGTTGTTTGTATCTGATGTTAATACAAACCTTCTTTGAGTGTACCCTTAATGTACCTCAACACTCTTTGTCCTACAACCCAATGTTCTTTTTCCTAGGACAATGCATGAATTGAGATAATACTCCAACTGCATATGATAAATCAGGCCTAGTTAATGTAGCATAGATCAGACTACCAACCAAACTTTGATATAGCTTCTTGTCCTTGAACTCTTCTCCTCCATATCTACCCAATTTGTGATTCACCTCCATTGGAGTAGGTGATACCCTGCAATCATTCATCTTAAACTTGATCAACAAGTTTTTCAAATACCTTTCTTGAGTTACATACACTCCATGTTGAGTATATGAAATCTCCATGCCCAAGAAATATGACAAATCTCCCAAGTTA
The DNA here is from genome assembly GCA_020310875.1 of Ceratopteris richardii. NCBI lineage: Eukaryota > Viridiplantae > Streptophyta > Polypodiopsida > Polypodiales > Pteridaceae > Ceratopteris > Ceratopteris richardii. The sequence continues at coordinate 189,534,108 of CM035407.1, forward strand.
CTGATCTTGAACTCTTTCTCCATTTGCTTCTTTAGGCTTTGAATTCCTTTCTCATATGTACCTGTAAGAATTATATCATCAACATATATGCACATGTAAATGAACCCATCATCACTTAATTTAACAATCAAGCTACTATCTGCTTTAGATACTTGAAAACCAAGTTCCTTCAAGAACTTCACAAGTCTATAATTCCATGCCCTTGGGGCGTGCTTCAAACCATACAAAGCTCTCTTGAGCTTACATACATAATCTGGATACCTTTTATCTCTGAATCCTTGTGGTTGCTCCATGAAAACATCATCTGAAATATAACCATTTAGAAAAGCATTCTTCCCATCTAGTTGACATAATTTCCAACATTTACATGCAGCAATAGCTATGAGAGTCCTAATGGTTGTCATTTTTTGCTACAGGACTATAGGTCTCATCATAATCTATACCATATATCTGAGCAAACCCTTTCATAACAAGTCTAGCTTTATACCTAGACACACTTCCATCTGCAAACCTCTTTGTCTTGTAGACCCATTTGCATCCAATGATATCCTGACTATTTGGTTTAGGAACCAAATCCCATGTCTGATTTTCCATCAATGCATCATACTCTTCCTGCATAGCTTTCTCCCAATTTTCCTTACCTTTTGCCTCTTCATATGTAGAAGGGTCTTCATCTGCCTTTATCATATAAGCATAATCTTTGGTAGCCACAAAAGAAGTGTCATAGCTATACCTTCTAGGTTGCCATTTATGTCTTGATGACCTTCTGAGTTCTCCACTCCTTGAGGTTTCTAGTTCATCACATTCTGGATCAAACCTTGGCACTTCTTCAACTTCAACCTGTACTTCATTGTTTTCCTCTTCATCAAATATATGAACCTTTGATTTACCTTTCTTTTGATTCACAATTTCTTCATCACCTGCATGAACATTAAGTATACGTGCATACCAAGTACCTTGCTCATCAAATGTAACATCCTTAGACACAAGGAATTGTTTTGTGGATGGACTCCACAACCTATATCCCATCTGCTTATCATCATATCCAATAAACACATATTTTTCATCTTTAGGTTCCAATTTATGCCTCAATTGAGATGCCACATATACATATGCCAAAAATCCAATTACTTTGCAATGATCTAGAGTAGGTCTCTTACCCCACCATGCCTCATATGGTATCATATCTTGCAAAGCTTTACATGGTAATCTATTGACCAAATATGTGGCTGTATTTACAGCCTCAACCCACAAGTAATTTGGGCAATTTTTCTCGTTCATCATGGATCTTGCAAAATCAACAACCTTGGGCTTAATGCATTATTGCTTAGGTCTTGAAGTTTGGCAAGAACCAGGGAAGATTTTCATCTCTCAACAAAAGTATGCAAGGCAGATATTGAAGACATTCGACATGGAGGATTGCAAGGAAATTTCTACACCTATGGAGGTCAACACAAAATTATCTATTGAAGATACTTCACCTCCAGTGGATATTGGAAGATATAGGAAATTAGTTGGAAGTCTCATCTACTAGTGCAATAACAGAGCAGACATCTCTTATGTTGTTGGAGTAGTAAGGAGGTTCTCTAATAAGCCTTGCCAAACTCATTGGAAGGCAAGCATGCAGATACTCAGGTATGTGAAAGGAACTACTGATTATAGTATTCTTTATGAAGAAGGATCATCTCTAGTCGGATACTGTGATTCAGATTGGGCAAGAGATATTGATACCAAAAAATCAATTTCTGGATATTTCTTTTCTTTAGGATCAGGGATTTTCTCTTGGATTAGTAAGAAGCAACCGACTATAGCATTATCTTCTACTGAAGCTGAGTACAAAGCTGCATGTGTTGTAGCATGTGAAGCAGTATGGTTGAGGAGGATCCTATGGCATATAGGAATACAAGGACAGGAGGCTACAGAGTTGAAGTGTGACAACCAAAGTTGCATGGCCATCGCCAAAAATCCTATTTTCCTTGCACGTACCAAGCACATAGAAATTCAGTATCACTATGTGCATGAGTTGATTGAGGATGGGGTCGTGGAGATAAGCTATTGTCCTACTGAAGAAAATGGAGCAGACATCTTCACCAAGGCTCTTGGGAGAGAGCAACTTCTTCGACACTTTCCAAAACTTGGGATAGGACCAAGGAGGTAGTTCACTATCGGGTGGACATTGAGGGGGGGTGTTAAATATGCTCAATACTCCACCCTCATGTGACCACAAATGATCCATGGTGCTCTAAGTTGTAAGGCCCCCATTATGAGGAGAAGCCATTATGAGAGCCTGGATATTTGTGGAACCCTAACTTCCAAGTTAGATGAGGTCTATGTGTGACCGTTGATGGTTGTAGATGATCTTTGTGAGCCTAGCCATTAGGTTAGGTAGGGCATAAACTTCCAAGCCATTGGGTTGCCATTTAAGGTGAAAATAAAGGCCCTGTGATGTCGCGCGGTTTCCCCATAGAACCTTAATGGGGGGAGTGCAGAGGGGGGCTTGCCCCCTTCTGCGGGGTCCGGGACTTCTAGTCATGGAGATATTGTCGGATCGTATATTTTACTGACTATTTTGTATCTCCCAACTACGTTTATCTATACAGAACCGCCTTGAAAAAGCTATATAAGCACGGCCCAGGTTGAGCTTTACATAGCATTGTGCACTAGTAAGCCCTTCATCTAGAGTCTGTCTAGATCGTCATCTAAGTTCCACAGTGGGAGCGCACGGGTGGACAACACCATCATTGTAACTGCATTACGCTCGATAATCTGAGAATTTGAGTTCTCTATCTCTCAGTCTGCGTTTATCTTTGTCTGATTTTTTTTTCTCTCAACTCTATCTACAAGTCTATTCCGTTGTGTTGTTATTTTCTTACAGGTACTCTATGTTCCAACAATCCCTAAAAATTTAATAAGTGTAGGGCAAATTGTTGAGGAGGGATATGAAGTCAGATTTACAAGTGATGGAGTTTATGTTGAAGATCCAAGTCAAGGATATAGAATATTGTTACAGGGAAAAAGGAAGGAAGATTAGTCACCCTTAAAGTCCAAGGTAATGTGGGACATGCATTGTTTACTTATGGAAGTCAAAATATATCTAAATTAGATCTATGGCACAAGAGGTTAGGACATTTTAATGAAAGGGGAATTAAAGAAATGTCAAAGAATGGTGCAGTGCTTTGTCTACCAAATATTGAAGGTCAACATATGATGTGAGGCTTGTCAGTTAGGTAAATCTCACAAGAAATCATACAATAAGCAAGGATACAAGTATTCAAATATGCTTGAATTGGTTCATACAGATGTGTGGGTTCCTTCAAAGGACTATAGCATAAATGGATCAAGGTATTATGTGCTATTTGTTGATGATGCAACCAGATGGATTACTCTATATGTGATCAAGGATAAATCTGAAGTGTTCGAGACATTTAAACACTATCATGCCTATGTAGAAAGAATTACAGGACAAAAGCTCAAGAGATTGAGATCAGATGGAGGGGGAGAATATTTTTCTAAAGAATTTGATGATTATATGTGGAATGCAGGTATCACAAGAGAAGAGACTTGCAGGTACTCCCCACAACAAAATGGAGTTGCAGAAAGAAGAAATAGAACTCTTGTAGAGTTTGCAAGATCAATGATGAAGGAAAAATGGTGTCCTAATTATATATGGGCAGAGGCAATTAATACTGCAACTTATCTTGTGAATAGGTTGCCTTGCAAAGCTTTGGAGGGAAGGACTCCTTATGAAGCATGGTGGGGTAAGAAACCTACTCTTGATCACTGTAAAAGAGAAGTGACTTGTTCATACTCCCCACAACAAAATGGAGTTGCAAAAAGAAGAAATAGAACTCTTGTAGAGTTTGCAAGATCAATGATGAAGGAAAAAAGGTGTCCTAATTATATATGGGCAGAGGCAATTAATGCTGCAACTTATCTTGTGAATAGGTTGCCTTGCAAAGCTTTGGAGGGAAGGACTCCTTATAAAGAATGGTGGGGTAAGAAACCTAATCTTGATCACTGTAAAATATTTGGATGTTTGGCATATGCTTATGTTCCATCTCAATTAAGACATAATCTAGAACTTAAAGCAGAAAAATATATGTTCATTGGGTATGATGATAAACAAATGAGATACAGTGTTACCGTTAGTGTCCATGTGAAAGGCCAAATTGATGGAGAGTATTAATCTCCAAAAGAACAAGTTACTCTTGTATTTAGAGCACATCTATAACAAGAATAACTCAAATCTTCACCAATTTTAGAAGATCAATACTCAATTGTCAAGTTTTTGAACAAACTGTGAAGAAGGAGAATACACAAAAAGTCTGCTGCACATAAATCACTCATTGCCTTATCAATTGTGTAAATTTTTTTATAAAACTTTGTATGAGGTGTCGCCTATAGATTGTGCACCTTCTCCAAGTTGAATCACTCCAAAAGATTCAGTAGAACTTGAGAAATGATCTCAACAACTCACCTATGTCTAAAACTGTTCTTCTGAGAAGTCGATTTAGACACCTACGACTTTAAACCTTTGGTTCTCTCATGCTTTTAGCCACAAGTAGCTTACCTTCCAACTTAAAGATTAAGTACTTGCTTGCTCAAAACTTTAAACTGTGGAAGGAGAATTGACCAAAACATTCGTATCAAATTTTGCGCCTCCTGCAACTTCACTTCTTCTCATTTACATATGTAAATGTTCCTACACTCAATTCTCTCAGCCTGATCACAATTGGAAGGTAAAAATTTGTACAGAGGTCGATTACCTATAGACTTAGACTTGTACAAAATCATTTCACAAAAGATCTAACACAGAAGGAGAAAACTCAGAAATATCGGGCGCAACATTTTCTTCATTTCTGAGAAAAATTACAACTGAGTGATGAGAGAGTCTTAACTCACTTCTAAGATGTCTAATGACACATACAACTTCTGATTACTCTATTCTCATGCTCTCTCATACTTGCACCGACATTTTCATAGTATATATATACAAAAAATTTACAACCTTATGACTTCTCAAAGATATAAGTGAACTATCTATACATATGTGTACACATCTTCCTCTTCTGAATGTATTCTTCTTCCATGCTTCACAACTTGAATCTTTCCTTCAAACCTTGACTTCAACTCTTCATCAAAACATCAATTGTTGATTGTCCTGCACCAACAGCTCCCCCTCAATCATCAATTGAGGTTTTCTCTATCTTCTTTATGCCTGCCATGTCTTTGAATCTCTGTAGCTTTGGTCCATCCAAGCTTTTGGTAAGCATATCAGCTATCTGATCTTTTGTTGAAGTATGTATGACTTCAATCTCTTTATCCATCACCTTCTCTCTCAGAAAGTGATACTGAATCTCAATGTGTTTAGTCCTTGCATGAAACACATGATTAGCAGCTAAATACAATGAACTCATGTTATCTCCATAAATGATAGGTGTACTCTATATGGTGTCAAAACTCTTCATGAGAGTCTTAAGCCATATCACTTCCTTTGCAGCTTCAACCATACCTTTGTACTCAGCTTCTGTAGATGATAAAGAAACTATGTGTTGCTTCTTTGAACATCAAGAGATCAACTTATCTCCCACATAACACAAGTATCCATATGTTGATCTTCTATCATCAGGATTACCTGCCCAATCTGCATCACTATATATTTTGATGTTTGTATCTGATGTAAAACCATAATACAAGCCCTCTTTGAGTGTACCCTTAATGTACCTCAACACTCTTTGACCTGCAATCCAATGTTCTTTCATAGGACAATGCATGAATTGAGTCAAAACTCCAACTGCATATGATAAGTCAGGCCTAGTTAATGTAACATAGATAAGACTACCAACCAAACTCTGGTATAGCTTCATATCCTTGAATTCTTCTCCACCATATCTGCTCAATTTGTGATTCACCTCCATTGGAGTAGGTGCTACCCTGCAATCATTCATTTTAAACTTGATTAACAAGTTTCTCAAATACCTTTCTTGAGTCACATACACTCCATGTTGAGTGTATGACATCTCCATGCCCAAGAAATATGACAAGTCTCCCAATTCACTGATTTTGAACTCTTTCTCCATTTGCTTCTTTAGGCTTTGAATGCCTTTCTCATCTGTACCTGTAAGAATTATATCATCAACATATATGCACATGTAAATGAACCCATCATCACTTGCTTTAACAAGCAAGCTACTATCTGCCTTAGATACTTGAAATCCAAGTTCTTTCAAGAACTTCACAAGTCTATAATTCCATGCCCTTGGGGCCTGCTTCAAACCATACAAAGCTCTCTTGAGCTTACATACATGATCTGGATGCCTTCCATCTCTGAATCCTTGAGGTTGCTCCATGAAAACATCATCTGAAATGTAACCATTTAAAAAAGCATTCTTCACATCGAATTGACATAATTTCCAACCTTTACATGCAGCAATGGCTATGAGTGTCCTGATGGTTGTCATCTTTGCCACAGGACTATAGGTCTCATCATAATCAATACCATATGTTTGAGCAAACCCTTTCACAACAAGGCTAGCTGTATACCTAGACACACTTCCATCTGCATACCTCTTAGTCTTGTAGACCCATTTGCATCCAATGATCTTCTGACTATTTGGTTTAGGAACCAAATCCCATGTCTAATTCTCCATTAATGCATCATATTCTTCCTACATAGCTTTCTCCCAATTTTCCTTACCTTTTGCCTCTTCATATGTGGAAGGGTCTTCATCTGCCTTTATCATGTAAGCATAATCTTTGGTAGCCAAAAAAGAAGTGTCATAGCTATACCTTGGAGGTTGCCACTTGTGTCTTGATGACCTTCTGAGTTCTCCACTCCTTGAGGTTTCTGGTTCTTCACACTCAGGATCAAATCTTGGCATTTCTTCAACTTCAACTTGCACTTCATTATTCTCCTCTTCATCAAATATCTGAACCTTTGATTTACCTTTCTTTTGACTCACAACTTCTTCATCGCCTATATTAATATTGATTGTACCTGCATACCAAGTACCTTGCTCATCAAATGTAACATCTTTTGATACAAGAAATTGTTTTGCGGATGGACTCCACAACCTATATCCCATCTACTTATCATCATAACCAATGAATACATACTTTTTAGCTTTAGGTTCTAACTTGTGTCTTAATTGTGATGGCACATATGCATATGCCAAACATCCAAATACTTTGCAATGATCCAAGGTAGGTCTCTTATCCCACCATGCCTCATATGGTGTCATACCCTGCAAAGCTTTACATGGTAGCCTATTGACCAAATAAGTAGTTGTATTTACAGCCTCAGCCCACAAATAATTTGGGCAATTTTTCTCCTTCATCATTGACCTTGCAAACTCAACAAGAGTTCTATTTCTTCTCTCTGCTACACCATTTTGTTGAGGAGAGTACCCGCAAGTGATTTCCCTTTTTATACCTGCATTCCACAAGTAATCACTGAACTCATTAGAGAAATACTCTCCCCCTCCATCTCACCTTAGTCTCTTCAATTTATGTCCTATAATTCTTTCTGCATACACATGATAATGTTTGAATGTATTGAATACCTCTGACTTATCTTTGATCACATAGATAGTGATCCATCTGGTAGCATCATCAACATAAATCACATAGTACCTTGAACCATTGATACTGAAATCCTTTGATGGTCCCCACACATCTGTGTGTACCAACTCAAGCTTCTCTGAATACATAAAACCATGCTTGGAATAAGATTGCTTATCAGCCTTACCTAATTGACATGCCTCACATCTGTATGTCATATGTTGACCTGCAACATTAGGCAATCCAAGCACTGAACCATTGTTAATATCTTTGATACCTCTTTCATTGAAGTGTCCAAGCCTCTTGTGCCAAAGGTCTAACTCAGAGATCTTATGTCCTCCATAAGTGAACAAGGCATGACCAACATTACCTTGAATATTCAATGTGAACAACCTTCCTTCTTTCTTCCTTGAAAAAAATTGTTTATACCCATTGCTAGGGTCTTCCACAAACACTCCTTCATTAGGGAATCTAACTTCATAACCTTTTTCAACAATTTGTCCTACACTTATGAGATTCTTAGGAATTGTAGGAACATACAAGACCTTACTCAAGAGAGTACTTCCATCCTTGGCCTTCACTGATCCAATTGACTTCACATTGTGCTTTGTATTGTCACCTGTTTGAACAAGATGATTAGATACCTTATTTTCCAAATCAGTCATCAATGCTATGTTACCACTTGGGTGATTGCTACACCCTGAGTCAATGTAGAAGACTCTTTGGTCTTCACTTTGCCTTTCACAAGTTGCATTCATTATCAATGTTGAATCCTCCTTCTGATCTGAAGCATAATTGTAGTAGGTATTATTGTATTGTTGACTTTGGAATCCTCTACCTGCATTTCTTCTAAAGTAACCCCTACTACCTCTTCCTCTAAAGTTACCTCTTTGATTTCTGCCACCTCTTCCTCTTGAATTAAAATTCTGATTATATCCACCATTACTCTGATTATTATGCCAACAATCATTAGCTAAGTGATTTGTCTTACCACAAATCTAGCAAGCTTTGACTCCATCTTTATTACTCCTGCCTCTTCCTCTACCTTTGTCACCTCCTCTTCCTCTTAGGAATTTGACTTGACTAGTTGTGCCTTCATCTTCATTTGCTTGTTGCTTCCCTTTGCTATTTTTCTTCTTATCCTTTGAGTACATTGCATGACCTGTACTCTTGTCACCTTCACCTTTGACATCCTGCTCAAAGGTTAACATATGTCCTAGCAACTGATTTAAGTCAGGAGTAAAATGATCAAGTGATAATTCAGTAGACAAAATGAATGGCTTCCATTTGTCATCACCTCTCAAACCTGTGAGGATTTGTCTTACCAATTTATCCTCCTCAATGTCTTCATCAACAGCTCCTAATGCATCTGCAATGTCCTTCATTCTAGTTACATAATCTGAGATGGATTGAGAGGTCTTCTTCTTGAATGTGGTAAATTCTACCCACAAGGATGCCTTCCTAGACTTTGTGGTATTTTGGAAATGCTCCTCCAAAGCATTCCATATATCACTTGCACTTTTTTGAATCACTCCAAAAGATTCAATAGAACTTGACAAATGATCTCAACAACTCACCTATGTCTAAAACTGTTCTTTTGAGAAGTCGATTTAGACACCTATGACTTTAAACCTTTGGTTCTTTCAATCTAGAACCCGTTTCTACAAATGCTTTTAGCCACAAGTAGCTTACCTTCCAACTTAAAGATTAAGTACTTGCTTGCTCAAAAGTTTAAACTGCGGAAGGAGAATTGACCAAAACATTCGTATCGAATTTTGCACCTCCTGCAACTTCACTTCTTCTCATTTACATATGTAAATGTTCCTACACTCAATTCTCTCAGCCTGATCACAATTGAAAGCTAAAAATTTGTACAGAGGTCGATTACCTATAGACTTAGACTTGCTCAAAAGCATTTCACAAAGGATCTAACAGAAGGAGAAAACTCGGAAATATCAGGCGCAACATTTTCTTCATTTCTGAGAAAAATTACAACTGAGTGATGAGAGAGTCTTAACTCACGTCTAAGATGTCTAATGACACATACAACTTCTGATTACTCTATTCTCATGCTCTCCCATACTTGGCCCGACATTTTCATAGTATATATATATACAAAAAATTTACAACCTTATGACTTCTCAAAGATATAAGTGAACTATCTGTACATATGTGTACACATCTTCCTCTTCTGAATATATTCTTCTTCCATGCTTCACAACTTGAATTTTTCCTTCAAAGCTTGACTTCAACTCTTCATCAAAACATCAATTGTTGATTGTCCTGCACCAACACAAATGGCCACCATACACTTCTTTGTACATGTTCTTTAATAAAACATATAGTGGCCTAGTCAGTCACAGACTGTAAGTTCGACCGCATTTGTAAGACCTAAGAAGTCTGTCTTCATGCTCCTTGTGTACTGTGTTTTCTGCATATTCTACAGCCTCTGTGCGGAGTACTGTGTGCGGCCTCAGGAGCTCGGTTTTCTACTCCGAGCATATCGTCGTGGAGCTCTCGAATAGGAGAGCACACTGTCGTGCATCGCCATCAAAAATACTTCATACAGGTTGTTGAGTCCATCCACAAAACAATTTCTTGTTTAAAGAGATGTTACATTTGATGAGCAAAGCACATGGTTTACATGATCAGATAATGTGTGTACAGATCTTGAAGAAATCAAAACGAAAGGGAAGTCAAAGATGAAGGTATATGAAGAAGATATTAATGATGATGTTTGTAGAAATGAAATGTAGGACAATTATGAAGATAGACCAAGGTTTGATCCAGAACAAAATGAAGAAGAAACTTCAAGAAGTGTAGAAATTAGAAGATCATCAAGAGATAGAAAACAACCTATCAAGTATAGTTATGATACCTCTTTCTTGACAACCAAAGATTATGCTTACATTGTGAAGATAGATGAAGATCCATCCACATATGATGAAGCTAAAGGAAAGGAAAATTTGGAAAAAGCAATGCAAGAAGAGTATGATGCTCTACTTGAGAATGAGACATGGGAATTGGTGCCAAGGCCAAAGAATCAAAAGGTGATTGGATGTAAGTGGGTGTACAAGACAAAGAGGTTTGCAGATGAAAAAGTGCCTAGATACAAGGCTAGACTTTTGGTCAAAGGATATGCCCAAACACATGGAGTGGATTATGATGAAACCTTTAGTCCAGTAGCCAAGATGTCTACAATCAGAACTATAATTGCAATTGCTACATGTAAAGGTTGGAAACTCTCTCAATTAGATGTAAAGAATGCATTTCTAAATGGATATATTGCAGATGAAGTATACATGGAGCAACCAGAGGGTTTCAAAGAGTCAAATGAATCAAATTATGTGTGCAAGCTTAAGAGAGCTCTGTATGGTCTAAAACAAGCTCCAAGAGCATGGAATTACAGATTGGTCAAGTTCTTGAATGAACTTGGATATCAAGCTTCAAAGGCAGATAGTAGTTTGCTAGTGAAAGCAAATGAAGATAGATACATTTATGTGTGTATTTATATTGATGAGATTATTGTCACATGTACAGATGCTCAAGGAATCAAGGAGCTAAAGATGCAAATGGAAAATGAGTTTAAGATAAGTGATTTGGAAAATTTGTCTTATTTTCTAGGGATGGAGATTATATACACTCAACATGGAGTGTATGTTACATAAGAAAGGTATCTGAAGAATCTTCTGATGAATTTTAACATGGAGAATTGTAAATCTTCAAACACACCATTGGAGGTTAACCATAAACTAAGCCGGTATGGAGGAGAAGAGTTCAAGGATATGAAGAAATATAAGAGTTTGGTAGGTAGTTTAATCTATGCTACCTTGACAAGACCAGATCTTTCATATGCAATTGGTGTCTTATCTCAATTGATGCATTGCCCAAAGCAAACTCATTGGGTTGCAACACAAAGAATGCTAAGATACATCAAAGGAACTATGAATGAAGGTATGTATTATGGATTTAATTTTGATACTAGAATCAAAGTGTTTAGTGATGCAGATTGGGCAAGTAATTCAGATGATAGAAGATCCACTCATTGTTATCTATGTTATGTTGGAGATAAGCTAATTTCTTGGTGTTCAAAGAAGCAACATACAGTTGCATTGTCATTTCTAGAAGCTAAATATAAAGGAATGGTGGAAGCTGCAAAGGAAGTAATTCGGTTGAAGACTTTATTAAAAATTCTAGGAATTGATCAAAGTACTCCAATCATATTTGGAGGCAACATGAGTTCATTATATTTGGCAGGTAATCCTGTTTTTCATGCGAGGACTAAACATATAGAGATTCGGTATCATTTCTTGAGAGAAAAAGTACTTGACAAAGAAATTGAAGTCATGTATACACCAACAAAAGAGCAAGTGGCAGATATGTTGACAAAAAGTCTGGATGGACCAGAGTTACAAAGGTTTAAAGAGATGGCAGGTATAAAGAAGGTGCAGGTAATCACAATTGATGATTGAGGGGGAGCTGTTTGAGCAAGACAATCATCAATGGATGATTACATGAAGACTAGGAATGAAGAAGTGAATGAAAGACTCAAGCTCAAAGCATGAAGTCAATTGAAGAATCAGGAACAAACATTTTGTACATTTATGTATAATACATTTGGAAAAACACTTAAAAAATACTTGATGTAGTGACGAGTTTATACTCACATGTATATATAAACTCATGTATAGTCGTGATATAGAATAGAGATGAAGAATAGATGAAAAATGAGTCAATAGATTTCAAGTTGTTCAAGAGATAAATGTGTGGAGAGTTTTCTCGTGAGTTAGCCACTGGTCTTTCCTAGAATTCTCTCAGCCTAATTATGTGGATCAAGAAATATTTTGTACAAATCTAATTCAAAAGCTAATCAAGCTAGGACCAAAGTTTGATGATCTAATTCTCTTCAGGTTGTGTGTATGACAAGTAGGAGCATTCATATGTAGAAGTCTGCAAGTGAAGTTCTCAGAATCGCACATTTTGCTGCTCAAAATTTGCTTGGATCTCAGTGCTCAGTGTTAAGTTTTTTATGTTTTAGATTCAAAATCTAAGTTAGAAGGTAAGGAAGCTTTGTTCAAAGGCATTTAGCAAAACGGGTTAGATTCTCAGAGAAATCAACTTAAGAAGTTGACCATGTTAAAGTCACTATTTTTGGAAGGCAGTTTGTGACACAGGTTTGATCTAAGTGGTCAAATTAGGAATCTAATAGTTCTTTTACAGAACTAATAGTCATTGTGATTGCACAAAGGGAGTATGAACATGTGTGTATCACTTGAATGATTAAAATCGAAGTCCTATGCAGAGATTGAAGTTCATTTTTGAAGCAGATTTTTGAAGCTAAAGAAAACTTCATACAGAGAAGTATTTCTTAATACATATGAGAGATAATATGAATTTTGTGTAAATTTTGGTTTATTCTTGATATAGAGGAGTTCTTAAATCAAGATAGATCAGACATTTGGAGAATTAAAGGTTTCTAGCACAAGCTATGTGGAATCAATCCACAAAATGAAGTAAGCCCAAAGCTTTGCGAAAAGCTTCAAAATTCTCCCTAGGTAGAGCCTTAATGAAAATGGCTACAATGTTCTCCTGCGTGGGCACATATGCGAAGCTGATCTCTCAAGCAGAGAACCTCTCCATGACATAATGATAATGCACCTCAATGTGCTTAGTCCAAGCTTGGAACACAGGGTTCCTCACAATTGCCAATGCACTCTAACTATTAGTGAAGATGGTGGTGGCTGATCTCTCTAGCAGAGAACCTCTCCCTGGCATAATGATAATGCACCTCAATGTGCTTAGTCCAAGCTTGGAACACAAGGTTCCTCGCAACTGCCAATGCACTCTAACTGTCAGTGAAGATGGTGGTGGCAGAAGACTGTGGAATCAATCCACAAAATGAAGTAAGCCCAAAGCTTTGCGAAAAGCTTCAAAATTCTCCCTAGGTAGAGCCTTAATGAAAATGTCTGCAATGTTCTCCTGCGTGGGCACATATGCGAAGCTGATCTCTCAAGCAGAGAACCTCTCCCTAACATAATGATAATGCACCTCAATGTGCTTAGTCCAAGCTTGGAACACAGGGTTCCTCACAACTGCCAATGCACTCTAACTGTTAGTGAAGATGGTGGTGGCTGATCTCTCCAGCAGAGAACCTCTCCCTGGCATAATGATAATGCATCTCAATGTGCTTAGTCCAAGCTTGGAACACAGGGTTCCTCGCAACTGCCAATGCACTCTAACTGTCAGTGAAGATGGTGGTGGCAGAAGACTGACCAACACCCAAATCAGCCATAAGGCATCTGAGCCACACCCACTCAACAGTCGTTGTGAAAGCTTCCCTATAATCATCCTCACAATTGGAAGTGGCCACAGTAGGCTTCTTCTTGCTTAACCAGGATATACATGAGCTACCAAGCATGAAGCAAAAGCCACTAATGGACACATGAGTGTCATAGCAACCAACCCAATCAAAGTCGAAAAAAGCATGTAAATATGACGGTAGTGATCTCCCCTTTGGATAAAATAATCCGAGCACCGGGTTACCACTCAAGTAGCGAAAGATGTGTTTAACCGCCTACCAATGCTTGACACTTGGGCAATGCATAAATTTGCTGATTTGTGACACAACAAACTGAATATCTGGCCAAGTAATGCATAAGTAAATCAAGCATCCAATAGCCTGCTGATAGAGAACAACATCAAATGCATCTTTATCATCATGAAGACTCAATCGTAAACCTGTCTCCATAGGAGTGGCAATAGATTTACAGTCTACGATACCAAAATGTTGCAATATTTCATTTGGCACAAAGCCATTCCACCATCAACTTGCATAAAATGAATGCCCAAATAATGATGCAAATGCCCCAAATCAAACATCTCAACTAAGGCATGCCGATCAGCCTTAAAATCAGCAATATGCTCCTCATGAGGACCAATGAACATCATGTCATCAACATACACAACAATGATTAGAAGCACATCATTAGCATGCTTAACATATAAGGTGCTCTCAGTTGGATTGTTCTCAAAACCATGTGCAATCAGATAGGCACGTATCATTTCATACGAAGCACATGGTGCTTGCTTTAAACCATATAATGCCTTCTTTCACCTACACACTTGGTTTTCATGCCCTTTCTGCATAAAGCCACAGGGCTGAAGAACATACACTTCTTCATGCAAGTCAGCATTCAGAAATGCTGTTTCCAACTGATGTACATTCCAACCATGATGAGCTACAAGTGCACAGATGCTATGAATAGTAGTAATTCAGCATGTAGGTTCAAAGGTTTTATCAAAATCAATGCCTCTTTCTTGTGCATAACCCTTTGCAACAAGCCTAGCCTTATACATTTCAACTATTCCATCAAGCTTACACTTCAGCTTGTATACCCATTTAGTGCCAATGGCCTTCTTGCCAGGAGGCAAGCCACATAAAGAAAAAGTACCATTTTTCATGATAGCATCATATTTTGATTGCATAGCAACCATCCAATTTTGAGAGTTTAGTGCTTCACTAAACAAAATAGGCTCATTCTCATCACAGATACTAGAGGCACCCATAGCATAGCAATTTGATGCAAAAGAGGTAGTATGAGAGCCTGATCGAGTACGATATGAGAGCCTGATCGAGTACGATATTATAGAGGTGTATCTAATTTGATGTCACACAAAGTCTGCACCAACCATTTTGACATAGTTTTGGCCTCCTCAATATCAAATCTCTCATCAACAAGTACATCATGTAAATCTGCATCCAAAATGGAATGATCTACATCATCACATGAAACCTGCAAAGGCTGAGAAGTTGCCTCATTAGGACCAGCAATAGACTGTCCATCTGTAAAAAGAGGCAGCAAAGTATCATACATGTCTTAGGAGCTAACAGATGTCAAGGGAGCACTAGATTGTGCTCTCTGACTTGAGTATACAAGATTTCATAATTATACTTTCGATTACAAGAACATTCATGTAGGGAGAACAATACAAGAATATATAACTGATGCAAGATGTCCCACAACCCGGGACTATTAGGTATGGAAAACTGGACTAGAGATGATATAGGAGATCCCACAACCGGGGACCATATGTATGGAACAAGATATCTCCATTACAAGAATTCCCTTCAGGGAGATGAACTAGATATAGGAAATAAGTCGACAAGATCTTGTACTACAAGATTACAAGAGGACAAGACAGGATGTCCAAGAACTAGACTAGACAAGATTGGAACAAGGAACAAGACAAGAACTAGAACTGAAACTTGGAGAGTACTTACTTGGCAGCCACGACTCCTTGAGCTCCCAAGACTGGTATTGGTAAGACTAAGAATGAATGTGGCCAAGGCCTCCTTATATAGGATTTCAAGGGCGGTTCTCAACGGCAGTTGCGAACTAATGATGTCATCAATGATGTCAATAAACCAAAAAAGACCTCTGGATGTCAGAATTTAGCAAATAGATAGTTGATATTAGGGTTTTGGCACGTTCCGAATGCAATGGATGCATTGGTTTCTCCTAATCCTGAACCAATCATGAGATATAGGATTCACATAGATTCTAAATTCCATATTCTATGTGAATGCTATATCTCATGATTGGTTCAGAATTAGGAGAAATCAATGCTTCCATTGCATCCGGAACATGCCAAAACCCTAAAATCAATTGTCTATTTGCTAAATTTTGACATCTAGAGATCCTGTTTGGTTTGTTGACATCATGAGTTCACAACCACCCTTGAGAACCACCCTTGAAATCCTATATAAGGAGGCCTTGGCCACATTCATTCTCAGTCTTTCCAATACCAGTCTTGGGAGCTCAAGGAGTTGTGGCCGCCAAGTAAGTACTCTCCAAGTTCTAGTTCTAGTTCTTGTCTTGTTCCTTGTTCCGGTCTTGTCTGGTCTAGTTCTTGGTCATCCTATCTTGTCCTCTTGTAATCTTGTAGTACAAGATCTTGTCTAGTTATTTCCTCTATCTAGTTCATCTCTCTGAAGGGAATTCTTGTAATTGAGATATCTTGTTCCATACATACGATCCTCAGTTATGAGATCTCCTGTATCATCTCTAATCCAATTCTCCATACCTAATAGTCCCGGGTTGTGGGACATCTTGTATCACTTATATATTCTTGTATTGTTCTCCCTACGTGGGTGCTCTTGTAATCGAAAGTATAATTCCAAAATCTTGTCTAGTCGAGTCAAAGAGCACAATCTAGTGCTCCCCTGACAACAAATGTCTCATTAGTGCATGAAAGTAATGGCTAAATAACATCTTCCATAAAAACAACATTACGGCTAACCAAAATGCATTTAGTCTATGGATGATACAGATGATAGCCTTTGCTTTCAAAATTGTACCCAACAAAAATACATTTCACTACTTTATCATATAATTTTCTATGTTGTTGTTCAGGCACTAATGCATATGCCAAACAACCAAAAACATGTAGATGAGCAACAGATGGCTTGCGACCATGCCAAGCCTCATATGGAGTGATAGAATGCATTGCTTTAGTGGGACACTTGTTAAGTACATATGTTGCACACATGACAACCTCAAGCCAAAAAGTATTTGGTAAAGCTTGACTCTTGACCATACACCTCACCATCTCCATGAGTGACCTCTTCTTCCATTCAACAACTCCATTTTTTTGAGGTGTATACGGCATTGTACAGTGATGTTTTATCCCACATTCAGCCAGAAATGCATCAAAGTCAAAAGACATATATTCCTCTCCTCGATCAGAATGGAGGGTGCCCATTTTACATGCTCACATATTTTCAACCAAAGCCAAAAATTGTTTGAAGCACATAAAACACTTTGGACTTTGCTTTCAATGGATATACCCATGCATGCTTGATGGAGAGTGTTAATCTCCAAAAGAACAAGCTAGTCTTGAAGTTAGAGCACCTCTATATCAAGAGTAACTCAAGCCATTCACCAATTTTGAGAATTAATGATCAATTATAAAGATTTTGGATAAACTGTGAAGAAGATTATTCTACAGAAAGTCTGCTGCACATATCTCTCTGATTGACTTATCAAATGTATAAAGTTTTTAATAAAAATTTGCACAAGGTTTTGCGTATAGTTTGCGCACCTTTTCCAAGTTAAATCATTTCAAAAGATTCAGTAGATCTTGAGAAATGAACTTAACAAGTCACCTATGTCTAAAATTGTTCTTCTGAGAAGTCGATTCAGACACCTATAACTTCTAACACTTGGTTCTCTCAATCTAGAACCCGTTTATGCAAATGCTTTTAACCATAGGTAGCTTACCTTCCAACTTAAAGAATGAGTGCTTGGTTGCTCAAAAATTTATGCTGTAGAAGGAGAATTGAACAAAACATTAGCATCAAATTTTGCACCTCCTGCAACTTCTCTTGTTTCCATTTACACATGTAAATGTTCCTACACTCAATTCTCTCAGCTTGATCACAATTAGAAGCTGCGAATTTATACAGAGGTCAATCAACTATAGACTTAGACTTGTACAAAAGCATTTCACAAAAGATTCAACACAAAAGGAGAATACTCAGAAAGATCGGGCGCAACATTTTCTATTTCTGAGAAAATTTACATCTGAGTAATAAGAGAGATTCTACTCACTTCTAGAGTGTCTAATGACATCTAATTCTCTTCCAAACTTGTTCTTACATAATCTCTCATATTTGCCCCAAAATTTTCTTTGTTTATATAGGTAAACTTTTACAAGCTCATAACCATACAAAGGTATAAGATACACTTACTCTAAATTAATGTACATATGTATACACATCTTCATCCTCTGAATATACACTTCCTTCAAGCTTTATAACTTGATCTTTTCTTCAGTCCTTGACTTCCAAACCTTCATCAAAACTTCAATTGTTGATTGCCCTGCACCAACATCTCCCCCTCAATCATCAATTGAGGTTTTCTCTATCTTCTTTATGTCTGCCATATCTTTGAATCTCTGTAGCTTTGGTCCATCCAAGCTCTTGGTTAGCACATCAGCTATCTGATCTTTTGTTGAAGTATGTATTACTTCAATCTCTTTATCCATCACCTTCTCTCTTAGAAAGTGATACTGAATCTCAATATGTTTAGTCCTGGCATGAAAAACAGGATTAGCAGCTAAATACAATGAACTCATGTTATCTCCATGAATAGTGGGTGTACTCTGAATGATGTCAAAAATCTTCATAAGAGTCTTAATCCATATCACTTCCTTTGCAGCTTCCACCATACCTTTATACTCTCCTTCTGTAGATGACAAAGCGACTGTGTGTTTCTTCTTTGAACACCATGAAATTAAGTTATCTCCCACATAACACAAGTATCCATAAGTTGATCTCCTATCATCAGGATTACCCACCCAATCTGTATCACTATAGATCTTGATGTTTGTATCTGATGTAAAACCATAATACAAACCTTCTTTGAGTGTACCCTTAATGTACCTCAACACTCTTCGTCCTGCAATCCAATGTTCTTTCCTAGGACAATGCATGAATTGAGACAATACTCCCACTGCATATGACAAATCAGGTCTAGTTAAAGTAGCATAGATTAGACTTCCAACCAAACTTTGATATAGCTTCATATCCTTGAACTCTTCTCCTCCATATCTGCTCAATTTATGATTCACCTCCATTAGAGTAAGTGCCACCCTACAATCATCCATTTTAAACTTGATCAACAAGTTTTCCAAATGCCTTTCTTGAGTTACATACACTCCATGTTGAGTGTATGAGATCTCCATGCCCAAGAAATATGACAAATCTCCCAAGTCACTAATCTTGAACTCTTTCTCCATTCTTTAGACTTTGAATGCCTTTCTCATCTGTACCTGTAAGAATTATATCATCAACATATATACACATGTAAATAAACCCATCTTCACTTGCTTTAACAAGCAAGCTACTACCTACTTTAGATACTTGGAATCCAAGTTCTTTTAAGAACTTCACAAGTCTATAATTCCATGCCCCTGGGGCCTACTTCAAGCCATACAAAGCTCTCTTGAGCTTACATACATGATCTGGATACCTTCCATTTTTGAATCCTTGTGGTTGCTCCATGAAAATATCATTAAAAATATAATCATTTAGAAAAGCATTCTTGACATCTAATTGACATAATTTCCAACCTTTATATGCATTAATAGCTATGAGTGTCCTGATAGTTGTCATCTTTGCCACAGGACTATAGGTCTCATCACAATCTACTCCATATGTCTGAGCAAAACCTTTCACAACAAGTCTAGTATTATACCTAGACACACTTCCATCTGCATACCTCTTTGTCTTGTAGACCCATTTGCATCCAATGATCTTCTGACTATTTGGTTTAGGAACCAAATCCCATGTCTGATTTTCCATCAATGCATCATACTCTTCCTGCATAGCTTTCTCCCAATTTTCCTTACCTTTTGCCTCTTCATATGTAGAAGGGTCTAAATCTGCCTTTACCATATAAGCATAATCTTTGGTAGCCAAAAAAGAAGTGTCATAGCTATACCTTGTAGGGTGTATTGAATACCTGTGACTTATCTTTGATCACATAGATAGTGATCCATCTGGTAGCATCATCAACATAAATCACATAATACCTTGAACCATTGATACTGAAATCCTTTGATGGTCCCCACACATCTGTGTGTACCAATTCAAGCTTTTCTGAATACATAAAACCATGCTTGGAATAAGATTGCTTATGAGCCTTACCTAATTGACATGCCTCACATTTGTATGTCATATGCTGACCTGCAACATTAGGCACTCCAAGCACTGAACCATTATTAACCATATCTTTAATACCTCTTTCATTGAAATGTCCAAGCCTTTTGTGCCAAAGATCTAACTCAGAGATCTTATGCCCTCCATAGGTATACAAGGCATGACCAACATTACCTTGGATCTTCAATGTGAACAATCTTCCTTCTTTCTTTCCTAAAACAATTTGTTTATACCCATTGCTAGGGTCTTCCACAAACACTCCTTCATTAGTGAACCTAACTTCATAACCTTTTTCAACAATTTGGCCTACACTTATCAGATTCTTAGGAATTGTAGGAACATACAAAACCTTACTCAAGAGAGTACTTCCATCCTTAGCCTTCACTGATCCAATTGACTTCACATTATGCTTTGTATTGTCACCTGTTTGAACAACATGATTAGTTATCTTATTCTCCAAATCAGTCATCAAAGCTATGTTGCCACTCAGGTGATTACTACAACCTGAGTCAATGTAGAAGACTCTTTGGTCTTCACTTTTCCTTTCATAGGTTGCATTCATTATCAATGTTGAATCCTCCTTCTGTTCCGAATCATAATTGTAGTAGGTATTGTTGTATTGTTGACTTTGGAATCCTCTACCTGCATTTCTTCCAAAGTAACCCCTACTACCTCTACCTCTGAAATTACCTCTTTGCTTTCTGCCACCTCTTCCTCTTGAATTAAAATTCTGATTATATACACCATTATTCTGAGTATTATGCCAACAATCATTAGCCAAATGATTTGTCTTACCACAAATCCAGCAAGCTTTAACGCCATCTTTATTATTCCTGCCTCTTCCTCTACCTTTGCCACCTCCTCTTCCTCTTAGGAAGTTGGCTTGGCTAGTTGTACCTTCATCTTCATTTGCTTGTTGCTTCCCTTTGATATTATTCTTATTATCCTTTGAATACATTGCATGACCTGTACTCTTATCACTTTCACCTTTGACATCCTGCTCAAAGGTTAGCATATGTCCTAGCAACTGATTTAAATCAGGAGTGAAATGATCAAGTGATAATTCAGTAGACAAAATGAATGGCTTCCATTTTTCATCACCTCTCAAACCTGTAAGGATTTGCCTTACCAATTTATCCTCCTCAATGTCTTCATCAACTACTCCTAATGCATCTGCAATGTCCTTCATCCTTGTTACATAATCTGAGATGGATTGAGAGGCCTTCTTCTTGAATGTGGTAAACTCTGCCCACAATGATGCCTTCCTTGACTTTGTGGTGTTTTGGAAATGCTCCTCCAAAGCATTCCATATATCACTTGCACTTTCAAGACCTCTAATGTGAGGTAGCAAGTAGTCATTAACTGCCATGTAGATAATGCTCCTAGCTTGAGCATCTTTCTTCATCCAAGTCTTCAAATTTGATAATTCTTCCCTAGTTGGAACACTAGGATCTCTGAACTGAGGCTTTTCTTCTTCACCTGTAATATAACCTATCAATTCTTTGCTCATAAGATGAGCTTCCATCCTCATTGACCATGCTGGATAGTTCTCTCTGTCCAACTTCTCTATCTGAAGAGAATCTCCCATCCTTTCTTCACCTGTATATTGAATTCTTCAAACTTTATGAGTAATAGATGTACCTTTACTTCGAATGATGTTCCTTTTGGCCTTCTTGATAACTCCTCATCTCCTTCTCAAGCTTTGCTTTCAAGCTTTCACCTTTTGAACCTTCAAGTGTTGAATTCTTTACAGCTGCAGTAGTCAAGGTCCTCCTTTCATTAGTTTTGATGCTTCCTGCGCTGATATCACTGATGGAGAGTGTTAATCTCCAAAAGAACAAGCTACTCTTGAAGTTAGAGCACCTCTATATCAACAGTAACTCAAACCATTCACCAATTTTGAGAATTAATGATCAATTATAAAGATTTTGGATAAACTGTGAAGAAGATTATTCACACAATTAACACTCTCCATCAGTGGTATCAGAGCAGGAAGTATCAAAATTGAAGAAAGGAGGACCCCGACTGCTGCAGTCATAAAGAATTCAACAATTGAAGATTCAAAAGGTGAAAGCTTGAGAGCAAAGCTTGAGAAGGAGGCAGAAGATATCAAGGAAGACAAAAGGAGTTTCATTCGAAGCAAAGGTAACCTTATTCCTCATAAAGCTAGAAGGATTTAATACACAGGTGAAGAAAGGATGGGAGATTCTCTTCAGATAGAGAAACTGGATAGAGAGAACTATCCAGCATGGTCAATGAGGATGGAAGATCATCTTATGAGCAAAGACTTGATAGGTTATATTACAGGTGAAGAAGAAAAGCCTGAGTTTAGAGATCCTAGTGTTCCAACTAGGGAGGAATTGTCAGATTTGAAGACTTGGATGAAGAGAGATGCTCAAGTCAGGAGCATTATCTACATGGCAATTAATGACTACTTGCTACCTCACATTAGAGGTCTTGAAAGTGCAAGTGATATATGGAATGCTTTGGAGGAGCATTTCCAAAACACCACAAAGTCAAGGAAGGCATCCTTGGGGGCAGAATTTACCACATTCAAGAAGAAGGCCTCTCAATCCATCTCACATTATGTAACAAGAATGAAGGACATTGCAGATGCATTAGGAGCAGTTGATGAAGATATTGAGGAGGATAAATTGGTAAGGCAAATCCTTACACGTTTGAGAGGTGATGACAAATGGAAGCCATTCATTTTGTCTCCTGAATTATCACTAGATCATTTTGCTCCTCACTTAAAACAGTTGCTAGGACACATGCTAACCTTTGAGCAGGATGTCAAAGGTGAAGGTGATAAAAGTGCAGGTCAAGCAATGTATTCAAAGGATAAGAAGAAGAATAGCAAAGGGAAGCAACAAGCAAATGAAGATGAAGGAACAACTAGCCAAGCTAACTTCCTAAGAGGAAGAGGATGTGGCAAAGGTAGAGGAAGAGGCAGAAGTAATAAAGATGGAGTCAAAGCTTGCTGGATTTGTGGTAAGACAAATCATTTAGCTAATGATTTTTGGCATAATACTGAAAATAATGGTGGATATAATCAGAACTTTAATTCAAGAGGAAGAGGTGGTAGAAATCAAAGAGGTAATTTCAGAGGTAGAGGTAGTAGAGGCTACTTTGGAAGAAATGCAGGTAGAGGATTCCAAAGTCAACAATACAACAAGACCTACTACAATTATGCTTCAGATCAGAAGGAGGATTCAACATTGATAATGAATGCAACTTGTGAAAGGCAAAGTGAAGACCAAAGAGTCTTCTACATTGACTCAGGGTGTAGCAATCACCTGAGTGGCAACATAGCTTTGATGACTGATTTGGAGAATAAGGTAACTAATCATGTAGTTCAAACAGGTGACAATACAAAGCACAATGTGAAGTCAATTGGATCAGTGAAGGCCAAGGACGGAAGTACTCTTCTGAGTAAGGTTTTGTATGTTCCTACAATTCCAAAGAATCTGATAAGTGTAGGACAAATTGTTGAAAAAGGTTATGAAGATAGGTTCGCTAATGAAGGAGTTTTTGTGGAAGAACCTAGCAATGGGTATAAACAAATTGTTTCAGGGAAGAAAGAAGGAAGATTGTTCACATTGAAGATTCAAGGTAACAATGGTCATGCCTTGTACACTTATGGAGGACATAAGATCTCAGAGTTAGATCTTTGGCACAAAAGACTTGGACATTTCAATGAAAGAGATATTAAAGATATGGTTAATAATGGTTCAGTGCTTGGATTGCCTAATCTTGCAGGTCAACATACGACATACAGATGTGAGACATGTCAATTAGGTAAGGCTCATAAGAAATCTTATTCCAAGCATGGTTTTACGTATTCAAAGAAGCTTGAGTTGGTACACACGGATGTGTCGAGACCATCAAAGGATTTCAGTATCAATGGTTCAAGGTACTATGTGATTTATGTTGATGATGCTACCAGATGGATCACTATCTATGTGATCAAAGATAAGTCAGAGGTATTCAATACATTCAAACATTACCATGTGTATGCAGAGAGAATTACAGGCCAAAAGTTGAAGAGACTAAGGTCAGATGGAGGGGGAGAATATTTCTCTAATGAGTTCAGTGATTACTTGTGGAATGTAGGTATAAAAAGGGAAATTACTTGCAGGTACTCTCCTCAACAAAATGGTGTAGCAAAAAGGAGGAATAGAAAATAATACAAACCTTCTTTAAGTGTACCCTTAATGTACCTCAATACCCTTTGTCCTGCAACCCAATGTTCTTTACTAGGACAATGCATAAATTGAGATAATACTCCAATTGCATATGACAAATCAGGCCTAGTTAATGTAGCATAGATCAGACTACATCCAAGAGATACTTATCTATCCGCTGGTACCATGCTCTAGGGGCTTGTTTTAGCCCATATAATGCCTTCTTCAGCTTACATACCTTGTTCTTTGAATGGGGAGCCTCAAACCCTAGTGGCTGAGACACATATACCTCCTCCTTGAGGTCTCCATTCAGGAACGCTGATTTGACATCCACGTGATAAACTGGCCAACGCTTATGTGCAGCCATAGCTAGTACTACTCGGATAGTAGTCATTCTTGCAGTCAGGGAAAATGATTCACAAAAGCCAATGCCTTCAGCTTGTGAGTAACCCTGTGCAACAAGTCTTGCTTTATATTTTTCTAGAGTACCATCAGCCTTGTACTTTAGCTTCCAAACCCACTTGGTGCCAATGACTTTACGCTTAGGGGGTCGATCCACTAGCTCCCAAGTTCCATTCTTCATGATATTGTTGTATTCTGCTTGCATGGCAGCCCTCCAATTCGGATCATGGAGTGCCTCATACACATTGGTTGGTTCTTTCGCTTCTTCTTGAATGAGATCAGCCATCAAGGCTGTGTTTACAATATGGGCGCTTGCCTGTCTCTGTTCCTCTATTCTCTGTGATCGCCTCGGTCCATCTGCACCACCACCATTTGTCCTGAATTTCTTCATCTTCTTCCCTGTTTCAGTTTCAACAAGCTGAAGCCATTCTTTAAACTTACCAAAAGCTTGAGCCTTAGCGCGAAGGAAGTACAACCACATCTTCCTACTATAGTCGTCGACAAGTAACATGAAGTAGGAAGATCCGCCCAAGGCCTATGTAGGCATTTTTCTGCACAAGTCAGCATGCACCAATGCTAGAGGATAGCTTGCCATGTTCTTGCTTTCTTGTGGAAATGCCTTCCTCTATTGCTTTCCCATCATGCAAGCTTCACATGGTTCCTTCATTTCTGCAATCGATGGTAGGTGTGCAACCATACCTGTGCGATGCATCTCCTTTAGTACAGGGTATCCAATGTGGCCAAATCATGCCATAGCTTACTTGTGCCCACGTTTCTAATGGTTGTAAGAGCACACAACTCATACAGGTTGTTCCTCCTTATGCTAGTCCCAACAATGTTGTTGTTATCGTCCATAATCTTAGCTCCTATCTTACTGAAAGATACTTGATGACCTTGATCAATTATAGAAGCTACTGAAAGTAGATTTCGTTTTATTTGTGGAACATACAACACATTTGAAAGCTTTCTGATATCACCATTAGAGTTAATGAAAGAAACCGTACCTTCGCCCTCTGTAGAACATCTTGCATTGTTCCCTACCTTTACTGTGATGGGTTCCTTTAGAGGCTGTAAGGAACTGTAAAGGTCTTTTCTACTCATCATGTGACGAGATGCACCACTGTCCAACACCCATGAGTCATCTGTTCCTGAATCTTCAGCCAAGGATCACACCTCCTCTATAGTAACAAAAAACTCAAGCTCTGTTTCTGCTGTGTTGGTAGACTCCTTGCCCTTTCCACCTTTTGAAGAGCCACTCTTCTCTTCTGCCTTCTTGATGCGACAGTCTTGGATTCTGTGTCCTTTCTTCTTGCAGTGGAAACACTCTCCCTTGAACTTCTTTTTTGTCGTTCTTCTTTTTGTCTCCATCTTTTGAAGAGTCTGTTTTGCCTCCTTTTGCATTTGCTGTGAATGCAGCATCTCCTTTGCTACCACCACTCCTTGCCTTGAGCCGCAGCTCCTCCTCCATGAATAAGGCACTAAATTCTTCAAAAGTTAGTGGTTGAGGTTTGATTTGAGTGTTAAGATCAGTTACCAAACCATCAAACTTAGGTTATTCGAAGACAACGAGAGCTAACTCCTCACTTGACTTTTGAACACCTGCTCCCGCCATTTGATCTCCTAGATTCTTTATGCGAGTGATAACACCTCTACAGTCTCCCCAT
Organism: Ceratopteris richardii; assembly: GCA_020310875.1. NCBI lineage: Eukaryota > Viridiplantae > Streptophyta > Polypodiopsida > Polypodiales > Pteridaceae > Ceratopteris > Ceratopteris richardii. The sequence goes on from CM035407.1 coordinate 189,560,639, forward strand.
CAGCAAACCGTTCTGCTGCAAGCTGATTCTCCAAATTCTGAATCCGTGTCTGATTACGAGTTTCATATTGATTTCTCAATATGTTCCATGCTTCATATGCCTTTGTAGTATGTTGAATGAGAGTCAGAATACTATCAGAAGTACTTGTAACTAGAGCACAAAGTGCATCTGCATTTCTACGTTTCCATGCACATAGAAGATCAGCATCAGGAGGAATCATTCGACCAGGATTATTTGGATCAGGTCTTTCTTCGGGCTCATGATCAGTCCCAAGAACAGTCTCCAAAAGCTCATACGAATCAAGAATAGAAGTGATTTTGAACTTCCATAGGGTGTAGTTCATACCATCAAGTTTACCTTCTATGAAGGCTGGTGACCGTATCCGCAATGTTGGGATGACCGGCATCATTGCTCCTCCTGCTTGTGCGTCACCTACTCCTGTTGATGAACCACCTTGGCCCCTAGTCGTAGATGATGACGCACCGCTTGACATCTTCTATCTTTTGTTGTTTAGACCTCTGCAACCTCTGCGTTTCTGCTTCTACACCACTCAGAGCCTCCGGAGCTCTGATACCATGTAAGAAAATAACAACACAGTGGAATAGACCAATAGACAGAGTTGAGAGAAAAAAAAATTCAGACAAAGATAGATGTAGACTGAGAGATAGAGAACTCAAATCAGATTGCTGAGCGTAATGCAGTTACAATGATGGTGTTGTCCACCCGTGCGCTCCCACTGTAGAGCTTAGATGGCAATCTAGATAGAATCTAGATGAAGGGCTTACTAGTGCGCAATGCTATGTAAAGCTCAACCTAGGCCGTGCTTATATAGCTTTTACAAGGCGGTTCTGTATAGATAAATGTAGTTCGGAGATACAAAATAGTCGGTAAAATATACGATCTGACAATATCTCCACGACTGGAAGTCCTACCGTCTCGGCCCTACGAGCCAGGGGGATAGGCCCCCCGGACCCCGTAGAAGGGGGCAAGCCCCCCTCTGCACTCCTCCCATTAAGGTTCTATGGGGAAACCGCACGATGCTACAGGGTCTTTATTTTCACCTTAAATGGCAACCCAATGGCTTGGAATTTTATGCCCTACCTAACCTAACGGCTAGGCTCACAAAGATCATCTACAACCATCAACAGTCACACATAGACCTCATCTAACTTGGAAGTTAGGGTTCCACAAATATCCGGGCTCTCATAATGGCTTCTCCTCATAATGGGGGCCTTACAACTTAGAGCACCATGGATCATTTGTGGTCACATGAGGGTGGAGTATTGAGCATATTTAACAGTACCTTGCTCAGGAGTGTACTTCCACTCCTTGTCTTCACTGATCCAATGCTCAACTTTGTGTTTGGTTTTGTCTCGTGTTTGAATTGTATGTCCATTCACTTTAGCTTCCATATCAGTCATTAAGGAAATATTACCACTCAAATGATTACTACATCCTGAGTCAATATAAAACACCATTTGATCTTCATTGATTACTTCATGAGTTGCATTTAAGATAAGAGTCAAGTCTTCTTTCTGATCTGAAGCATAATTGTAATAAGTGTTGTTATAGGATTGAGTTTGGAAACTCCTTCCTCCTCCTCTAGCAAATGAGGTTCTGCCACCTCTTCCTCTGAAGTTACCTCTTTGATTTCTACCTCCTCTTCCTCTAGGACTGAAATTCTAATTATGACTTCCACCATTCTGATTGTTATACCAACAATCATTTGCCAAATGATTTGTTTTGCCACATATCCAACAAGCTTTAGCATTATCTTTCTTCTTACCTCCTCTTCCTTTACCTCTGAAATTCATCTTCCCTTTCATGAAGTTTACTTGATTTGAAGATCTTTCTTCATCATTTGTCTACTTGCCTTTAGCACTCTTCTTCTTATCATTTGAATACATTGCTTGACTTGAACCTCTTTCATTCTCTCCTTTAATGTCCTACTCAAATGTTAGCATATGTCCTAACAATTGATTAAGATCAGGAGTAAAATGATCTAATGATAATTCTGTAGACAATAGGAAAGGTTTCCACTTTTTATCTCCTCTTAGACCTGTAAGTATTTGCCTTACCAACTTGTCTTCTTCAATTTCTTCATCTACTACTCCCAAGCTATCTGCAATGTCCTTTATCCTTGTAACATAATCAGAAATTGACTGAGAACCTTTCTTCTTAAATGTTGTAAATTTAGCCCATAGTGAAGCCTTCCTTGATTTGGTTGTGTTTTGGAAATGTTCTTTCAAAGCATTCCATACATCTGCTGCACTTTCTAATCCTGTAATGTGTGGTAGAAGATAATCATTTAGAGCCATGTAAATGATGCTTCTAGCTTGAGCATCTCTCTTCATCCAATTCTTCAATTCTGCAAGTTCTTCTCTTGTTGGAACACTTGGATCCTTAAACTAAGGCTTTTCTTCTTCTCTTGTAATAAATGATATCAAATATTTGTTCATGAGGTGTGCTTCAATCCTCATGGACCATGCTAGATAGTTCTCTCCATCTAGCTTGTCAATCTGCAAGCTTTCTTCCATCTCTTGACTTCTATGTCTGCAATTACTAAGATTTATGGTGATATAATGTACCTTTGATATGAAGCTTTAATCCTTCTTGATCCTTTGAACTCGTGCTTTGTTCTTCTTCAGGTTTTCTTCCAAGCTTTACTCTTTGCTCCTTCAATTCACAAGATCTTTGATATATGCAAAAGTCGAGGTTCTCCTTGCTTCTTCTTCACCTTGATTTGATCTTTCTACTCTGATACCACTACTGGAGACCTTTAATTCTCCAAATTTCTGATCTATCTTGATTTAATAACTCCTCTATATCAAGAATAAACCAAACTTTACACAAAATTCATACTATCTCTCATATTAAGAAATACTTCTTTGTATGAAGTTTTCTTCAGCTTCAAGAATCTGCTTCAGAAATGAACTTCAATCTCTGCATATGACTTTGATTTTAATCATTCAAGTGATACTCACATGTTCATACTCCCTTTCCGCAATCACAATGACCATTATTTCTTCAAAAGAACTATTAGATTCTTAATTTGATCACTTAGATCAAACCTGTGTCAAAAATTGCCTTCCAAAATTAGCAACTTTGACATGGTCAACTTCTTAAGTTGATTTCTCTCAGAATCTAACACATTTTTCCAAATGCTTTTGAAAAAATCTTTCTTACCTTCTAACTTAGATTTTGAATGCTCAAACATAAAAAAATTTACACTGAGCACTAAGATCCAAGCAAATCTTTGAGCAGCAAAATGTGCGATTCTGAGAACTTCACTTGCAGACTTCTACATATGAATGTTCCTACTTGTCATACACACAACTTGAAGAGAATTAGATCATCAAACTTTGGTCATAGCTTGATTAGCTTCTGAATTAGATGTGTACAAAAGATTTCCTGATCCACATAATCAGGCTGAGAGAATTCTGGGAAAGACCAGTCGCTAATTCACGAGAAAACTCTCTACACATTTATCTCTTGAACAACTTGAAATATATTGACTCCTTTTTCATCTATTCTTCATCTCTATTCTATATCACGACTATACATGAGTTTATATATACATGTGAGTATAAAGTTGTCACTACATCAAGTATTTTTTAAGTGTTTTTCCAAACCTATTATACATAAATGTACAAAACATTTGTTCTTGATTCTTCAATTGACTTCATGCTTTGAGCTTGAGTCTTTCATTCACTTCTTCGTTCCTAGTCTTCATGTAATCATCCATTGATGATTGTCTTGCTCCAACAGCTTGGCACTTCCTTATACATGAGTGCAAGCTCCTTGTTCACTGCATCACTCCCAGGGGGGGATTTGTTGATATATTCAGGTAGTGATGTGTGTGAACACACTAGGACCATCAGGGCACTTTTTTCACTCTTTAGGAGTTTTTTTCACCCCAGCTTGTATATACGCCTATTGCCCTAATGGGTCACTTATCTTTGTACATTCTAGTGCTAATACATTCAACATGGTGTATTGTGCTCTAAGCTTCTTCTTATTCCTTGTGCTATTCACGTGCTTCCACAAACCTCAAACTCCAACAAAAAATATTAATGCTAGTAAACAAAATTGAGCTTGAATACCAATCAGTTACAAAACAATCTATTAAAAGAATCTCTTGTAGTAGATGCACTAAGAGAGAAAGAGATTCCTAGTGTGCAATGAGATGGAAAAATAACAAGAGATGAAGGGAAAACAACAAGGAAGGGTGAATGCACTATAACATAGATATAATTTATAAATATGATGGCATAATGGGAACCAAAAAATACACATGGGAAGACTCGAGTGCTCTAAAGCTACAAGTGTTAGGGTATAGGTGTTTAGCTATATGTGCTAAGCGAAAGGGCTAAACAATAGGTGTTCGATGGTGTGGTGCAAAGGTGCCCGATGAGATGAGATAATCCATAGATAATATCCAAATAAATGTTCCAATTATAGATGATCCCCAACTTCCTCCACCTCTTATTTTTAAGTGTCAGCTCCAAGCCAAGCCTCTAGTATGCATATCACGATCTTCCATAACTCGACCACCTTTTCACTCCTCTCACACATCCAGGGTAGTGCATCTACTCCACTAGGACTCAAAAACCAATAGAGTCTTGTATGTCCCAATCCATGCAAAATTTGGGAAACTTGAAGTGGACCATTGCATGAAGAACATCGAAAAAACTCCAAATTGACTCAAGAATTAGATGTTCCTAGCTCAACTTATGCTACATCAAAATTTTATTGACTTTTCCACAAGGTTGAGTGTGCATGACCACCAAGGATAGAGAGGAGGGAGAAGAGAGCACAAGTTTTCTTAAGATTTTAGAATTTTTTCTCAAATTTCCTTCTTCTCTTCACATTCTCTCCAAGAGAGTGCAAAAGAAGCCTCAAATTGCATTCAATTTGTTTCATTTTTTTTTACCTATTGTCGACTATTGTGCATCTACACCCATGGATGGGAGAGGAGAGTGCAAAAGAAGCCTTGAGATGTTTACTCTTTTCTTTTTCCATCTTCTAAGGCCATAATGGGGAGAGAAGAGAGGAGAAGAACCCTTGAGATGTCCCAGCAGTTTGTATTGCCCAAATAACTTCTAGATGAAATTTCACAAGTAATTCCTCTTGTGCAACTCGAAATGCAAAAAGGTGGTACTTTAAGACATAAATAAGTCAAATATAACACCAAAAGATCCCTAATTTGTATTCGGGTGTCAAATCTTTTGCCGAAGAATAGAAAAATTTAAAACAAGATAAATTTTAGAGCTTGAGATGAAAAAGAGGGTAGAAAAGTGAATGGTTCTACAAAATCCTCCCTCAACTTGGCTAAAAATCCTATACTAACCCTTATAGAAGGCCAACTTTGTCATTTTTTATGAGAACCAAACTATATACAAGGATATAAATTGGGACACTACAATATGTAGTTTCAAGAGTGGGTGACTCCCACAAGGTTCACTTTGAACTCGTTGCTTACTCCATCTAGGGAACTAGAGTTGCTTGCATACTTAATATCTTTTAATACACTTCGACTAAGAAATCTTTAAATTGATCTATGTAGGAATTGATTTGGACATTCATACATAGATATAAGAACTCTAAAACTTTTAGGCTTAATGAAAAAATTTAACCAAAGAGAAACTTGAGAACACATATGGCTTGCATAGATAATTACTCTCAACTCAAAAATGCATGTAAGATAATTTTATAGAAATTAAAATTGACACAATAACTTACAATTGAGCATATAAACACACTTATTGATTGAGCATCCAAACACACTTATTGGATGAGAAATGAAAGGGATACACGCTCTAAAAATTCTACCTATAATTTTACACTTAGATGTAGATAGATAGCAAGAGCTATCTAAGACTAGGAGATATAAATTGAGTTCAGTGAACTTATATGAGCATGTAGGACTAACTTAGTATCTTTCTAACACTTTTAAGCTCATGTTTCATGCACAAAAAGAGAGTATCCATGTGTCAACTACTAGAAACAGGGTAAGTTTGCTTGGACATTGAGTTATGGCCACATCAACCTTCTTCTCTACATCATACTGACCTTCTTATGACTTATACTCACAATTCATCACTTCTTGGAATATTGTGGGTTCAATCCATGTTTTTACCTTTCTTTGGTCCTTCTGGAATTATATTAAGGCTTTCTTAAATTCTTTGAAACTCTTTGAGCTTGCATTTCATCCACACATGTAAACATGTTTAGAATGTCCTCTAGATTCAAAGATTAATCACGATAAGATGGTGGTGAAGTTCCTTAATTATCCCCCTCTAGATTTCATTATTGTGTAGGGATGTAAGGAGACTAACAAGGCCAAATTTTTTTATTTCTAGGAATTCTGATAGGTCCGTATCTTGATGAACCAAAGATGGGAGTGAATCCTAAACATATTTGAAGATAAACTCAACTACTCGATGAGAATGTAGCTTGATGAGGCAAGTGCACCATGGTGATAAACACATTCCTTTTCTTGACTAAAATTTAGTTCCTTTCATGTTGAAGATAAATCCATCATGCAACAACTATAGAAGAGTAGAGAATGCATATAGAAAAATTAATTTAATTTCTTACTAATGGCAAGTACAAAGATGATGGTTATGATCACCCATGCATTCTCAAAAGTAGAGCTTCTATAAAGACCTCAACAAATCTAGATGTTGGTTCAAAATCAATTTTTGGGCTTAAGCAAGATTATACATCAAGTAGATCATGGAGAGAGATGGTCTTACAAAGGTAGTTGTACATGGATTGATGTATGTAAGAGGCCACTATCGATATAGTGGATTTTCACTTGAATGGAGTTCATTAATGTGGAGTATACGAAGCCAAAAAATCAACTTCATAGTTAATAAAATGTGAGAAATAAGCACTTTAGCTCTTGAAATGAAAAATAAGCTTTGATTCACCATGTACAATAATTTGGGTCACAATAGGGCTCTCAAGGTAAAACCACATATCAACTTCATTAAAATACCAATTGGAAATGGGTGGAGCCTATTTAATCCATCTATTCACCGTCACTCAAATTTCCTACAATAGGGCAGTGCACTATTGGCTTCTCATGATGGGTGCCTTAACAATGTGTAGTGCAAAGTGGAAACATGATAAGTAAACATTATTCATACACTAATATTCCCCCCCAATTTTTACCAATTGATGAATTACATGAGTCTTAGCCTGGCCTAATCTCCAAAGATGTCAATCGAGTTGACCCTTTCCAAGTACCTCGATGATCATATCATCAAAGCTCTTCTCTATATGTTACTGTAGTAACTCCATAATTTCATCCTCTACCAACTCTCGAACATCGAAGTGTCAATACTCTGTGTTCTCGTTCATGGATGTGTAGCTCTAATTTTCACATCCGATTGCTATTTCCATCTACAAAGAGAAGTCTGACTCTAGTATAACTTTCCGTAATTAAACTATTTAAGAATTAACCACATATTTTGTATTTTACTTCAATAGAAGAAAGTTCCTAAGTTGATTTCTTCCTATTCACCCGTAAAAAGATACCAAAGCAAGTGAAAAACAATGTCCAAACATTGATTTTCTAGAGTAACAAGCCAATGTGTCTCAATATACCTGATGATCGTCACTTGAAGAATACATAATACTACAAATTTAAGGTTCTTACAATATACCTTAAGACATGCATACCTACTGAGGGACTTTCTTTTGGTTTATTGGAGACGCCACTTAATACTCGACAACATAGAAAATATTTGTTTCACCTTCGCATGGAATAGTAAGGCTTCCAAAAGTACATCTTTGCTTAGGATAGCCAGAGTCTACTTTTCATGATCTCATATAATAATAAATTCATCAACATACAAGATAAGTATCAGCAACTTATCCTAACTTGTTTAAGGCTATGCAAAGCTCTATTGAGCTTTCTCACTTTATTTTCTAGAGGACAAAGACAAATAAATACCACTGCCTGTTTTGATAGAATGGCAGAGAGAGAGAGAGAGTAAAAGTCACAATAGGCTCTGTTTTTTCCACAAATAAATTCAAGAAAATTTTTTGTCAAGTTAAGATGTGAATCTTCCCAAAAATCCCTCCGTGTCTATTTCTTAGAATGTTGTAGAAGAGGTGTAATGGTTTTTCCGAAGGAGTAAAGGAGATTAGCATTGGAACACTCCAGCTCTACTCTCATCATACACTCAGTTTTATTTTCTATATATTTGTTAAACTTATTTACTGTACCTTAAATCCCGAAAAAGGTACCACTTGACTTTTCGATCTTAGCATTAAGAGGCGCTCTTATGAATTCAGTATCAAATTTCCAAAAGCATTTTACAAAGTTTGGATATTTCTTCAAAGCTACATTTTCGCACAAAAAATCTCAAGCGTCATTCTGATTTTTACTTTAAAAAGTACAAGTCCTCAGTGTAAACCATCAAATTCTAGTGAACTTAGGGTTTTTACGCATGAGGATGAAGTTGCCCAAATCGTGTGATAAGCGTAAGTCAAACGAGCAAAGAACCCAAAACGAATGAGGTGAATGGAACAGTCAAATTGTCATCTACACGGGTGCTGAATGGTAAGGACTCCACAAATGTTGTGACAAGAGTTATAAAAAAGGTACTAAGCACAAGCCTCAAATTTAATGTGTAAAATCCAAAGATAGAGAAATAATGATGGTACCTGC
>CM035407.1:189574321-189634321 GCA_020310875.1 Ceratopteris richardii
ATTCATATGATTACAACTTACAAGTTCACACAAATCATTTGGAAACCTTTTACGTTTCTCACTCTTCTCAACCAAGTACTACTTGGAAGGATAGAGACCAATATTGAGTGCGCACATCGAACAAACATGTTATGAGTTCATCAAGTTGTAGATGCTGGCCTTCCTTATTCATGGCCATATGACCACTTGGAAGGATAGAGACCAATATTGAGTGCGCACATAGAACAAACATCTTATGAATTCATCAAGTTGTAGATGTTGGCCTTCTTTATTCATGGCTATATGACTAGTTCCAAATGATGGCATATATGTTTGGCATTACTTGACATAAGGATGCGATTTTGTCCTATTTAAAGTGTTTCTCTTTAATTTCTTCATATGAATTGATAATTTTTTCACTACTTTCAAATGTGTAGATGAGTTTGAGTATGCACCCTTAATAGGGTTCTAATACCATATTACTTTCGAGCGTAGAGATAAAATCTCTACAACAATATCCATGCACGTACGTACGTACATACATGACATACATACATGACACACATACATGCATACATACACACACACATACACACACACACACATTTATATATACATACATACATACATACATACATACATACATACATATATACATATGTACCTACGCACCTATGTACATACGTACATACATACATATGTACATACATAAATACATACACACACACATACATATACATATACATACATACATACATGTACACACACACACATATATTATCATGAGACTTTTTAAACTATGCATATATGTATTATGTATGAACTATATATGACATGTACATATGTATGTATGTATGTATGTATGCATGCATGCATGTATGTATGTATGCATGCATGCATGTATATATGCATGCATGTATGTATGCATGCATGTATGTATGTATGTATGTATGCATGCATGTATGTATGCATGCATGTATGTATGCATGCATGTATGTATGTATGCATGCATGCATGCATGTATGTATGTATGTATACACACACACACACATACATACATACATACATACATACATACATACATACATACATACATACATACATACATACATACATACATACATACATACATACATATATATATATATATATATATATATATATATATATATATACATAGTACAAAGTAGAGATTTAAATCGTAGATTTAAATCGGGATTTAAATCGTTTAAATCGTAGAGGTTTTTAAAAATAAAAATAAAAATCGAGGTTTTTATTCATCAAGAGATTTTTATTTTTTCTTGTATCTAAGGTATGCACAATACCTATTCAACTCATATATACTCCAATATTGGAGAGTAGTGAAAATAGTGAAAAGTTTATATGACCTGGATGCTTGTTAGTTGTTGTACTTCAGTCATATGTGAGATGCCAACAAAGAGTGAGTTTATGATAACATTGCAGTCATATAAACTCTATAATGTCATTCAGCTATAGGTTGGTACAGATTCATACTGGACAAGGACTTAATTTGATGCCAAAAAATATACATACACAATTGAAGAAACTTGGCTTTGAGCATCGATTTTAACTTAATTTAGTTAGTCAAATCTCTAATAGGCAAGAAAATAATATAGTTCTATCTAGAGGTAATAAATGATAGACTATTAGCAAGCATAGGTATCACAGTGATCATATTTTAATTTTAAAATATGAAACCTTAAAAAAAAAAAGAGAGAGAATAAAAATCGTTAAAAACGATTTAAATCGCGAATGCCATTTTTACGATTTTTATTTTTAAAAAATCGTGCGATTTTTTTTACTACATATATATATATATATATATATATATATATATATATATATATATATATATATATATATATATATATATATATATATATATATATATATATATATATATATATATATATATATGTGTGTGTGTGTGTGTGTGTGTGTGTGTGTATACATACATGCATGCATGCATACATAATACATATGTACATGTCATATATAGTTTATACATAATACATATATGCATAGTTTAAAAAATCTCATGATATTTTCAAAATAAACACCTTTTAAATCTCTCTTACGATTTAAATCTTAGGTAGCAATTTTTATCAAGATTTTGACGTTTATTTTGATAAAAGTTTATTTTGTTATTGTATTTTTGCACTCAATAAAGGTTGATAAATTAATCAAATCTATCTAACCTAGATAGAGTTTCTTGTGCTCTTGAGTTTTGTGATGATAGCTAAACTACTTAAACAAGTAGTCTTCTATAAGTACATATAAAGAGATAGATAGTAAAACATAGATATGGGAGTAATTTCTTTCCAAATTTTAAATGATTTTGGTTTTTTTCTCTTTTCTTAAAAAACAAAAAGTTCATTTTATTGTTGTATTCTTGTATTCCATAGTAATTGATAACAAAATTGATTGTATTATTGAGTCAATCAATGGTAGATATATTAGTTAGGTAGGTGGATTCTTATGTAAATACATAGATAGAGATAGATAATAGACCAATGATAGGAAGACAAATAGATGGATAGAAAAAAAGAAAGATTGATGAGAAGTTTTAGATGGATGGGTGAATGGGTAGGTAGGAAGGTACTAATTAGGCTAGTAGATAGGGATAGGCAGAAGAAAATATCAAAATCTATCATTGACTGAATCAAGATAGATAGATGGATTTGTCTTTACATACTGTATGTGTTTTTGTACCATGGATGTAAAAGCGTATTTTCCCTATATTGCATGTATTCTAGGTGAAAATGTATAAGATAGTAATCTACGAGTGAATAAAACCTCAATTTTTATCTTGAATTGTTTAAATCTCTACGATTTAAATGATTTAAATCCGGATTTAAATCTATGATTTAAATCTCTACTTTGTACTATGCATATATATACATGTACATATATAGTTTATACATAATACATACATATACATATACATATGCATATGTTCTATAGCATATGTACATGTACATGTATACTTTATACATAATACATACATATACATATACATATACATATACATATATAAATACATATACATATACTTCTGCACTTGTTTTTTCCAAAGGTTTTATAGAGTTTGTTATAATTCTCAGTTTATGGTTGTAATGAATATATAACTCAAGCAATTTCTATTTTTACATCATTTACTTGAGTCCTTGGAGTATTTCCACTTGCTCATGGTTTGTATCGCCACTTGAACAATCTTGCAGATTCCAACAATATTGCCCTAGCTTGAGGGAGGGGACAAGTTTAAGGTAAAGCTACATCACCTCGATATCTCCAGCATCCAATTGATACATCCAAGGAGGAAGGGGCATCTTTATTTATGTTTGTACAAAAACAAGCTTCTTGTCATTTTGGCTCCCATTTTTGCATGAAGAAAATAAAATCATAACATGAATCTCTTTTAAAGAGCTTTCCTAGGGTGGAAATATGTGAGGTGGAAAAATACAGCATACTCTGCATATAAAGGAGGAACCTAGGGCCCTTTCACCTAGTATCCTCTCCTTGCTCTACCAAGCTTTCAAAAGAGGAAAGGGATGATTAGCTATGTATTGCATCTCTCCAGCTACCAATTCAGCATCTTCTTATGGAGTCAACCCTTTTATGAAGTCAATAATCTTTACATTCATGTTGCAAACTTGGCACATTTTCTCATGTTGCAAACTTGGCACATTTTCTCATGTTGCAAACTTGGCACATTTTCTCATGTTGCAAACTTGGCACATTTTCTCTTACTTGATTATGAGTGGGTACTATCATCATCATCTTCTCTTCCTTGATTATGTGTTCTTCTTCTTCTATTCTTGGATTTTAGCATCGTCGTTATTGATACTAATAAAAATAGTTATTATTGATATTATTAATGATTCCTATGGGTCTAATTTTGAATATGTGCACTGGGGTCTTTTTTTTTTTTTTACATTCCACCTCTCTTTTTGAATGTTTTCTACGATAGTGGCCTCTCCATCTTCTTTGGACATCATCAGGTTTCATTTCATCTTACAAGCTTTGAGCTTTTACTTTAAATTTTGAAATTCCAAGAACTAGTATTTTCTTATTCTTGTATGTTGCTGATGAAGCTTTTTGTTGATTTTTCTAATGCCTTTATGATGGAATAAAGCCCATTGTAGGTTCTTGTCAAGTTTATTAACTTACGATGCTATTTCGTAAAAGCAAAGGCTTAAAAGGTTTTAGGAGTACGTTTGATTTTAAAAGCGCCCCTTTCTTTTTTAAATAAGACAAAAGCTCAAATATATTAAAAAAATGGGATCTTCTAGAATCTAAAAGAAGAGACTTTATAGGAGTGTGTATAAATTTCCACTAGACTTTTTGTAATAGATACTTTTGGGTCCCTTGAAGAATTCCCTAGAGTTTCTCATAAACATCAAAGGTGTTCTCTTTATTTGTAATAAATGAAATTTTGGGGTCACATCAATAGGAGGGTGAATAACAAGTGTAAGACCTTTTTTAGATCTTGTGTATATATATATATTCTCTCTCTCTCTCTCTCTCTCTCTCTCTCTCTCTCTCTCTCTCTCTCTCTCTCTCTCTCTCTCTCTCTCTCTCTCTCTCTCTCTCTCTCTCTCTCTCTCTCTCTCTCTCTCTCTCTCTCTCTCTCTCTCTCTCTCTCTCTCTCCCCCTCCCTGAGGATATGACAAGTGGCACAACGTAATGGCAGATATAGAGGAGAGCATTAACAAAAACTGATGTAGACAATCAATATTTAGACCGTAGCAGCACTTAGATAATGAATCAGACTATGAATATAGAATAGCTCACAACAGAGAGGAGGATTGATCAACAAACCAATAAATATGCGCTAGAAAATTGAGTAACAGCAGAGATGAACAATTTGATTAGTTAATCAATGTTATCAGCAGCAAATACACATGAAACGTGTTTAGCAGATATGTCGAGCAGATATGTGGCTGAAGCTCTGACATCTGTTACACATACAACTGAACCAGATGAAATAATACTTTGAGCTAGCAGCTGATATAAACCAAAATACTCCAGATGCATATACATCAGACGCTCTAATTGTGCTAACAGGCTTCCCATGAGACCTTGTGAGGTTATTATATAAACATATAACTGCCCTAAACATAGCAAGGTTTGCCCTATTTTTACTGTAAAGTAAAATTTTTTTGATTTTCTGAGTCGGGGATGGGGGCCCAAAGGAGGCTAACCCGCTCAGAAGGCAGAATCTATCCGCCACTTCATCTTCCGAAGAAGACTTATATGTGACCTTGCAACCCGAAGATTGTGGTCAACTAATCCCGAGGGATCAGTGCGGTGAGATACCCAATGCCCCAGTCACGACACTTGAGTATGCGGACTTGGAACGAATTCCTCACCAAGCTAAACTGCCTTCCCGACGTGTTCCCGACAAAGGAACGCCATACCCACAAGGAGCATCGGCTCACAGGAGGAGTCCGCACTGTAAAGTAAAAGAGTCCATATGCTTTTGTAAAAGTATGAGATGGGTTAAAAGGATGGTGTGCAAAAATTTAGGGTTAAAAATAAGTTTGCAAAAATTTTGGGTGATAAAAAGTAAGGAACTAGGGTCTTATGACAGATTTATGGACCTAAAAGCTACTCAGAAATTGAATTTTCTGCATATTCGCTCCCTACCTCTCATTGATTAAGCTCTTTTCTCCTAATCCTAAAAGACTCTTCCAACACATTTGTGGTGATATTGTTAGATATGTGCAATGCCCCACCCTCATAAGAGCCATTAACAATCCATGGTGCTCCAAGTTTTAAGGCATCTATTATGAGGAAAGGCCAGCTTGTGAACTTAGATATTTTAGTTGGTGTTTACTAGAAAGTTGGAGAACGTATATGTGACCCAATAGCAAAAAAGTAACCATTTGTGGGTCTAGCCTTTAGGTTGAATAGAGTTATTAAATTGGTAGCAAGTTTAGATATATTTTAATGTAAGAAAGTTACCAAGGTCCTGCTTTGGAGTCGAAGGCAACGATGAGAAGGCCCAAACGTTGACCTCCTTGGTTGGGGATTTGGAGTTAGTAGCCTTATTTTGATAATAAAGTGAATGTTCGTTGGAATATTCCTTATTTGAGTTCTTTCGTATATGATAGATTGGCTAAACTAGCCCAATTTGATTAGATTATCCAAAGGTGGTGACTGGAAGACCTAGTCCTTGTGGACTATATATATGCAAACCCTTTATTTTTTCACTCTTTTGTTCTATTCGAGCTAACCTAAGCACTTCAACTACATTTTGTGTACATTTGCATCTAAGCTTCATGGTGGAAGTGTAGAGATGGATAGAGCCATCTTTAATATGAATTGTTGAAGAATTAGAATTCCCATTTCTCTTATCTATTGTTTACTCTCTATCTCTTGCTTAGATTTTGGTTATTGCATTATCTATATTCTCTTACAAATATTTCATGATCAATCTTATCAATTTCACAGTCCTCCTTTTTTAGCTAGTATGAGAGCAATTTTTCATCATGGACTTTAAACTTATGCTAGAGTTCTATAGCAAAGAGCTTTTTAAAACGTGAATCTGGCATATTTGGAAGGCCATTTTCAGCTTCAAACTTCTACTACACCAACTTTCTTTGGTGATTCCAGCCTTTTATTTCCTTCTTTCATAAGTAGAATTGTTATATGAAATCCCCTTCACTTCCTCTGTTAGTGCTCAATTTGCACAAATTCTTAGTTTGAGAACAAACCTATTATTAAAGTTACAAAAAGCATACTTTATAAAATAAGATCGGATTTTTATAATTTCTCTTTCATAAAGGCATTTAGAAGCCATTTCCATACTTTAGGACAATCATATACATGTTGTTATAGAGAACTTTCTTGAAGGGCAATTGTCCTTATTGGTTCAAAATAAGCATTATGGCTTCTATGTCAGATACTAAAAGTCGTTGGAGATTAAGGAATTGGATGGAAATGGTTTTGATATATGGAAGGAGTGCATATAGGGTATACTCTTTCTAAACGGTAACAAGAAGCCAATCTTGGGTACTAAACAAATATCAATATTAGATGAGGATTGTTATAAAATATTGTCTATAATCTGAATATCCGGCCGATTCAAACAGATTTGAAACCAGACACCATTTGGTCACTCGTATGTATTTGGCAAAGATCTCAAGACTAGACTTAAGCATAGGTTCATGTGCTCTCTAAAAATAATCCACTTAGCCTAGTGGTTAAGTCTTAGGGTTGGGAAAAAGGAGGTCTTGGGTTCAACCCCCATGGGGAGCATAGGACAAACTTTTTCCTAAAGAGCTCTAGAGCCTTCTAACTCAAGTTAACATGAGTTAGCTTGATTCCAGAGAAACTTAACTCGAGTGGTGAGAACATCTACAAATTAAAATTTACAAATGATCAACAGACACTCTCCTCAACAAAAACATATTTGCATGTCTTGATGATGATGCCTTGAGGATATGACATGTGGCACAACGTAATGGCAGATATAGAGGACAGCATTAACAAAAACTGATGTAGACAATCAATATTCAGATGGTAGCAGCGCTTAGGGAATGAATCAGACTATGAATATGGAATGCCTCACAACAGAGAGGAGGATTGATCAACAAACAAATAAATATGCGCTAGAAAATTGAGTAACAGCAGAGATGAACAATTTGATTAGTTAATCAATGTTATCAGCAGCAAATACACAGGAAACATGTTAAACAGATATGTCTAGCAGATATGTGGCTGAAGCTCTGACATCTGTTACAAATACAACTGAACCAGATGAAATAATGCTTTGAGCTAACAGCTGATATAAACCAAAATACTCCAGATGCATATACATCAGACTCTCTAATTTGTGCTAATAGGCTTCCCCATGAGACCTTGTGAGGTTATTATATAAACATATAACTGCCCTAAACGTAGCAAAGGTTTGCCCTATTTTTACTGTAAAGTAAAAGAGTCCATATGCTTTTGTAAAAGTATGAGGTGGGTTAGAAGGATGGTGTGCAAAAATTTAGGGTTTAAAAATTATGGTAAAAAAAGGTTGCAAAAATTTCGGGTGATAAAAAGTAAGAAACTAGGGTCTTATGGCAGATTTTTGGACCTAAAAACTACCCAGAAATTGAATTTTCTGCATACTCGCTCCCTAGCTCTCATTGATTAAGCTCTTTTCTCCTCATCCTAAAAGACTCTTCCAACACATTTGTGGTGATAATGTTAGATATGTGTGATGCCCCGCCCTCATAAGATTCATTAACAATCCATGGTGCTCCAAGTTTTAAGGCATCTATTATGAGGAAAAGCCAGCTTGTGAACTTAGACATTTTAGTTCGTGTTTACTAGAAAGTTGGAGAAGGTTTATGTGACCCAATAGCAAAAATGTGACCATTTGTGGTCTAGCCTTTAGGTTGGATAGAGTTATTAAATAGGTAGCAAATTTAGATATATTTCAATGTAAGAAAGTTACCAAGGTCCTACTTTGGAGTCGAAGGCAACGATGAGAAGGCCCAAACATTGACCTCCTTGGTTGGGGATTTGGGGTTAGTAGCCTTATTTTGATAATGAAGTGAATGTTCGTTGGAATATTCCTTATGTGAATCCTCTATTTTTTCACTCATTTTGTGCTATTCGAGCTAACCTAAGCACTTCAACTACCTTTTGTCTACATTTCCATCTAAGCTTCATGGTGGAAGTGTAGAGATGGATAGAGCCATCTTTAATATGAATTGTTTGAAGAATTAGAATTCCCATTTCTCTTATCTATTGTTTACTCTCTATCTCTTGCTTAGATTTTGGTTATTGCATTATCTATATTCTCTTACAAATATTTCATGATCAATCTTATCAATTTCACAGTCCTTTTTTAGCTAGTATGAGAGCAATGTTTCATCATGGACTTTAAACTTATGCTAGAGTTCTACTACAAAGAGCTTTTTAAAACATGATTCTGGCATATTTGGAAGGCCATTTTCAACTTCAAACTTCTACTACACCAACTTTCTTTGGTGATTCCAGCCTTTTATTTCCTTCTTTCATAAGTAGAAATTGTTATATGAAATCCCTTTCACCTCCTCTGTTAGTGCTCAATTTGCACAAATTCTTGGTTTGAGAACAAACCTATTATTAAAGTAACAACAAGCATGATTTATAAAATAAGATCCGATTTTTATAATTTCTCTTTCATAAAGGCATTTAGAAGCCATTTCCATACCTTAGGACAATCATATACATGTTGTTATAGAGAACTTTCTTGACGGGCAATTTTCCTTATTGGTTCAAAATAAGCATTATGGCTTCTATGTCACATACTAAAGGTCGTTGAAGATTAAGGAATTGGATGGAAATGGTTTTGATATATGGAACGAGTGCATATAGGGTATACTCTTTCTAAGCAGACGAGAAGCCAATCTTGGGTACTAAACACACATCAATATTAGATGATGATTGTTATAAAGTATTGTGTATAATCTGAATATCCGTCCGATTCAAACTGATTTGAAATCGGACACCATTTGGTCACTCGTATGTATTTGCCAAAGATCTTGAGACTAGACTTAAGCATAGGTTCATGTGCTCTCTAAAATAATCCACTTAGCCTAGTGGTTAAGTCTTAGGATTGGGAAAAAGGTCGTCTTGGGTTCAACCATGGGAAGCATGGGACAAATTTTTGCCTAAAGAGCTCTAGAGCCTTCTAACTCAAGTTAACATGAGTTAGCTTGATTCCAAAGAGACTTAACTCGAGTGGCGAGAACACCTACCACCAGTGGACTCTAGTGAAAGGTACTAAAGGAGTGGTTGAGGTCGCACATGCACTTGTGAACTCCAGTTTCATTAGTGATCCTCATTGATTCGAGTAGCTATATATAGAGGCATAAGGTTGGGAGAAGAATCATCTCTCTTGCAGGTGGTGGTCTTAATAGTTTAGACAATTCAAGGAGGTTTAGACAGCCCAAGAGATCTTAACAATAAAAACTTAATCTTTATCATCGTCTCATGGTCAACAAAAAATGATAAGCGCTTGGAAAAGCTTGTCCAAGAAGTTGCGATTGGAACTACGATAAATTTTGCCCAAGTACGGGCAATGAAGCTCACGAATGACTCATGAGAAATATGAGCCATTGGTGAAAAGCAACTTATATAACAAAATTAGGGTTTGACTTTTGGTTGACTTTTTGGTGCCCGATGGTGAAGTGTTATATATCATTAGAAAGCTCTCAAGGAGTACTTCCGATGATGCAATAAAGAAGTTTGATCATCTTTGACCAAATTTCGACCAAGTACCAAAATTAGGGTTGCTAAAATGTTTGGAAGATTTGAGCATTTTGACATTGTTTTCCAACAACTTTAACTTCCCCTTCCACTATTTTCCTAAACTTCCCAATGTTATATTGATTCAAGTTTGGCAAATACTAATTTCTGGTAGAATACTTAAGGATTTTTTTGGGGGAATTTGCATGTATAGAAAGTATGAGGTATGAGCTTCCATAAGACAAAGAATTTCACAAATTTTTTTCTCGAAATAAGGCCCTATCGTCTAGGCTCTGTCAAAACCCTCTTTTGGCTTGGGGAAAACCTCTCTTGAACATCCACCGAAGGTGACCCACCTACCTTCCGAAGGTTAAATCTTGGTGTTCAAAGATCAGATTTGAGGGGAGAAGCTCTAAATACTGATAATCATATTCACAGTAGATCCCCAAATGTGCCGCTAAAAGGTGGAATCCATGAAGAGGTTTGGTCCCGCAAAACTACTTCATACGACCACCTACACATCTTTGGTTGTGTTGCTTTAATGCATATAAGGGCTGATTTGAGGACAAATTAAATGGAAAGCCCATGAAAGGAACCTTCATGGGATATGGAGATGAGGGTGAAATGAGCTATCGGATTTGGTTACCTCAGCTCAAGAAAGTGATACACAGTCATGATGTTGTATTTAATGAGGCACAACTGCTCAAAAGCGATAGTGTCTCTAAAGATGACTCTAAACGAGACTAGGGTCGAATTTTCAGCACAAACATGCACCATTAGACCTGAAATCGACCCTCAAGAAGCTCCATCAATGCTAAAAATGATGATGAGCCAGTGACTTTTAAGCCAGACAGTGATGGGCAGTATAATCACGCTCCTAAAGGGAATATGCAGCAGACACTGTTACATGTTGAAAACAGGGTTGGAACTGATGTACATCAGGCCAATAACAATGATGATGTAGTCATACTTGGATTTGGAGCCATTCCAAATCTATGTCAGAACAGCTTTTTTGCATGGTGATTTCAATGAAGAACTGTACATGAAACAGCCAAAAGGATATGCCATTCCTGGAAAGGAGCATCCTGTATGCGAGCTGGAAAGAAGCTTGTAAGCTCCCAAGCCATGGTATAAGAATTTTGATGCATTCATGCTCAAACATGGGCTCAAAAGAAGCCATGCAGACCACTGTTTGTACACCAAAAAAGGATGATAATGGAAGTCCAATCATTCTAATGCGGTATGTACATGTCTGGCAAAGAGTGTCATGTTCCATGCACGCACAAAACATACTGATGTGAAATACCACTTCATCTGAGAGGTGCTTGAGGATGGCCTTATCACTTTGATCAAGGTTGACCGTACTAAGTACTAAACATCTTTTGAGCAAAAAGACACAAGATATTAGGATACTAAAAAAGCATGTTGATCATAATGATATGGACCTGAAATAGTGAACTAATTATCAAAGCTATATAAAGAGGCTGAATCAATTACTGAGTGTGTTGATAAAGCACAAAGAAAATTTTTGAAGACATAATGTGTCATGAAGTGAGATATAGTACTGCAAAATTTACCACATGAGGTGCTGAGAAATTTTCTGAGCAAATCGACCAAAGATATTATTGTTGCCTTAAAAAATATGTTGATCATGATGACATGAATCTGAAACACTGAACATTATCGAAGCCATATACAGAGGGCGAATTGATTGCTGAGAGTGTTGACATAGAGAGGCTGAATTAATTATTGAGGGTGTTGATATAAAGAGGCTGAATTAGTATTGACAGTGTTCAATCTCCCATACTATTACTGACGAAATTTGAAGATGTAATAATTCGCTGATCATTGCAACAGCTGTTATGCATTAATATACAACCAACTGCGTCAATGCCAGATTCTCATGTACTGACGGATCATCACTGAAACTCACGGTATGACAGCACATGAACACAAAATCGGACAAACTCGATATGCTGAGGATAACAGTTCTAGATAAACCTTAAAGCAGCTCGTGTCAAAACTCTCGCTATTAAAATGGAGCATGCAACAAAAATATTTCAGGAATCATGCTCGATGGCAGCAGTTTCTCAGCAAATAGAGCTCTCCAAAGATTCTCTGCCCTTGCTAAAATAAAGCGCGAGAAAAAGAGGCCACAGGAACATTTCTATACGCAATGGAGGTACAATTTATACACAGTGGAGGCACATTTCTATACAGTGGACTACGAACACTACGACATGGAAGCACGTAGAATACAGCTCTACATGATTGATAAGCCTTGAAAATATCAGGCGTTTTCAATCTGTATCATTGTTGACTCGTATATGATATGCATATTTCAATGGGCATTCTTCCGTGCTCAGATACAGATTCGCCAAACAAAGTGCTACCTGTACAGCGGCCAATACAACATGAATATGAGGCCAACGCTTATATGAACCAATTTCCTGCTGACAATCTGCAAGAAATAAGAGAAAACACTCTCCATTGGGCATATGCGCATAAAGAACATCGAGATGAACTGGAAATAGGTATCGAACCATGGAGAAGACGTTTCGTTTCGAGAGCTCGTCCCAGAACTTCAAAGTTCCAAGGGCCCCACCCAAAGTGAAAGCCCCCATTGCAAGGTCGTGAAGGAAAACGTTGTCAGAGAGCGCCATGGGAGATCCACTAACAGACCTGTCCCTAGCTGAAGAGATAGGAGACCTTCCAGGAGGGAGTACAGAGTGCAAATAACCAAACCCAAGGGTACCCTTCAAAGGCCGACAAAGAGTTTTTGAACACGCTATATCAGAGTAAATTCTACATAGCCCAGAGCTCAAAAGCGTGCAGGGATTAAAAGGAGGAACAGTCTGATATGCAAAAGACGCCATTACACAGCTCAGTTGAGTTGTTAGAAATATCAGGAATCAAAGGAAACGTGACTGAATGCGTCTAATGAGTTTTTTTTTTCCCTTGTTTTTTCAATGAGCAGGAGACGTGGAACGAGACAGCAATGTAGGAAACCTGGAGATGAAGTTGAAATTTGAACCCGAATCATCAAATTAGCCAAGTCATAAAATCAGCCACTTTGCCACAAACTCTGTTGACAACGAAATTATGAATTGTGCATAGAAAGAAGAAATAGGCATTGACAAAGTCTCGGAATCTTTTTTTTTTTTTTTTTTTTTTTTTTTTTGCTTTTCCGATATGGGTTTCAAGGACTGTGAAAAACATGAGATAGTGTGTTTAGTAATTCCACCATACGACGCACCCATTTGCATTCTATCTCATGTTAATGAGAACACTTTGTTATTTCATGCATGCTTCTAACTTCTAAGAGATGGAGCATTTCTGCGCTTCTTTATTTAGTCAAGTCTACCTTTATTTTAGGAGAAGCAATAATTGTACTAAGAAAATCTTATATACATGCAATAATTAGTGGATATACAAAGTACGCAAATGATGGTAAAGAACGAATGACCAAACGGTGTCCGATTTCAGATCCGTCTGAATCGGCTAGACCCTTGGATCATAGACTTACTTTATTACAGCTACATACAACATAGATGTCTCTTTGTCATCCTCTTCATGCCCAAAGTAACACGAATACCTCATACTATCTCTACTTCTTATACTTCTCAATATGGAATACCATCCATATAATGCCACGTAGCCATTCTAGCCGATAAGGTATTGCCACCTATATAATGTGACATGGAAAGTGGGAAGCTCATTATCATTCTTGTCTACGTGGATGACCTTTTTATTACAATTACAAGAAACCACAAAGACATCTTCAACAAAACTCAAATTTCTTTTAGCTTAAAGTTTGAGTTGAAAAACTTGGGCCTGACCAAAGATCTCGAGTTTAGACTTACTAGGAGGTCTTCTGTTCTTGTGAACAAGTGATCCACTTAGTTTAGTGGTTAAGTCTCAAAAATTTGAAGGAGGAGGTCTTGGTTTCAATCCCATGGGGAACATGGGAAAGTATTTTGCCCAAAGAGATCTAGAGCCTTCTAGAAGCATCCACTTGAGTTAACTCAAGTTGATTGGGACACTTGGCACACATGCAGTTACATGGCCGACACATGGCTGATTAGTATCCACTTGCCCAAGAAGGCTATTGAGGCATTTGGTTGGGAGGAGAGTGAGTCATCTCTCTAACATGTGGTGGTCCTAATCTTCATTCTCTTGCATTGGTATCAGAGCATGTATATCCTTTCTTGTTTCATGTATATCCTTTTTTGTTTGGCGCACCCTCTCTCTTTTGTGTGCTCCAATTACACTCTTCTTGAATGGCTCAACGTAGCAGCAAAGAAGGATATATTCGGTAACCATGAAGGCACACATCTGCTGCGAGTTACGTCCGAACTGAGATCAAATCATCTCATATCTCTCTGCAGCACGTGATATGCTATCGACCTTCCCAGTCTCGGATATCAAAAACTTTTTTTTTTTTTTTAAATAAAGGAAGTTCGGCCTTAGCCTAATCTCCCGGACTTTAATTATAATAAAGAGAAAAAGTTACAAGTGAATGGGACTAGTGCCCATGGGATCCCCCAAATCCCACAATGCAGGGGAGGAGTATGGCAAGCTACAGGGCATTACAAATGAGACGGATAAAATTATCATCACCCTCATGTGGGACCCATTTGGGTTTCAACTTGTTGTTTTCGAGGAGATAAATACAATGATGTCTAAACGGTGGTGATCTCTTGACTCGGGAGATTCTTTTACCAAGGAGAAACAAAGATTTCTCGATTGACCATTCCTTAGGGGTTTGGCCAAAATTGACAGCACAGCGCTCCCTCCAAATCTTCCAGAGAGCCTCACCTCTGATGGCATTCCACAGCCTCGATGAGCAGCCGATCGCCTCACCCAACATCACATGTTGCCAGTTGATTTGACGCGTGAGTCTCAAAACTCGGGTCACGTGATGCCAGATAACGTGGGACTTGGGGCAGTCGAAGAACAGGTGAGCTAAATCTTCAATACACCGATGGCAACGCTTGCACCATGGCGGCACACCACAGATTTTGTTAGCCCTTGCATTGGTCCAAATACCTTTATGCAAGATCTGCCACATGAGAACGGACTTTTTGACCTCAATTAGGGGGTGCCAAATAGACATGAATTTTAGCTCCCACCGAAGTTTGGTCCAAGAAAGGCACCATCTCTTGTTAAGGGTGTGGTGAACATCCAAATCCGCTTTGAAGTTGGGGATTCTGGATAGCTTCTTACCATTGCTCCATTTGAGGTCCTCCAAGCAAGGAAGATCCTGACCGGAGAGAAGGCGAGTAGTTGAGCGGTCCCAGGCTAAACACCTGCTTTGAAGAAGAGTCCATTCCTCAAAGGTAACTCTAAGTCTCGGATCCAATTCTTCGAACCTAATCCACTGGCTGGTCTCTTGTTTCCAGAGTTGTTTCCACTGTTTGAACCCCTTGTTCCATAACCGCCTTGCAGTTTGGAGGTTCCAAGACTCAACCCCCCGAATGCCATTGATCGGGAACCAAATAGAATCATTTTGTCTTATGCCAGCCGCCCACTTCCACTCATCACTGATTCTGATGAACTGTTTGGCCTTGTTCCGATTCTTCCATAAGGAACATACGAGGCTAGAGCCTTTAGGGAAGACCGGGTGGGGGGAGAACAAAGCGTGAGAATCCCTAAGTTCTTCCAACCAGGGTGGCCAACAAAGGTAAGGTCTTCCGTGTTTCGGAAGATCAATTTGGCCCAAGAGGACTCCCTATTGCTCCAAGCCTTGATAAGCCACTTTGCAGCCAACTTGTCAGCCAATCCAACAATATCCAAAATTCCCAAGCCCCCTGAGTCTTTAGGGCTAATGCAGGTTTCCCATTTGATTTTGGGAATCCCCCTTCTATTGGGGTCCCCAGTCCAAAGGAAGTTTCTGCAGATTCTTTCCACTTTGGCCAAGTCTTTCTCCTTAGGTCTCCAACACGAGATAAAGTAAATAATTGTAGACAACATAAATGTGTTAACAACCATAGCACGCCCTGCCAGGTTGACTTGCATACCTTTCCATTGATTCAGCTTCCTATCCAGCTTGGATAGTAGCCAGTTCCAGCGTTGGTCCATTGAGATATCGAACCCCATCGGAATGCCAAGGAGACGGAAGACTTGTCCGCTAGGGATAACTTGACACCCCTGATCCACCAACAATTGGGGAGTATGTCCTCTGATTGCTCTAAAAGCAGTTTTAGCATGGTTGATTTTTGAGCCTGATGCCACACAAAAGGTGTGGAGGCACCACCAAAAAACCTCAATGCTGTTGTGGAGGCACCACCAAAAAACCTCAATGCTGTTTAAATCGTTATGCACAAAGGCATTCATGTCATCAGCGAAAAGTCTCAGAATCATTTGGTCGTGATTTAGAGGTAAGGAAAGACCCTTGAGATTGCCGGCGTCCATGTGATGCTTTAATAGGCGGATATCAAAAACTTCTGTCCCCTCTGAAGTGCAGCATTAAGGGATCGATCTTACAATCTTCGAACTCCGAAGTTATTCGCTTGACCACGTCGCCTTTATATTCTTTTCTTATTGTACTCATCATTACCTTTGTTATGTGCAGAAAAGAAAAAAAGAAGGCACTCGTTGGCGACGCCTGCCAATATCGAACCCCTGATCTTGTCTAGAGATAGCGCTACCTTATCCAAGAGCAGGCCGCGCGCGTGATGATTTTTACAGGACAGATGAATTTTGGTGCTGTGTTGTAGACCTGCTTAGCAACAGAGCAAAAGATGTGTTGTGAGGCACGGGATTCGAACCTGTGATTTCTGAGCAGAATAACTTTATTCTATCCGAGAAGCTTATTTTTAGTGTTATGAATGCCTTGGCTTTTGTACCATTCATAATCGATGCACGCTCTTAGCTCCTAACTCAGAACCATAGCACAATAGAAGCAAAATTTCAGTATGGTTAAGCATATAGGGAATGAACCCATGTGCTTGGTCAAAGCAAATCCATCGTCTGTCCTAGTCCAACGCGCTCACGCAGCTTCTTTTGTGTGGAAGGACATGCACTTGTGGTGGATGTTGCATGTAGTAATTGATGGCTTCAAGAGAACTTTAACTCTTGAGCTCATTGATCATTCTCAAGCACCATCCAAAGATAAAGAGAAGCAATCTTGAATCATGAAGGATCGTATTTTGGTTTTCATTTCTCATCGAGCAACAAAGGAAGGCTTCATTTCTTCAAGAAGCAGCCAAGAGAAAGCAATGATCTTCAAAGGATGGACGAAGCTGTGATCAAAGCTAAGTATTTTCCAATTTCTACTTGGCCTTAATGCTTGATTTATCTTGTTTTCATTATTTTACAATTAATCCTAGATGCACATTGAAATAAGATTTCAATCGATTAAGTCTAGATTAGGATAATAAAACAATCCACTTCTCATTCCAAGCATTATTTTGCATTAAGGAAAAAACTTGGTTAAAAAAAAAGATCCTTGTGCATCAAAGAATGTATTTTGGTAGTTTAATTCCAGATTTTCTTTCCATTGAGTAAGTTTTTTATTGCACCACAAGGATATACATGTATTAGTGTATTAGGACAAAGGAAAGGATATACATGCATCAAGATTGCATGATATACATTCTTAGTACAAGAAAAAGTCATGCATCAAGCTCATGCATGATTATTGCATTACTTTTTGGGCATGCAAAGAACATGCATGCATACGCATGTGAGGATATGCATTTGCATGTAGGCACATGCATTTGCATGTTAGAAAGGGATGCCACCATAGAGATGAGACATGTTCTTCCAGTTTTAGAACATGACCATGTTCTTCCAGTTTTAGAACATGAGGCTCGGGGGTTGCCTACAGTAGATGTATAGCTCTATTTTCGACGACGAAAATGTTTTCCAAGGAGGGAAGAATGTAATAAAGTAAGTTTATGATCCAAGGGTCTAGCCAGTTCAGACGGATCTGAAATCGAACACTGTTTGGTCATCCGTGTGTATGACCAAAGATCTCGAGTTTAGACTTACTAGGAGGTCTTGTGCTCTTGTGAACAAGTGATCCACTTAGCTTAGTGGTTAAGTCGCAAGGATGTGAAGGAGGAGGTCTTGGGTTCAATCCCCATGGGGACATGGGGAGAGTATTTGCCCAAAGAGATCTAGAGCCTTCTAGAAGCATCCACTTGAGTTAACTCAAGTTGACTGGGACACTTGGCGCACATGCAGTTACATGGCCGACACATGGCTGGCTAGTATCCACCTGCCCAAGAAGGCAGTCCCCAGGAGAGAGCTATATATTGAGGCATTTGGTTGGGAGGAGATTCATCTCTCTAGCATGTGGTGGTCGTAATCTTCATTCTCTTGTAGTAGTCAATCTATGGTTCCATACCCTAGGTGCCTGCTTCAATTCATAAAGAGCTTTGTTCAGTTTACACACATGATTTACCTTGCTTGGATCCTCATATCCAAGAGGTTGACACATGTACACCTCCTCTGAAATCCAACCATTTAAAAATGTATTTTTTACATCCAATTGGTACATGTTCCAATTCTTTGATGCAACTACACTTACCAATACCCTGATGGTTGGCATTTTGGCCACCGATGAGAAGGTTTCTTCATAATGAACTCCTTGAGTTTATGCAAAACACTTAGCCACAAGTATAGCTTTGTACCTGTTTATTGATCCATCAGAATTTCTCTTAATCTTATAGATCCATCTAGAACCAATTACCTTCATAGACTCCTTCTTTGGTACTAGCTCCCAAGTATCATTCTTCTTGAGTGCTTCAATTTCTTCATCCATAGCTTCTTTCCATTATTTCTTGGTCTTTTCCTCTTCATATGATGATGGCTCTTCAAGTGACAAATCCTTTGCAAGATAAATAGAATGCTTAGTAACTAAAGAAGTGTCATACCCATATCTGATTGGCTTCTTGCTAACCCTTTGTGATCTTCTGATTGCTTAGTTAGATGATTCAGGTATATCCTCCAACTTCTTTATCTTGACTTTGCCTTTGGATTTCCATGCCTTGAATTCTTCTAGGTTGATGATGTCCTCATCATCTGATTGGATGTCTTCAATATGGTTTCGCTCCTCCTTGGTGAGACTTGGAAACCCCTCTTCCAAGTCATAAGGCAACTTTACTTTCTTGCATTCACTTTCAAACCAAGAATCATTTTCATCAAAGACAACATCTCCACTGACCATAAATCCTTTGTTCGAAGGATTGTAAGACATGTATCCTTTCTGATTCAAGTCATACCCTATGAAGATGCACTTCTCTACCTTAGGATCTAGCTTACCTCTGATTTGAGATGGTATATGCACATAAGCAACACATCCAAAGATCTTGCAATGATCAAGTGAAGGTCTTCTACCATGCCATGCTTCATATGGGATCATCCCATCAAGAGATTTTGATTGCAATCTATTAACAAGATAAGTAGTAGTAGATACACTTTTTACCCACAATTAATTAGGTAGTTTTTTCTCATTTAGCATTGATCTAGTTGTTTCAACAATTAGTCTATTTCTCCTCTCTGCCATCCCATTTTGCTCAGGGGTATACCTTGTTGTTATTTCTCTTTTGATTCTCCTATCCTGCAAGAATGCATGAAATTCATTTGAGAAGTACTCACCTCCTCCATCTGACCTTAGTCTCTTTAGGCTTCTTCTTGTTTGGTTTTCAACAAGTGCAAGATACTTCTTAAAGCAACTGAATACTTCATCTTTGTGCTTCATAAAATATAAGATAGTCCACCTATTGAAATCATCAATGAAAGATACATAATACCTTGATCCAAAAATTGAGGGATCCTTACTTGGTCCCCATACATCTGTATGGACAAGCTCCAAGTAGTCCTCATGCATGTAGCCTTTCTTTGAGAAGGGTAACAAGTGAGATTTTCCAAACTGACAAGCACCACATTTATAGGTCATGTGTTGCTTGGAGACATTGGGTATCTCAAGCACACATTGATCTCTACAAATTTGCTTTAAGGTTCTCTCACCAATATGTCCTAATCTCTTATGCCAAATTTTAAGCTCTGACAATGTTTGGTCTTTGTAATTATAAAGTGCAATATTCCTTGTATCTTCAAGTTCAAAAGTAAATAATCTACCTATCTTTTCTCCTTTGGTAATTCTCTTGAATCTATGTTGGGGATCATCCAAAATGCTTCATATTTGTTGAACCTGACTTGCAAACCCTTTTCCACAATCTGTCCAACACTCATCAAATTTTTGGTAATTGTAGGTACATATATAACCCTTCTCAACAAATTTCTATTCCCATCAGACGTTTTAACATTTCCTACCTTGATCACTAAGTGCTTGATGTCATCACCTGTTTGTACCTGATGTTTTCCCTTAGGTTCCTCAAGGTCAAAGAGAAGAGCTACATTGCCTGCCACATGCTTTGAACATCTTTAGTTAATGTAAAAGAGATGGTCATCATTCATACCTTGCTTTGAAGTCATATTCATAATCAGAAGGGAATCCTCTTGTTCCTCTGTATAATTATTGTAGTCTTTCCTTGACTTGTAGCCTCCTTGGAGTTGTTATTGTAATTGTTGTTGTAATTATTGTTGTAATTGTTATTGTAGCCTTGATGATGGTTGAATCTTCCTCTTGACTGTGTATATCCACCTCTTTGGAAACCTCTACCTCTCTGATTCTTGAAGTTCTTGTAACACTCAGCTATAGTATGATTTGACAAACCACAAATATTGCATGGGGAAGAGTTGAAGGGTCTCCCCCTACCTTGCTTACCTCCTCTACCCCTACCTCTTGAGTTTTTACCTCTCCCTGCATAGTTGGCTTGAGAGGTAACTCCTTCATCCTCAATCTTCTTGCTTTTCCCTTTCTCTTTAGACTTGCCTTTATTTGTGTATAGGACAGAAGAGCTATTACCTCTTGATGAGTCTCCATTCTTGTTGAGCTTAGCTTCATGGGTAAAGAGTTGCCCCATGAGTGTGGTAAGCTAGAATCTGCAAATCCATGTACAAGTCTATGGCAGTTGTGAAGCTCTCCCATTTGTCATCTGCCTTAATAACATTGATCACTTGTCTTAAAATTTGCTCCTCTTCAATCTCCTCTCATATGCTTGCCAATTGGTCAGCCACAACCTTTACTTTGGTCACATACTCTGAGATGCCTTGCTTGGGTTGCTTCCTTTGAGTGGTAAACTCAATCCACAATTGGTTCTTTCTAGCCCTTGTGTTGGAAGAAAAATATGAAGATAATGTTTCCCAAGTCTCTTGGGATGTCTTACAGTTACTAATGTGTGGAAGAAGAAAATCAGAGATTGAGTTAAGTAAGTATGACCTTGCTAATGCACCTTTGGCACACCATGAATTGAGTCTTTCATGCTCCTCTCTTCTAGGTTGTCCTTTGCTTCTGAAAATGGGCATTTCCTCATCTCTTGGGATGTATCCATAGAGGCTCCTTCCTTGCAGGTATGTCTTCATCCTCAAGGACTATGCTTGGTAGTTGTTCTTGTCCAATTTATCAATGAAAGAAGGAAAACCATCTCCCATTTTACCTTAACTTTGCTCTAATACCACTGTTGGGAAAGATGGATGGACACTCCAAGAAATGAGTAGGTACTGCAAATTCCTGCTCTGTACCAGCCCTCTTCCACTTCAGAGTTGAGTTTTAGGCCCTCTTAGCTTTCCAATGACACTAAACAAGTGCCTATATACTTTGGAAATGGTGCAAGTAATGATTAATTCAAAACAGACTACTTCCCAATTCACAATCCAATGAAAACCTTCTATTTTTGTTCACACACCTACTGCTTGTTAAGCTCAGTGCTTCCTATACAGTAGGAATTAAATAAATTCCTTTTGGAGATATCAAATTATCTTAAAGAGCTAATGATTCCAAGTGGAATCACTGAAAATGATTGACTATACACAGAGCAATCAATTTAGCAAGTGTACCATTACCCCTGATTTTTTAGGACCTCTGTAGAGAATGACCAGTGATGACTTCGACGAGATTTTCTCCCAATGCACTTGATGGAATGTATTCAAAATTTTTCATCATGTAGCAGACTTAGAACTGATTCCAACAAGCCATAGAACATTGAAAATGGTGGAGAAATGAATGAGATATGAGCAATACAAAATGATTGTTTTGAGTGACAATGACAGAGAACTCAACAGATGTAAGCAATGATCTATTGTATTATATGACAGTGTTGTACATGATCATTGGCATGAAAATCAATGCCTAATGATGGTGAGAAGTGTAGGTTATGAAGTGAGCCTCACTCTCTTACAATATGATCAACTAAAGGCTCGAAATTGGACTTTGACATAGCCAACTTCTAAGGTTGATTTCTCACAGCACAAGTCCCATTTTGCTAAATGCTTTTAGCCATAGCTTCCTTACCTTCTAACTTAAATTTTGAATGCTTAGTCATCAAAAACTTTACACTGTGCACTGAGATCCAAACAAAACATTGAGACGAAAAAACGTGCGACTCTGAGAGGTCTACCTACAGACTTTACATATACATGTTCCTATTGATCATACTCATAGCATGAAAGGAATTAAACCATGAAACTTTGAACATAGCTTCATTAGCTTCTAGATCAGATGTGTATAAAACATTTCCTGATCCACGTGATCAGGTTGAGAGAAATCAGAGAAAGACTCGACGCTAACTTCTAATGATGACTCTCTACACATCTATCTCTTAGACACTTGTCATCTAATGACTCTCACACATATTTATTTACATTATTGACTTACACACATATGATTCTAGATTCATCCCACATCTATTACATATTCCTTATCATCCTAAGGATAATCTATATCCATTTTACAAGAATTCTCAACTAATAATGTACATATGTGTACAAGCTATATCTCTGAGATCTCTTCACTATCTCCAATGACTTCTTTGACTTCATTCTGATCCTTGACTTGCTTCAAGCTCTTTATAATCATCAATTTGGGATTTCTTTGTTCCAAAAACTCCCCCTCAATCACTAATTGTGATTATTCCATTCTTCTTTATTCCTGTCATCTCTTTGAACTTCTGTAGCTTAGGTCCGTCTAAGCTTTTTGTCAACATATATGCAACTTGCTCTTTTGTTGGGATATACAATACTTCAATCTCTTTATCAAGTACCTTTTCTCTCAAGAAATGATACTGAATCTCTATGTGTTTAGTCCTAGCATGAAAAATAGGATTAGCTGCCAAATATAATGAACTCATAATGTCTTCAAAAATAATTGGAGTACTCTGATCAGTTCCAAAACTCTTCAACAAGGTCTTTAACCATATCATTTCCTTTGCAGCCTCTACCATTCCTTTATAATCAGCTTCTGTGGATGACAAAGAAACTGTATGTTGCTTCTTTGAGCACCAAGAAACTAACTCATCTTCAATGTAACAGAGATAACCATGAGTAGACCTTCTATCATCTGAATCACCTGCCTAATTTGAATCATTAAACACTTTGATTCTTGTGTCAGAAGTAAAACCATAATACAAACCTTCACTCAGAGTTCCCTTGATATATCTGAGTACTCTTTGAGCTGCAATCCAATGAGTCTTCTTTGGACAATGCATAAATTGTGATAAGACACCCACTGCATATGATAGGTCTCGTCTTGTCAAGGTAGCATAGATCAGACTACCTACCAAACTCTGATATTTCTTCATGTCATTAAATTCTTCACCTCCATGTCTGCTCAATTTATGATTTACCTCCAATGGTGTGTTTGAAGGCTTGCAATCTTCCATGTTGAACTTGACCAGAAGATTCTTCAAGTATCTCTTTTGTGTAACATATACTCCATGTTGAGTATATACAATCTGCATTCCTAAGAAGTAATATAAGTTTCCCAAATCACTTATCTTAAACTCCTTCGCTATTTGTTTCTTAAGCTCCTTGATTCCTTGAGCATCTGTACCTTTGACAATAATATCATCAACATAAATAACATGTATATATACCCATCTTCACTTGCCTTCACTAGCAAGCTACTATTTGCTTTTGAAGCTTGATATCCACATTCATTCAAGAACTTAACAAGCCTGTAATTTCATGCTCTTGGAGCCTGTTTCGAACCATACAAAGCTCTCTTGAGCTTACACACATAATCTGATCCAATTGAATACATGAAACCCTCTGGTTGCTCCATGTACACTTCAACTACAATATATCCATTTAAAAATGCATTCTTCACATCTAATTGTGAAAATTTCCATCCTTTACAAGTAGCAATAGCAATTAGAGATCTAATTGTAGACATCTTAGCAACTGGACTAAAGGTTTCGTCATAATCTACCCCATAAGTTTGGGCATAACCTTTAACCACAAGTCTAGCTTTGTATCTAGACACCTCACCATTTGCAAAACTTTTTGTTTTGTACACCCACTTACATCCAATCACCTTCTGGTTCTTTGGTCTTGGCACCAATTCCCATGTTTCATTTTCAAGTAGAGTATCATACTCTTCTTGCATTGCCTTCTCCCAATTCTGTTTATCTTTAGCTTCTTCATATGTGGTTGGATCTTCTTCTGTCTTCACAATATAAGCATAATCTTTTGTTGTTAAGAAAGATTTGTCATAGCTATACCTGATAGGTTCTTTTCTTTCTCTCAAAGATCTTCTGACCTCTGCACTTCTTGAAGTCTCATCCACATTTGATTCTGGATCAAATCTTGGCCTATCTTCATCATTGCCCTGCAATTTATTTTTACAATCAACATCATCAATATCTTCTTCATACACTTTTACTTTGGTCTTCCCTTTCCTTTGTACTTCTTCAACATCTGCATAATCATTTGTTAACCCTATATACCATGTGCTTTGCTTATCAGATGTAACATCTTTTGTAACAAGAAATTGCTTTGTAGATGGACTCCACAATCTGTAACCCATCTGTCTATCATCATACCCAATAAACACATACTTCTCTATTTTGGGTTCTAGCTTATGCGTTAATTGTGAAGGAACATAAGCATATGTTAAACATCCAAATAACTTACAATGATCAAGAGTAGTTTTCTTACCCCACCATGCTTCATAAGGTGTTCTACCATCCAAATCTTTACATGGTAACCTATTCACAAGGTATGTTGCAGTGTTGGTAGCTTCTGCCCATAAGTAGTTTGGACAATTCTTCTCTTTCATCATTGATCTTGCAAACTCTACAAGCTTTAGTATTATCTTTGTTCTTACCTCCTCTTCCTTTACCTTTGAAATTCATCTTTCCTTTTGTGAAATTAGCTTGATTTGAAGATCCTTCATCATCAGTTGACTACTTTCCTTTGCTATTCTTTTTCTTGTCCTTGAGTACATAGCTTGACTTACACTCCTATCATTATCTCCCTTAATGTCCTGCTCAAAAGTTAGCATGTGTCCTAGCAATTGATTAAGATCAGGAGTAAAATGATCTATTGATAATCTATGGACAATATGAAAGGCTTCCATTTCTCATCTCCTCTCAGACCTGTAAGTATTTGTCTTAGCAACTTATCCTCTTCAATATCTTCATCTACTGCTCCCAAGCTATCTGCAAAATCCTTCATCCTTGCCACATAATCAGAAATTGATTGTGAGCTCTTCTTCTTGAAGGTTGTGAACTCAGCCCATAATGAGGACCTCCTTGACTTGGTTGTATTTTGGAAATGCTCTTATGAAGCATTCCACACATCTGTTGCACTTTCTAATCCTCTAATATGAGGTAGAAGATAATCATTTATAGCCGTGTAAATGATGCTCCTAGCTTGAGCATCCTTCCTCATCCAGTTCTTCAAATCTACAAGCTCTTCTCTAGTTGGAACACTAGGATCTTCAAACTCAAGCTTTTCTTCTTCTCCTGTGATGAATGCCATCAAATCTTTGCTCATGAGGTGTGCCTCTATCCTCATGGACCAAGCTGGATAGTTCTCCCTATCTAGCTTATCAATCTACAAGCTTTCTCCCATCTTTGATCTTCTGTGTCTACAATTACTAAGATTTATGGTGATATAGTGTACCTTTGATATGAAGCTTTAATCCTTCTTGATCCTTTCGAGCTCAATCTTCACTCTTCTATAGTTTGTCTTCAAAACTTTGAACTTGTCCACCTTCAATTTGAAAAGACTTCAATGTTTGCAACAGTCGGGACTTCCAATGCTCTTACTTCACTTGTATTGCACCTTGTGCTCTGATACCACTGTTGGAGACCTCTAAATCTCCAAAGCCTTGATCTATATTGATTTAAGATCACCTCTATACCAGTTATAGACCAACCTTTACACAAATCTTACCGTAATTTATCAAGTCTTCCACTATCACTTCTGTGAGTGAAAAATTTTTCTTTTCAAAAAGTCTGCTTCAAAGATTGACTTCATTATCTACACATATCTTCAGATTTCTTCAATCTAATGATATACACACCTCCATGCTATCTTTGCGCAATCATATCAACCATTATTCCTTCAAAAGAATCATTAAAAATTTGATTTGATCATTAAGATCAAACGTATGTCAAAAACTCTCTTCCTGAACAAGCGACTTTGACATAGTCAACTTCTAAGATTGATTTCTCACAGCACAAGTCCCGTTTTGGTAAATGCTTTTAGCCATAGCTTCCTTACCTTCTAAATTAAATTTTGAATGGTCACTCATCAAAAAATTTACACTCTGCACTCAGATCCAAGCAAAACATTGACACGAAAAAATGTGCAACTCTGAGAGGTCTACCTACAGACTTTACATATACATGTTCCTATTGATCATACTCATAGCATGAAAGGAATTAAACCATGGAACTTTCAACATAGCTTCACTAGCTTCTAGATTAGATGTGTACAAAAGATTTCCTGATCCACATGATCAAGTTGAGAGAAATCAGAGAAAGACTTGATGCTAACTTCTAAAGATGACTCTCTACACATCTATCTCTTAGACACTTGTCATCTAATGACTCTCACACATATTTCTTTACATTATTGACTTATGTACATATGATTCTAGACTCATCCCGCATCTATTACATATTCCTTATCATCCTAAGGATAATCTATATCCATTTTACAAGATTTCTCAACTAATAATGTACATATGTGTACAAGCTATATCTCTGAGATCTCTTCACTATCTCCAATGACTTCATTCTGATCCTTGACTTGCTTCAAGCTCTTTATAATCATCAATTTGGGATTGCTTTGTTCCAACAACTCCCCCTCAATCACTAATTGTGATTATTCCATTCTTCTTTATTCCTGCCATCTCTTTGAACTTCTGTAGCTTAGATCCATCTAAGCTTTTTATCAATATATATCTGCAACTTGCTCTTTTGTTGGCGTATACAATACTTCAATCTCTTTATCAAGTACGTTTTCTCTCAAAAAATGATACTGAATCTCTATGTGTTTAGTCCTGGCATGAAAAACAGGATTAGCTGCCAAATATAATGAACTCATATTGTGTTAAAAAATAATTGGAGTACTCTCATCAGTTCCAAAACTCTTCAACAAGGTCTTTAACCATATCACTTCCTTTGCAGCCTGTACCATTCCTTTATAATCAGGTTCTATGGATGACAAAGCAAGTGTATCTTGCTTCTTTGAGCACCAAGAAACTAACTTATCTCCAATGTAACAGAGATAACCATGAGTAGACCTTCTATCACCTGAATCACCTGCCCAATCTACATCACAAAAACACTTTGATTCTTGTGTCAGAAGTAAAACCATAATACAAACCTTCACTCAGAGTTCCATGATATATCTGAGTAATCTTTGGGTTGCAACCCAATGAGTCTTCTTTGGACAATGCATAAATTGTGATAACACACCCACTGCATATGATAGGTCTCGTCTTGTCAAGGTAGCATAGATCAGACTACCTACCAAACTCTGATATTTCTTCATGTCATTAAATTCTTCACCTCCATATCTGCTTAATTTATGATTTACCTCCAATGGCGTGTTTGAAGGCTTGCAATCTTCCATGTTGAACTTGACGAGAAGATTCTTCAAGTATCTCTTTTGTGTAACATATACTCCATGTTGAGTATATACAATCTGCATTCCTAAGAAGTAAGATAAGTTTCCCAAATCACTTATCTTAAACTCCTTCTCTATTTGTTTCTTAAGCTCCTTGATTCCTTGAGCATCTGTACCTGTGACAATAATATCATCAACATAAATACACATGTATATATACCCATCTTCACTTGCCTTCACTAGCAAGATACTATATGCTTTTGAAGCTTGATATCCACATTCATTCAAGAACTTAACAAGCGTGTAATTCCATGCTCTTGGATCTTGTTTCAAACCATACAAAGCTCTCTTGAGCTTACACACATAATCTGATCCAATTGAATCCATGAAACCCTCTGGTTGCTCCATGTACACTTCATCTGCAATATATCCATTTAAACATGCATTCTTCACATCTAATTGAGACAATTTCCATCCTTTACAAGTAGCAATAGCAATTAGAGATCTAACTGTAGACATCTTAACAACTCGACTAAAGGTTTCATCATAATCTACCCCATAAGTTTGGGCATAACCTTTAACCACAAGTCTAGCTTTGTATCTAGACACCTCACCATTTGCAAACCTTTTTGTTTTGTACACCCACTTACATCCAATCACCTTCTGGTTCTTTGGTCTTGGCATCAATTCCCATGTTTCATTTTCAAGTAGAGCATCATACTCTTCTTGCATTGCCTTCTCCCAATTCTGTTTACCTTTAGCTTCTTCATATGTGGTTGGATCTTCTTCTGTCTTCACAATATAAGCATAATCTTTTGTTGTTAAGAAAGATGTGTCATAGCTATACCTGATAGGTTCTTTTCTTTCTCTCAAAGATCTTCTGACCTCTGCACTTCTTGAAGTCTCATCCACATTTGATTCTGGATCAAATCTTGGCCTATCTTCATCATTGCCCTGCAGTTTACTTTTAGAATCAACATCATCAATATCTTCTTCATACACTTTTACTTTGGTCTTCCCTTTCCTTTGTACTTATTCAACATCTACATAATCATCTGTTAACCCTATATAGCATGTGCTTTGCTTATCAAATGTAACATCTTTTGTAACAAGAAATTGCTTTGTAGATGGACTCCAAAATCTGTAACCCATCTGTCTATCATCATACCCAATAAACACATACTTCTCTGCTTTGGGTTCTAGCTTATGCCTTAATTGTGAAGGAACATAAGCATATGCTAAACATCCAAATACCTTACAATGATCAAGAGTAGGTTTCTTACCCCGCCATGCTTCATAAGGTGTTCTACCATCCAAAGCTTTACATGGTAACCTATTCACAAGGTATGTTGCAGTGTTGATAGCTTCTGCCCATAAGTAGTTTGGACAATTCTTCTCTTTCATCATTGATCTTGCAAACTCTACAAGAGTTCTATGTGTTCTTTTTGCAAATCCATTTTGTTGAGGGGAGTACCTGCAAGTTACTTCTCTTTTTATACCTGCATTCCATAAATAATCATCAAACTCTTTAGAAAAATACTCTCCCCGTCCATATGATCTCAACCTTTTGAGCTTTTGTCTTGTAATCCTTTCTATTATTTAAGCATGATAATGCTTGAATGTCTTGAACACTTCTGATTTGTCCTTGATTACATAAAGTGTAATCCACCTTGTTGCATCATCAACAAACAATACATAATATCTGGATCCATTTATGCTATAGTCCCTTGAAGGACCCCACACATCTGTATGAACCAACTCAAGCATATTTGAGTACTTGTATCCTGACTTATTGTATGACCTTTTGTGTGTTTTACCTAGTTGACAAGCTTCACACTTGTACATCATGTGTTGACCTTCAACATTTGGCAATCCAAGCACTACATCATTCTTAGACATTTCCTTTATGGATCTCTCATTAAAATGACCTAGCCTTTTATGTTGTAGGTCTAACTCAGACATATTTTGACTTCCATAAGTAAACAATGCATGTCCCACATTACCTTGGACCTTGAGAGTACAAAGCCTTCCTTCCTTTTTACTTGCAATGATGCTTCTATATCCATTATTTGGATCTTGCACATAAACACCATCATTTGTGAATCTGACTTCATATCCCTTCTCCACAATTTGTCCTACACTTATCCAGTTTTTAGGAATAGTACGAACATAAAGTTCCTTGCTTAAGAGTGTGCTTCCACTCTTTGTCTTCATTGATCCAATGCTTTTCACTTTATCCTTGGTGTTATCTCCTGTTTGAATTGTATGTCCATTCACCTTTGCTTCCATATCATTCGTCAATGATATGTTGCCACTCAGATGATTGCTACATCCTGAGTCAATATAGAACACCCTTTGATCCTCTCCTACTGCTTCATGTGTTCGATTCAAGATAAGATTCATGTCATCCTTTTGATCTGATGCATAATTATAGTAGTTGTTGTAGTACTGAGATTGAAAGCTTCTTGCACTTTCTCTAGCATATGATGCCCTACCACCTCTTCCTCTGAAGTTACGTCTTTTATTTCTACCTCCTCTACCTCTTTGATTGAAACTATGATTATGACTTCCACCATTTTGATTGTTATACCAACAATCATTTGCCAAATGATTTGTTCTGCCACAAATCCAACCATTTTTACTATTATATTTGTTCTTACCTCCTCTTCCTTTACCTATGAAATTCATCTTTCCTTTTGTGAAATTAGCTTGATTTGAAGATCCTTCATCATCAGTTGACTGCTTTCCTTTGTTATTCTTTTTCTTGTCCTTGGAGTACATAGCTTGACTTACACTCCTATCATTATCTCCCTTAATGTCCTGCTCAAAAGTTACCATGTGTCCTAGCAATTGATTAAGATTAGGAGTAAAATGATCTAATGACAATTCTATGGACAATATGAAAGGCTTCCATTTCTCATCTCCTCTCAGACTTGTAAGTATTTGACTTAGCAACTTATCCTCTCTTCTTCTTGAAGGTTGTGAACTCAGCCCATAATGAGGACTTCCTTGACTTGGTTGTATTTTGGAAATGCTCTTCCAAAGCATTCCACACATCTGTTGCACTTTCTAATCCTCTAATATGAGGTAGAAGATAATCATTTACAACCATGTAAATGATGCTCCTAGCTTGAGCATCCTTCCTGTTCTTCAAATCTGCAAGCTCTTCCCTAGTTGGAACACTCTGATCTTCAAACTCAGGCTTTTCTTCTTCTCCTGTGATGAATGCCATCAAATCTTTGCTCATGAGGTGTGCCTCCATCCTCATGGACCAAGCTAGATAGTTCTCCCTATCTAGCTTATCAATCTGCAAGCTTTCTCCCATCTTTGATCTTTTGTGTCTGCAATTACTAAGATTTATGGTGATATAGTGTACCTTTGATATCAAGCTTTAATCCTTCTTGATCCTTTCGAGCTCAATCTTCACTCTTCTATAGGTTGTCTTCAAAACTTTGAACTTGTCCACCTTCAATTTGAAAAGACTTCAATGTCTGCAATAGTCGGGACTTCCAATGCTCTTACTTCACTTGTATTGCACCTTCTGCTCGGATACCACTATTGGAGACCTCTAAATCTCCAAAAGCTTGATCTATACTGATTTAAGAGCACCTCTATATTAGTTATAGACCAACCTTTACACAAATATTACCTTAATTCATCAAGTCTTCCACTATGACTTCTTTGAGTGAAAACTTTTTCTTCTTCAAGAAGTCTTCTTCAAAGATTGACTTCATTATCTGCACATATCTTCAGATTTCTTCAATCTAATGATATAATACCTCCATGCTACATTTGCACAATCATATCAAACATTATTCCTTCAAAACAATCATTAAAACTTTGATTTGATCATTAAGATCAAAATTATGTCAGAAACTGTCTTCTTGAACAAGTGACTTTGACATAATCAACTTCTAAGATTGATTTCTCACAGTGCAAGTCCCATTTTTGCTAAATGCTTTTAGCCATAGATTCCTTAACTTCTAACTTAAATTTTGAATGCTCAGTCATCAAAAACTTTACACTGTTCACTGAGATCCAAACAAAACATTAACACAAAAAAATGCACGACTCTGAGAGGTCTACCTGCAGACTTTACATATAGATGTTCTATTGATCATACTCATAGCATGAAAGGAATTAAACCATGAAACTTTGAACATAGCTTCATTAGCTTCTAGATTAGATGTGTACAAAAGATTTCCTAATCCACATGATCAAGTTGAGAGAAATTAGAGAAAGACTCGATGCTAACTTCTAAAGATGACTCTCTACACATCTATCAATTAGACACTTGTCATCTAATGACTCTCACACATATTTCTTTACATTATTGACTTATATATATATGATTCTAGACTCATCCTGCATCTATTACATATTCCTTATCATCCTAAGGATATTGTATATCCATTTTTACAAGTTTTCTATACTAATAATGTACATGTGTACAAGCTATATCTCTGAGATCTCTTCACTATCTCCAGTGACTTCTTTGACTTCATTCTGATCCTTGACTTGCTTCAAGCTCTTTATAATCATCAATTTGGGATTGCTTTGTTCCAACAAGCTTCAGGACAAAAATTGAAGAGATTGAGATCAGATGGACGGGGAGAGTATTTTTCAAATGAATTCAGTGATTATTTGTGGAATGCAGGTATAAAGAGAGGAGTTACTTGCAGGTACTCTCGTCAACAAAATGGTGTAGCAGAAAGGAGAAATAGAACTCTTGTTGAGTTTGTAAGACCAATGATGAAAGAGAATAATTGACCTAATTATTTGTGGGTTGAGGCTATAAATAGAGCCACATACTTGGTTAATATCCTACCATGTAAAGCTTTGCAGGGTATGACACCATATGAAGCTTGGTGGGGTAAGAGACCTACATTAGATCATTGCAAAGTATTTGGTTGCTTAGCCTATGCTTATGTTCCTTCTCAATTAAGGCATGAATTGGAACCAAAGGCTGAAAAATATGTGTTCATTGGTTATGATGATAAGCAAATGGGATGCAGGTTGTGAAGTCCATCTACAAAGCAATTCCTTGTATCAAAGGATGTCACATTTGATGAGCAAGGTACTTGGTACTTAGGTACAAATAATGCTTATGCAGGTCTTGAAGAAACATTGAATCAAAAGAAAGGTAAATCAAAGGTTCAAATCTTTGAGGAAGAAGAGAATAATGAAGTACTAGTTGAAGATGAAGAAATGCCAAGGTTTGATCCGGAATGTGATAAACCAAAAACTTCAAGAAGTGGAGAACTCAGAAGATCATCAAGGCACAAATGGCAACCCATTAGGTTTAGCTATGATACTTCATTCTTGAATACTAAAGATTATGCTTTGATGAAACCAATGGAAAGGAGAATTCGGAAAAAGCTATTGAGGAAGAGTATGATGCACTCATTGAGAATGAAACTTGGGAATTGGTACATAAACCAATTAACTAGAAGGTAATTGGATGTAAGTGCATTTAAAAAACAAAAAGATTTACAGATGGAAGTGTGTCTAGGTACAAAGCTAGACTTGTTGTAAAAGGATATGCACAGACATATGGTGTGGACTATGATGACACTTATAGTCCTGTTGCAAAGATGAAAACCATAAGGACTCTCATAGCTATTGTTGTGCAAAGGTTGGAAACTATCTCAATTAGATGTGAAGAATGCATTTTTGAATGGTTACATTTCAGATGAAGTTTTCATGGAACAACCAGACGGTTTTAAAGATCAATTTTATCCAAATCATGTCTGTAAGTGTTGGCAGTAGCCTTGGTACACCAGGACTTACAAGACGTGAAAGTCAAAGAAGGGAGTCAGAGCGAAGGGACAGCACAAGCAAACAGGGCAGTCAAAGAAGATCTGGCAAGTAGGCCAATATTTTTTCAAGACATTAATGCAAATCAAGAGATGGACATGCAGGGAGGAAGAGCAAGTAGGGAGCTCGAAGATATGTATGGCAGATCACGAGAAGAAATCCCTACAACAATAGTGATTTTTATCACTAACAATCATTTGTAAATATCATTTCACATTTTTGTAGCTCCATTTTGTGCAAGCCAAGGAGTCCTTGAGCTTGAGGAGCCTTAGAAGTAGTTGCGTACCAATTTTCGTATTTTTTAGATCTCGTTTGAGCCCCCAAATAAGCCCTGGAACCTAATTTTTAACTAGGCCGGACACTAGGTCTGGACAGGGCCAAAAGCTAGTCAAAAACTATAAAAAGAGCTAGAGAGCTCATTTTTGAGGCTAGATTGTAATTGAAACGAACTTGTAAGAGCATTTTGAAAGTAATCTAAAAGCTCCATTGATTCTCGCTCTTTGTCTTGCCGTGTGTGCGCGTGTGTGTGTATGTGTGTGCATGCTAGTGTGCTTCTCACTCACGCACTTGTGCCGCCACTTGCTCGAGGTCTTCATACCATCCTCACGTCTTCCCGGATTGACATTAAAGGAGGTGCTACTCATCATTGAGCTACACCAAATTTTGGCGCCGTTGCCGGGGATCGAGCTTTGAGGACGAGCGTGTGATGGTAAGACGTAGAGTTGACGCGTTGGAGTTGTAGGTATTTTCTTCACGCTCATCGATTTTCTTTTACTTTCGTCACTATCATCATCACCATCATCATCATCACCATCTCCCACGTCCATCTCCATCATCGCAAAAATTTCAGTTTTTTGACTATATCCCCATCTCCACCTCATTTCCCTCATTTCACTTGTGAGAGAGAGCGAGAGAGCGAATTTGCATGTGCTATTTTTTGCATGTTTTGTGAGCATTCTGCAGGTACAGGCCGCATCATCATCCCCAGCACCCTGCGCAGGTACGGAAATCTGAGTAACTGTCTGTGTGTCGCCGAGCTCTGTCAATCGCGACCGACAGAAAAATTGCTCTAATTGCTAAACAAAGTGCATATCCATGACCTACAGGCCTAGAGCTTCCCAAAAATGTGTTTAGTTTTTTGAAATTCCACAGATTTCTGTCAATCGCGATCGCTCTGTCAATCGCGACCGACAAACCACGACGGACAGACCTGTCAATCGCGATCGACACGTCAATCGCGATCGACAGCCCACGACGGCTCTGTCAATCGCGACCGACAGGGTCAACGACCGATTGACCACGACCGACTGACCATACGCGTGACACGTGTCAATCGCGATCGAGCCATCAATCGCGACCGACTCATCAATCGCGACCGACACAGTCAACGACTGTTTGACCACGATCGACAGACCCTCGCGACCGACCTGTCAATCGCGATCGACTCATCAATCGCGACCGACAGAGTCAACGACGCTTTGACCACGATTGATTGACTTTTCGGCCACGTGTCAATCGCGACTGACCAGTCAATCGCGACTGACAGTCACGACGGATCTGTCAATCGCGATCGACACGTCGATCGCGACTGACCTGTCAATCGCGACCGACAGACTTTGCGAACGCGTTAGAAGGGCAAATTAGGTCAAATTTTCAAGGCAAAATC
The DNA here is from genome assembly GCA_020310875.1 of Ceratopteris richardii. Lineage (NCBI taxonomy): Eukaryota > Viridiplantae > Streptophyta > Polypodiopsida > Polypodiales > Pteridaceae > Ceratopteris > Ceratopteris richardii. The sequence goes on from CM035407.1 coordinate 189,609,969, forward strand.
ATTGGTCTAAATTTTGATTGAGTGCGGGACAAACACTAGGGTGTAGTATTGCATCGCGAGGCCGTGCCACAAGCTACTCGAGTATTCCTGTTTGACTGTTAGCTTGTATTGAATTCTGATTTAACTCCCTAAACCCTGAACAGTCCTAACTTTTTCATACGAAATCCAATTTTTGAGCTCTTGGGCTTGTTGGAAAGCTCGTGGCATATACTACACGCCCTCAACTGCTTTTTATAAAGATAATGCGTTGATTTTCAGAGAGGGTATTTTGAAGTTGACCATACCCAGGGGGATCAAAGTCAGGGGTCTTTAGAATTATTTTCCTAAAAGTCACAATGCAAATGTGTGTTTGTGTCACATGAATGAAAGTGGTTGGTTTTGTCCTCTGAATATAAGCATTGAGCTAACCGTGAATCTTTTATAGGTCCATTGAGAGCAACTGAGAGCGTACAAAGCAATGTTTCTTTGCAAGCTTGAGAACCGGTTCTTGAGCACCATAAAGCAAGGGATCAACAAGTAAGGTTGGATTATTCTCAACTCCCTCTGTCATTTCCTAGCTCAAGCTAAGAACGAGTAGAGATAGGAGTAAGCCAGGGCGACGATAGGCAGTTATCAAGTTGAAGACTACCTAAAAACTCAAGTTCAAGTTAAAAACATAATCTCTGTGCTGTCGATAACCTAAAGGAAAAGAACCTAACGTGGAACGATCAACCTAAAGCACGAAGAACATTCAAGTATTCCTGACGACGAAATGTCAGACAAGACCTTAAACACGAGAAATAACTAAAAAGAATCAAGTGACTGATACCAATTGATCGGCAACGAGGTTGTACTCTGGGCAAAAAATTGGGTTAATCAGTTAGGCATATGAACCTTAGATCAGGACGACACCTAGCAAGAGAGAGACAAAGCCTTAGGTCTTCAGAGGCTAGTGTCAATCATACTGCAAGGTCTTGGGCCCAGCAGTTGAGTCACCACTCATACTACCCTAGCTCTGAGACCAGTGAGTCAGAAATGTCTCAAGGCATGGACAGACCTACGGGAAGTTCAGGAGTGCCTTATTTGTACAGGGTAGAAGGCCCTTACAAAACACAGCTGGAATATCTTAGGACCAACCGACTAGGTGCTAGCATCTATGAGGACGGCTTAGGAAGATCTGTGGTCCAGATTAAAAACCCTGATCAATCCATTGGACTAGAACACCCAGCTGTCAAGTTTGAAAATGGTGCATACCTGGACAAGGAAGGAACTATATATGTAGTCACTAGTCACCCAGATAGGACAGATGACTTTGGGAATGTAATCTCAGAAGCGGACTTAGGTGACCTGGAACAAGGGAACATGGGTGCGGAACCTAGAACCCCTCGAGGTAAATCAGTTCTCACTAGGATTATCACGCCTGAATGGGTCCCCCAAGACAACAAGAGCATAGAGTTGCTCCTCAATCGAGAAACTGATGAAGCCTTTTGGAGGTATAAGTCTAATCAGCCAACAGACATAGGAAATATCATGATCTATGAGCTTAAGGATCCGGATAGCCCAGGCAGAGTGACCTACTTAGATCATGCTTCAGAACGGATCTTTGTGGTGACAGAAAATGATAGGCATGCCTACACTTGGAAGGGTGAATTTATTCTCCCCCAACCAAGATCAAATGTATCCTATGGTCACCCTGGGGCTGGAACTTCCCAAGCTCATGGTACGCAAAGAGACAGAAGTAGAGATAGACCGGAAGTAAGTTTTGCCAATTCAATGGGCAGAGAAAGAACGAGAACGGAGACGAATAGGGTAGAACCTGAGATGCATAGAGCCCACATGAACCAAAGAAATGTAGATGGATTCCCTCTACCGAGGCCTAGAGAGCACACAAGAACTTTGAGACCCACCCAGCTAGTTAAGTCCATGAAGAATTACTTTGACGGCACAGGAGATCCCTATGATCATGTGGCGGAATTCAAGCAAGTCTTGAGAGCTAAACAGGTTGAGGATCTGTTCACGCAGTACAATGCCTTCGGTCTAACCCTTAGAAACACAGCACTTACATGGTTTCAACCATTGGATGAGCGTCAGTTCAGGAGCATAGACCAACTCCTAGAGGCTTTCATTGTAGAGTTCTCTAAGAGTGGCATAAGACACAATACTTCCTCATTGATTCACAGCTTCAAGCAAACCCCTCAAGAGACTGTGAGACTTGCAGGAAGAAGATTTAGACAATATCTTGAAAGGTGCCCAATTTCGGAGCTACCCACATCTGCTAAACAGGTAGCCTTATTCCTCGATGGATTGCTGAGTACGAAATTGAGATCCTATGTGTATCTGAAGGACCCTAGGACTATAGAAGAGTGTGTACGCATGTGCATTGACATTGAAGATAACCTAGGGGAAGAGCTAGAGCTTTCCAAAATCTATAAAGATTCAGATAGCGCATCTAGCCACTCTTCCACGCAATCTACATCAATTGAGGAACTCGCTGAGAAGGTAGCTCAGAAATTAGGTGTAACTAGCAAACAGATCCCAAGGTTTGCCCCTGTGAAAAGGTGCTATACATGCGGTGGTGACCATATGGCGAATGTCTGCCCTATTATGGCTCAACCCCAAGTGAACCCTAGTAGCCAGTACTGCACCATAGAACGGAGATACACCAATCACACCGCACGAGATTGCCCATACAACAAGCAGGCAGTTAGGCAACCCTACCCGCAGCCCTACCAACAAGGCAGATACCAAAACCAAAATCCACCACCACAATATGCTAGACCCCAACAAACCTACCAACCACAATATCAGGCCCAACAGAGACCCCAACCGGTGCTGGCTCAACAGCCTCCAAACCCCGCTAACGTGATTCCAGTAAAGTATACTGTTGCAGAAGAAAACCTGAATAGGGCCATTGTACCAGTAACCCCATTGATCTCAGAAAGTGACCCAAGTGACCATAGCTTTGATTCTACGCATGTCGATAGTCCCCAGGCTTACTACATGCAGTCTCCAGAACATGGTGAGTCTTACTATAGTGAAGAACCAAGTGAACCTAGTTGGGAGTCAGATTACACGAACGTCATGTATGCAAACCCCAACCCTAGGCCTCAACCTAGGCAGGTACGACCACCCTTTCCTAGAGGACCATGCTACCGATGTCAGGGGGATCACTTCATTCGTGATTGTCCCTTACCTTCACCTACACAACCCCAGTCAGTGACTATCCAAGGTTTCTGCCAAGATTGTGGAAAAGAACATCTCTTACGAGATTGCCCTAAGAACCCCAATAATATGCCAAAAATCACTCCTATCAATGTGATTGGTTTGGTTGTAGATCCCTCAGGAAGCGTCACTTCCACTGCACCAGTGCAGGTAGTCACTAGAGCTCAGGCATTGCAGCAAAACCAAGAGACAAGCCAGGAAAAGGGCCCAGAGGCTAGTGAAACCGAGAGCGTAACAAAGAAAAGGACTAGAGCATGGAAAGATAGTCGAGAAAGAATGAAACGACAATGGGCCAAAAAGATGAGTGAGCTTGAGGAAAGCATAAGAGAAACAAAAGCGAGGATAACTGAACTCACAGCTCAAACTCCCTCTCACATCACCCCGCCTCCACCACTCCCATCTCCATCCGACTCACCACCTTCCCCACCGCCTCATCAAATCCCACCACCCCCTAGAGTAGGATCAGTCCTAGCAGATCCCACTCCTGAAGACCTAAACATGATGCTTAAAGCATATCAGGCCAGAATCCAAGAAGGGCCAAACGTCACGGATCATGACAAGTGCTATCCTAGAGCTGACCTAGAGATAGAAAGAACCAAACTGTGCGCGAAAATGGTCGCATTGGCTCAGACTATGTTTGAAGCCAGTCGCCTTTTCAATTACTCGGGCTCAGCCAAGACGCAATTACACTTGGATGGATTCCTAGAAAAGTTAGAGAGGATAATTGCAAGATCTGACAAGGAAGAAAAAAAATCAGGAGAAAGAAAAAGCAAGCAAAAACCTGAGCCATTCCCCATCAGAAGTTTATGCAGCCAATTCCACTGAACCAGACAACTTCCCCTCCTTAGAAAGAATAGAAAGGCTAATTGCACAATCAGAAAAGGAACCTGTCCCTCAAAGAAAGGAAAGGGTGAGAGAACAGATAGGCAAACCTCCTCAAGAAGCTTATCTTCCCCCCCAAAAGTCACAGGAGCCTCCCTCGAAAGCTTACGTACCTCCACAGATAACCCACATTCCTTCCCAGAGAGTGTATGAGCCTGCTCGGAAGAGTAATAGAATGAGCAATCCCCCCCAGGAAGCTTGTGCTCCAGCCATTTATGAGAGCAAGGAGAGAGCCAACGGAAGAATAAGCCCTCCTTCCCAGGTTGCTTATGTGCCCAATTCTACGGAGCCGGACACTTCTTCTTCTATGAATCGGTTTGCACCAGACTTCCTACGAGAGATTCAAGAAGACAAATGGGAAAACGAAAGCGAGGTCGCCCCTCCTTTTGAACTTGTGGACGATGCACACGACCAATTCCCACAAGACATCCCATCTATTTACGGGGAACATGAGAGTATTCAATCTCTCGAGAGATTGGACTTTGAGTCTAATTCCATACAAGAGCTACCCCACTTCACAGGCCCATGGGAAGCAAAGTCCACATGTATGAGAGCGCCCACAGTCATGGTAAGGAACGACGACTCAGTCATACCTAGGAACATAGAGGTAGTGAAGAACACTAACGTGCAGTGTAACCTCAAGTTAGAAGAGCTACTCAAGGTGAGACCTGAATTATGGAAACATGTAGCCAAACAAGTACCAGAAATAGCAAAACCTCGTTCCCGGGCAGGATCCCACAGGACAGTACCGGAAATTCCCTTGGATAAGATAGGAGATATGTGTGAAGGTGAAGAAGGGAACACCTATCTTCCCATCACCTACCAGGACTACACCACGAAGGCAATTTTGGACTCAGGTGCAGGAGTTGCAATTGCCACAACCTCCTTATGGAAACGTTGGGGCAAGCCGGCACTCAGGCCGACGAGAATGAAATTGCAGATGGCCGATGGTCACATAGAGAGACCCCTAGGATTGCTAGAAGGGATAACTCTCACCACTTGTGGTGTCGAGTTTGAACATAGTTTTGCTATATGTGACTTCAGCAAAAATCATGCCTATGAGATGATTTTGGGAAGACCATTTATGCGACAATTGCAAGTAGTACAGGATTGGGGAACCAACTCCTTGTATTTGCAACACTTGGGGGTTACGACCAAAGTCAATCTCAAGGATTATTCTCATAGAGATGTCCCTCCTATCCAATGGAATCCCATCCATAGAGCCAAAGATGATACGGAATCGGTGCATTCCATAGGGTCTGGATCCTCATGGATGCACGAAGACACTCACTTATGGATGTGCAAAGTAGCAGTGGAGGAAGAGAAGAGAGAAAAGGCCAGAGAAATAGGTGCAAACGAAACCCATAGACCCATTCAAGACCCAGCCTATGCACCTGTAGTTTTTCCAGACGAGGAATTTGAACCCCATGGCTGGGCGGAAATTTTAGCAACAATGGACGTAGCCATCAATGAAGAACAATGGACACCTCACTGTGATGAGGATGGCTATGACATTTCAGTCTTCTCCATAGAGCCAATCATGGGAGAGGCAGTTTTAGAAGAATGCGAACCTAGCCCTGATGCATTTGAGGATGCAAGTGACTCCGATCTAGAGTCAATCATTATGGACCCACCATTTGCATCAGATGAAGAATACTTCCATGAAATAGAATTTCAACCCCAGAGGCATGGAGAGGTTACAAATGATGTAAGATTAGCAACGCATATGACCCCTAAGGAAGAAGGAAAGAAATGAAAGAAGAGAGAAGCCTTACCAGAAGAGGAAGAATCTTTGTTTGAGGTCCCAGAAAATTTTAAGAAGTATGAGATAGATGACAGGAGAGTCATGATAAGAATGCCTAAACGAGAGGCACAATCAGGAGAGGCCTATGATAACAAAGAAACCACCAAGAAAATAGTAGTGGCCATAGAAGAAGGAGAGGAGAGATGCACGCATATAGGCCATGACCTAACAGAAGAAGAAGAGTACGAATTGATAGCCTTGCTAAGAGAATACAGAGATGTATTCGCTTGGAGTTACAAGGATTTGAAAGGTGTTGACCCGGACATATGCTCGCACACCATCCCCATGACCTCAGATGCCAAACCCTCTAAGCAAAAGCCTTATACATATAACGATAATTACGCTGCTAAGATCAAAGAAGAGATAGACAGACTGGTCGAAGCCGGATTTATCTATGAAATTGAGCACACTGAATGGGTATCCCCCATCGTAGTGGTGCCCAAGAAGAATGGCAAACTGCGTGTGTGCATTAACTTGAAAAAGGTTAATGCCGCCACGATTCGAGATAACTATCCGCTTCCCATCACAGAACATCTCTTAGAAAGAGTGGCAGGCAAGGAAGTGTACAGCTTCCTTGATGGATTTTCGGGCTACAATCAAGTAGCCATAGCTCCAGAGGATCAGCATAAGACAGCCTTTGCCACAGAATGGGGCATTTTTGCTTTTAGAGTAATGCCATTTGGGCTTACCAATGCACCAGCCACCTTCCAGAGGCTGATGTGCCATGTGTTTAAGGAGTTCCTGAGGAAGAGTTTAGAAGTCTACGTTGACGATCTCTGTGCTCATTCCAATGTTAGACAAACCCATATTCCTGAACTCAAACGAATCTTTGACAAATGTAGAGAATATCAAGTCTGCCTGAACCCCGAAAAGTGTGTTTTTATGGTCAGGCAAGGCAAGATCCTAGGACATATAGCGTCAAAGAATGGCATATCTACTGACGAAGAAAAAGTGAGAGCCATAGCGGAGTTACCTAGGCCAAAGAATGTCAAGGAAGTACAAGCTTTCATGGGGCATTGCGGTTATTATCGACGATTTATACACATGTATGCTGTCATTGCAAAGCCCATGTACGGACTTCTGACAAACTTTGAATGGACGGATGAATGCGAAAATTCCTTCCAAGAGCTTAAACGAAGATTATGTTCAGCACCAATCTTGACCACACCAGATTGGAATAAGCCATTCCATGTTCATGTGGATGCATCCAATTATGCCATTGGATGTGTGCTTGCACAACCTACTGGTGAAGGTAATATGGATCTTCCAATTGCCTATGCCAGTAGACAATTGAATGCGGCTGAACGGAATTACACCACTACAGAGCGCGAAGGATTAGGCATGGTATATGCAGTTAAGAAATTTAGACACTATTTGCTTGCAAATAAGTTTAAATTTTTTACTGATCATCAGGCATTGTTATATCTTGTAAACAAGCCATGCAATACAGGAAGATTAGTGAGATGGTTTCTCTTGCTAATGGAATACGATTTTGAGGTTGTGGTAAGGAAAGGTAGGACTCATTTGAGAGCCGATCATCTCTCTAGGCTCACATCGGGAGAAGCCCCACAAGGAGTGTCAGATGACCTTCCTGATGCTTACTTGTTTAATTTGGAAGTGGTGCCGCAGTGGGCCAAGCCAATAGTACCAGTATTGACCTACGGGCCTAACCATCCAGTGGTAAACACACGGAATAGAGAGGTTGTAAAAGCCCAAAAGTACCACATCATGGCAGGAAGCATGTACAAGCACACAGATCAAGGGATCTTGGCGTGTTGCGTAGAAGAGGATGAGTACGCTAAATGGTTGCAATTAGCACATGTAGGTGCGTTAGAGCAACACCATTCCAAACAACGAACGTTGCAGACTCTAAAGAGATTCGGAGTGCATTGGCCAACTATGGAAGCGGATGTCCAAAAGTTGTGCAAGGAATGCCCAATCTGTTGCACTAAACCACCTGTGGAACATGCCACTCTCTATCAAGTATCCATTGTGCCAGATTGGAGTGAACCTCTCGTATCATTCTTGCGGACAAACACATTCCCCCCAGACATGACTCTAGCTAGGAAAAGGAGTTTAGAACAAGAAGCCCTGGATTATTCACTCATAGGTGATAATCTATATAAGCGCGGTAAAGATGGTTACCTGAGACTGTGTGTCCATGAAAGTGAGTATCTTAAGATCTTAGAAACTGCTCACCAAGGTGTAGCAGGAGGACACTTTGGACCAGATCGGGTAATCAAGGCAATACTATTTGCGGGCTTTTGGTGGCCTACACTTCACATGGATGCACATACCTATGTGAAACGGTGTGACGTCTGTCAGAGGACTCAGTATCCTATACGCAAAGATGAGATGCCACTGAAACCTATGATGGGTGGACGTGCATTCTCTAAGTGGGGAATAGACTTCGTAGGTCCTATTAATCCCCCAGCTAAGGGTTCTCATGCGGAATACATCATTGTGGCAACAGATTATCTCACCAAGTGGGTAGAGGTAAAAGCTACAACCAAGAACGATGCTCAAACAACTGCCAAATTCTTGTTTGAGAATGTATTCACGAGATATGGGCTACCTATAGAGCTTGTAAGCGATAGAGGCACTCATTTCTTGAACGAAGTGATTGAAAATCTGCTCCAAGAATTCTTGGTAATACACAAGAAGTCTGCCCCTTATCACCCTCAAGCTAATGGACAAGCTGAGAGCACTAATAAGATTTTATGCAATGTACTGACAAAATTGGTGAACACAAAACGCTCTGATTGGGACAAACAGCTGCACCATGCTGTTTGGGCATACCGAGTTGCCTACAAAACGGTACTCCAAGCCACCCCCTTTCAGATGGTATTCGGCCAAAACGCCGTGCTACCCTTGGACTTCCTGATTCCTACATTGAGAGTAGCACAAGAGTATGAATGGACAGGTCATGAACTCTCTTCTAGGATCTTTGACCTTGAACGATTAGGGGAAACAAGACTAAGAGCCGCTGCAGGAATATATGCCGCCAAGAAGAGACAGAAGGCATATTTCGATGCCCACGTGAAGGATAAAGGCTTGAAAGCAGGAGATCTAGTCCTAGTCTATACACTCAAACAACACGCGAGGAAGCTAGAAAAGAGAGGCTACGGACCTATGATCATCAATAGGATCTCCACAAGCGGAGCGGTACAATTGGCCACATTAGAGGGTGATGTTCTCCCAAATTATATTAGCGGTTGCAGAGTCAAGTTGTATCAGGAACCCCTCACGGAGGAAATGCTTAGCCGACTCAACACTGCTAAGAAACGCAAAGAGGAAGAAAAGCGAGTGCGAGAAGAAGCTCAAGCAGAAGCTTTAGAACGCATTAGAAGGATGAAATTACGTAGGCAAGGTAGAGAGCAGCCTAGGACAAATGACTATGCAGATCAAGGATATCATATGGCAATGTGTGAAGTCGCAGGAACCAGCTCACCTAGGATAACTGATCGACGTCCTTTCGTAACCCTAGATATAGGACAAGGAAAAAGTGCAAGGACTGTAAGAGCCTTGATTGACTCAGGTGCAGCCACTAGTGCTGTTAGAATGTCTTACTGTCAAGAGTTACAGTTAACTGTCAATCCTGTGGAGGCATATCTTATAGGATTGGGAGGCGTGGAAACCCCTTGTATGGGCGAGGTGGAACTTCCCCTCTACATTCATGATGAAGCAATGACAGTTAAGGTACTAGTGTGTCAGGATGAGGATCTCACTGAACCTCTTGTCTTGGGTCAAGATTGGATTTATGACCAAGCAGTCAATTTAAACCTAAGAAGTGGACTTCTCCAGGTTTGGATCAATCATAGTCGAGTTACAGTAGAATTAGACAATGGAGCACTCAAGGAACTAGGAAAGGCACAGACTCCTGGTCCTTCCAGGGGTACACATGAAGATGACCATGTTGTTCTTGTCCAAAACTATGTGTTGCAGAGGAATGATATTCGCAAAAAAGGAGTCAGGAATGCAACGGAACTCCCTTCTTTTCCAAAGGCTAGAAGGAAGCAGCAACCCAAGGTAGATCACAGGCAGAAGAAGCAGAGTACTACCTATGTCCGAGAACAAAAGTACCGGCGCAGCAGAATGGCCCAGAAAATAAACCAGGTGTGGGTGCGGAAAGGCGAACAACCGGTTGCACTACCGTCAACTACAGGGGCAAAGCCTCTTATTAGTGACCAACAACGCAACGCTAATAAGAAGTCTTTCAGAAATTCTTCTGCTAAAGTAAAATCTATTTGGGTGCCCAAGAAGTCGATGAAGGCAAGCCCACAATCAAGACAAATTTGGGTGCCTAAGGCTTGCTTGATGGCACAAGTAGCTACGCTGAGGCCACAACTTAAACAGCATAACGCAGCGACGCATACTGCCAGATTTCACTCGTTCTCGACACTCATGTACACACCAAAACCCAAGAGCGTACATGTAATCAATTGTAAATGGGTCCCAAAAAGGCCTCATTTTCAAACCACGACACCGAGAAGGCTCTGTAGAGACTCTCCGAAACCGAAGGCAAAGCCCACTCACTGCATTTGGCAGCCTAGGGCCTGTAATAAACCCCCCGACCCCAATTTGTAAATCCATACCCACTTACTAACTGCAGTAGTCTCCTAGGACAACACAAGCACTAAATACACACACTGTCTTCATGCACTTACTAACCACTAACTCATCATCCACCTCATGTTAATGTTGTAACGGGGACAACAACGGATTTATTCTGTCCATTACGATGTTAACACTTGGTTCTATATTCTCACAGAACCAACCAGCGAACAGGGCCATGGCAGAAGCAGGTACTAGTTCTCAAGCCGGATCTGGTGCCCAGATTGTGGACATAGAAACACTTCTCCTTGAGCCACGACTCACCGCAAGAGCTTCAAGCAGTGCATGTACTCCCCATTCAGGATCCTCCTCAAGGGCACACTTCTCAAGTAGGTAAGCATGCGCATTGGTTCAGTGATGTTGCTGGACCACTGGGCGATGGGACCTATTTCTGGGAAGCAGAATTGGAGTTCAATGGCAAATGGGGTCGATACCACTTTTTCGCACGCGAGTTTGAAAGCTATCAAAATGCCGAAGTCATGAGATCAGTTTGGGTCAAAGCAGGTGTGGAAAGTTATTTCAGGACTCACTTACCAAAGCCGGATTTTTTACGATGTTCTTATCTGATCAGTACCATCACGCCAAGCAGAGCCAAGGGCGGCGACAGCACCTTTGTGTTGCCATCACTGCTGCTGGGTAATGAGCTTAAAAGATTCAAGTTGACCCTCAATCTGGTAAGAGAAGCATTGGGTATGTATGGCATGCACATCCCAACAGAAAAGGAAACCATGGTTCCAGGTCGAATGAAGCACAAAGATCTTAATAAGCTGAAGGACATGGTTGCGATGACACCTACCATTGCGCTTCACCTGCGAACCATCATGCAACATTTTGCTTTTCCCGCCCAAGAACGCTTCACAATGCCCCCGAAAAAAATATGGTTCAGTTTATATCTAGCAGAAACCGAAAGCCTGCCCATCAATGTGCCACACTGGATCATAGATCAGATCCACCTAGCGCATCAAAGGTGGAACAAAAAACAGAAGAATGTGCTCCACGGGTGTTGTGCTTTGACCAGAATAATCTATAGATGCTTGGCTTATGACGTGCCTGTTCAGCGGGCACTCGTATGGTCCCGAGTCCAAGAATTCCAGAGAAGACTATCAGCAGCAGGTCCCCCATCAAAGAAGATGAGGGGGGGAGTCCAACTACCCTGTGCTCAACCAAGGGGAGCTACCGCTACACCAGAAATCACTCCTCCCCAGACACGACGAGTTAGGCCATTCACAATCCGGTTACCAAGACCAAGCACCGAGGGGCCTAATCTGGTGTTTCCACCCATTCCATCCGATTTGGAATTTCCGCAGGGATTTACTCTTGAGGACCTCACAGATGAAGAAATTGCCAGATTAATCTATGACTCTAACCTCGAAGCTGAAGCAGCGCGAGCTCAGGAACCACAACCCCAAACAACATCGGCCCCCACCCAACCACAAGTTGTAGAAGTCGATGTAGACGAACAAGAGGCAAGAGGAGACGAAGAAGAAGCCGACGAAGAACAACATCAAGAATATGACGAACTCTCCGAGTTAGCAAGTGCCCCAGCATATTCGGCACAAATCAAGAGACTATATCGAACCATGTGACTGGTTCAGGAACAGCATCAGATGTCTCTAGAACAGGGCAAAAGACTCATGAACGACTTGCTAGCTGAGGAAGGTGTGGACAAGTTGTTCATTGAGTCCATGAACCTTCATGCCGACGCCGTAGGACTGGATGAGGCCATTCATGAGGCAGTGGCCTACATTCACAGGTTTGAGAAAAGGGTTCCCGTTCGTCCCAGGAGGTCCGGGAAGCAAATTCACATCAATACATCAGCACCAGGCGAGTCAGCGCAAGCAGAAGAATATCACGAAGCACCGTTGTCACCACCATCCCCACCTCACACTACACAATTCACTCCACCACAGGACACTAGCACTACCACATCCACTACCACTACCATTGTCATGGGCATCCCACTCTCCCCGGGAATCCAATTCGGGGGAGTCACCATGCCCACCTTCACCACCCTGTTCACCGATGTCACATCCACTCCACCCACGATTCCCATCTACATCGTCACACAAACAGTTGACACGATGGAAACATCACCTGCCACAGCACCACTTCCTCCCCCCATGCCACCTTCATCACCCATACCCCCTCCACCCACATCTCCACTTACATCCACATCATTCACCTCTCCCATTCCAGCCCCCATTCCCCCTGCATCTTCACCCCTCCCAGCATTATTTAATGTAAATAACATATTTTTAGCATTAAACCAATGTGTATACCAGCTCCAGCATGAGTACAAAGCTCTGGACAACCGGTATCAGCAACTGGAAACGCACCATCAGAACTTACAAAGACAATTTCACATTCTACAAACAGAAAATGCAGAACTGAATCAACGCTACACGACGCTTGAGCAGGCTCACCAAACATTATTGGCGGCACCCCAACCATCAACAGAATCAGGTGCCAAACAACTAGAAGCTTTGCTCGAGGTATACCAAGCCGATAATCTCAAAGTCCGGCGTAACCTGGCACTTCTCAGAAAACACATGGCGGCCGCCCTTGAGGAAAACAAGAGACTGCAGCAGCAAAATGAAGCAAATCTAGAAGCAGCAATGGAAGGCTCTCCACACGAAATTGATCCAGAGCAGTTTAAAGCTGTGCCCTCAGAGACAATGAAGACCATCTTGGACAGCTATGCAGATCTATTAGAAGCTCATGATGACTTGGAAAGGGAACGTGATGCGCTGCGCAATCAACTCCAAGAGCAACAGACAGCACCCAAAGTCACAGAAACGACCACGACTTCAGAGGAAGTCAAGGCATTGAAAGAGCAGGTGGCCGAATTACAGGCAAGATTACTCACACATGAAAGACAACCCTCTCCAGTTGTCGAACCAGAACCCGAGGATTTGGTACCCATCGAGGTAGATGAGACGTATGAGGAACCTTACGTTCCTATGCCAATGCCAGGTGGTGAGCAAACTGCAGAAGGAATGGATACGTTAGAAATCGAAGTACCTGAGTGGCTCCAAACACTAGAGAAAACGGCATCAACTCATGAAGATCGAGTGGCAGTTCAAATCCAATCTATGGCAAAGATAGAGGACACTATTATTAAATCAGAATACTTCCGCAGCATGTCCCACCATAGATGGATCGGAACCAATGATGATCAATACGTGCCATATTGTATACTCCTGGCGGACTACAATGCAGAAATCCAACATAGATGTGGCAAACCTCCAACGTTTGCTACACAATTTGGGCCAGATGATATCCCAGAGAGCGCCAAAAAAGGATCCATTCATCAACCCACTTGGAGGATCCGACTCCTCGAAACCTACCCGGAGATGGTTCGCACCTGGACGAATATGCCTCTTTTTATTAAATATAACCCTTGTTATGTTCCTGTACTCCGCAGACGCACATGGCCAGAGTTTACCATTGCAGTCAAGAATATCAAGGGATGCGCCAAATGGTTAAACTACGTCTATCTAGCACCCCCTCAAGGGCCTCCCACCGTCAATTACATGATTTCCACTATACGGCACTGGAGCATCCGATTAAAGAATACCCCTGATGTAATGGCCCAGATGTGCATGAAAATTTTTGAGCTAATGCTTATTACATTCAGGACATTCAAGAATATCAAGGACCCACACTTCTCAGGCGTCGGATTCCTTACAGGAAACCAAGATTTAGTTTATGACATGAGCACCACTCCTTCTATAGAGGTGATATACGCTTGGCACGCCAGAATAAAATACCTCCCAGCCTGCTTTAAACAAACATTCGAAGAGATGTTCATAATAGGGTTCTGGGAATACCACTCAGAAATATTTGTACCCAGACCCTCACATCTCCTCCATTTATTTGCTGTGGAGCGAACCATTCACTCCGAGCAGTTACGGGTGCCACATCCAGATGTCCCAGGGCCAGTCAATTGGGATGCATTGCTGACAGATCTAGCAAGGGGACTCAGGTTAGAAGAACACCACCTCGCCGCCGATGTTGTACAATACTACGTCCAAAAAGCAGCTAGACAAGGGTCTGTCAGGGGCGACAGACGCGAGAGTGGGGGGGGTGTTGGCAGTAGCCTTGGTACACCAGGACTTACAAGACGTGAAAGTCAAAGAAGGGAGTCAGAGCGAAGGGACAGCACAAGCAAACAGGGCAGTCAAAGAAGATCTGGCAAGTAGGCCAATATTTTTTCAAGACATTAATGCAAATCAAGAGATGGACATGCAGGGAGGAAGAGCAAGTAGGGAGCTCGAAGATATGTATGGCAGATCACGAGAAGAAATCCCTACAACAATAGTGATTTTTATCACTAACAATCATTTGTAAATATCATTTCACATTTTTGTAGCTCCATTTTGTGCAAGCCAAGGAGTCCTTGAGCTTGAGGAGCCTTAGAAGTAGTTGCGTACCAATTTTCGTATTTTTTAGATCTCGTTTGAGCCCCCAAATAAGCCCTGGAACCTAATTTTTAACTAGGCCGGACACTAGGTCTGGACAGGGCCAAAAGCTAGTCAAAAACTATAAAAAGAGCTAGAGAGCTCATTTTTGAGGCTAGATTGTAATTGAAACGAACTTGTAAGAGCATTTTGAAAGTAATCTAAAAGCTCCATTGATTCTCGCTCTTTGTCTTGCCGTGTGTGCGCGTGTGTGTGTATGTGTGTGCATGCTAGTGTGCTTCTCACTCACGCACTTGTGCCGCCACTTGCTCGAGGTCTTCATACCATCCTCACGTCTTCCCGGATTGACATTAAAGGAGGTGCTACTCATCATTGAGCTACAGTAAGCTCAAGAGAGCTTTGTATGGCTTGAAGCAAGCCCCAAGGGCATGGAATTATAGGCTTGTAAAGTTCTTGAAGGAACTTGGTTTTCAAGCATCAAAGGCAGATAGTAGCTTGCTAGTCAAAGCAAGTAAGGATGGATTTATATATGTTTGTATTTATGTTGATGACATAATACTTATAGGTACAGATGATAAAGGCATACAAATGCTTAAAAAGCAGACGGAGAAAGAATTCAAGATCAGTGACTTAGGAAATTTGTCATATTTCTTGGGAATGGAGATTTCATGTACTCAGCATGGAATATATGTGACTCAAGAAAGGTATTTGAAGAATCTGCTAATCAAGTTTAAAATGGAAGATTGCAGGATAACACCAACTCCAATGGAAGTGAATCACAAAATTGAGTAGATATGGAGGAGAAGAATTCAAAGACATGAAGCTTTATCAAATTTTGGTGGGTTGCTTGATTTAGGCTGCATTAACAAGGCCCGATTTTTCATATGGAGTTGGAGTTTTATCTCAATTCATGCATTGTCCTAGAAAGGAACATTCGATTGCCGGTCAAACGGTGCTTAGGTATATCAAGGGCACACTTAAAGAAGGTTTGTATTATGGATTTACTTCAGATACAAGGATCAAGATATATAGTGATGCAGATTGGGCAGATAACTCTGATGATAGAAGATCAACACATGGGTATTTGTGTTATGTGGGAGATAAGTTAATTTCATGGTGTTCTAAGAAGTAACATACAATTGCTTTGTCATCTACAGAAGTAGAGTATAAAGTTATGGTAGAAGCTACAAAGGAAGTCATATGGCTAAAAACTCTCATGAAGAGTTTTGATATCATTCAGAGTACTCCTATCATTTGTGGAGATAACATGATTTCTTTGTATTTGGCAGATAACCCTGTGTTTCATGCTAGGACTGAACATATTGAGATTCAATATCATTTTCTAAGAGAGAAGGTTGTTGATAAAGAAATAGAAGTAATGCATACCCCTACAAAGGATCAACTTGCAGATACGTTGACAAAGAGTTTGGATGGACCCAAGTTGCAGAGGTTCAAAGATGTGGTAGGGATGAAGAAGATGTAGGTAATCACAATTAAAGATTGAGGGGGAGTTGTTGGAGCAAGACAATCATTAATTGATGATTAAAATGAAGAATGAAGAGTGAAGGATAAAGAAAAGAAGAAAGGATGAAGCATAAAGTAAAGAAAAGAACCACAGGAAAGTGATTTGTATATATATGTACATTAAGTTTGTAATTAGTTCATAAATACTTTTGTAATACTGACGAGCATGTATAGATATGCCTATATATACTTGTACATGGACGGGAAACATATGAGATAAGAAGTATAGATGATATAGAGAGGATTAGATCATAAGTTGAATGAGAATTATCCATCAGATGTAAGATGAGTTGAATAGAAGAAGTTTTCTGAGAATTACATGTCGATCTTTTCTCCATTTCTCCTTCTATGCTTGATCATTTTAGAAATCCTTTGTATGTGTCTAAGCCCATATTTAATGCATATATGGTCAAGTTTTGAGAGTCCAATTGCAAACAGGATAAGAGAATTATGAGTAGGAACATTTGTATGTGTAAACGTATTAAGCGACTTATGAAACAGGCACAAATTCTATGGTCAATGATTTGATCAGTTCTCAATGTAGAGTGCAAAGTTTTATGCAAATGAGGACTAAAAATCTAAGTTGGAAGGTAATCCATCTATGTCTAAAAGCAGTTGATTAAACGGTGTAGATTGAAAGAACCAAGTAGTTAAAGTTGCATATGTAAAAGTCGCCTATAGAGAAAGCTTGTTTCAAACATAGGTTTACTTATTGAAGTAAACATGAAGTTTTATAAACTCTTTTGAAGAACTTTCACTTGTACTAGCTGTGCGAACATTAGAGGAGTGTTGAGAAAGTTTCATAGAATTTAATCATTTCATCAATCAATGAAAGAGTTTTGTGAAGTAGACTTTTCTGAGTGAAGTTACAATTCACAGAAGTGATAGAGATTCATAGTTTGGTAAAGATTATCCAAAATTGAAGAAGGTTTTGAGTTATGCTTGATAGAGGTGTTCTAGACTCAAGTATAACTTTTCTTTTGGAGATTAATAATCTCCATCAATGATGGGTATCTATTGTATAAAGGTAAGGTATGTGTCCCTAGAGACTTTGAGATGAGAGAACACATATTGCATGAGTGTCATGACACACCTAGTATGGGACACCCAAGAGTTAACAAGACTTGTGATCTTGTTAAGAGGTAGTTTTACTGACCAGGACTTCATAAGGACGTCCTAGAGTACGTGCCTAAATGCAATAAATGCCAGGTCAATAGAGCTCAAAGGTTGAGGATTGGAGGACTACTCAACCCATTGGATATTCCCAATGGGAAGTTGGAGAAGATCTCCATGCATTTTATAGTAGGATTACCCTAAGACACAAGAGGGCATGATTTAGCCTGGGTGATTATGGATAGGTTAACCAAAATGGCTAGGTTTATTTCGACATGTAGTACAATGAAGACACTTGAGTGGATAGGTTATTGTGGAGGACATATACTAGTTATATGGTCTTCCTTTACATATTGTTTTGATCGAGATAAGAAGTTTACTAGCCACTTTTGGAGAGTAGTCTTCAAGAGGTTTGGATACTAAACTTAACATGAGTATGGACGACCATCGACAAATGGATGGGCAAACAAAGAGGGTTCGCCAAATCCTAGAAGATACACTTTGAGCATATGTGAATGAAAGGCAAACAAATTGAGAAGAGTACTTACCTATAATAGATTTTGCATATAATAGTGGCAAGCACTCTTCCTTAGGGCATAGACTATTTATGCTTATGTATGGATTTGAGCCAAGAGCTCCTTATGCAGTAGGATTGCGGCATGAGAAAGTCCAAGCTACAAAGGATTTCTTGGAAGAGATGAACAATATGCTTAGGCTTGCTAAAGACAACACTAGTCAAGCTCAGAACAGAGCTAGAGCCTATACCTACTCTGAAAGGAGAGACATCAACTTTGAGGTAAGAGAGCAAGTATATCTTAGAGTTCCCTCTAGGTTTGAAACCATGAAGACGGGACCTTGTCCAAAACTATTTCCTAGGCATTGTGGACCATTCCAAATCCTTAAGAGAATAGGAAAAATGACTTACAATTCCAACTTCAAGAGGATAGCTAGATCCATCCAGTGTTTCATGTTAGCTAGCTTAAGAAAGGTTGGGTGAATCTGACAACCTCATTCCCGATAGTGAGCTAGTACAACCTAATTCTATTTAATCTATTCCACATCATTCTGAGAGCATACTACGGACTTGAGAGAAATAAACAAGGAGTCACCCATATAAAGAGTGCCTAATAAAGTGGAAAGATAGTTCAGAGGATAGTGCTACATGGGAGCAGTTTAGCACCCTTCACAGATGATTTCCCAAATTTAGATTGCCTTCCCAAGGGTCTTCTTAAGGGGAAGGAGACATGGAAAAAACATGGAGATATGACCATGTTCATCAAGTACATGGGGTTTAGTGGGAGTACTACTCCATTAATTGTCTCTTTCGTGATGGCCTTCCAATACCATTTTTGAGGACAAAAATGGACTTAAAGTGAAGAAAATGTTACATGGGAGCATTGGCTAAGGTATGTTGTGAACCACCCTTTGGGCCATAGTAGATGGGCTCACACCTTAGTACCATGTGGCACTCATGTGTGAAGCCATTTGGGAGATCCACATGATAGAGCTAGAGAGAATTAGTGGAGTTATACCTGGTTGGGAGGAGGATCATATGAGTAACTCTATATGTGCTTTTGGATCGAGAAAAACCAACATTCATCATCTTCTTCTTCTTCTTCTTCTTCTTCTTCTTCTTGCCTTGAAAATCATGCTCACATGCCCCTAAAATGAGAGGGGTCTTTGGAGGAGTTTAACATAAACATGAAGATTATGGGTTTGAGGCTTGACTCAACTCGTTAAAACTTCATTTCGAGATCTCCACTCTAATATATATAAGAAAGTAAATAAAAATATTTTGAAGAAAAGAGGTTATTAGACCTTATAACTAATCAAAAGATTTAGGGACTTTAAGCTTAAAGCAATATGAGTAAGGTATATGAGTGGAATTGGTTTTATCCATGAGAGAAAATGATGTAAAAGAGAATACATATGTAGGTAAAATACATAAAAAAGGAAAGTTAATTAGTTATTGGAAGCCAAAGAATAATCCTTATGGATTTAGACTATAGGATTGCTAAGGGGAAATACATACACCTTCACTCCCGGGATCATGCATAAGCAATCCTATGGGTTTTTAGAAGTTGCATAGAGAGTTTTGTTTTATATATTATCTTACATCTTTGGTGTAATTATGAGAGATATGTATAACCATCTCCAAGGTAGTGAAGGTTTATATAACTTGAAGAGTGTCTTAGGATATGATTAGGATACTATGAGGTATCATGATGAATGCCCATTAGTGACTTATCTCATTCTTAGACATCGCTAGAGCAAGTAGTGAAGCATATATTGCTAAAATATGAAGGAGACCAACTAACTAGGATCAAGAAAATGGGCTTCATGAGAGAGCATTGACGGGTGCTAATAAGATACAAGTGATGGTTAGGAAGGTCATAGTCATGACACTAGCTATATTATTTGAAGCATAGATCCCTATGAAATAAATCTTTGGTATACCCAATAGATATATATCGAGATCTTGAGAGAGGCACTTTTACTTAGTCTTGGCATTTAAGAACTAGTGATTTTGGATCAAAAAGAGATGTCAACTATCATATATTGATTAGGACCAAGATATACTAAGTTTGAGGACATGGTATTCACTAGAATCCACTTAGATATTTGGTATGTGGTTCCATTAAAGATATGGAACATACATTGGGTTTAATGTAAATACGACCCCATGGATTGAAAGAAGGATTCACTAGTGTGGGATGGTGGAAACGACTTCCCATTGAGCACTCTTCTTCTATGGTCAGGGAGAAAGGTACCAGATGGAGTGTGTGATGGGAGATTTTATCTCCATAGATATGACATGCTCACCTTATATTTTTTGTGAAAGATGATTTCATTACATTGAATTGATATTTTAGATTCATGCTTAGTGAATGGTCATTATAGACATTTTCTTTAGTATGGATACACATTTTGTATACTATTGCATCCTTTTACATGATTAGTGACCAATTTAGTGGACGGTTTTTCCCCTAGGAAGGAATTTACTTTCTCTAATCTTCATCAAATAATCATTCATTGTTCATGGAGGATTTGTTCCCCACCTTTATGGAAGTATAGAGTGAGAGATTATGGATATGTTTTATTTATGGAATGGAGGAGCAAATTAATTCATCAATATCTTTTTTAAGGAAAAGGGAAAGTGGAGAGAGATCTCACATTATTACCTCTTCTTTAAAAGAGATAAAGGAAATGAAAGGTTTATTTCTTGGATGGTAGTGAGTATGTTTTAATCCAAAAGATCAGCAAAGTATATCTCATTTACTCCATGTATGTTTTAATCCAAAAGATCAGCCAAGTATATCTCATTTACTCCATGAGCATAATAGAAGAGTTTTAGGACTTATCTCTAGTGGAAGCAAATAAAACTCATCATCCATTGAGTATTTTTTCCACTAGATAGAGAAGAGGTGTTTGGAGAACACCTCTTAGTTGAGATTTTGAATTAGAGTTATCAGTCTATTTAGGAATTCATTTAATCTACTTTCATTGAGGTCTTACTTCATATGGGAGTTCAAAAACATGGAGAGCTTATGTGTATTTTCTTGCTTATCGATGAATAGAGCAAATAGATTCATCACAGTCTCTTTTGAGGGAAAGGTGGTATTTGTCATGAGGATGATGGTTGAGCAACAATTAGGAGGATTAGTACTTATGGATTATATGAATCTCATTAAGGGACGTGCATTCACATTTCAAACTAAAGGGAAGAGAAGATAATAGAGTTTTCACCAATGTCATTAGATGCTCCAAATCCAAATTTATGGATGACAAATCAAAGACTTCTTAGTTACTGGGATGTGGTGATTTCATTCCATTGCCAATGAATTCTCTTATGTAGAATATGATGATGGATTTGCATAGGACATAGGGATAATTATGGTAAAACTATTGCTTGTGACTATACTCAAGGTTAGGATTACCTAGAGTGCCATGAGGAAAAGTCTATCATTTTGGTTCTTGAAGGGTTTGGAATCTCTTTTTCATGGGATGTTTTTGTATCATCTAAAGGATTGTATGGTTTATTAATTCCATTATGTTATGGTCAAGCCTATGTAGCTTGGAACTCTATGCTTATTTTGCACATTATTGTATCACATGGTCTTATGTCATTTTGATGATGTTAGAGGTTATAGGAGTGATAATTTGGAAGCCAAGTGAACTTGGAAGGTAATAAGAACTTTACATATGGTTTCCCACGTTTGATTTTTCCTCTTGTGAGACTTCTTAAGGGAAATGATACTACAAAACAACACACAAAGATGACCATGTACTAGTAGTACATGGGGTTCAAGGGAGTCTGAATACCTTCTTATACCATTATGGACATTTCACCTACATTTTTGAGGACAAAAATGTTTTCAAATGGAAGGAAATGTCACATTATATAGGTGGTATCACCATATGGGCTAGAATCACCACATGGCATTATATGGATGTTATTCCATATTTGGAGGTAGAAGGGAGAGTGTGAGATATTCATGTCACTTCATGCATGATGAGGATGGACTATGACCGGGAGGTTTGGCAAACAAACATCTCTATGCACAGTAGTGGGGAGGATGAAGATCCATCTACCTTGGCAAAAGAAGGTTACCTATCACATGTATACATACAAGTTACATTTGAGGCACTTTTTTGAACTCTTAGCTTAGTAAAGACATACTATTTAAATGTATCATGCTATGGGGTGCTATTTAAATGGAGTTCCTCAAAACTTGGTATTTGAGGCATGTAAACCTCCATCATGAGGTCGCCATTCAATAATGCTGATTTGACTCCATCCATTTGGTGGAATAGCCATCCCGTGTGAGTTGAAATGACAAGTACTCTTTTGAAGATTGAATCAACCTTTATCTTTAATGGTTGATCCACAATTTCCCAAGTGTGATATTTTTCACTCATATTTTTACAAGAAACATGAGTATGCCCTCCTAGGTCTCTCTAATTCAACCCTTCTACAACTAGTCAATCTATTTGTACCTATTTGACCTAGCACCTCATAACCATATCAATGAGGGTTTTTTCCACACAATAGATTTGTATAGCTTTAGAATGAGCTATGAACCACTTCAAATAGATTGGTTTAGTTAAAGCAACTAGATTGTACAAAACATACTATGTAGGTAGCTAGCTTATGTAATGAATTGCTCCCAATAACTATTGGAGAAGAATTTAGTAAAGATATTTAGAATAACATAATTAAAAGAGACAAGATTTCCAACAAGACATCATATGCATTAAATGGATATCTAGATAAAGAGAAATGAATAAGTGAAGTAGGCGATGTTTGCCAAACACTCTTCATACAAGGAGTATGAGCTTTGTAGCTCTTGGTATGACCTCATCTCTGCTTGGACATGTCTTGCCACTCTTTGGGCTTGCTCCATAGGTCCTGCCATCCACTTCACATGATTGAATGGCCTTGGTTTCACCTTCTCAATGAGAATATGATTATATAGACTTTGTTGTGAACTTTCACCTACCCTTGTGTGACCCTTGGCTCTTCATCTAGCCTTGGCTTGTATTTTGAATTTTCATTTGACATGAATGGGTAAGGATTATTGTTCTTCTATCCAATGAAGTCTCCTGTAGCTTTTGCAACAGTCTTCCTTTACTCTATGTTGACGAGCTTGCCCAATTCATAATTTGAACACTCCCCCTCAAGCTCATGGTGGTAGTGTTCGTCTCCAAGGCACTCATTGTTTTCTTGAACTTGCTTAACTTTGTAGCATCCAATTTTTTGGTGAAAAATATCAGCATCTTGGTCCTTTGTACCTATGAAATGCACAAACACATCTTTGTTTATAACCTTTTCCCTCACATAATGATAATGTATCTCTACATTTTTGTTCCTTGCATGGTACATGGGATTGTTGGCTAGATGTATGCTAGACATGTTGTCTCCATAGATGGTGGTTAACACATCCAAGTAATTTAGTAGCTTCTTTACTCATGTAGCCTCACATGTAGTGAGTGCTAATGCCCTATACTCAACCTCAGTTGATGACGATGCCACTATAAAATGCTTCTTACCAATCCATGAGATGGCTTTTTTTCCTTGCATGAACACATAGCCAAATCTAGAACTCCTATCATCAAAACTCCCTGTCCAATCTGCATCACTTCATGCTTTGTGTTGTAGCTCCTCTCCATACCTATAAAGCAATCCACAATTGACTGTGATTTTCATATAGTCTAGTACCTTCTTGGTTGCATTTAGGTGCACATTTTGTGGCTACATGCATGTATTGTGAGAGTAATCCTACTACATAACTCAAATCAAGTCTTATGAGAGTTGCATATATCAATGAGCCTACCATGCTCCTATAGAAGGTCAATTAATCAAGATTTTTAAAATCATCCTTGCTGATCTTCATGTTTTCATCAATGGGTTGAGCACTTGACTTGCAATCTACCATGCCATATCTGTAGAGAATATCTAGGAGGTACTTCTTTTGGCATAGGTAAACATCTTCACCTGCATACACAACTTCAATGCCCAAGAAGTACTTTAGCTCACCCAAATCAGATACCTTGAATTCTCTTCCAAGCCTCCTCTTTATTTCTTTGACACATGCATGATCACTCTCTGTTATGATGAGGTTATCCACATAGATGCAAATGACTACTAGTCTATCCTCAACCTTCTTTAGGTATAAGGATGGATCTAGATGGTTTGGAGAGTACCCACACCTGCTCAAGTAATCCACCAACTTTTGATTCCATGCCCTTGGGGCTTGCTTAAGATCATACAAGGCCTTCTTTAACCTGCATAC
>CM035407.1:189641821-189644321 GCA_020310875.1 Ceratopteris richardii
AGAGATCCTAGTGTTCCAACTAGGGAGGAATTATCAGAGTTGAAGAATTGGATGAAGAGAGATGCTCAAGCTAGGAGCATTATCTATATGGCAGTCAATGATTACTTGCTACCTCACATTAGAGGTCTTGAAAGTGCAAGTGATATATGGAATGCTTTGGAGGAGCATTTCCAAAATACCACAAAGTCTAGGAAGGCATCCTTGCGGGAAGAATTTACCACATTCAAGAAGAAGGCCTCTCAATCCATCTCAGATTATGTAACCAGAATGAAGGACATTGTAGATGCATTAGGAGCTGTTGATGAAGACATTGAGGAGGATAAATTGGTAAGGCAAATCCTCACAGGTTTGAGAGGTGATGACAAATGGAAGCCATTCATTTTGTCTACTGAATTATCACTTGATCATTTTACTCCTGACTTAAATCAGTTGCTAGGACATATGTTAACCTTTGAGCAGGATGTCAAAGGTGAAGGTGACAAGAGTACAGGTCATGCAATGTACTCAAAGGATAAGAAGAAAAATAGTAAAGGGAAGCAACAAGCAAATGAAGATGAAGGCACAACTAGTCAAGCCAACTTCCTAAGAGGAAGAGGAGGTGGCAAAGGTAGAGGAAGAGGCAGGAATAATAAAGATGGAGTCAAAGCTTGCTAGATTTGTGGTAAGACAAATCACTTAGCTAATGATTGCTGGCATAATAATCAGAGTAATGGTGGATATAATCAGAATTTTAATTCAAGAGGAAGACGTGGCAGAAATCAAAGAGGTAACTTCAGAGGAAGAGGTAGTAGGGGTTACTTTGGAAGAAATGCAGGTAGAGGATTCCAAAGTCAACAATACAATAATACATACTACAATTATGCTTCAGATCAGAAGGAGGATTCAACATTGATAATGAATGCAACTTGTGAAAGGCAAAGTGAAGACCAAAGAGTCTTCTACATTGACTCAGGGTGTAGCAATCACCTGAGTGGTAACATAGCATTGATGTCTGATTTGGAAAATAAGGTATCTAATCATGTTGTTCAAATAGGTGACAATACAAAGCACAATGTGAAGTCAATTGGATTAGTGAAGGCCAAGGATGGAAGTACTCTCTTGAGTAAGGTCTTGTATGTTCCTACAATTCCTAAGAATATGATAAGTGTAGGACAAATTGTTGAAAAAGGTTATGAAGTTAGATTCACTAATGAAGGAGTGTTTGTGGAAGACCCTAGCAATGGGTATAAACAAATTGTTTCAGGGAAGAAAGAAGGAAGGTTGTTCACATTGAAGATTCAAGGTAATGTTGGTCATGCCTTGTTCACTTATGGAGGACATAAGATTTCTGAGTTATACCTTTGGCACAAGAGGCTTGGACACTTCAATGAAAGAGGTATCAAAGATATGATTAACAATAGTTCAGTGCTTGGATTGCCTAATGTTGCAGGTCAACATATGACATACAGATGTGAGGCATGTCAATTAGGTAAGGCTCATAAGCAATCTTATTCCAAGCATGGTTTTATGTATTCAGAGAAGCTTGAGTTGGTACACACAGATGTGTGGGGACCATCAAAGGATAGTACCAATGGTTCAAGGTACTATGTGATTTATGTTGATGATGCTACTAGATGGATCACTATCTATGTGATCAAAGATAAGTCAGAGGTATTCAATACATTCAAACATTATCATGTGTATGCAGAAAGAATTACATGCCATAAATTGAAGAGACTAAGGTCAGATGGAGGGGGAGAGTATTTCTCTAATGAGTTCAGTGATTACTTATGGAATGCAGGTATAAAAAGGGAAATCACTTGCAGGTACTCTCCTCAACAAAATGGTGTAGCAGAGAGAAGAAATAGAACTCTTGTTGAGTTTGCAAGGCCAATGATGAAGGAGAAAAGTTTCCCAAATTATTTGTGGGCTGAGGCTGTAAATACAGCTACTTATTTGGTCGATAGGCTACCATGTAAAGCTTTGCAGGGTATGACACCATATGAGGCATGGTGGGGTAAGAGACCTACCTTGGATCATTGCAAAGTATTTGGATGTTTGGCATATGCATATGTGCCATCACAATTAAGACACAAGTTAGAACCTAAAGCTGAAAAGTATGTATTCATTGGTTATGATGATAAGCAGATGGGATATAGGTTGTGGAGTCCATCCACAAAACAATTTCTTGTATCAAAAGATGTTACATTTGATGAGCAAGGTACTTGGTATGCAGGTATAATCAATATTAATACAAGTGATGAAGAAGTTGTGAGTCAAAAGAAAGGTAAATCAAAGGTTCAGATATTTGATGAAGAGGAGAATAATGAAGTGCAGGTTGAAGTTGAAGAAATGCCAAGATTTGATCCTGAGTGTGAAGAACCAGAAACCTCAAGGAGTGGAGAACTCAGAAGGTCATCAAGACACAAGTGGCAACCTACAAGGTATAGCTATGACACTTCTTTTTTGGCTACCAAAGATTATGCTTACATGATAAAGGCAGATGAAGACCCTTCCACAT
>CM035407.1:189681917-189684417 GCA_020310875.1 Ceratopteris richardii
GCAGAGGTCGAGGTGGAAGATATCAAAGTAATTTTCAAAGAGGTAGACAAAATCCAACAGGAGGCTATGGTAGAGGTGGAGGAAGAAGTTGGGGACAGAATCAATCCTACAACACCACCTACTACAATTATGCAAATGACACACAGAATGAAAGTCATACATCTTTGATGATGAATTCAATCAGCACATCAGATAAAGAAGATCTAAAGGTATTTTACATTGACTTTGGATGTTCTAATCATTTGTCAGGAAACATAGAATTGATGTCCAAATTGGAAAAAGGCATTTCTAGTCATACAGTTCAAACAGGTGACAATACAAGACGTAGTGTACATTCAATTGGAAAAGTGAAATGCAAGAGTGGAGCAGATTTGCTAACCAATGTTTTGTATGTTCCTACAATACCTAAAAACTTGATTAGTGTGGGATAGATAGTTGAAAAAGGTTTTCAAGTAAGGTTTACAAATGAAGGAGTATTTGTTGAAGATCCAGAGAATGGATATAATCAGATTGTCTCTGGTAAGAAAGAAGGTAGACTCTTTACTTTAAGAGTACAAGGGAACATTGGTCAAGCTTTGCTCACACATGGTGAAGGTGATTACAGAACTTGATCTCTGGCATAAGAGATTAGGTCACTTCAATGAAAGAGGAATTAAAGCTATGGTTGGTAATCAGTCTGTACTAGGATTACCAAATGTGCAGAATCGACATATGGTTTATAAATGTGAAGCATGTCAAATGGGTAAAGCACACAGGTTACCATTTCAAAATAAAGGATTCAAACATGATGGATTACTAGAGCTCATTCATACAGATGTATGGGGACCAACAAAAGAAGGAACTATCAGTGGCTCAAGGTATTATGTTCTTTTCATTGATGATGCTACAAGATGGATAACATTATATGTTTTGAAGGAAAGATCAGAAGTGTTTGGAGCTTTCAAGCATTTTCATGCCTATGCAGAGAGAGTCATAGGTCAAAAGCTTAAGAGACTGAGGTCTGATGGAGGGGGAGAATACTTCCCAAGAGTTTAATGATTATCTTTGGAATGCAGGTATTAAGAGAGAAATAACTCGCGGGTATACACCACAACAAAATGGTGTAGCAGAAAGGAGAAATAGGACTTTGGTTGAGTTTGCTAGAGCTATGCTAAAGGAGAAGAATTTTCCAGATTATCTTTGGGCTGAGGCTGTAAATACAACTACATATCTTGTGAATAGATTACCATGTGCAACTCTAAATGGAATGACTCCATATGAAGCTTGGTGGGGTAAGAAACCAACACTAGATCATTGTAGAGTGTTTGGATCAATTGCATATGCTTATGTGCCATCACAACTTAGGCATAAACTTGAACCAAAGGCAAAAAAATATGTGTTCATTGGTTATGATGAAAAACAGATGGGTTACAGGTTGTGGAATCCTCTAACCAAACAATTTCTTGTTTCTAGAGATGTTACATTTGATGAACAAAAAAGTTGGTATGCAGATCAAAGTCATACAACTGAAGAATTTGAAGAAGAGGTAAGAAGATGTGAGAAAGGAAAATCAATTGTGCAGGTAAATAGAGATGAAGACTATATGCAAGCAAGTACATCCAGAAGTGGATTAACAAGAAGGAATGAAGAAGCTCCTATATTTGATGAAGAGGTGTATCCAGACACTTATGAAGAATGTGAACCACGAAGGTCAAGTAGGACAAGAAGACAACCAGAAAGGTATTCTTATGATACTTCTTACATAACTCAGAAGAACTATGCATATATGGTCAAAGATGATGAAGAACCTCAGAACTATGATGAAGCAAAGGGTAAGAAGCAATGGGACGAAGAAATGAAGGAAGAATTCAATGCACTAGAGGAGAACAAGACATGGGAACTTGTTCCTAAACCAAATGGTAAGAAAGTAATTGGAAATAAATGGGTTTATAAAGTGAAAAAGCTTGCAGATGGAAGTATAGCCAGATACAAAGCTAGACTGGTGGTGAAAGGCTATGCCCAAACCTATGGCATAGATTATGATGAGACATTCAGTCCTGTAGAAACTATAAGGACAATCATTGCTATTGCAGCTTCAAAAGGATGGACCCTAAGTCAATTGGATATAAAGAATGCATTCTTGAATGGATACATATTAGATGAGGTATACATGGAACAACCTCAAGGGTTTATAGATTCTAGGTATCCAAATTTTGTTTGCACGCTGAGAAGAGCACTATATGGATTGAAGCAAGCTTCAAGAGCATGGAGCTATAGATTGGTGAAGTATCTCAATGATCTTGGATATCAAAGTTCAAAAGCAGATCCAAGTCTACTCATCAAAAGAACAGAGGAAGGTACAATCTACATTTGTATTTATGTAGATGACATTATAATCACAGGTACTTCAAATGAAGGAATCAAGCAGGTAAAGAGATTACTTGAAAAAGAATTCAAGATCAGTGATCTAGGAAAGTTGTCATACTTTCTTGGAATGGAAGTCACTTATACAGATTATGGC
>CM035407.1:189691917-189704417 GCA_020310875.1 Ceratopteris richardii
TGAGTGTACATGAAGGTGTCAGTCTTGAAATTAAGCTGCTCATCTGGACTTTTGTGTGTAATTTTCTTTATATGTTGCCTTGTTTTCTCTTTCAACAGTCCATATGGAATGTTGAAAGGCTTTATGATCTTTTCCAAGTCTTTACCTTTGATTTTGGCTTCCTTCATGACCTTGATGACTTCATTCTCAAAATTTTCTGTCCATCGGGACACCACTAGTGCCCGTTCCTTCTGACTTATTTCTGCAGTGTATGGCATTGGATGATCATCATGCATATCCGCCATCTTCTCATGCATTGGAGAATGATAGATCGGTTGAGATAGAGGGCTTACCTCTACCTCGTCAGTAGGATGTTCTGTTTCTGGCACTACTGATGTCCCGATCGGTTCTTTGCCCTTCTGCTGATTTTTTAGCTCTTCAATGCAGTCATCTTTTTCCTTTATCCGCTGTATGGCTTCCCCGAGTTTTTCTTTGGTGGCTAGGAGCTCTTTACCTATGTCAGCTACGTGATCCATGTTTTCACTGTAGCTCTGTACCAGTTTTGCCTGTGCTGAATTCAGCTGCCTCTTGAGCTCACTTATTTCTTGATTGTGCTTACGTTCTTCTTCTTCTCTTACTGCACGCTCTTGTTTTAGCAAAGCTTCATATTGTGTGAGTTGATCTCTTAATTCATCTTCTTTACTTTCAGTTGACTCATGTTGTTTGATTGGTTGGTCATATAACAGTGATTTCATCAACTCTTTATTTCTGTTCCGTAAAGTATCATTCTCATCCATATATAACTTTAACTGTGTTTCTAGTAGAGTGCTTCTGGTCTTCATTCTGTCTTTTTCTGCTGCAGTAGCATCATATAATTTCTGTGTGTCTTCGAGCTGTTTTTGCAGTTGGTGATGCTGAGTGCTTAGTGACTCGTATTGTGTTTGTGTTTCTAACAGCTCAGTGTTTTTGGTGGCTATCTCTTTTTGTACCTGAATCAGTTGTGCAGACAACTGTTCACTCATAACTTGAAACTGATTCTTTTATTTCATAGCTTTGTCATAGTCTGCATCTATGTCCATCATTTGTTGTTGCGTATCCATGGCTGTCTGGATCATTTGCTTTACTACCGGTTTTAGCTGCGTCACATCTACATTGAGCCATGTTTTAGGTATTGAGGGTTCTTCTCCGGTAGTCACGTCTTTGCCTTGAGCGATGTGTAATGTGGTATCATGGGGCTGCCTGATCTGAAGTTGAATCCTTGGCTCGGCCCCCATGTTTTCATCATGTCCTTGAGGTGTGTCCTCAGGCACCTCGATTATGGTTTCTTGTTGGAGCTCTCTCGTTTCCTTATTCTTTGGGGTTTGTTCTTCCTCTTTAATAGGTGCTTTGACATGTGTAACCCCAGTAGTCGTATCTTCCTTGATGCTCATTTCTGTAGTGTCATTCAACTGAATGACGTGCTCCTGTTCCTGAGCATCATCCACTTTGTTTTCTTTTTCCTTTTGGTTGTCCGGTGTCACTGCCATTTGATTGACTTCTGGTCCTTCTTCTTCATAAGTTTCCGTCCTGATATCAGTATCTAGCGTGTCTTTCTCAGGACTGGATTCCGTATTCGTACTCGAGTCATCAATGCCCAATTCTTGGTATCTTCCAGGTTGTTTTGGAGTCTTTTCGGTACTCTCTTTTTGCTGAACTTGACTTGCTTGTCTATAATGATGTCCTTGGACATTTAGATTCACCTGCCCTTGCATGTACTGGTGTGTTTGTTCGAGGGCAGCAGACAAGTCTCGTTTTGAAATCGGCATTGGAGCCGTCGTGATCTTAGGCAAGAGATGCGTTCTCTTAGACTGAGGTGTTGTTTGGGCTTCCTCTTCTCGCAAGCGTTTCGTGCCCCTCATGGGTTTCTGTGTGCTGGTGCCAGCCTCTTCAACCGCAATTACGGTTTTCTTCTTTTTAGGGACCGAAGCTGATTTTGCATACCTTGCTAGCCCTTCTGATGTAGGCATCTCCCGTAAGCAGTGTCTCATGTCTAGGGCTTCATATATCAATAAGGTCAAAGCTGAACCACCGTTCAGGAACTTCTTTTGCCCCCATTTCTTCTGAGCTTCAAACAATCGTTCTTGTACGTAACCTGTGAGATTCACTTTGTTTCCTATCTGTCGCATGGCATGGGAGAGTAACTGAACTACTATCTTCTGAGGTGCAGTGTATCTGTTCATGCCAGGAAAACAAAAGTGTTGATGTACCAAACGTACTGCATCTTCAATATCTATTCTGTTAATCTCCAGGAATGATCTTTTCTTGGGGTCATGGCATTCCTCTTTGACATTAGTAATTCCTTCCTGATTCCATCCAAAGGCCTTATTGATCAATTCATGAGTGAATTGAATTGTCTTCCATGTGCCTACCTTGTCCAAAACCTTTGCTTCTGGAACCGAAATCTTTGTAGCAGCCGGCTGCATGGTATTCATTACCTGCGTACATCTTTGGAAGTCTGGTACGCATATAGGTATTTTCAAAAATGCTTCAATTCCAGCTTGAGTCCATACTTCCTCGATATGTGGTAACCCTTGTATTATGGTCTTGAAATCTTGTGACATGATTGGGAAATAGTGATCCCTGTCCATAATCTTGATGGTTGCCATAAAGAGAAGTTCCGAGATAGGTTGGTCATCTCGAAACCAATGTCCTCTGACCTTGGTTATTGACCCCAATGGAAGAAGTAGTTCCTCTTCCTGCTGTGTAGCTTCTGAGTCAGAAGATGTCATCTGCACTCAATATAGAGGATGAATTAGTATCCATATGTTTTTCAGAAATCCTCCTCCATATGTTGATTGATAATTCGATGAAGCTCCGAGTGCATGGTGCCGTCCCTTTCCCGTGGGTGTGAGAAAGGTAATACCTGAATTTTTTTCATGTATTTTTATATTTTTTTGCTGAAAAGAAAACATAAAAAGTTAGTACATAGCCGAAGCGGTTAGTGAAATTTTTTTGGAGTAATATTTTTAAGTATGTACAAGTGCTCTCCTATTTCCAAAGGGAAAATGTGCATGACTATCCGAAAATAGAAGAAGGACGTGCCGAATGCTTGGCCTTGTAATGTGGCCCTATCATGCATACTCTGGATCGTGACAACTCCTCATGTGTGCAATTGGAAGTAGTTGCATGCTGTATGCAGCTTGTCTTGTCTTTCGGCACCCATATTTGCTTCACTTGGGAGGACTGTACTGTATTCTCCACCTTTTTGATGATTGCGGTTCGTCTTTGGTAGTATGTCCGCTGATTTTGTTTTGTGAATCTCAAGTCGGTTTGTATTGCATTTGGAGATTCCTTCTTCCTCCAATATGTCCTTTTTCTCGGCTGATGTGCCTGTTGACCCTGTTGAGTGTGATAGCCCTTCTGAGGATGTTCCTTGTTTGAGATGGTTGTCCTTGGAGTACATGACTTTGGGATCCATATTTTTGTTCGATCAGGTTGTGCAGTTATCAGTTTCTTTGGGACCCATATGCTATTTATTCGTGGTTGACTGAAGTGTTTGAAATTCTTTGTCTTCCTATTCGATTGCTCACGCTGCTATCGAAGACTTGTCTGTTGCTGAAGATAGGCCTTCTTTTGTTCCTTTCGTATCCAAGCTAGTGTGGAATGTGGAATGGGGTACACTTCCACAGGTGTAGACTTCAATTCTTGCAGAGGAATATTCTCTCTTGTGCCTTGTGGTTCAGTTGGCTTGATTTCGTGTTCTTGTGCACTCTCGTGACTCTCTCTACTCAAAGATGGAGTGCACACAGGACTCACAGTATTTTCACATGAAGTACTTGACGATGGGGTTCCTATATTGTTAGTGAACTTACAATCATGACTTTGTTCATTAGGATGAACTTCTGGCTCTATAATAGCAGCTTTGGGTGGTCGTTCGTCTAGCAAACTAAATACTTCACGAGGTCCTATTCTGGCAGATATGTATCCTAAAGCCAATTGAATGGTTACCTCATATTCATAGATCCAGTCTTGTCCTAACACCACATCTTCAAGCAGATCTTGGTCCTGACACACTAAGAGTTTCTGCTCCATAGTGTTGTTGCCCATATGTAGAGGTAAGGTTATCTCTCCTATGCATTGAGTGACTTTTCCTCCTATTCCAATTAGTTGTGCCTTCGATGGGCGTATCTCCTCTTTAAGTCTCTGAGACAAGGAAAATCTAATGCAGCTTATTGCTGCTCTTGTGTCTATAAGAGCATCCACTAAGTGGTACTCCTTTCGTCCTGCTCCCAGATTCAAATAAGGCTGTCTTCTTTGTTGTCCTGAGTTCTCCGTGGCTCTAAAATTAGCCATAGGGATGAGTTCTTCTCCTAATCTATATCTCTCGTCTCTTTCTCTCATCCACTCTTTCCGTTTTCTGATACGTTCTAGGGCTTCCTGTCTAGCTTCTTCTCGTATGCGTTCTTCTTCCTTTTTCCTACTCTGAGCTCCTAATAGTCGTGCTAGCATCTGATCCGTTAGAGGCTCCATGAATCTTTTCACTCTGCATCCACTGATGTAGTTGGGAAGAATATCTCCGTCTAGTGTGGCGAGATTGACTGCACCACTAGTGGAGATTCGATTTATAATCATGGGTCCATATCCACGTTTCTGCAGTTTCTTTGCATGCTGTTTGAGGGT
Organism: Ceratopteris richardii; assembly: GCA_020310875.1. NCBI lineage: Eukaryota > Viridiplantae > Streptophyta > Polypodiopsida > Polypodiales > Pteridaceae > Ceratopteris > Ceratopteris richardii. The sequence goes on from CM035407.1 coordinate 189,696,556, forward strand.
GTATACTAAGACTAAATCGCCTTCTTTCAGTCCCTTGTCTTTTATATGTGCATCATAATAAGCCTTTTGTCTCCGTTTGACGGCATAAATGCCTGCTACCGCTTGCAATCTAGTCTCGTGCAGCTTTTCGATTTGATCTAATTGTTGAGACAACTCATGACCTTTCCACTCATATTGCTGGGCCACTTTTAGTGTAGGTACTAAGAAGTCAATTGGCAAAATTGCATTCTGCCCATACACTAGGTTGAAAGGCGTAGTTCCAATGGCCGTTTTATACGCCACTCGGAAGGCCCAAATTGCGTGATGCAATTGTTTGTCCCAATCTGACCTCCCACTATTGACAATCTTTGTCAATACAGTACATAGTACCTTGTTGGAACTTTCAGCTTGCCCATTAGCTTGAGGGTGGTATGGGGCTGACTTTTTATGAATCACTAAGAATTCATTCATTAGCATTTCAATGACTTCGTTTAAGAAATGCGTTCCTCGATCACTCACTATCTCGATCGGTAGTCCAAAGCGTGTGAAAATGTGCTCAAAGAGGAATTTTGCTGTGGTTTGAGCATCATTCTTTCTAGTGGCTTTTGCTTCTACCCACTTAGTCAAGTAGTCGGTGGCCACTATGATGTATTCAGCATGTGATCCTTTGGCAGGTGGGTTGATTGGTCCTATGAAGTCAATTCCCCACTTGGTAAATGCTCTCGCACAAACCATGGGTCTCAAAGGCATGTCATCTCTTCTAATGGGATATTTTGCTCTCTGGCATGTTTCGCAACTTCTCACATATATCTCCGCATCCATATGTAGAGTTGGCCACCACAAGCCTGCAAAGAGAATCATCTTGACCGTTCTATCTGCTGAGAAATGTCCTCCCGCAGCTCCTGCATGTGCCATTTCTAATACAGAGAGATATTCATTTTCATGAATGCACAATCTTAGCTGGTTATCTCTCCCGCGTTTAAAAAGTTGTTTTCCTAGGATGACGTAATCTTTGCTCTGTTCTTCAAGAGCACGTTTTCTTGCTAGGGTAGCTCCCTCCGGGTACTCTCGAGTTTTCAAGAACTTTACTAAAGGCATGCTCCACCTTGGTGCTATTGTAGAATAGCATAGCGTAGAGTTCTCATCTGGGATTTGTTCTTGACAGATTTGACAGTTTGACACATAATGATGTGCATCTCGTTGCATGGTTGGCCAATATATGCCGAATCTCTTGAGTGTTTGCCATGTTCCCATTGCGTTCAAGTGAGTGTTCCATTGATTTATGTGTGCTTTCTGAAGCCACATGTTTTGTTCATCTTCTTCCACACATCTCATCAGTAGTCCACTTGAATCCTGGTGGTATAAACTTCCAGCAACAATGTGAAGGTTTTTAGTCCTCCACAGATCTTGCTTTCGGTTTGGCGTGATCCCATCTTTAGGTCCATGTGTAAGTATAGGGATCAACTTTTCAGCCCATTGAGGACATACTTCCAGGTTAAAAAGATAGGTGTCTGGCAGATCATCAGGGACTCCGCTAGGTGGCTCTCCGTGTTTTAACCTAGAAAGATGGTCTGCTCTCACATGTGTGTTTCCTTTTTTGACTATTACCTCAAAGTCAAACTCCATTAGTAACAAGAACCATCGCACCAACCTTCCCGTGCTACAAGGTTTATTGACTAAATACAACAAAGCTTGATGGTCTATGAAGAATTTGAATTTGTTGGCTAAGAGGTAATGTCTAAACTTCTTGACTGCGTAAACCATTCCTAAGCCCTCTCTTTCTGTAGTCGTGTAATTTCTTTCGGCTTGGTTTAATTGTCTACTCGCATAAGCGATTGGATGGTCAAGCTTTCCTTCATCAGCCGGTTGAGCCAGGATACATCCAATTGCATAATTCGAAGCGTCAACATGAATATGAAAAGGCTTATTCCAGTTGGGTGATTTTAGAATTGGGGCTGTACTTAGCCTCTTTTTAAGCTCGTTGAAGGCCTTCTCACACTCGTCTGTCCAAGTGAACTGAGTCAATAGACCGTATAAGGGCTTAGCTATTATGGCATACATGTGAATAAACCTACCGTAATATCCACAATGTCCCATAAAGGCTTGTACTTCCTTTACATTTTTGGGTCTTGGTAAGTCCAATATGACTTTAATCTTGTCCTCATCCGTAGATATCCCATTTCTTGAGACTATGTGCCCTAGTATTTTTCCTTGTCTTACCATGAAGACACATTTTTCTGGGTTTAAGCAGACTCTATACTGCCTACATTTGTTGAATATCTTCCTTAATTCCGGTATGTGATCGGGTCTTTGATTGGAATACGTGCAAAGATCATCAACATACACTTCCATGCTTTTTTTCAAGAATTCCTTGAAAACGTGACACATTAATCGTTGGAAGGTAGCCGGTGCATTAGTGAGTCCAAAGGGCATCACTCTGAATGCATACACACCCCATTCAGTGGCAAATGCTGTCTTGTGTTGGTCCTCAGTCGCAATAGCCACTTGATTGTATCCGGAGAAACCATCTAGGAAGCTATAGACCTCTTTACCTGCTACTCTCTCCAATAGATGATCCGTAATCGGTAATGGGTAGCTATCACGTATAGTGGCTGCATTCACCTTCTTCAGATTTATGCACACTCTCAATTTTCCATTTTTCTTGGGCACTACCACTAATGGCGATACCCATTCTGTGTGTTCTATCTCGTATATGAATCCAGCATCCAACAACTTATCTATTTCTTCTTTTATCTTGGCTGAATACACCTCATTATAAGTATAAGGTCTCTGTTTGGAAGGTTTGGCTTCGGATGTCATGGGGATTCTATGCGCACATATAGATGGATCTACTCCTTTTAAATCCTTATAAGTCCAAGCAAAGACATCCCGGTATTCTCTTATGAGTTGAATTAACTCTCGCTCTTCTTCCGCTGAGACATCCTGTCCTATGAAAGTACATCGTTCCTCTCCTCCTTCCATGGTCACAACTATTTTCTTAGTTTGCTCTTTATTATCATATGCTATTCCCGGTTGTGCCTCTCTTTTAGGCATTTGAATAGCAATCTTTCTCTCTTCCACTTCATATTTTTTGAAATGAGCTGGTACCTCAAATTGGTCTTGAAGCTTATTATCTTCATCTTCTAACTCCCTTTCAACTTCTAATTCTTCCTTTTGTGTGAGATCCTTATGTTGTTCGTTGGCAGTGATGTCCATGTTGGTGGTACTAATCCCTAGATCCATAGGTTCTGGTTCCATTTCAATGCTCTCGTAGTCCTCCTTCCAGTCTTTCTCAATTACTTCTCCTTCTTCTGCCTCCTGAAGGACTACCATATACAGACTAACGTCATAACCCTCCTCGTCAATACATTCGTTCATAGTTACCACTTCTTCGTTTACACAAACATCGAGGGTGGCTAAGATTTCCATCCAACCGTGAGGTTCGAATTCTTCGTCTGGAAATACTTGTGGCATATAAGCTGGATCTTGTACCGATCTCTCTACACCTTGTTTCTGCTGCCAACTTTTTCTTCTCTCTTCTTCCTTTTTTGCAGCTTGGCATATCCATAGATGAGTGTCCTCGTTCATCCAGGATTGGTCACTAGAACCTGCACTATGAATCGATTGATCGTCTTCCTCTTGATGGATTTGATTCCATTGCAGAGGTGGTACATCTTGATATGCGTACGTATGTAGGTTGATCCTAGTGGTGACTCCTGCGTGTTGTAGGTACACTGCATCTTTTCCCCAATCTTGTACGACCTTTAGCTGTCTCATGAATGGCCTTCCCAAGATCATTTCATAGTTGCTCGGCCTTTCAAAGTGACAAATTGCTAAAGTATGTTCGAATTCCACTCCACACGTAGTGAAGATTACTCGTTCCAACAATCCTAGGGGTCTTTCCGTATGTCCATCTGCCATCTGAATTTTCATACGTGTTGGTCTCAATGCTGGTTTTCCCCATTTCTCCCAAATTTCTTTGGTAGCAATGCCAACACCAGCTCCTGAATCTAATATGGCTTTGGTTGTGTAACCCCTATAGGTGATTGGTAGACATGTATTTCCTTCGTCCCCTTCACTAAAGTCTCCTACTTTATCCACTGGAATTCTCACTGTTTTCACTTCGTCATCTACCTCCTTCTTTTCTTCCTTGACTTCCCACTGATTGATCAATTTTTCTTTTAGATGTGGTTTTACCTTTAACAATTCCTCGAATGTTAAGGTACATGGGATTTTCACTTCTCTAAGGCGTTGTATGATCTCCGATGTTTGAACTGATGGGTTCGTTTCTCGTCTCTGTATTGATGGAATGCGATACAATTCTGAGTTGTGCTCGTATTCCCCGGTGTAATTAGGTAGTTCCTTTACATCGTCTTCCACTTCTTTGTCACTTGCATCCATTGGAAAAATTTCTTCTGAATTAAGTTCAGGTATTGAATCCTCTATTTCGTTTTCTGCTTTCAACTCTTCAAAAGGCGGTTCCATTCCCTCTGCTTTTCTCCACTTGTCCTCTTGAACTCGCGCCCATAAATCCTTAGTCCAATCTCCTTCCGTCTCCGGGACTATGGATCCTTCCTTTCTCTCAATACCAATTTCATCATCCAGAGGTCTATTTACATTAGGCTTTCCCTGATTGTTTAGACACTCTTGGAATTTTTCCTCGCCAATTCGGTTGTTCGGTAAAGGTGATGCGGGTTTTTCTAATGTTTGTTGGGCAACTTCTATCAATTTTTTGCAAATTTCCAATCTTTCTTTCTCTAGGTCACCTCTCGGATATTCTCTCTCATATTGTTCTATGGTAGGTCCTGCTTTTATTCTCGCTTTGTATGCCTGAATTCACATAGCTAAATCTTCAGGCATTGGGTCTGCTAATACCGATCCTACCTCCTTCTTTTCTTCCTCCACTTTATTTTCTTCCTCCACTCGTGCTTCTTCTGTTGATTTTTGTTTACTCTTTTCATTTTCCTTCTTTTGCAACAACTTTTTTTCTTTTATCCTGTCTCTCCTTTGCTTCCATCTTTGGGATCGTTTACTGGTGACACTTTTTTCTGGTTCTTCTGAGTCTTCTACTCTGTGAGGGATGGGTGTAGTTCCCTCTTTGTCACTTCGATTATTTTCTTTGGTTTTTTCAGGGTTTTCTCTAGCCTTTGCTCTTGTTATGGCTTTTAAAGGTATAGTGTACTCTTTGTCACTCCCTGACGATTCAATTACTTCTATTACGTTAATCTGTACATTAGATGTGATTTTATTGGGATTCTTAGGACAATCTCTGAAAAGATGTTCCTTTCCACAATCGCTACAGTAACCTTCCCAATTTCGTTGTGGTGGTGGTGGGTGTGGTAATGTACATTCTCTGATGTAGTGGTCACCTCCACATCTGTAGCATGGTCCTCTAGGTACAGATGGTCTATTCATTGGTCGAGGTGGCATGGTTGCTCTAGGAGCTGTGTACATTAATGGTACATAATCTTGCTCGTAGTTGTATAAACTCTCTGGTGTCTCCATGCCATAAGCATATGGGTCGTATTGTTGCCCATATTCCATTGTTGAGTTCTCATAACCTGGGTATGTTCCTTGACTAGGTTCGTAAAATGAGTCATATGGTTCACTACTAGTCAAAGGTGTAGCTGGCACTATGGCCCTTTCTAAGTTTTCCTCTGGTTGCGCTATCTTAACTGGGACAACGTTCTGAGGGTGGGGCGGTTGTTGTCCTAGCACTGGTTGAGGCTGTGTATATCCCTGGTATGTGTATGGTCGTGGTATTGGTGCCTGCGGCTGATATGAGGGATATCTAAAAGCTTCTCCTCCCTGCTGGTTCTGCGGATATCCATATGGTCTCACATAAGGCTGTGTGGGTCTGGTTTGCCTATTGTAAGGGCAATTCTCGGTGCTATGATTTGTGTACCTCTGCTCTATACTGCAATACTGTAGTGGTCCGGGAACAGAGGGTCTATGAGGAGCATAGGCAGGTGGTGGGACTACTCCTCTACTACACAAGTGAGAAGGATGATCCCCTCCGCACTGCATACATCTTCTAAGCATAGGCATTCTCATAGGATTGGTGGGATAATTCCTCTGTCCTTGCATATTCAGTTTTTTTGCTAGCAAGTCGGCAATTTCCTCTACGTTGTTTTTGGGGTTTGATGTGCTACCTGATGACTCTTCACTTTTCACACTACCTTGGGGTATTTTCAAGTCTTCTGCAAGGTTATCCTCTAAGTCTATACATTCCTTCATACACTCTTGCAAAGTTTGAACTCTCTTCACATACACTAATGACCTCAAGGTTCCGTTCAATAGTCCTTCTAAAAACAATGATACCATCTTGTTTTGTGTTGGTCTCTCTTCTACGGGACATCTATCCACATACTGCTTGAATCTCCTGGCAGCCAATCTGACTGACTCAGTCGGAGCTTGTTTGAAGCTGTGGATTAATGACGAAGAATTGTTCTTGATTCCAAACTTGGTAAATTCTTCAATCATTTCTTGATACACTTGATCCATGTTCTGGAAGGTATTTGGATCCAATGGCTGAAACCAGGCCAGGGCTGTGTCTGACAAGGTAAGGCCAAAGGACTCATATTGAATCATGAAGTCATCTACCTGCTCGGCTCTGACTACTTGTTTAAATTCTGCTATGTGATTATAGGGTTCACTCGAGCCATCGTAATGATTTCTCATACACTTGGCCACTTGAATCGGTCTTAGTCTCCTTCCTGCTTCAGGTTGTCTCGGCATTACAGGGTAATTTGGTCTTCCTATTGGTATGCCTGGTCCTCGTACTACCTGTGGTCTGACTGGAGCATGAACTCCTTGTCTTGGGTCAATAGCTGGTTGTGGCCGGTAATTAGGATTAGTGGCAGGCATTGCGAATTGTACATGTGGTCTGATGGGGATCTGGGTTTGTTGAGTTTGTTGTGTTTGTCCCGAATGTTGACTTGAATCATTTTGAGAAGTTCCATGTGGGTTCCGTGAAGTTGTGGCTTGGTCCCTTGGGGGGAACACTGGAATGTTCTGATATTTCAGCTCGGCTCTCTCTAATTCAGTGACTGGCCAATACCTTCTGTGGTCTTTGTCCAAATATGTGATGATGGTGGGGAATTCAGGATCTTGTAACTCATAGATGGTAACTGGATTAGGAGCAGCTTCCCATATTGAGGAATGGGCTCTGAGCAAGTGCTCCATCTCGTTGATCAAATACACATCTATTAGAGTGTCATCCTGGGGAACTAAGTCTCCTCTCCAAACTTTAGTAATTGTTGATCTCCCTCTAGGAGTAGTTACTTGTTCCTCAGTTCCATATCCATTTAAGCTTGAAGTATTATTTTCCTCACCATGCTCATTAATGATTTCAGGGTGTTCTGTGACCATGTATTGAATGTCTTGTTTATCCATGTACAGTCCTCCTATGTACTTAACTGCCGGTCTTGGCACAATGTAGGCTTCTGAAGCCTTCCTCAGTCTGGCCACTGATCTGTTTAGACCATCCAAATAGATGGGGATCTCATTGTGGTTAGTGCTCACATATTCTAAGGAAGTTTTGTATTCACCCTCAATGATGGACATCTGGCCAATCATGGGCACAGTGCCTTGCATATCCTCGGAAGCCATGGGGATTTCTCCTTCTGACTCACTGGAGGTCTCAGAATAGTGTGAACGGTTACTTGGTTCGGCTGCACTCCCTACAGAAGAAATTACACTTCTTCGGCTTCCTAGGGTTCTTCCTGATCTCAGGTTCATTCACTTAAGAGCTCTGATCAATTCTGGTCCACCTTTAGTCTCTAGAGTTCTAAGTTATAGCTCAGAAGTCTAGGGAAAGCTTAGGCTGGAATGTGACTGAAAGAAAATTTCAAGTCACGATACTTGACTCTCACGACCTCTGA
>CM035407.1:189714417-189724417 GCA_020310875.1 Ceratopteris richardii
AATTAGCAAAGGAAAGCAACAATCAGTTGAAGATGAAGGTACTCCAAGTCAAGCAAACTTCCTAAGAGGAAGAGGAAATGGCAGAAGTAGAGGAAGAGGCAGAAATAACAAAGATAATGTCAGAGCTTGTTGGGTATGTGGTAAGACCAATCATCTATCTCATGATTGTTGGCTTAATAATCAAAGCAATGGTAATTTTAATCAGAACTTTAATCAAAGAGGAAGAGGTGGCAGATATCAGAGAGGAAACTTCAAAGGTAGAGGTGGTATGAATTCTTTTGGAAGAGGTGGAGGAAGAAACTTCCAAAGTCAATCTTATAATAACACCTACTACAATTATGCATCAGATCAAAAAGAAGATTCAACTCTTATTATGAATGCAACATGTGAAGCCTCACATGAAGACATGAGAGTATTTTATATTGACTCAAGATGTAGCAATCATCTGAGTGGAAATATTGCTCTGACGACTGATTCTGATCATAAGGCAATCAATCATACAATTCAAACACGTGATAATACAAAGCACAAAGTAAAGTCAATTGGTTCAGTGAAAGCTAAAGATGGAAGTACTATCTTGAGTAAGGTTCTGTATGTTCCTACAATTCCAAAGAATCTGATCAGTGTAGGACAAATTGTGGAGAAAGGATATGAGGTAAGGTTCACTAATGATGGAGTTTATGTTGAAGACCCTAGTCAAGGGTATAAACAAATTGTTACAAGGAAAAAGGAAGGAAGGCTCTTCACATTAAAGATAGAAGGTAATGTTGGACATGCTATGTTCACATATGGAGAGCAAAAGGTGTCTGAATTGGATCTTTGGCATAAAAGACTTGGACATTTTAATGAAAGAGGTATCAAAGAAATGGTTAACAATGGTTCAGTGCTTGGATTGCCTAATGTTGCAGGTCAACACATTACATACAGATGTGAAGCATGTCAGTTAGGTAAGGCTCATAAGCAATCATATAATAAGCATGGTTTTATGTATTCAGAAAGACTTGAATTAGTACACACAGATGTGTGGGGTCCTTCAAAGGACTTCAGTATAAATGGTTCAAGATATTATGTCATATATGTTGATGATGCTACCAGGTGGATCACAATCTATGTGATCAAAGGCAAATCAGAAGTGTTTAATACATTTAAACACTATCATGCATATGCAGAAAGAATTACATGTCAAAAATTGAAGAGGTTCAGGTCAGATGGAGGGGGAGAGTATTTCTCTAATGAGTTCAGTGATTATTTGTGGAATGCAGGTATAAAGAGAGAAGTTACTTGCAGGTACTCTCCTCAACAAAATGGGGTAGCAGAAAGAAGAAACAGAACTCTTGTTGAGTTTGCAAGATCCATGATGAAGGAGAAAAATAGCCCTAATTATTTGTGGCCTGAGGCTGTAAACACAGCCACATATTTGGTCAATAGGTTACCATGTAAAGGCTTGCAGGGTATGACACCATATGAAGCTTGGTGGGGTAAGAGACCTACCTTGGATCATTGTAAAATATTTGGATGCTTGGCATATGCATATGTGCCATCACAATTGAGGCATAAGTTGGAACCTAAAGTAGAGAAGTATGTATTCATTGGTTATGATGACAAGCAGATGGGTTATAGGTTGTGGAGTCCATCCACAAAGCAATTCCTTGTGTCTAAGGATGTTACATTTGATGAGCAAGGTACTTGGTATGCAGGTACACTTAATGTTCATGCAGATGTTGAAGAAGTTGTGAATCAAAAGAAAGGTAAATCAAAGGTTCAGATATTTGATGAAGAGGAGAATAATGAAGTACAGGTTGAAGTTGAAGAAGTGCCAAGATTTGATCCAGAATGTGATGAACCAGAAACTTCAAGAAATGAAGAACTCATAAGGTCATCTAGGCACAAATGGCGACCTACAAGGTATAGCTATGATACTTCATTCTTGACTACCTAAGATTATGCTTACATGTTAAAAGCAGATGAAGATCCATCCACATATGATGAAGCCAAAGGAAAGAAGAATTGGGAAAAAGCTATGCAGGCAGAGTATGATGCATTGATGGAAAATGAGACTTGGGATTTGGTTCCTAAACCAAATAGTCAGAAGATCATTGGATGTAAATGGGTCTACAAAACAAAAAGGTTTGCAGATGGAAGTATATCTAGGTACAAAGCCAGGCTTGTTGTAAAGGGATATGCACAGACATATGGTGTGGATTATGATGAAACTTATAGTCCTGTTGCAAAGATGACAACCATAAGGACTCTCATAGAAATTGTTGCTTGCAAAGGTTGGAAATTATCTCAATTAGATATGAAGAATGCATTTTTGAATGGTTATATTTCAGATGAAGTCTACATGGAACAACCACATGGTTTCAAAGATCAAGTGTATCCAGGTCATGTGTGTAAGCTCTAGAGAGCTTTGTATGGGTTGAAGCAGGCCCCAAGGGCATGGAATTATAGGCTTGTAAAGTTCTTGAAGGAACTTGGATTTCAAGCTTCAAAGGCAGATAGTAGCTTGCTAGTCAAAGCAAGTGAGAATGGATTTATTTATGTTTGTATTTATGTTGATGAAATAATACTTACAGGAACATATGACAAAGGTATATACATGATTAAGAAGCAGATGGAGAAAGAATTCAAAATCAGTGATTTGGGAAATTTGTCATTCTTTTTGGGAATGGAGATTTCATATACTCAACATGGAGTATATGTAACTCAAGAAAGGTATTTAAAAAATTTGCTAATCAAATTTAAAATGGAAGATTGCAGGATAGCACCAACTCCAATGGAAGTGAAGCATAGATTGAGTAGATATGGAGGAGAAGAATTCAAAGATATGAAGCTTTATCAGATTTTGGTGGGTAGCCTGATTTATGCTACATTAACAAGACCTGACCTATCATATGTAGTTGGAGTTTTATCTCAATTCATGCATTGTCCTAGAAAGGAACATTGGATTGCAGGACAAAGCGTACTTAGGTACATCAAGGGCACACTTAAAGAAGGTCTGTATTATGGATTTACTTCAGATACAAGAGTCAAAATATACAGTGATGCAGATTGGGCAGGTAATTCTGATGATAGAAGATCAACACATGGATATTTGTGTTATGTGGGAGACAAGCTGATTTCTTGGTGCTCTAAGAAGCAACATACAGTTGCTTTATCATCTACAGAAGCAGAATACAAAGGCATGGTAGAAGCTGCAAAGGAAGTAATATGGTTAAAGACTCTTATGAAGAGTTTTGATATTGTTCAAATCACTCCTATCATTTGTGGAGACAATATGAGTTCTTTATATTTGGTAGCAAATCCTGTATTCCATGCTAGAACTATATTGAGGTTCAGTATCATTTTCTGAGAGAGAAGGTTGTTGATAAAGAAATAGAAGTTATGCATACTTCTACAAAAGATCAACTTGCAGATATGATGACAAAAAGCTTGGATGGACCAAAGTTGCAAAGGTTTAAAGATATGGCAGGGATAAAGAAGATGCAGGTAATCACAATTGATGATTGAGGGGGAGCTGTTGGAGCAGGACAATCAACAATTGGTGATTATATAAATCCTAGAAGTGAAGAGATGAAGAAAAGATTGAAGTCCAACTTCATGAAGTAAAGAGAAGATTCAGATAGTAAAGTTCTTTAAAACATATGTACATTAGCTTTGTAAATACTTCAATATACTTGAACAATGACGAATCAATACTCATATGTATATATAGATACATGTAGATGGTCGTATTAGAAGAGTGAGATGAAGTATAGATGAATAGATGATGTGTATTGGATGTATCATCCATCAGAATGTATGAAGAGTTGAATAGGAAGAATATTCAGAGAATTGCGCATCCATCTTTTCTCTAGTTCTCCTTCTGTGTTTGATTTTATCAGAAGTCCTTTTGTACACATCTAAGTCCATAGTTAATCTATTTATGGTTAAAGTTTGAGAGTTCAATTGCAAACATACTGAGAGAATTTTGTGTAGGAACATCTATGTGTGAGAAAGTGTTGAGTGTCTTCTGAAACAGGCGTAGTTTTGATGATCAAAGAAATGATCAGTTCTCAGTGCACAGTGTAAAGTTTTACACAAGTGAGGAGTCAAAATCTAAGTTGGAAGGTAATCCTTCTATGGCTAAAAGCATTTGCTTAAAGGGGCTTTAGATTGGGAGAACTATGTGTTAGAAGTTGCAGGTGTCAAAGTCGACTCTACAGGAAGGCAGTTTCAGACATAGGTAGATTGTTTGAAGTATTTCTCATAACCTACTTAAGCTTTTGAAGTGTTTTAACTTGGAGGCAATGTGCAAACTCTAGGCGACACATCCTGCAAAGTTTAATCAAAAAATTTACACAAATGATTAATCAATGAGTGATTAATGTGCAGCAGACTTTTCTGTGAAATGACTTCCTTCACAGTTAACTTATTTTCTTGACAGTTTGGTGATTGTCTTCCAAAATTGGTTGGAGTTTAAAGTTATTAGTTTTAGTGAAGAATTGAAGTCAAGGACTGAAGAAAAGACCAAGTTATGAAGCATGAAGGAAGTGCATATCTAGAAGATGGAGATGTGTACACATATGTACATTAATTCAGAGATAGTTCACATATACTTTCGTATAGTCAAGAGCTTGTAAATATTTGCCTATATATACAAGGAAAAATGTCGGGGCAAATATGAGAGAGTATAGAATACAAGAATTGAGAAGATTTAGATGTGATTAGACTCTTGAAGAGTGTGAAGATTAGCTCTCTCATCCAGATAAAAAAGTTCTCTAGTAATGAAGAAAAATTGCACCCGATGTCTCTATGCATTCTCCTTCTGTGCTTGATCATTTCAAGAATCCTTTTGTAGACAAACTTCGATGTTAATGTTTTGGTCGGTTCTCCTTTCACAGTGTAAGATTTTGAGCAAGCAAGCACTCATTATTTAAGTTGCAAGGTAAGCTACCTATGGCTAAAAGCATTCGTATAAACGAGTTCTAGATTAAGAGAACCAAGTGTTAGAAGTTACAGGTGTCTGAATCGACTTCTCAAAAGAACAGTTTTGGACATAGGTGACTTGTTAAGTTCATTTCTCAAGATCTACTGAGTCTTTTGAAATGATTTCACTTGGAGGAGGTGTGCAAACTATAGGCGACACCTTGTACAAAGTTTTATCTATAGAATCATCTTCTTCACAGTTTATCCAAAATCTTTATAATTGATCATTAATCCTCCAAATTGGTAAATGTTTTGAGTTACTCTTGATATAGAGGTGCTCTAACTTCAAGATTAGCTTGTACTTTTGGAGATTAACACTCTCCATCAATAGATAGATAGATAGATAGATAGATAGATAGATAGATAGATAGATAGATAGATAGATAGATAGATAGATAGATAGATAGATAGATAGATAGATAGTGTTGGTGTATGACAATCATCAATTGAAGGATTATGAAGAAATGAAGTCAAGGAGTCAAGAAGAGAATAAATTCAGAAGGTTGAAGGAAGGACATATTCAGAAAATCCAAAGATATGTACACATATGTACATTAGCTGACTTATACTTTTGTCTAGTCATACACTTGTATATATTCATCTATAAATATGTTGGGAAATGTCGGGCAAAGAGAGCAGAAGAAGAATAGAGAATAGGAAGAGAGAAATCAGTTGTAAAAAGTGTCATTAGACACATGGAAAGTGAGTGAATTGTCTATCCTCACTTAGATGTAATTTTTCTGAAGAAATCGAGAAAACTTGCGCCCGATGTTTTGCTGTCTGCTCCTTCTGTGTTTAATCTTTTGAGAAATCCTTTTGCACATATCTAAGTCCATAGCTAATCTATCTATGGCTAGAATTTGAGAGGTTAATTACAATCAGGCTGAGAGAATTTTGTTTAGGAACATTCATATGTGAAAATGTTCTAAGAGTCGTCAGAACTGGCGCACATTTCATCTTCAAAGAAATGGTCATTGCTCAGTCCACAGTGTAAAGTTTTACACAAGTGAGGGCTCAAAATCTAAGTTGGAAGGTAAGCCATCTATGGCTAAAAGATCTTGATCAAACAGGATTTACTTTGGGAGAACCAGTGTTAAGAAGTTGCAGGTGTCAAAGTCGCCATTGCAGAGAAGCTGTTTCAGACATCGGTAAAGTGTTTCACACATTTCTCAGTGTGTACTCAATCATTTTGAGAAATTTAACTTGGTAAAGTTGCGCAATCTCAAGGCAAAGTGTTGTGCAAAGTTTTGTCAAAAACTTTACAGAATTGATTAGTCAATGAGTGATTAATCTGCAGCAAACTTTTCTGAAGAAGTTGAATTTTTCAGAATAATCAATTTTCTGATAAATTGGTGAATGATCTTTAAATTTGGTGGAGTCTAAGGTTAATCTTGATATAGAGGTGATCTAAATTCAAGGTTAACTTGTTCTTTTGGAGATTAACACTCTCCATCAGTGGTATCAGAGCAGGTTGTGTCAAAATTGAAGTGAAGAAGACTCCGACTACTGCAGAAATACAAATCTTTACATCTTGAAGGTGAAAAAAGGATAAAGGTTGAAGAAAACTTGAAGGTAGACACATTGAAGCTATCAGAAGGATCAGAAGAAGCAAGACTCGAAGTAAAGGTACATTTATTCCTTGTAAAGTCTAAAGTTTTGAGACTACAGGTGAAGCAAGGATGGGAGATAGTCTCCAAATTGAAAAGTTGGATAGAGAGAACTATCCTGCATGGTCTATGAGGATGGAAGCTCATCTTATGAGCAAAGATTTGATAGCCTACATTACAGGTGAAGAAGAGAAGCCTAAATTCACAGATCCTAGTGTTCCAACTAGGGAAGAATTGTCAGATCTAAAGAATTGGATGAAGAAGGATGCTCAAGCAAGGAGCATAGTCTACATGGCAGTCAATGACTATTTGCTTCCTCACATTAGAGGACTTGAAAGTGCATGTGACATTTGGAATGCTTTGGAGGAGCATTTCCAAAACACAACCAAATCAAGGAAGGCTTCACTATGGGCAGAATTTACTACTTTCAAGAAGAAGGCCTCACAATCAATCTCTGATTATGTGACAAAGATGAAGGACATTGCAGATTCTCTAGGTGCAGTGGATGAAGACATTGAAGAAGACAAATTGGTAAGACAAATACTCACAGGGCTAAGAGGAGATGAGAAGTGGAAGCCTTTCATTTTATCTACAGAACTTTCATTAGATCACTTTACTCCTGATTTGAATCAATTGTTAGGTCATATGCTAACTTTTGAGAATGATATCAAAGGAGATGTTGATAAGAGTGCAGGTCATGCAATGTACTCTAAAGACAAGAAGAAAGCTAACAAAGGGAAGCAACAATCAGGTGAAGAAGAAGGTACATCAAACCAAGCAAATTTCATAAGAGGAAAAGGAAGTGGCAAAAGTAGAGGAAGAGGCAGAAACAACAAAGATAATGCAAGAGCTTGTTGGATATGTGGTAAGACCAATCATCTATCTCATGATTGTTGGCATAATAATCAAAACAATGGTAATTATCAGAACTTTAATCAAAGAGCAAGAGGTGGTAGATTTCAGAGAGGAAACTTCAGAGGTAGAGGTGGTAGGAATTCTTTTGGAAGAGGTGGAGGAAGAAACTTCCAAAACCAATCCTATAATAACACCTACTACAACTATACATCAGATCAGAAGGAGGACTCGACTCTCATTATGAATACATGTGAAACCTCACATGAGGACATGAGAGTGTTCTACATTGATTCAGGATGTAGTAATCATTTAAGTGGAAATATTGCTTTGATGACTGACCTAGATCATAATGCAATTAATCATACAGTTCAGACAGGTGATAATACAAAGCATAAGGTAAAGTCAATTGGTTCAGTCAAAGCTAAGGATGGGAGTACTCTTCTGAGTAAGGTTCTTTATGTTCCCACAATCCCAAAGAATTTGATCAGTGTAGGTCAAATTGTGGAAAAGGGATATGAGGTAAGGTTCACCAATGATGGAGTTTATGTTGAAGACCCTAGTCAAGGGTATAAACAGGTTGTTACAAGAAAGAAAGAAGGAAGGCTTTTCACATTGAAGGTACAAGGAAATGTTGGACATGCTATGTTCACATATGGAGAGCAGAAGGTGTCAGAATTGGATCTTTGGCACAAAAGACTTGGACACTTTAATGAAAGAGGTATTAAAGAAATGATTAACAATGATTCAGTGCTTGGATTGCCTAACATTGCAGGTCAACACATGACATACAGATGTGAGGCATGTCAATTAGGTAAGGCTCATAAGCAATCCTATTCCAAGCATGGGTTTATGTATTCAGAAAGACTTGAATTGGTGCATACAGATGTGTGGGGTCCTTCAAAGGACTTTAGTATAAATGGTTCAAGATATTATGTCATATATGTTGATGATGCTACCAGGTGGATCACAATTTATGTGATTAAAGAAAAGTCAGAAGTGTTTAATACATTTAAACACTATCATACATATGCAGAAAGGATTACAGGTCAAAAATTGAAGAGACTAAGGTCAGATGGAGGGGGAGAGTATTTTTCAAATGAGTTCAATGATTATTTGTGGAATGCAGGTATAAAGAGAGAAGTTACTTGCAGGTATTCTCCTCAACAAAATGGGGTAGCAGAAAGAAGAAATAGGACTTTTGTTGAGTTTGCAAGGTCCATGATGAAAGAGAAGAATTGTCCAAATTATTTGTGGGCAGAGGCTGTAAACACAGCTACTTATTTGGTCAATAGATTGCCTTGCAAAGCTTTGCAAGGTATGACACCATATGAAGCTTGGTGGGGTAAGAAACCTACCTTGGATCATTGTAGAATATTTGGATGCTTGGCATATGCATATGTGCCATCTCAATTGAGGCATAAGTTGGAGCCTAAGGCAGAAAAGTATGTATTCATTGGTTATGATGATAAGCAAATGGGATACAGGTTGTGGAGTCCATCCACAAAGCAATTCCTTGTATCCAAGGATGTTACATTTGATGAGCAAGGTACTTGGTATGCAGATAAATATAATGTACATGCAGATGATGAAGAAGTAGTGGAACAAAGAAAAGGTAAAGCAAAGATTCAATTACTTGATGAAAGTGAGAACAATGAAGTACAGATTGAAGTAGAAGAGAGGCCAAGGTTTGATCCAGAATGTGATGAACCAGAGACTTCAAGAAGTGCAGAAGTTAGGAGGTCATCTAGGCACAAATGGCAACCTACAAGGTATAGCTATGACACTTCATTCTTGACTACTAAAGATTATGCTTACTTGGTAAAAGCAGATGAAGATCCATCTACATATGATGAAGCCAAAGGCCAGAGAAATTGGGAAGAAGCCATGCAAGAGGAGTATGATGCATTGATAGAGAATCAGACTTGGGATCTGGTTCCTAAACCTAATAGCCAGAAAATTATTGGATGTAAGTGGGTTTACAAAACAAAGAGATTTGCAGATGGAAGTGTGTCTAGATACAAAGCTAGACTTGTTGTGAAAGGGTATGCACAGACATATGGAGTGGACTATGATGAGACTTATAGTCCTGTGGCAAAGATAACAACAATCAGAACCCTCATTGCAATTGCTGCTTGCAAAGGTTGGAAGTTGTCTCAATTAGATGTTAAAAATGCTTTTTTGAATGGTTATATTTCAGATGAAGTTTACATGGAGCAACCAGATGGGTTCAAAGATCAAGTGAATCCAAATTATGTGTGTAAGCTCAAGAGAGCTTTGTATGGATTAAAGCAAGCCCCAAGGGCATGGAATTATAGGCTTGTAAAATTCTTGAATGATCTTGGATTTCAAGCATCAAAGGCAGATAGTAGCTTGCTAGTCAAAGCAAGTGAAGATGGGTTCATTTATGTTTGTATTTATGTTGATGACATAATACTTACAGGAACAGATGATAAAGGAATACAAATGATCAAGAAGGAGATGGAGAAAGAGTTCAAAATCAGTGATTTGGGGAACCTATCATTCTTCTTGGGAATGGAGATTTCTTATACTCAACATGGAGTATATGTGAC
>CM035407.1:189729417-189799417 GCA_020310875.1 Ceratopteris richardii
ACTATCTCTGAATTAATGTACATATGTATACACATCTTCATCCTTTGAACATATGCTTCATATCTTGATCTTTTCTTCAATCCTTGACTTCCAAACCTTCATCAAAACTTGAATTGTTGATTGCCTTGCACCAACAGCTCCCCCTCAATCATCAATTGAGGTTTTCACTATCTTCTTTATACCTGCCATGTCTTTGAATCTTTGTAGCTTTGGTCCATCCAAGCTTTTGGTTAGCATATCAGCTATCTGATCTTTTGTTGAAGTATGTATTAGTTCAATCTCCTTATCCATCACCTTCTCTCTTAGAAAGTGATACTGAATCTCAATGTGTTTAGTCCTAGCATGAAAAACAAGATTAGCTGCTAAATACAATGAACTCATGTTATCTCCATGAATAGTGGGTGTACTCTGGATGATGTCAAAACTCTTCATAAGAGTCTTAAGCCATATGACTTCTTGCAGCTTCAACCATACCTTTGTACTCACCCTCTGTAGATGATAAAGCAACTGTGTGTTGCTTCTTTGAACACCAAGAGATTAACTTATCTCCCACATAACACAAGTATCCATATGTTGATCTCCTATCATCAGGATTACCTGCCCAATCTGTATCACTATATATCTTGATGTTTGTATCTGATGTAAAACCATAATACAAACCTTCTTTGAATGTACCCTTAATGTACCTCAACACTCTTTCTCGTGCAACCCAATGTTCTTTCCTAGGACAATGCATGAATTGAGACAATACTCCAACTGCATATGACAAGTCAGATCTAGTTAATGTAGCATAGATCAGACTACCAACCAAACTTTGATATAGCTTCATATCCTTAAACTCTTCTCCTCCATATCTGCTCAATTTTTTATTCACCTCCATTGGAGTAGGTGCTACCCTGCAATCATCCATTTTAAACTTGATCAACAAGTTCTTCAAGTACCTTTCTTGAGTTACATACACTACTTGTTGAGTGTATGAGATCTCCATGCCCAAGAAATATGACAAGTTTCCCAAGTCACTAATCTTGAACTCTTTCTCCATTTGCTTCTTTAGGCTTTGAATGCCTTTCTCATTTGTACCTATAAGAATTATATCATCAACATATATGCACATCTAAATGAACCCATCATCACTTGCTTTAATAAGCAAACTACTATCTGCTTTAGATACTTGAAAACCAAGTTCCTTCAAGAACTTCACAAGTCTATAATCCCATGCCCTTGGGGCCTGCTTCAAACCATACAAAGCTCTCTTTAGCTTACATACATGATCTAGATACCTTTCATTTCTAAATCCTTGTGGTTGCTCCATGAAAACATCATCTGAAATGTAACCATTTAAAAAAGCATTCTTCACATCTAATTGACATAATTTCCAACCTTTATATGCAGCAATTGCTATGAGTGTCCTGATGGTTGTCATCTTTTCCACAGGACTATAGGTCTCATCATAATCTGTACCATATGTTTGAGCAAAACCTTTCACAACAAGTCTAGCTTTATACCTAGACACACTTCCATCTGCAAACCTCTTTGTCTTGTAGACCCATTTGCATCCAATGATCTTGTGACTATTTGGTTTAGGAACCAAATCCCATGTCTGATTCCCCATCAATGCATCATACTCTTCCTGCATAGCTTTCTCCCAATTTCCTTACATTTTGCCTCTTCATATGTGGAAGGATCTTCATCTGCCTTTATCACATAAGCATAATCTTTGGTAGCCAAAAAAGAAGTGTCATAGCCATACCTTGTAGGTTGCCATTTGTGTCTTGATGACCTTCTGAGTTCTCCACTTCTTGAGGTTTCTGGTTCATCACATTCTGGATCAAACCTTGGCAGTTCTTCAACTTC
The DNA here is from genome assembly GCA_020310875.1 of Ceratopteris richardii. Lineage (NCBI taxonomy): Eukaryota > Viridiplantae > Streptophyta > Polypodiopsida > Polypodiales > Pteridaceae > Ceratopteris > Ceratopteris richardii. The sequence continues at coordinate 189,731,272 of CM035407.1, forward strand.
AACATGTACTTCATTGTTCTCTTCTTCATCAAATGTTTGAACCTTTGATTTACCTTTCTTTTGATTCACAACTTCTTCATCACCTGCATAAATATTGATTGTACCTGCATACCAAGTACCTTGCTCATCAAATGTAACATCCTTTGACACTAGGACTTGTTTTGTGGATGGACTCCACAACCTATATCCCATCTGCTTATCATCATATCCAATGAACACATACTTTCAGCTTTAGGTTCCAATTTGTGCCTTAATTGAGATGGCATATATGCATATGCCAAACATCCAAATACTTTGCAATGATCTAGAGTAGGTCTCTTACCCCACCATGCCTCATATGGTGTCATACCCTGCAAAGCTTTACATGGTAACCTATTGAACAAATATGTGGCTATATTTACAGCCTCAGCCCACAAATAATTAGGGCAATTTTTCTCCTTCATCATGGATCTTGCAAACTCAACAAGAGTTCTATTCCTCCTTTCTGCTACACCATTTTGTTGAGGAGAGTACCTGCAAGAAATTTCCCTTTTTATACCTGCATTCCACAAGTAATCACTGAACTCATTAGAGAAATACTCTCCCCCTCCATCTGACCTTAGTCTCTTCAACTTTTAACTTGTAATTCTTTCTGCATACACATGATAATGCTTAAATGTATTGAATACATCTGACTTATCTTTGATCACATAAATAGTGATCCACCTGGTAGCATCATGAACATAAATCATATAGTACCTTGAACCATTGATACTGAAATCCTTTGATGGTCCCCACACATCTGTGTGTACCAATTCAAGCTTCTCTGAATACATAAAACCATGCTTGGAATAAGATTGCTTATGAGCCTTACCTAATTGACATGCCTCACATCTGTATGTCATATGTTGACCTGCAACATTAGGCAATCGAAGCACTAAACCATTGTTAACAATATCTTTAATACCCCTTTCATTGAAATGTCCAAGACTTTTGTGCCAAAGATCTAACTCAGAGATCTTATGTCCTCCATAAGTGAACAAGGCATGACCAACATTACCTTGAATCTTCAATGTGAACAATCTTCCTTCTTTCTTTCTTGAAACAATTTATTTATACCCATTGCTAGGGTCTTCCACAAAAACTCCTTCATTAGTGAACCTAACTTCATAACCTTTTTCAACAATTTGTCCTACACTTATCAGATTCTTTGGAATTGTAGGAACATACAAAACCTTACTCAAGAGAGTACTTCCATCCTTGGCCTTCACTGATCCAATTGACTTCACATTGTGCTTTGTATTGTCACCTGTTTGAACTACATGATTAGTTACCTTATTCTCCAAATCAGTCATCAAAGCTATGTTGCCACTCAGGTGATTGCTACACCCTGAGTCAATGTAGAGGACTCTTTGATCTTCACTTTGCCTTTCACAAGTTGCATTCATTATCAATGTTGAATCCTCCTTCTGATTTGAAGCAGAATTGTAGTAGGTATGTTGTATTGTTGGCTTTGGAATCCTCTACCTGCATTTCTTCCAAAGTAACCTCTACTACCTCTACCTCTGAAATTACCTCTTTGATTTCTGCCACCTCTTCCTCTTGAATTAAAATTCTGATTATATCCACCATTGTTCTGAGTATTATGCCAACAATCATTAGCTAAATGATTTGTCTTACCACAAATCCAACAAGCTTTGACTCCATCTTTATTGCTTCTGCCTCTTCCTCTACCTTTGCCACCTCCTCTTCCTCTTAGGAAGTTGGCTTGGCTAGTTGTACCTTCATCTTCATTTGCTTGTTGCTTCCCTTTGCTATTCTTATTCTTATCCTTTGAATACATTGCTTGACCTGCACTCTTATCACTTCCACCTTTGACATCCTGCTCAAAGGTTAGCATATGTCCTAGCAACTGATTTAAATCACGAGTGAAATGATCAAGTGATAATTCAGTAGAAAAAATGAATGGCTTCCATTTGTCATCACCTCTCAAACCTGTAAGGATTTGCCTTACCAATTTATCCTCCTCAATGTCTTCATCAACTGCTCCAAATGCATCTGCAATGTCCTTCATTCTTGTTACATATCTGAGATAGATTGAGAGGCCTTCTTCTTGAATGTGGTAAATTTTGCCCACAAGGATGCCTTCCTTAACTTTGTGGTGTTTTGGAAATGCTCCTCCAAATCATTCCATATATCACTTGCACTTTCAAGACCTCTAATGTGAGGTAGCAAGTAGTCATTAACTGCCATATAGATAATGCTCCTAGCTTGAGCATCTCTCTTCATCCAAGTCTTCCATTCTGATAATTCATCCCTAGTTGGAACACTAGGATCTTTGAACTAAGGCTTTTCTTCTTCACCTGTGATATAACCTATCAAGTCTTTGCTCATAAGATGAGCTTCCATCCTCATTGACCATGCTGGATAGTTCTCTCTATCGAGTTTCTCTATCTGAAGAGAATCTCCCATCCTTTCTTCACCTGTGTATTAAATCATTCAAGCTTTATGAGGGATAAGGTTACCTTTACTTCGAATGAAGTTCCTTTTGTCTTCCTTGATGTCGTACCTTCTCAAGCTTTGCTCTCAAGCTTTGCTCTCAAGCTTTCACCTTTTGAGTCTTTAATTGTTGAATTCTTTATGACTCTAGTAGTCGGGGTCCTTCTTCCTTCAATTTTGATACTTCCTGCTCTGATACCACTAATGGAGAGTGTTAATCTCCAAAAGAACAAGCTACTCTTGAAGTTAGAACACCTCTATATCAAGAGTAACTCAAAACCTTCACCAATTTGGAGGATCAATACTCAATTATCAAAATTTTGAACAAATTGTGAAGAAGATGACTACTACACAGAAAATCTGCTGCACATAACTCTCTCATTGACTTATCAAATGTGTAACGTTTTTTATAAAACTTTGCACAAGGTGTCGCCTATAGTTTGCGCACCTTCTCCAAGTTAAGCCATTTCAAAAGACTCAGTAGATCTTGAGAAATGATCTCATCAAGTCACCTATGTCTAAAACTGTTCTTTTGAGAAGTCGATTCAAACACTTGTATTTTCTAACACTTGGTTCTCTCAAACTAGAACCCCTTTATGCAAATGCTTTTAGCCATAAATGGCTTACCTTCCAAGTTAGATTTTGACTCCTCACTTGTGCAAAACTTTAAACTCTGCACTGAGAAATGATCAAATCTTTGACCATCGAGATTGCATCTGTTTCAGAAGACAGTCAACACTTCCTTACATATGAATGTTGCTACTCATAATTCTCACAGCTTGTTTACAATTAGGCTCTCAAAATTTAACCATAGACTCATTAACTATGGAATTAGATGTTTACAAAAGGATTCTTGAAATGATCAAGCACAAAAGGAGAATGCACAGAAACATCGGGTGCAATTTTTCTTCATTACTAGAAAACTTTACAACTGGATGAGAGAGCTAATCTTCACCCTTCTCAAGTGTCTAATCACTTCTAATTCTCCTAAATTCTTGTATTCTACATTGTCTCATATTTGCCCCGACATTTTTACTTGTATATATATAGGCAAATATGTACAATCTCATAACCATACAAAAGTATAAGTGAACTATCTCTGAATTAATGTACATATGTATACATGTCTTCATCCTTTGAACATATGCTTCATATCTTGATCTTTTCTTCAGTCCTTGACTTCCAAACCTTCATCAAAACTTCAATTGTTGATTGCCTTGCACCAACAGGTAGGTAGGTAGGTAGGTAGGTAGGTAGGTAGGTAGGTGGGTAGGTAGGTAGGTAGATAGATTGATAGATAGATAGATAGATAGATAGATAGATAGATAGATAGATAGATAGATAGATAGATAGATAGATAGATAGATAGATAGATAGATAGATAGATAGATAGATAGATAGATAGATAGATAGATAGATAGATAGATAGATAGATAGATAGATAGATAGATAGATAGATAGATAGATAGATAGATAGATAGATAGATAGATAGATAGATAGATAGATAGATAGGTTGGGACCACTCACGATTCAAAAAGGAAAAGTAGCATGTGGAGGATCGGACCACACCAGGTGGTTGGAACCCGACAAAAAGAAAAACACCAAACTCCAAACCTAGATAGCACCATGAGCCTTAGGACCTGCTTTGGCACTATGGTTGATGAGGAGTAATGAAATTGCAAAACCTTGACCCATAGGACACTAGAGTTTGACACACACAAAGCTTTTTGCATGAAATTCCGTTCACCTTTGACCCGCCACACTTCATAGTGTGTACACAATCTTAAAGATCATTAGCGAGTTAGGAATCTTCATGTTGTATAAGGAGCTATGGAAGCATTCATGCTGAAGGAGAGTGAAAATAGAATTGGATTCATAAGGAGAATCATCATATTCATCATCATACGAGAACTCAACAGAGGATGATCTCAAGAGAGAGTCGACTAGAGAGAGTTTGCTAAGAGCAAAAGATCAGAGATTTGGAAGACATTGTAACATGAGAGAAGATAGACAATATAGCAAGCATTATTTGCAAGATCGCTATGTGGATCATCATAGGAAGCTAGTAGTAGAGTAAGGAAAGATAAAAGTAAGTAGAGTGTGGCAATCTTTGGACACGAAGAAGTCTGCTTCGAGTAGCCCTCATGAAGTAGAGGGTGCTTAGAAATAAGAATGTGCAATTGAGAAATTTATGTGCATAGAAGGCAAGGATAGGCAAGAAAGAAAAAGCAAAGTTACCACGTGAAGGTAAGTCTGTTCTAAGAAGCAAAGGTTATTCATGGAGAAAGTCTTGCTAGAGTGAGGGTACCTTTGTATTCATCCACAAGTAGAGTACCAGTGTGCTATCAGGGAATCACTGAGATTCCATTGACCAACAAGGAGGATGATGCTAGAGAGCATCAACAAGAGATGTGATTCCTGAGGTGACGATTGTGTGGAGTGGTCTGTAGCTTCACTTCTACCCCTCTTTCTCCCTAAGGAATATCCCAACTCCTTGCTTACTAGTCAAATGAACTTCATGCAAGAAGAACATCCTTTTCCATTGATGGGTCTCATTTTTTGCATGTTGGGTTCGTGGGTTCATGATTCATGCAAAAGTTCCTATGGAATCAGAGAACATGAGAAGCAGTCCTAATGCGCTTCTAGGTTGGGTATTATAAACAAGTTTTTTCTCATACATTTCATTTGATTCATATCTTTTGTCTCTTCTCTACAAGATCCATTGTAAAATTCATGATAAGGAAGGAGCATAATGGCACCAAAGTGTTGTTTGTTAATTTGGTAAGGCAATATTGCAACTTATCATGTCAAATAGTCTATTGTTCATTTAAGAAGTGATCGCACTACAACTCTATTTATGTAATTTGGGAAGATGAAGTGTGTAGTGTATTCGAGTATTGGTTGTATGTATTGGAAGGGCACTAGTGATCATTTTATAAGTGTCATGGGATTCATAATTGATTGGGTGATAGTAGTCTGTTGGGATCAACATCAAATAGAGAAGCAGAGAGAGAGAGAGAGCGAGAGAGCGAGAGAGAGAGAGAGAGAGAGAGAAAATCTAGAAACTTATATTATCCAAAGTTATTCCACCCAAGAACCCTATCTAACCTACCTCTTGCCTTCATGAGAAGGGTAAGTTTAACACTGGTTCTGTACTAGGACACTTGAGTGTCCTGGGACACTTAAGTGTCCTGCTTTTACACCAAATTGATTGATTTTTCTTGATGACACCCTTGAAGCTTTGGTGGCATACTCACTTGGATTTGATAGCCCACATCATGTACTTCCAGAGAAAAATATAATCTTTGACATTTTACAACTTCACATGTGTTATTAAATGAAGAAGAAAATGTGGATTTTTGAAAACTCAACTTTTTGCATAACGGAAAAAATAACACAATTCAAACATTTTGACGAATTGGACATGTTTTAGGAAATGGAAAGCTATTCATGGACTTTGGTAGTGTAAAGCAAGTGCCTAGGGATCTTTGGAGAAGGTTGAACACTTACATAAGTGATAAACATGGACTCAAACCTTGTCTTCTCTAGAGCACTATCATTTATCGCACCTTTTAAAGAATGGCTCACTATAACTTGTGTGTAAGTGAGATTGTTGAGAATTGGCAAGTTATCAATGGATAACCTTCATACTAATTGAATGCATATTTTTATTCAAAGTTAGAAGGCCTCCCTTTTGAACTAGTAGCCATTCCATTTGGTGCTAACTTTCATGATGAATTGGCAACGCATATATTTCTATGTTCACAAAAAGAACATAGCTCCAAAAGTGGAATAAAAAAATTATGATGAAAAATAATAATTATTTAAATGATATTCTAAGTATTAAACCTTCCAAAATATGCTTTCATGCCATGTTTCATTCTTAATCTCGTCAAATAATATGTGATCCGCAATGGTGATTGTGATAAGAATGAAAATAATTGGCATACATATTTCATTTGACAAAAAGAAGATGGCATCCATGATGGAAATGATGAAATGTTTTCAAATAATCCTTATCATTTTATGATATCGAAGATTATATCAAAGGCTTTTGAGTATGTGTCCACAAACTATTCATGATTGTATGTACAGAATTTGGTTGATGGCGACACAACAAAAGATTCTTGGTTCTCTCCAAATACATGAAAATTTTGGTGGATTTCAATAAATTATTTAGCCTCGTATATGTAAGATTTGGTTTGTTACGTCACCCATTTTTTACTTGGTAACTTGAATGTGTACACCTTGAATGATGTCCATAAATTCTTTTGAGTCATATATTGGCTTTAGTTTTCTATTTTTGGTGACTAGAGTCATATGAGTTGATTTTATATGTGTATACCTTGGTTTTTGTCTTCATAACATGTTTGATTGTTGGCATATTTGTACATTTCTATGGATTCCCATAAGTTTGTTTGAACCATAATTAGAACTAGTTGCTTTTTTCGGTGTACAGAGTCAAAATAATTTATTTTATTTGACTTGAAATGATTTTTCTAAGTGATTTTGAGGCTCATACCATGTGATCTATGTTTCAAGGAATGTGTATAATTTTTTCTTTCATATGATGAATTTTTTTCTTTTGATAAAAATACATTTGATCATGAATTTTCATCCTGTTCACTACCATAGCATGTTGAGAGGCTATTTACATGAACACAAAACATGATTTATTGTGTTTTATATTTTTGCATTAACCTTTGAATTATATTTAATATGTGTGTTAAAGGATTTTTTCAAATTCTCTTTGTACAAGGTATGTGATTTTTTGGAAAATTGTCAAAAAAGGACACTAAAGTGTCCTATTTTGGTACCAAACTAGTGTTAACATTGGCCATCCCACTCAAGGGTGGTTCTTTGTAGACTATAGTCAGTGAAAAGATTTGGTGAAAAATACCCTAAGTACGAGAGTGATAAGCAACTAGCCTTAGTAGTGCACTAGGTGAACTAAAGATGTGATGACACTAGATGAGAAAATTGCTAACAATTGCTAGGAATCATTCAAGGAAGTGTCAAAACCAAAGAACTTCCTTGATTTTATCTTGCAAGAAATATCAGAGAGTTCTTTGATATGTCCTAGTAGGATTTCAATATTTGGTGAAGGTTTGAGTAGTCTAGAACAAATAAATGACTAGGATTTGGAACAACAAAAGCAAACTAATCGGATAGGAACACGAAAGGATATAATCATAGAAATTTCCAAAATCCTAGAAGGACCTCTTATGAGACCAGTGTGTACCAATGAAGGGTGCCGGATATCAATTGAAGGATGAATTGGATCATATTTTTTGGAATTTATATTATCCCCCAAAAGTTTGGATCATGAGGAAGTGGTAGATGTAGTAAACGATTTTAGTCCTAGAGCCATGGTAGACACAACATTACCTCTACGAAGACAATATCTGGTGGATATGACCTATGCCAAATTTGGTGGATTTCTAGGGGTTGATCGAGACATGCACATCCGGGCATTTGGAATCAATTATGGAGTTCTACAAAATCCAAGAGATAATGCATACAAAACCCAAGTGCTCCCATCGACCCTAGTCAATGAGAGAGCCAAATGGCTGATCAAATTTTATTTCAACCATTTCCAGCAATATGACATAGTATGAGATGCCTTCCTATAGAGATTTTGATCAAATAAAATTCCATCTCAAATTTTTGATTTCTTACAAAACAACAAAAGCAAGGATTAGAGGAGTATGCTAAATTTTTGTTTAAATGGTTGACCAATCATGATCTCATCTGGTTGGAATAGTAAAGGATATACCTATCATGCTACAAGGAGTAGTATTTCACATAAAATATGTGGTTTTGGCAATCTCTGAATCTAGCTTGGATTCTAATCTACTATTTGGAAGACCATGGCTAAATCATGCAAAGGTCTTGCAAGACTGATCTGCAAAAGAACTCATGTTTAAGCACAACCACCAGAAGTACATTGTCCCTTTAGATGGCCTTGCTCTCTATGAAATTCATACCATGCCCCATGTATCTCAACAAGTTCATATGTTGGATGCTTTATTCGAATCTTTTTCAGCATTTTTCTCTCAGCTCTATCTACTTGTCTATTCCACTATGCTAGACTTTGAGTGTTGTAAAAGCAAAAATGTAAAGCTCGCAAAGGTTTCAACAACAAAAGAGTAAATATGTCAAGCGAGGTGTCATCATCTACAATTGGGAATCAAGGTGGTTCCTCAACAGGAATAGGTGGAGCACAAACAAGAGAGGCAATGATGCCCTTCATCACAACATTGTGGATCAACCACTATCCTTCATAGAAGGTAAACTTGATGGTAGGAACTACATCGTGTGGGAGTTTGAAATCACTTCTATCCTTCATTTTTATAAGCTTATCGAGATTGTTCTTGTCCACCAAAGATTGATGGTTTGGTAGCTACTCTTAATACTCAAATTAGACCTCAATCACTAACTTTTGAATTATTTAGGAGCTTCAACTCAAGGCAAGGATGTGGTGGTAGCAAAGGAGATGTTGCGTTCATAGAAAATGGCAAAGGAGGCAAAGCAGAGTCTTCAAAATATGGAGACAAAAAACAAAATGAAAAAAAAAGAAGTTCAAGGGAGAGTGTTTCCACTCCAAGAAGAAAGGCCACAAAATTCAAGATTATCACATAAAAAAGGTAGAAGAGAAGAATGGCTCTTCAAAGGGTGGCAAGGTCAAGGAGTTTGCGAACACTACAACAAATAGAGCTTGAGTTATTTGTTATTATAAAGGATGTATGCTCCTTGACTGAAGATTCAAGAACACATGACTCATGGGTGTTGGACAATGGTGCCTCTCGCACATGACAAGCAAAAAAGACCTTTACAATTCCTTACAACCTCTTGAGGAACCCATCACAATATGAAGTACTTTGATGGTGATGCACCAGAGTGTGCTTGTTGGAGGCCTCTAAATATCCAAAGGTTTGATCTATACTGATTTAAGAGCGCCTCTATATCAGTTATGAACCAAACTTTACACAAATGTTACCTTCATTTACCAAATCTTCAATTATCACTTCTCTGAGTGAGAATCTTTCTTCTTCAAGAAGTCTACTTCAAAGATTGACTTCATTACCTGCACATATCTTAAGATTTCTTCAAACTAATGATGCACATATCTCCATGCTACCTTTGCACAATCATTTCAACCATTAGTCCTTCAAAAGAATCATTAAAACTTTAATTTGATCCTTAAGATCAAAAGTATGTGAGAAACTGTCTTCTTGAACAAGCGACTTTGACATAGCTAACTTCTAAGGTTGATTTCTCACAGCACATATCCCGTTTTGCTAAATGCTTTTAGCCATAGCTTCTTACCTTCTAACTTAGATTTTGAATGCTCGCTCATCAAAAACTTTACACTGTGGAGTGAGATCTAAGCAAAACATTGACACAAAAAAGTGCGCGACTCTGAGAGGTCTACCTGCAGACTTTACATACACATGTTCCGATTGATCACACTCATAGCATGAAAGAAATTAGACCATGAAACTTTGAACATAGCTTCATTAGCTTCTAGATTAGATCTGTAAAAATGATTTCCTGATCTACATGATCAGGCTGAGGGAAATCAGAGAAAGACTCAATGCTAACTCGTGAAGATGACTCTCTACACATCTATCTCAATGACACTTGGCTTCTAATGACTCTCTCTCATATTTCTTTACATCATTGACTTATATACATATGATTCTAGACTTATCCCGCATCTATTACATTACTCCTTACCATCCTAAGGATCATCTACACTCATAGTACGAGAATTCCCATCTGTAATGTACATATGTATACAAGCTTCATTTATGAGATCTCTTCACTTTCTCAAATGACTTCTTTCACTTCAATATGATCATTGACATGCTTCAAGCTCTTTGTAATCATCAATTTGTAATTGTTATGTTCCAACAGCTCCCCTTCAATCACTAATTGTGATTATTCCATTCTTCTTTACTCCTGCCATCTCTTTGAACCTCTGTAGCTTAGGTCCATCCAAGCTTTTTGTTAACATATCTGCAACTTGCTCTTTTGTTGGAGTATACAACACTTCAATCTCTTTATCAAGTACCTTTTCTCTCAAGAAATGATACTGAATCTCTATGTTCTTAGTCTTGGCATGAAAAAGAGGATTAGCTTCCAAATACAATGAACTCATATTGTCTCTAAAAATAATTGGAGTACTCTGATCACTTCCAAAACTCTTCAACAAGGTCTTTAACCATATTACTTCTTTTGCAGCCTCTACCATTCCTTTATACTCAGCTTGTGTGGATGACAAAGCAACTGTATGTTGCTTCTTTGAGCACCAAGAAACTAATTTATCTCCTATACAACAGAGATACCCATGAGTAGACCTTCTATCACCTGAATCACTTGCCCAATCTGCATCACTAAACACTTTGAATCTTGTATTAGAAGTAAATCCATAATACAAACCTTCACTTAGGGTTCCCTTGATATATCTGAGTACCCTTTGAGCTGCAATCCAATGAGTCTTCTTTGAACAATGCATAAATTGTGATAACACACCTACTACATATGATACGTCTGGCCTTGTCAAGGTAGCATAGATTAGACTACCTACCAAACTCTAATATTTCTTCATATCATTGAATTCTTCACCTCCATATCTGTTGAATTTATGATTTACCTCCAATGGTGTGGTTGAAGGCTTGCAATCCTCCATGTTGAACTTGGCCAGAAGATTCTTCAAGTATCTCTCTTGTGTAACATATACCCCATGTTGAGTATACACAATCTGCATTCCTAAGAAATAAGATAAGTTTCCCAAATCACTTATCTTAAACTCCTTCTCTATTTTTTTCTTAAGATCCTTGATTCCTTGAGCATCTGTACCTCTGACAATAATATCATCAACATAAATACACATGTATATATATCCATTTTCACTTGCCTTCACTAGCAAGCTACTATTTGCCTTTGATGCTTGATATCCACATATATTCAAGAACTTAACAAGCCTGTAATTCCATGCTCTTGGAGCCTGCTTCAAACCATACAAAGCTCTCTTGAGCTTACACACATAATCTAATCCAATTGAATCCATGAAACCTTCTAGTTGTTCCATGTACACTTCAACTGCAATGTATCCATTCAGAAATGCATTCTTCACATCTAATTGTGATAACTTCCATCCTTTACAAGCAACAATAGCAATCAATGATCTAATTGTAGACATCTTAGCAACAGGACTAAAGGTTTCATCATAATATACCCCATAAGTTTGGGCATAACCTTTAACCACAAGTCTAGCCTTGTATCTAGACACTTTTCCATCTGCAAACCTTTTTGTTTTATACACCCACTTACATCCAATGACCTTATGATTCTTTGGTCTTGGCACAAATTCCCATGTTTCATTTTCAAGTAGAGCATCATAATATTCTTGCATTGCCTTCTCCCAATTCTGTTTACCTTTAGCTTCTTCATATGTGATTGGATCTTCTTCTGTCTTCACAATGTAAGCATAATCTTTTGTTGTTAAGAAGGATGTATCATAGCTATACCTGATAGGCTCTTTCCTTTCTCTCAAAGATCTTCTCACCTCTGCACTTCTTGAAGTCTCAGCCACATTTGATTCTGGATCAAATCTTGGCCCATCTTAAACATTGCCCTGCAATTTATTTTTATAATCAACATCATCAATATCTTCTTCATACACACTTACTTTTGTCTTCCCTTTTCTTTGTATTTCTTTAACATCTGTATAATCATTTGTTGACCCTGTATACCATGTGCTTTGCTCATCAAATGTAACATCTTTTGTAACAAGAAATTGCTTTGTAGATGGACTCCACAATCTGTAACCCATTTGTCTATCATCATACCCAATAAACACATACTTCTCTACTTTGGGTTCTAGCTTATGTCTTAATTGTGAAGGAACATAAGCATATGCTAAACATCCAAATACCTTACAATGATCAAGAGTAGGTTTCTTACCCCACCATGATTCATAAGGTGTTCTTCCATCCAAAGCTTTACAAGGTAACCTATTCACAAGGTATGTTGCAATGTTGATAGCTTCTGACCATAAGTAGTTTGGACAATTCTTTTCCTTCATCATTGCTCTTGCAAACTCTAGAAGAGTTTTATTTCTTCTTTCTGTAACTCCATTTTGTTGAGGGGAGTACCTGCAAGTTACTTCTCTTTTTATACCTTCATTCCACAAATAATCATCAAACTCTTTAGAGAAATACTCTCCCCCTCCATCTGATCTCAACCTCTTGAGCTTTTGTCCTGTAATCCTTTTTGCATAAGCATGATAATGCTTGAATGTCTTGAACACTTCTGACTTGTCCTTGATTACATATAAAGTAATCCATCTGGTTGCATCATCAACAAACAACACATAATATCTGGATCCATTTATACTATAGTCCCTTGAAGGACCCCACACATCTGTATGAACCAATTCAAGCATATTTGGATACTTGTACCTTGATTTATTGTATGAACTTTTGTGTGCTTTACCTAATTGACAAGCTTCACACTTGTACACCTTGTGTTGACCTTCAACATTTGGCAATCCAAGCACCACATCATTCTTTGACATTTCCTTTATGGCTCTCTCATTGAAATGACCTAGCCTTTTATGCCATAAGTCTAACTCAGACATCTTTTGACTTCCATAAGTAAATAATGCATGTCCCACATTACCTTGGACCTTTAGAGTAAACAACCTTCCTTCCTTTTTACCTGCAATGATATTTCTATATCCCTGATTTGGATCTTGCACATAAACACCATCATTTGTGAATCTGACTTCATATCCCTTCTCCACAATTCGTCCTACACTTATCAAGTTTTTAGGAATAGTAGGAACATAAAGTAACTTGCTTAAGAGTGTGCTCCCACTCTTTCTCTTCACTGAACCAATGCTCTCCACTTTATGCTTGGTGTTATCTCCTGTTTGAACTGTATGTCCATACACCTTTGCTTCCATATCAATCATCAATGATATATTGCCACTAAGATGATTGCTACATCCTGAGTCAATATAGAACATCCTTTGGTCTTCTCCTACTGCTTCATGTGTTGCATTCAAAATAAGAGTCATGTCATCCTTCTGATCTGATGCATAGTTATAATAGTTATTGTTGTAGGATTGAGATTGAAAACTTCTTCCAGCTCCTCTAGCATATGATGTCCTACCACCTCTTCCTCTGAAGTTTCCTCTTTGATTTCTCCTCTACCTCTTTGATTGAAGCTCTGGTTATTACTTCCACCATTTTGATTGTTATACCAACAATCATTTGCCAAATGATTGGTTATGCCACAAATCCAACAAGCTTTAGTATTGTCTTTGTTCTTACCTCCTCTTCCTTTACCTCTAAAGTTCATCTTTCCTTTTGTAAAGTTAGCTTGACTTGAAGTTCCTTCATCATCAGTTGACTGCTTCCCTTTGCCATTCCTTTTCTTGTCCTTGGAGTACATAGCCGGACTTGCACTCCTATCATTGTCTCCTTTAATGTCCTGCTCAAAAGTTAGCATGTGTCCTAGCAATTGATTAAAATTAGGAGTCAAGTGATCTAGTGACAATTCTATGGACAATATGAAAGGCTTCCACTTCTCATCTCCTCTCAGACTTGTAAGTATTTGCCTTACCAACTTATCCTCTTCAATATCTTCATCTACTGCTCCCAAGCTATCTGCAATGTCCTTCATCCTTGCCACATAATTAGAAATCGATTGTGAGCTTTGCTTCTTGAAAGTTGTGAACTTTGCCCATAATGAGGACTTCCTTGACTTGGTTGTGTTTTGGAAATGCTCTTCCAAAGCATTCCACACATCTGTTGCACTTTCTAATCTTCTGATGTGAGGTAGAAGATAATCATTTACAGCCATGTAAATGATACTCTTAGCTTGAGCATCCTTCCTCATCCAATTCTTCAAACCTGCAAGTTCCTCCCTAGTTGGAACACTAGGATCTTCAAACTCAGGATTTTCTTCTTCTCCTCTAATGAATGCTATCAAATCTTTGCTCATGAGGTGTGCCTCCATCCTCATGGACCAAGCTGGATAGTTCTCCCTATCTAGCTTATCAATCTGCAAGCTTTCTCCCATCTTTGATCTTCTGTGTTTGCAATTACTAGGATTTATGATAATATAATGTAGCTTTGATATGAGGCTTTAATCCTTCTCGATCCTTTGAACTCGTGCTTTGTACTTCTTCAGTTTTTCTTCAAGAATTTGACTTTGTCAACCTTCAATTGGAAGGAACTTCAATATCTGCAAGAGTCGAGACTTCCAATGCCTTTACTTTACTTGTATTACACCTTCAGCTCTGATACCACTGTTGGAGACCTCTAAATCTCCAAAGGTTTGATCTATACTGATTTAAGAGCACCTCTATATCAGTTATGGACCAAACTTTACACAAATGTTACCTTCATTTACCAAATCTTCAATTATCACTTCTCTGAGTGAGAATCTTTCTTCTTCAAGAAGTGTGCTTCAAAGATTGACTTCATTACCTACACATATCTTCAGATTTATTCAAACTAATGATGCACATATCCCCATGCTACCTTTGTGCAATCATGTCAACCATTAGTCCTTCAAAGGAATCATTAAAACTTTAATTTGATCCTTAAGATCAAAAGTATGTTAGAAATTGTCTTCCTGAACAAGCGACTTTGACATAGCTAACTTCTAAGGTTGATTTCTCACAGCACAGATCCCGTTTTGCTAAATGCTTTTAGCCATAGCTTCCTTACCTTCTAACTTAGATTTTGAATGCTCACTCATCAAAAAACTTTACACTGTGCACTGATATCTAAGCAAAACATTTACACGAAAAAGTGTGCAACTCTGAGAGGTCTACCTGCAAACTTTACATACACATGTTCCTATTGATCATACTCACAGCATGAAAGAAATTAGGCCATGAAACTTTGAACATAGCTTTATTAGCTTCTAGATTAGATGTGTACAAAAGATTTCTTGATTCACATGATCAGGTTGAGAGAAATAAGAGAAAGGCTCGATGCTATCTCGTGAAGATGACTCTCTACACATCTATCTCAATGACACTTGGCTTCTAATGACTCTCTCTCATATTTCTTTACCTCATTGCTTATATAGAGATGATTCTAGACTTATCCTGCATCTATTACATTACTCCTTACCATCCTAAGGATCATCTACACTCATAGTACAAGAATTCCCATCTGTAATGTACATATGTATACAAGCTTCACTTCTAAGATCTCTTCACTTTCTCAAATGACTTCTTTCACTTCAATCTGATCATTGACATGCTTCAAGCTCTTTGTAATCATAAATTTTTGATTGTTTTGTTCCAACAGTCCTCTCCTTCTTGAGAGTTCCATGATGATATCCTTGGAGTAGAAAACTGAACTCCTAGGGCCTCACACGGTACTCTACATAGAGGCTGCAAAATATGCAGAAACACATACTACACAGGGAGCATGAACACAGACTTCTTAGGTGTTACAAATGTGGTCAAACTTATAGTTTGTGACTGACCAAGCCACTATATGTTTTATTAAAGAACATATAGAAAGAAGTTTCAGATGGCCATTTGGCTTCTAACTTGTCTTGTTTGGTTTCACCTTAGCCTTTTTTGATTGACCCGTTGGTTGGTCCTTAGATTGTATGAAAGACGGCCACATACATGGACATGATGCAGACACCACAGTGTGCTCTCCTTCTCGAGAGCTCCACGATGATATCCTTGGAGTAGAAAACTCAACTCCTAGGGCCACACAAAGTACTCTACATGCAGGGTGAAAAATACACAAAAATACATACTACATAGGGAGCATGAATAGAGACTTTTTTAGGTGTTACAAATGCGATCGAACTTACAGTCTGTGATTGACCAGGCCACTATATGTTTTATTAAAGAACATATACAAAAAAATGTATGGTGGCCATTTGGCCTTTCACACGGACATTAACGTTAAAAATCTCCCACTAAAGGCCAACATGGTGAAAGTAACTATGGGAGAAAAAATAAAGAATGATAAGGAATACCTGAGTGTAAGTATACAAACTATACCTCCCACTTGATGGGCATGTTACATAGTATACAAGTGACTCTGTAAGATCATGCATCAAGTAACCCCCATCAAGTGACAACACTGTCGAAAGCTATCCTGTGGTAGAGCTTTAGTCAAAGCATCTGCAACATTATCTATAGTGTGAACCTTCTCAAGAATAATGCACTCAGTGGCTAAGCAATCTCTAATGAAGTGATACCTCACCTCAATGTGCTAGGTCTTTGCATGATAGACCGGATTCGTAGCCAAAGCAATAGCACGCTGACTGTCACTGAGAAAATGCTCAAGTAAACCCATATCACAAGCAAGACGAGAAAGCCATAATGCTTCCTTACATGCCTCACTTGTGGCAACATACTCAACTTGTGTGGTGGAAGCAATTGTACATTCTTGAAGATGAGATCTCCAAGAGATAGCACCTCCAACAAAATGAAAAATGTACCCTGATGTAGACTTATGATTGTCTACACAATGAGCATAGTCACAATCTGTGTAACCAATAATGGATGCTTTCCCTCTACCTAAGCATAGATAGTTGTCTTTAGTGCCACTAAGATATCTCAAAATCATCTTGACCACTTCCCAATGTTTCTTGCCAGGATTAGACATATATCTGCTCACAACGCCTAGGGCAAATGCAATGTCTGGTCTCATAGATACTATAGTATACATGAGACTACCAACAGTAGACTCATAGGGAATTTTGGTCATGAATTCCTTTTCCTCATCTGATTTGGGCAATCATCCTTGCTCAATTTCACATATGTGGGTAAAGGTATACTCAATGACTTTCCACTCAGCATATTGAACCTGTAAACTACTTTGGATATGTACTCACTTTGAGACATTTATATGCATCTTTTACTCCTATCACGAGTAATGTGCATGCCAAGAATATGTCTGGCATCCCCCAAATCCTTCATATAAAATGTCTGAATCAACTTCTTTTTTAGAATTGACAAGTCATAAGAGGACTTCCCAACAATCAACATATCATTGATGTAAAGTATCAAGCATATCAAGTTCCCATCTGAGCATCCCTTTGTGTAGAGATAATGATCCTCATTGCTTTGAGAATAGCCTTGAGACTTCATGAAAGCATCAAAATTTTGGTACCATTGTCTAGGGGACTGATTAAGTCCATACAAGCTCTTCTTGAGCTTACAAACTAGAATTTCCTTGTCTGGAACTACATAAGCCTTTGGTTGTTTCATATAGATCTTGTTTGTAAGATCTCCATGCAAGAAAGTAGTTTTCACATCCATTTGGACTAGCTCTAAGTCCTCCATTGCAACCAATCCAAGCAACATGCGTATGGTAATCATCTTGACCACTGGAGAGAAGATTTCATCGAAATCAACACCATGTTGTTGCTTAAAACCCCTTGCAACAAGTCATTCTTTATACTTTGGAGAAGCACTATCTGATGTGAATTTTAGCTTATATACCCATTTACATGGTAAAGCTTTTGTGCCCTTTGGAAAAGGTAGTAAATCCAAAGTACCAATGTTGTGGATAGAATCCAACTCATTTTCATGGCACACTCCCACTTGACATGATCCTCTATCTGCAGAGGAGGAGATGAGCTTAGAGCCTCTTAGCTTCAATGTCTTGGTTTGAAAAGTAGGATGAGATTGAAACAAGATATCCAGTTAGGGGACCCCATGAAGGAACAAGAGTTGAAGCTAATATTAGTAAGAGGTGAGCGCAATTCTCTTGGTCCATGCGAACAGTTGATTGTCGATTTGACCTTCATCTTCATCTTGTTAGCAATATGAAGCACGTCAAGGTTACCCAACCTTCCTTTGTCGCTAGGGAGTGTTCCGTTTAATTTGAGGGAATCCTTTTTTGATAAAATTACTTGTCCACGATAAAGTTTTGTAATAGGCTAGGTTTTTGAGACTTTCATTTGGTGGTCCCGGACTCCCCACTATGGAAATAGGGCGTTGTAGCCTTGTACGACAAAGTATTTCTTCTTCTTAAGATTCTAGTGATTACTTTAAATTTCTGGAGTAGTTGAGCGTGCAGGAAGTCATGTCTTTCTTTTCTTTAACGCATCAACGTTGTTACGGAATGAAACCGTGGGCTAAGTCGGCTGTGGTCACTGCTAAAGCGACAATCACTTCTAAGTTCTGCCACTCAGAGAGGAAAATAGATAGCATGGAAAGGAGATAATTCTCTCTCTCTCTCTCTCTGTGGGAATGTATGAGTAGAGGAGTAGCTGGGGCCTGCTACATCATTGCAAGCAAGGTGCAGACGATAAGAATTTACAATTTTACATGTTCGCGTTAAATCTACTTTAATTTATGTACGCACAGTCGCCAAGAATCTCGAGAGATGTATGCAGAAGATAATGGACTTTATCTGTGATGATGTTTCCAGCGCAAGTACAAAAGTTCTTGTTTATAATACTTTTTACGTGACAGAAAGGAAACATAGGTCAGATGGTGTGGTTATATCCCTCGCATAATGCACAATCATCCGCTGAAAGGGGATGTAAGAAGGTTAACGTGGTGGATGATGAAGGGATGGAGGAGGAATTAAGAGGCTATAACAAATGACAGTGAACCAGGAAAAGCTGGACAGCTTGATACGTCGTTGTATATTATAAAAGATACGGCGCTGATCTGCTGGTGAAAGTTGAGATAGCTGCATGTATTTATAAGTTGTGAAACGCACAACCGGCTATATCATGTTTGAGGATGGCATAAACTATTGTCCGACTTGCAGAGTTGTGTCAGCAACTTTCCATCAAAAGTTTTAGTATATTAGTTTATACCTCTCTAAGGGATAACATGAGTGCGCTTATTCGAACACAGTCTGCCTGCATATTCTATCAGAGAGTGACCTCACCTTCTACAAACCACACCATCTTTTGTCATGGACTTTTGTAAAGTCCTAGTCAATCTATATTTCTCGTGTTGGCAACTGCTGCTATTTTTGTGCTGCTCGATCACAATGTACTGATTCCTTATACTCGTTTCCAGTCCGCTCTGACCTTTCCTCACACAAGTAAACTCACAAGGAACGGAAATACCAAATGAGAATGGCATCCAGTTGATGGTGACTTCGTCACTTTATCTTTAACTTTAATTATGCAGCAAAGTTACTGTCCTTTCCCTTTATGCTCACACACTAGTGTTGGCGTTATGTGTTCGCGCGCGCAGAGAGAGAGAGAGAGAGAGAGAGAGAGAGAGAGAGAGAGAGCCATTAGACTGATACTCTATCACATAGTCGATTTCTTTTATGCGTCCTCTTTTACACCACCCGCCTTCATCACTCACACAGTATTTACTATAGGAATTTGAGGTTCCTCCCTTTACTACGGAAAAGAAACCATTTGATTGATGCTTTTGCCGGACCGACGAGTAAATGTCCATATGCCACTACATTAGCCCCTCCAGCTGCAGTCATGAATCGTCGAGCACTTCAAAAGCAATAAACATATACGTGGTTGGGGAATCTCAATGCTTTCAGTTGGCCTCGTGGAAAACTAGCTGGCCTCATCCTACAGCGCATGTCATTCGAATATCAGTAAGTTTGTGTGTCCGTGCGTGTGCATGTATGCGCGCGTGCAGGAGTGGATGTCTTTCTGCATGTGTCTGTGAAAGAGAGAGGTACACTGAACGTCTTGCTGGGAATGAATCACTAGTGATGAAGTCTGAGTTTGCAGTTGTTGTGTCTGCCGGGTATTCGGTAGTGCTTTTAGGTGTTTCTGGCGTATCCTCACGGCATTTCGACGATGATCTCTTGAATATTCAGAAGGTGATTGATCATCCTTCATACGGTACACTTGACGCATCAAGGGGCATCTTTTGAATAATAAATTATTGAAATCTAGACACTTCAAATTATTTTGAATAAGATGTTTGAAGCTAACCGTGGTGGATGTACTGTGGAGAAGAAGCTATGAAAGTTCATTACAGGTGGATTGCGGTTTTGCGTTATGGCTCTGTTATACCAACATTCGAGTTTCATAAATGAAACCTTGGACGGGGTCACAGGGTCTCAAGAGTCAAACAGCGTTCAGTTCTTGTTGAAGCCTCAAAGTAGCGGTTGTTTTTCTGCTGAGGAGCCATTTTTCTTCATATGGAAACAAGAAGTCATGAATTCTTTTGGTTTCGTACTTTTGTAAATTTTTATATACATGGCACATGGGAATCATGGCATTAGCCAATCAATATTCATGAACGGAAAAAGCAAGTACAGTAAGGCAGGGAGGCGGACTTAGCCGTTCAATTTCTTTTT
This sequence comes from Ceratopteris richardii, assembly GCA_020310875.1. NCBI lineage: Eukaryota > Viridiplantae > Streptophyta > Polypodiopsida > Polypodiales > Pteridaceae > Ceratopteris > Ceratopteris richardii. Next base: position 189,752,056 of record CM035407.1, read on the forward strand.
TTAAAATGGAGGTTCAGCCGAAGCCGTTCGATTTCCCTTGTAAGTATCCATTATAACTTAATTATGTTTGTCGAAGCAAACCCTCTTCAATCAAGTTTCAAACAGAAGAGACTGTCGACACACAAATAATGCTGAGCGATGGGACTTCATAAATTCGGTTAAACAGAAAACTATGGAGTTCCTGAATACATTTATTTTTCCTCCATATATTTAGCACAGTACTGTAACCGCTCAATTGACATTCATATCCATCGGCCTATTTTTAATATTATTATTATACGTATGGTCTCTTGAAGTTAACAATCCATGCTTCTCATTCAATTATTATCGCACATTAAAGGTTTTGCTTTATTATTCACTTTCAACTGTTTCTACTGCCTATTTTCAAGCTTGCAAGTACTCTTTTGTCTGTTACCAGGGACTTGACAGTGCGACTGTTTATAAAAATATGATGTTGAGAGTAAACTAAAAAGAGCCATTGATTATTTTTTCCCCGAATAATTAAAGCCTTTTCTTAAACATAATGACAAAGAGAGAATGAAAGAAGGAAACAGATACATAAGTTTTCTTAAACATAATGAGAAAGAGAGAATAAAAGAAGGAAACAGATACATAAGTTACTTTCTTTCCAGGCTTGAGGCTAATGTTCCTTAACCTATATATTAACTGACGTAACTTCCCCAACAGAAGGAACCGTTAGCACTTCGTATGTTCAACATCACCCTTCCTGTAAGACCTCTCTATCAACATCACTATACTAGATACTGTAAGAGGTGCTCTGGATTTCCGTGGTTGCTCTTGCTCTTCTCTAGCCTCACTCATTGACACTTCTTTCCAAAAAGATATTCATAAAGCACGATTACAAATAGAGTTCGCACGATCACGTGCAAGTTCTAATTTTCATAAAAAAAAAACTGAAAAATCTCTTAAGCAATAAAACAAATAATGGATCATAAAGATATTTTCAAAAGCTTAGGCAGGTTCATAGTGTGTGCAAAGCCCCTTTTACTTATGACATGTAAAGATATACACGATAACGTAAGACATAGTTTTGAAAAGACACAATAAACCAAAGATGTTTTTCAAGTAGATGGTGTCTAATTAGGTATGGAGGAGCTTCATGAGCTGCAGATTCGTGCATAAAAAAATCAACAAAAGAAAAGATCCCATGTAAGCAAAATAGAACGACCATATCTTCACACATTGACTACAATATAGTCCTTGGACTCCTTTGAAACCATTGAACAAGTAAAGCTTTTAAGGCCTCTTTTTGAGAAAACTGGAACAAAAGATCCAATGTAAATAATACTCAGTTTTATCAACACATAATACATATGTGTTATAACATGACTTTAGCCAAACTGATGATAAAACGAAGATTGAGGTTCTCTAAAGAATTAGGCAAGCAATTAGCTTAGTCTAGTACTCAAGTCAAAAGGATGGCAAGGAGGAGTTTCTTGTTTAATTACAATGGAGAGCATGAGGAGAATATTTTGCAGCAAGACCTATAGAGCCTTCTAGAAGCATCCATCTTGGCTAATTTGAGTCAACTTAAGATAACTTAAGTTGAATTAAGTTAACTTGAGTTAATTTGAATTAACTCAAATAGCCTAGGACACATGTCGATCTTACCACTCGTAAGGCTCTAGAGGACCTAAATGATGGAGAGTGTTAATCTCCAAAAGAACAAGTTAACCTTGAATTTAGATCACCTCTATATCAAGATTAACCTTAGACTCCACCAAATTTAAAGATCATTCACCAATTTATCAGAAAATTGATTATTCTGAAAAATTCAACTTCTTCAGAAAAGTCTGCTGCAGATTAATCACTCATTGACTAATCAATTCTGTAAAGTTTTTGACAAAACTTTGCACAACACTTCGCCTTGAGATTGCGCAACTTTACCAAGTTAAATTTCTCAAAATGATTGAGTACACACTGAGAAATGTGTGAAACACTTTACCTATGTCTGAAACAGCTTCTCTGCAATGGCGACTTTGACACCTGCAACTTCTTAACACTGGTTCTCCCAAAGTAAATCCCGTTTGATCAAGATCTTTTAGCCATAGATGGCTTACCTTCCAACTTAGATTTTGAGCCCTCACTTGTGTAAAACTTTACACTGTGGACTGAGCAATGACCATTTCTTTGAAGATGAAATGTGCGCCAGTTCTGATGACTCTTAGAACATTTTCACATATGAATGTTCCTAAACAAAATTCTCTCAGCCTGATTGTAATTAACCTCTCAAATTCTAGCCATAGATAGATTAGCTATGGACTTAGATATGTGCAAAAGGATTTCTCAAAAGATTAAACACAGAAGGAGCAGACAGCAAAACATCGGGCGCAAGTTTTCTCGATTTCTTCAGAAAAATTACATCTAAGTGAGGATAGACAATTCACTCACTTTCCATGTGTCTAATGACACTCTCTACAAATGATTTCTCTCTTCCTATTCTCTATTCTTCTTCTGCTCTATTTGCCCGACATTTCCCAACATATTTATAGATGAATATATACAAGTGTATGACTAGACAAAAGTATAAGTCAGCTAATGTACATATGTGTACATATCTTTGGATTTTCTGAATATGTCCTTCCTTCAACCTTCTGAATTTATTCTCTTCTTGACTCCTTGACTTCATTTCTTCATAATCCTTCAATTGATGATTGTCATAGACCAACAGCTCCCCCTCAATCATTAATTGAGATTCTTCTCTATCTTCTTGATTCCTGCCATATCCTTGAATCTTTGTAGTTTTGGTCCATCTAGACTTTTTGTCATCATATCTGCAACTTGATCTTTTGTGGGAGTGTGTATGACTTCAATCTCCTTCTCAATGACCTTCTCTCTCAGAAAATGATACTGTATTTCAATATGCTTAGTTCTAGCATGAAACACAGGATTAGCTGCCAAGTATAAAGAACTCATGTTGTCTCCACAAACAATAGGAGTACTTTGAACAACATCAAAAACTTTCATAAGTGTCTTTAGCCATATTACCTCCTTTGCAGCTTCCACCATACCTTTATATTCTGCCTCTGTAGATGACAAAACAACTGTATGTTGCTTCTTAGAACACCATGAAATCAATTTGTCTCCTACATAACACAAGTATCCATGTGTTGATCTTCTATCATCCACATTACCTGCCCAATCTGCATCACTATATATCTTCACTCTTGTATCAGAAGTAAATCCATAGTACAACCCTTCTCTGAGTGTACCCTTGATGTACCTAACTACTCTTTGTCCTGCAATCCAATGTTCCTTTCTAGGACAATGCATAAATTGTGAAAGCACACCAACTGCATATGACAAATCAGGCCTTGTTAATGTAGCATAAATCAAGCTACCAACCAAACTTTGATAGAGTTTCATATCTCTGAACTCTTCTCCTCCAAACCTAGACAATTTATGATTCACTTCCAAAGGTGTAGGTGCAACCCTGCAATCTTCCATTTTAAATTTGGTTAGCAAATTTTTAAGATACCTTTCTTGGGTCACATATACTCCATGTTGAGTATAAGAAATCTCCATTCCCAAGAAGAATGATAGGTTCCCCAAATCACTGATTTTGAACTCTTTCTCCATCTGCTTCTTGATCATTTGTATTCCTTTATCATCTGTTCCTGTAAGTATTATGTCATCAACATAAATACAAACATAAATGAACCCATCTTCACTTGCTTTGACTAGCAAGCTACTATCTGCCTTTGATGCTTGAAATCCAAGATCATTCAAGAATTTTACAAGCCTATAATTCCATGCCCTTGGGGCTTGCTTTAATCCATACAAAGCTCTCTTGAGCTTACACACATAATTTGGATTCACTTGATCTTTGAACCCATCTGGTTGCTCCATGTAAACTTCATCTGAAATATAACCATTCAAAAAAGCATTTTTAACATCTAATTGAGACAACTTCCAACCTTTGCAAGCAGCAATTGCAATGAGGGTTCTGATTGTTGTCATCTTTGCCACAGGACTATAAGTCTCATCATAGTCCACTCCATATGTCTGTGCATACCCTTTCACAACAAGTCTAGCTTTGTATCTAGACACACTTCCATCTGCAAATCTCTTTGTTTTGTAAACCCACTTACATTCAATAATTTTCTGGCTATTAGGTTTAGGAACCAGATCCCAAGTCTGATTCTCTATCAATGCATCATACTCCTCTTGCATGGCTTCTTCCCAATTTCTCTGGCCTTTGGCTTCATCATATGTAGATGGATCTTCATCTGCTTTTACCAAGTAAGCATAATCTTTAGTAGTCAAGAATGAAGTGTCATAGCTATACCTTGTAGGTTGCCATTTGTGCCTAGATGACCTCCTAACTTCTGCACTTCTTGAAGTCTCTGGCTCATCACATTCTGGATCAAACCTTGGCCTCTCTTCTACTTCAATCTGTACTTCATTGTTCTCACTTTCATCAAGTAATTGAATCTTTGCTTTACCTTTTCTTTGTTCCACTACTTCTTCATCATCTGCATGTACATTATATTTATCTGCATACCAAGTACCTTGCTCATCAAATGTAACATCCTTGGATACAAGGAATTGCTTTGTGGATGGACTCCACAACCTGTATCCCATTTGCTTATCATCATAACCAATGAATACATACTTTTCTGCCTTAGGCTCCAACTTATGCCTCAATTGAGATGGCACATATGCATATGCCAAGCATCCAAATATTCTACAATGATCCAAGGTAGGTTTCTTACCCCACCAAGCTTCATATGGTGTCATACCTTGCAAAGCTTTACAAGGCAATCTATTGACCAAATAAGTAGCTGTGTTTACAGCCTCTGCCCACAAATAATTTGGACAATTCTTCTCTTTCATCATGGACCTTGCAAACTCAACAAGAGTCCTATTTCTTCTTTCTGCTACCCCATTTTGTTGAGGAGAATACCTGCAAGTAACTTCTCTCTTTATACCTACATTCCACAAATAATCATTGAACTCATTTGAAAAATACTCTCCCCCTCCATCTGACCTTAGTCTCTTCAATTTTTGACCTGTAATCCTTTCTGCATATGTATGATAGTGTTTAAATGTATTAAACACTTCTGACTTTTCTTTAATCACATAAATTGTGATCCACCTGGTAGCATCATCAACATATATGACATAATATCTTGAACCATTTATACTAAAGTCCTTTGAAGGACCCCACACATCTGTATGCACCAATTCAAGTCTTTCTGAATACATAAACCCATGCTTGGAATAGGATTGCTTATGAGCCTTACCTAATTGACATGCCTCACATCTGTATGTCATGTGTTGACCTGCAATGTTAGGCAATCCAAGCACTGAATCATTGTTAATCATTTCTTTAATACCTCTTTCATTAAAGTGTCCAAGTCTTTTGTGCCAAAGATCCAATTCTGACACCTTCTGCTCTCCATATGTGAACATAGCATGTCCAACATTTCCTTGTACCTTCAATGTGAAAAGCCTTCCTTCTTTCTTTCCTGTAACAACCTGTTTATACCCTTGACTAGGGTCTTCAACATAAACTCCATCATTGGTGAACCTTACCTCATATCCTTTTTCCACAATTTGACCTACACTGATCAAATTCTTTGGGATTGTGGGAACATAAAGAACCTTACTCGGAAGAGTACTCCCATCCTTAGCTTTGACTGAACCAATTGACTTTACCTTATGCTTTGTATTATCACCTGTCTGAACTGTATGATTAATTGCATTATGATCTAGGTCAGTCATCAACGCAATATTTCCACTTAAATGATTACTACATCCTGAATCAATGTAGAACACTCTCATGTCCTCATGTGAGGTTTCACATGTATTCATAATGAGAGTCGAGTCCTCCTTCTGATCTGATGTATAGTTGTAGTAGGTGTTATTATAGGATTGGTTTTGGAAGTTTCTTCCTCCACCTCTTCCAAAAGAATTCCTACCACCTCTACCTCTGAAGTTTCCTCTCTGAAATCTACCACCTCTTGCTCTTTGATTAAAGTTCTGATAATTACCATTGTTTTGATTATTATGCCAACAATCATGAGATAGATGATTGGTCTTACCACATATCCAACAAGCTCTTGCATTATCTTTGTTGTTTCTGCCTCTTCCTCTACTTCTGCCACTTCCTTTTCCTCTTATGAAATTTGCTTGGTTTGATGTACCTTCTTCTTCACCTGATTGTTGCTTCCCTTTGTTAGCTTTCTTCTTGTCTTTAGAGTACATTGCATGACCTGCACTCTTATCAACATCTCCTTTGATATCATTCTCAAAAGTTAGCATATGACCTAACAATTGATTCAAATCAGGAGTAAAGTGATCTAATGAAAGTTCTGTAGATAAAATGAAAGGCTTCCACTTCTCATCTCCTCTTAGCCCTGTGAGTATTTGTCTTACCAATTTGTCTTCTTCAATGTCTTCATCCACTGCACCTAGAGAATCTGCAATGTCCTTCATCTTTGTCACATAATCAGAGATTGATTGTGAGGCCTTCTTCTTGAAAGTAGTAAATTCTGCCCATAGTGAAGCCTTCCTTGATCTGGTTGTGTTTTGGAAATGCTCCTCCAAAGCATTCCAAATGTCACATGCACTTTCAAGTCCTCTAATGTGAGGAAGCAAATAGTCATTGACTGCCATGTAGATTATGCTCCTTGCTTGAGCATCCTTCTTCATCCAATTCTTTAGATCTGACAATTCTTCCCTAGTTGGAACACTAGGATCTCTGAATTTAGGCTTCTCTTCTTCACCTGTAATGTAGGCTATCAAATCTTTGCTCATAAGATGAGCTTCCATCCTCATAGACCATGCAGGATAGTTCTCTCTATCCAACTTTTCAATTTGGAGACTATCTCCCATCCTTGCTTCACCTGTAGTCTCAAAACTTTAGACTTTACAAGGAATAAATGTACCTTTACTTCGAGTCTTGCTTCTTCTGATCCTTCTGATAGCTTCAATGTGTCTACCTTCAAGTTTTCTTCAACCTTTATCCTTTTTTCACCTTCAAGATGTAAAGATTTGTATTTCTGCAGTAGTCGGAGTCTTCTTCACTTCAATTTTGACACAACCTGCTCTGATACCACTGATGGAGAGTGTTAATCTCCAAAAGAACAAGTTAACCTTTAATTTAGATCACCTCTATATCAAGATTAACCTTAGACTCCACCAAATTTAAAGATCATTCACCAATTTATCAGAAAATTGATTATTCTGAAAAATTCAACTTCTTCAGAAAAGTCTGCTGCAGATTAATCACTCATTGACTAATCAATTCTGTAAAGTTTTTGACAAAACTTTGCACAACACTTTGCCTTGAGATTGCGCAACTTTACCAAGTTAAATTTCTCAAAATGATTGAGTACACACTGAGAAATGTGTGAAACACTTTACCTATGTCTGAAACAGCTTCTCTGCAATGGCGACTTTGACACCTGCAACTTCTTAACACTGGTTCTCCCAAAGTAAATCCCGTTTGATCAAGATCTTTTAGCCATAGATGGCTTACCTTCCAACTTAGATTTTGAGCCCTCACTTGTGTAAAACTTTACACTGTGGACTGAGCAATGACCATTTCTTTGAAGATGAAATGTGCGCCAGTTCTGACGACTCTTAGAACATTTTCACATATGAATGTTCCTAAACAAAATTCTCTCAGCCTGATTGTAATTAACCTCTCAAATTCTAGCCATAGATAGATTAGCTATGGACTTAGATATGTGCAAAAGGATTTCTCAAAAGATTAAACACAGAAGGAGCAGACAGCAAAACATCGGGCGCAAGTTTTCTCGATTTCTTCAGAAAAATTACATCTAAGTGAGGATAGACAATTCACTCACTTTCCATGTGTCTAATGACACTCTCTACAACTGATTTCTCTCTTCCTATTCTCTATTCTTCTTCTGCTCTATTTGCCCGACATTTCCCAACATATTTATAGATGAATATATACAAGTGTATGACTAGACAAAAGTATAAGTCAGCTAATGTACATATGTGTACATATCTTTGGATTTTCTGAATATGTCCTTCCTTCAACCTTCTGAATTTATTCTCTTCTTGACTCCTTGACTTCATTTCTTCATAATCCTTCAATTGATGATTGTCATACACCAACACTAAACATATGGTATTCATATATACATGCCTAGATGATTTCCCTCGCCTAGAGCTTTTTAACAAATACATAAGGGCCATGCATGTATACACTTTCCTAGATAAGTCCCTTTGGCTAGATATATATAAGAGAGTGGGAAGAAGAGTTCATTGTCATGTCTCTTTTGTGGTGAAGCGCATTGTGACATTGGTAGAGAGCTCTTGTTACGCAACGTGGAAGTTCATGTAGAAGAAGAAGAAGATCCCGAGTCATGCATGTGCTTGTTGCTTCATCCTCGATCTGTTCTCTACAAAATTCTTGGTTTACTAGCAACCTAGCTAGAGGATGGGAACCTTTTGCAACCTCAATAATAGAGGAGCCCTTTTGGACTAGGCACATTCACGTGCTTCAAGGAGCTCATGGATATGTCCATCAACCACTCAAAGTTAGCAAAGAGAAGCCTTTTACCCTTGTCTAAATCCTAAAGATATATTGGACCTTCCAAGAATAGCTCCCCAAGGTGAAGATCAAACAATAATTTGGTTAAATACGTACATGACCTTAAATCACTTCAAAGACCAAATGAAGAAATAAGAAGATCTTGAAGTAAATAATTTCAAGGATCTTCATGTGTGATTCAAATAGAAAGATCCTTTCAAGCAAGGATTGAACAAAGTAAGTTAATTCAAGATAAATAGAAATCACCCAATGGCGAATATACCATGGTCGATTAATATTTTGAATCAAAGTTTCACAATAGCATTGCGTTGTAGCATAAAGGAGTCCAAGTCAATTCTAAAAAGAAAAAAGCAACTTATTCATTCTTAGTTAATAGAGATAGATGAAGCATTAGTGCACTTGATTCAAATCAAAACATTACGTACAGGTGCAAATATAGTGGCTTGACACAATTTTTTTGGTACCAACCTTAAAGTTTAGTGGCTTGATGATGACTCTTACCTAAATCAAATGTCTTATACTACAAGTCATGTCTATTTCTCTTATAGACGAGTAATCCTTCTAATCATAACCCTAAAACGCGTATTTTAAATGGATAAAATTATGTTTGAAGTTTTTGAGGCCAATAGAGTTTTGAATCAAATCAACTTTGACATCTTAGAAGATTAAATTGGTTAAACAAAGGTTGAATTCTTTCTTCTTCCTTTTCAAACCCTAGACTTGACTATATCAGAACATCTAGGTCATTTGTAGAAGGCCATGTTTAGTTGAATAGTGGGGTAACTATACTAAACATGCAAGATGGATGTTTTGTAAAGGACTATTCAATCTAAGAAGAATCTTCCTCAGCTATGATTTGAAGATGAATATATCATCTAATGAGTTTTGAAGAGAGTGCTCAAAGAAAATTAGTTCATGAAAATGGACTTAGCATCTCTTTAGAAGAGTTTGAGAATCTCTTAAAGAGAGAAATAATAGGATTTGATAGGATTTTTCAACAAAATATTGAAGCTTTAGGAAAACCTTTGCATCCATCAGTAATTCTTTTTTGAACACTTGACGTCATGATATACATTGTGAAGATCTCAATAATTTACCATGCCTTAGTGAAAGTTCCATGCTGAAATTATTTCTTGAAACATATGATTCAAAGTTAGAAAAATACCACTTAGGCAAGATATCACCATCATAAAGAAAACACCTCAGATTCATCCTATATCTCACAAGACTTTTCCATATCTCAAAATTGTTGAAGAATTCCAAAATATGAATAGAACCATCCTATCCAAATCATGCAAAACTTTAAGAATGACTATCTACATGCCCTATTTTGACATCAAAAGACCCTGTTTTTCCTTTCTAACATCATCGATGATATCATTAGTTTTCAATCGCCAAAGAAAACTCCCCTTGAATACCTATGTAAGAAGAGATTGGCCATAGAGATCATCATTCTTGCCAATACTAGTCTTGGGAGGCCAAGGGGTCATTATCTATAAGTAAGCACTTTGAAGTTCCAATTCTTGTTCTTTCCTAGTCCCTTGTCTTAGTCCTCTCTAATCTAGTTCCTAAACATCTTATCTTGTCATATTCTGATCTTGTGCTATGATATCTTGTCTAGTTCTATCTTGTGTCTAGCTTTTCTCCATCAAGGGAGATTCAATAATTATGATATCATGTTTTGTACCTATGGTCTCTGTTAGATATGCTCAATACTCCACCCTCAAGTGACCACAAATGATCCATGGTGCTCTAAGTTGTAAGGCACCCATTATGAGGAGAAGCCATTGTGAGAGCCCAAACATTTGTGGAACCCTAACTTCTAAGTTAGATGAGGTCTATGTGTGACTGTTGATGGATATGGATGATTTTTCTAAGCCTAGCCCTCGAGTTAGGTAGGGCATAATCTTTCGGGCCATTGGCTTGCCACTCAAGGTGAAAATAAAGGCACTGTGGTGTTGCGTGGCTTCCCCATAGAACCTTAAGGAGGGGAGTGTAGAGGGAGGCTTGCCCCCTTCTACGGGGTCTAGGGGGCCTATCCGCCGACCCGTAGGACCGAGATGCTAGGACTTCTAATTGTGGAGATATTATCAGATTGTATATTTTACCAACTATTTTGTATCTCCCCACTGCGTTTATCTATACCAACTATGATGGAGAGTGTTAATCTCCAAAAGAACAAGCTATCCTTGATGTTAGACCACCTCTATATCAAGAATAACTTTAAACTCCAACCAATTTTGGAAGACAAGTACCAAACTGTCAAGACTTTAGCTAACTGTGAAGAAAATCACTTCAAAGGAAAGTCTGCTGCACATTACTCACTCATTAACTAATCAATTGTGTAAAGATTCTGATGAAAATTTGTAAAACATGTTGCCTAAAGTTTGCGCACCTCCTCCAAGTTAAAAAACTTCAAAAGCTTAAGTAGATTATGAGAAATGATCCAAACAATGTACCTATGTCTGAAACTGCCTTCTTGTAAAGTCGAATTTGACACTTGCAACTTCTAACACATAGTTCTCCCAAAGTAGAACCCGTTTAAGCGAATGCTTTTAGTCATAGATGACTTACATTCCAACTTAGATTTTGACTCCTTGTTTGTGTAAAAATTTACACTATGCAGTGAAATTTGATCAATTCTGTGATCATCAAGATTGCGCCTGTTTCAGAAGACACTCAACACTATCTCACATATAGATGTTCCTATACAAAATTCTCTCAGCCTGTTTGCAATTAGGCTCTTAAAATTTAACCATAGATAGAATAACTATGGATTTAGATGTCTACAAAAGGATTTTTGATATAATCAAATAGAGAAGGAGTATTGGATAAAATATCGACACACAATTCTCTAAACATTCTTTCTATTCAACTCATCATACATCTGATGGATGATACACACAATACTCATGATATATTCTTCTCTATCTCATCTATATTTCATCTCACTTGTCTAATACGATCATATACACGTATATATATACATATGAGTATTGATTCGTCATTACTTCAAGTATTTTGAAGTATTTAAAAAACTAATGTACATATATTTAAAGAACCTTTCTTCGTGAACCTTCACTTCACTTCATGAAATTGGACTTCAATCTTTTCTTCACATCTTCATTTCTAAGATTCATATAATCACCAATTGTTGGTTGTCTTGCTCCAACAACTCCCCCTCAATCATCAATTGTGATTACCTGCATCTTCTTTATTCTTGCCATATCTTTAAAGCTCTACAGCTTTGGTCCATCCAAGCTTTTTGTCATCATATCTGCAAGTTGATCTTTTGTAGGAGTATGTATAACTTCTATTTCTTTATCAACAACCTTCTCTCTCAAAAAATGAAATTGAATCTCAGTATGTTTAATTCTAGCATGGAATACATGATTTGTTGCCAAATATAAAGAACTCATATTGTCTGCACAAATGATAGGAGTACTCTGAACAATATCAAAACTCTTCATAAGAGTCTTTAACCATATTACTTCCTTTGCATCTTCTACCATGCCTTTGTATTCTGCTTTTGTAGATGATAAAGCAACTGTATGTGGCTTCTTAGAGCACCATGAAATTAGCTTATCTGCCACATAACACAAGTATCCATGTGTTGATCTTCTATCATCAGAATTACCTGCCCAATCTGCATCACTGTATATTTTGACTCTTGTATCTGAAGTAAATCCATAGTACAAACCTTTCTTGAGTTACATATACTCCATGTTGAGTATATGAAATCTCCATTCCCAAAAAGAATGACAAATTTCCCAAATCACTGATTTTGAATTCTTTCTCCATCTACTTTTTAATCATGTGTATACCTTTTTCATCTGTTCTTGTAAGTATTATGTCATCAACATAAATACAAACATAAATAAATCCATCCTCACTTGCTTTGACTAGCAAGCTACTATCTGCCTTTGATGCTTGAAATCCAAGTTCCTTCAAGAACTTTACAAGCCTATAATTCCATGCCCTTGGGGCTTGCTTCAAACCATACAAAGCTCTCTTGAGCTTACACACATGATTTGGATACACTTGATCTTTGAAACCATCTGGTTGTTCCATGTAGACTTCATCTGAAATATAACCATTCAAAAATGCATTCTTCACATATAATTGAGATAATTTCCAACCTTTGCAAGCAGCAATTGCTATGAGAGTCCTTATGGTTGTCATCTTTGCAACAAGACTATAAGTTTCATCATAGTCCACACCATATGTCTATGCAAATCCCTTTACAACAAGCCTAGCTTTGTACCTAGATACACTTCCATCTGCAAATCTTTTTGTTTTAGAGACCCATTTGCATCCAATGATCTTCTGACTATTTGGTTTAGGAACCAAATCCTATGTCTCATTTTCCATTAATGCATCATATTCTTCTTGCATAGATTTTTCCCAATTCTTCTTTCCTTTGGCTTCATCATATGTGGATGGATCTTCATTTGCTTTTAACATATAAGCATAATCTTTAGTAGTCAAGAATGAAGTATCATAGCTATACCTTGTAGGTTCCCATTTGTGCCTAGATGACCTTCTGAGTTCTCCACTTCTTGAAGTTTCTGGATCATCATATTCTGGGTCAAACATTGGTCTTTCTTCTACTTCAACCTGTCCTTCATTACTCTCTTCTTCATCATATATTTGAACCCTTGTTTTACCTTCTTTCCGATCTGATGCATAATTGTAGTAAGTGCTATTATAGGATTGATTTTGGAAGTTTCTTCCTCCACATCTTCCAAAAGAATTCCTACCACCTCTACCTCTGAAGTTTCCTGTCTGATATCTATTACCTCTTCCTCTTTGATTAAAGTTCTAATTAAAATTACCATTGCTTTGATTATTATGCCAACAATCATGAGATAGATGATTGGTCTTACCACATATCCAACAAGCTCTAACATTATCTTTGTTATTTCTGCCTCTTCCTCTATTTCTGCCACTTCCTCTTCCTCTCAGGAAGTTTGCTTGACTTGAAGTACATTCATCTTCAACTGATTGTTGCTTTCCTTTACTAGCTTTCTTCTTGTCTTTAGAATACATTGCATGACTTGCACTCTTATCAACATCTCCTTTGATATCATTCTCAAAAGTTAGCATATGTCCTAAATATTGATTCAAATCAGGAGTGAAATGATCTAATGAAAGTTCTGTAGACAATATAAAAGGCTTCCACTTCTCATCTCCTCTTAGCCCTATGAGAATTTGTCTTACCAACTTATCTTCTTCAATATCTTCATCAACTGCACCTAAAGAATCAACAATGTCTTTCATCTTTGTCACATAACTCAATCTGATAAATCCTGCTCTGATACCACTGATGGAGAGTGTTAACATCCAAAAGAACAAGCTATCCTTGATGTTAGAACACCTCTATATCAAGAATAACTTCAAACTCCAACCAATTTTGGAAGACAAGTACCAAACTGTCAAGACTTTAGCTAATTGTGAAGAAAATCACTTCACAGGAAAGTCTGTTGCACATTACTCACTCACTAACTAATCAATTGTGTAAATATTCTCATGAAACTTTGTAGAACGTGTCTCCTAATGTTTGCGCACCTCCTTCAAGTTAAAACACTTCAAAAGCTTAAGTAGATGATGAGAAATGATCCAAACAATCTACCTATGTCTGAAATTGCCTTCTTGTAAAGTCGACTTTGACATCTGCAACTTCTAACACATAGTTCTCCCAAACTAGAACCCATTTAAGCGAATGCTTTTAGCCATAGATGGCTTACCTTCCAGCTTAGATTTTGACTCCTCATTTGTGTAAAACTTTACACTGTGCACTGAGATCTGATCAATTCTTTGATCATCGAGATTGCACCTGTTTTACAAGACACTCAACACTATCTCACATATAGATGTTCCTATACAAACTTCTCTGAGCCTGTTTGCAATTAGGCTCTTAAACTTTAACCATAGATAGATTAACTATGGATTTAGATGTCTACAAAAGGATTTATGATATAATCAAACAGAGAAGGAGAACTGGAGAAAATATCGACATGCGATTCTCTGAACATTCTTTCTGTTCAACTCATCATACATCTGATGGATGATACACACAATACTCATGACCGATTCTTCTGGATCTCATCTATATTTCATCTCACTTGTCTAATACGATCATATATATATATATATATATATATATATATATATATATATATATATATATATATATATATATATATATATATATATATATATATATATATATATATACATATGAGTATTGATTTGTCATTACTTCAAGTATTTTGAAGTATTTACAAAACTAATGTACATATATTTAAAGAACCTTTCTTGCCTGAACCTTCACTTCACTTCATGAAATTGGACTTCAATCTTTTCTTCACATCTTCATTTCTAAGCTTCATATAATCACCAATTGTTGATTGTCTTGCTCCAACAAACTGTCCTTGTAAAAGTGATATAAGCATGGTCCAAGTTGAGCTTTACATAGTATTGCACACTAGTAAGTTCTTCATCTAGAGTCTATCTAGATCACCATCTAAGCTCCACATTGGGAGTGAAGGGGTAGATAGCACCATCATTGTAGCTGCATTATGCTTGGCAATCTAAGAATTTGAGTTCTCTATCTCTTAGTCTACATCTATCTTTGTCTGTGTTTTTTCTCTCAACTCTATATATTGGTCTATTTTGTTGTTCTATTATTTTCTTACATATTATCAGAGCTCTGGAGGCTCTGAGTGCTGGAGAAGCAAAAATGCCGAGGTTGTAGAGGTCTCAATGACAAAAGAGAGAAGATGTCAAGTGGTACATCATCATCTACAATTAGGAATCAAGGTGCTTTGTCAACAAGAGTATGTGGAGCACAGATACGAGCAACAATGATGCCGCTCAACACAACATTGCAGATACGACCTGTAGCCTTCACCAAAGGTAAACTTGATGGTACAAACAACACCTTCTAGAAGTTTAAAATCACTTCTTTCCTTGATTCATATGAGCTTTTGGAGACTATTCTTGGAACTGATCATGAGCCCCAAGAAATGCTTGATCCAAATAATCCTAGTCAAATGATTCTCGTGGTTCTAATCTTCTACATGCTTGGAAACATAGAAACGAAGATGCGTTCTGTGCTCTAGTTATAAGTACTTCTAATAGTGTTTTGACTCTCATTCAGCATACTACCTAGGCATGTGAAGCATGGAATATATTGAGAAATCAATATGAAACTCGTAATCAAACACCGATTCAGAACTTGGAGAATTAGCTAATAGCAAAAAGGTCTGCTGATGGGGAGACTCAAAAGATGTTTATCACTCACATAAAGAATCTACAAGGTCAAATGGCGGGAGCAGGTGTGCAAAAGTGAAGTGAGGAGCTAGCTCGACGTCTTCGAATCTATCCACCTAAATTTGATGGTTTGGTAACTACTCGTAATACTCAAATGAGACCTCAACCACTAACATTTGAAGATTTTAGTGCCTTACTCATGGAGGAGAAGCTAAAGCTCAAGGCAAGGAGTGGTGGCACCAAAGGAGATATTGCACTCATAGCAAATGCCAAAGGAGGCAAGGCAAACTCTTCAAAAGATGGAGACAAAAGGAAGAATGACCAAAAGAAGTTCAAGGGAGACTATTTCCAATCCAAGAAGAAAGGACATAGAATCCAAGACTGTGGCATCAAGAAGGGAGAAGAGAATAGTGGGTCTTCAAAAGGTGGCAAGGGAAAGGAGTCTACCAACGTAGCAGAAACAAAGCTTGAGTTATTTTTTAGGATAGAGGAGGTGTGCTTCTTGACTAAAGATTCAGGAATAGATAACTCATGGGTGTTGGACAATGGTGCATCTCATCACATGACAAGCAAAAAAGAACTTTACAGCTCCTTACAACCTCAAAAGGAACCAATCAAAATAAATGTTGGCAACAATGCAAGATGTCCTACAGAGGGTGAAGGTAGAATTTCTTTCATTAACTGTAATGGTGATGTGAGAAAGCTTTCAAATGTGTTGTATGTTCCACAAATCAAGAAAAATCTACTTTCAGTAGCTTCTATAACTGATCAAGATCATCAAGTGTCTTTGAGTAAGACAGGAGCAACATTATGGACACTAACAACAACATTGTCGGGACTAGCATAAGGAGGAACAACCTCTATGAGTTGTGTGCTCTTATAGCCACTACAAGTGTGGGCACAAGTAAGCTATGTCATGAGAGATTTGGTCACATTGGACCCTGTACTGAAGGAGATCCATCACAGTGGTATGGTTGCACAACTACCATCGACTACAAAAATGAAGGAACCATGTGAAGCTTGCATGAAGAGCAAGCAACATAAGAAGGCATTTCTACAAGAAAGCAAGAACAAGGAAAACTTGTTGGAACAAACCAATCACAAATTGGTGATTACAAAGAATTTGAAGCAAGCTCATGATCAGATTGAAGTGGAAAAAGACACTTGAGAAAGTGAAGAGATTTCAGAAGTGAAGTTTGTATACATATGTACATTACAAGTGGAAATTCTTGTAATCTGAGTTTAGATATTCCTTAGGATGATAAGGAGTAATGTAATGCGGGATAAGTCTAAAACCATATGTATATAAGTCAATGATGTATAGAAATAAGTAAGAGAGTCATTTGAAGACAAGTGTCATAGAGATAGATGTGTAGAGAGTCTTTCTTAGGAAATTAGCGACGCGTTTTTCTCTGAGTTCTCTCAGTCTGATCATGTGGATCAGAAATCCTTTTGTACACGTCTAATCTGGAAGCTAATGAAGCTTTGTTCAGAATTTTATGATCCAATTCTTTTTCTACTGTGAGTATGATCAATAGGAACATTGGTATGTAGAATCTACAGATAGGCTTCTCAGAGTCGTGCACTTTTCCGTGTCAATGTTTTGCTTAGATCTCAGTGCATAGTGTAAAGTTCTTAATAACTGAGCATTCAAAATCTAAGTTAGAAGGTAAGGAAGCTATGGCTAAAAGCATTAAGCAAAACGGGATCCATGCTGTGAGAAATCAACTTAAGAAGTTGACCATGTCAAAGTTGCCATTTCTGGAAGACAGTTTTGACATACTTTTGATCTTAAGGATCAAATTGAAGTTTTAATGATTCTTTTGAAGGACTAATGATTGATATGATTGTGCAAAGGTAGCTTGGAGGTATATATATCATTAGATTGAAGAAATCTGAAGATATGTGCAGGTAATGAAGTCAATCTTTCAAGCAGACTTCTTGAAGAAGGAAAATTCTCACTCAGAGAATTGTTCATGAATGATTTGGTAAACCAAAGTAGCATTTGTGTAAAGTTTGGTGTATAACTGATTTAAAGGTGCTCTTAGATCAGTATATATCAATTCTTTGGAGATTAAGAGGTCTCCAACAGTGGTATCAGAGCTGAAGGTATAATACAAGTGAAGAAAAGGCATTGGAAGTCCCGACTGCTGCAGATATTGAAGTTCCTTCTAATTGAAGAAGTACAAAATACGAGTTCAAAGGATCAAAAAGGATTGAAGCTTCATATCAAAGGTACACTTTACTATCATAAATCATAGTAATTGCAGACACAGAAGATCAAAGATGGGAGAAAGCTTGCAGATTGATAAGTTAGATAGGGAGAACTATCCTGCTTGGTCCATGAGGATGGAGGCACACCTCATGAACAAAGATTTGATGGCATTCATTATAGAAGAAGAAGAAAAGCCTGAGTTTGCAGATCCTACTATTCCAACTAGGGAAGAGCTTGTAGATTTCAAGACTTGGATGAGAAAGGATGCTCAAGCTAGGAGCATCATTTACATGGTTGTAAATGATTATCTTCTACCTCACATCAGAGGATTAGAAAGTGCAACAAATGTATGGAATGCTTTGGAAGAGCATTTCCAAAACACAACCAAGTCAAGGAAGTCCTCACTTTGGACTGAGTTCACAACTTTCAAGAAGAAGAGTTCACAATCAATTTCTGATTATGTGGCAAGGATGAAAGATATTGCAGATAGCTTGGGAGCTGTAGATGAAGACATTGAAGAGGATAAGTTGGTAAGGCAAATAATTACAGGTCTAAGAGGAGATGAGAAGTGGAAGCCTTTCATATTGTCCATAGAATTGTCACTTGATCACTTTACTCCTGATCTTAATCAATTGCTAGGACACATGCTAACTTTTGAGCAGGATATTAAGGGAGACAATGATAGGAGTGCAAGCCAAGCTATGTACTCCAAGGACAAGAAAAAGAGTGGCAAAGGGAAGCAATCAGCTGATGATGAAGGGACCTCAATGAACTTCAGAGGTAAAGGAAGAGGAGGTAAGAACAAAGATAATACTAAAGCTTGTTGGATTTGTAGCAGAACCAATCACTTGGAAAATGATTGTTGGTATAACAATCAAAATGGTGGAATTAATAACCAGAGTTTCAATCAAAGAGGTAGAGGAGGCAGAAACCAAAGAGGCAACTTCAGAGGAAGAGGTGGTAGGACATCATATGCTAGAGGAGGTGGAAGAAGCTTTCAAACTCAATCCTACAACAACAATTATTATAATTATGCACTAGATCAAGAGGATGATATGACTCTCATCTTGAATGCAACTCATGAAGCAGTAGAAGAAGACCAAAGGGTGTTTTATATTGACTCAAGATGTAGCAATCATCTGAGTGGCAATATATCCTTGATGACTAATATGGAAGCCAAGGTGAATGGACATACAGTTCAAACAGGTGACAATACCAAGCATAAAGTGGAGAGCATTGGATCAGTGAAGACAAAGAGTGGAAGTACACTTTTGAGCAAGGTACTTTATGTTCCTACTATTCCTAAAAATCTGATAAGTGTAGGGAAAATTGTGGAGAAGGGTTATGAAGTCAGATTCACAAATGATGGTGTTTATGTGCAAGATCCAAATCAGGGATATAGAAACATTATTGCAGGTAAAAAAGAAGGAACGTTGTTTACTCTCAAAGTCCAAGGTAATGTGGGACATGCTTTATTTACTTATGGAAGTCAAAAGATGTCTGAGTTAGACCTATGGCATAAAAGGCTAGGTCATTTCAATGAGAGAGCCATAAAGGAAATGTCAAGGAATGATGTGGTGCTTGGTTTGCCAAAAGTTGAAGGGCAACATATGGTGTACAAGTGTGAAGCTTGTCAATTAGGTAAAGCACACAAAAGTTCTTACAACAAATCAGGATATAAGTATTCAAATATGCTTGAATTGGTTCATATAGATGTGTGGGGTCCTTCAAGGGACTATAGCATAAATGGATCCAGATATTATGTGTTGTTTGTTGATGATGCAACCAGATGGATTACTTTATATGTAATCAAGGACAAATCAGAAGCGTTCAAGACAATCAAGCATTATCATGCTTATGCAGAAAGGATTACAGTACAAAAGCTCAAGAGGTTGAGATCAGATGGAGGGGGAGAGTATTTCTCTAAAGAGTTTGATGATTATTTGTGGAATGCAGGTATAAAAAGAGAAGTAACTTGTAGGTACTCCCCTCAACAAAATGGAGTTGCAGAGAGAAGAAATAGAACTCTTGTAGAGTTTGCAAGAGCAATGATGAAGGAAAAGAATTGTCCAATTACTTATGGGCAGAAGCTATCAACACTGCAACATACCTTGTGAATAGGTTACCTTGTAAAGCATTGGAGGGAAGAACTCCTTATGAAGCATGGTGGGGTAAGAAACCTACTCTTGATCATTGTAAGGTGTTTGGATGTTAAGCATATGCTTATGTTCCTTCACAATTGAGACATAAGCTAGAACCCAAAGCAGAGAAGTATGTGTTTATTGGGTATGATGATAGACAGATGGGTTATAGATTGTGGAGTCCATCTACAAAGCAATTTCTTGTTACCAAAGATGTTACATTTGATGAGCAAAGCACATGGTATACAGGGTCAACAAATGATTATGCAGATGACAAAGAAATACAAAGAAAAGGGAAGACAAAAGTAAGTATGTATGAAAAAGATATTGATGATGTTGATTGCAAAAGTAAATTGCAGAATAATATTGAAGATGGGCCAAGATTTGATCCAGAATCAAATGTGGCTGAGACTTCAAGAAGTGCAGAGGTCAGAAGATCCTCAAGGGAAAGAAAAGAGCCTATCAGGTATAGCTATGATACATCTTTTCTAACAACAAAAGATTATGCTTACATTGTGAAGACACAAGAGGATCCAATCACATATGAAGAAGCTAAAGGAAAACAGAATTGGGAGAAGGCAATGCAAGAAGAGTATGATGCTCTACTTGAAAATGAAACATGGGAATTGGTGCCAAGACCAAAGAATCAGAAAGCCATTGGATGTAAGTGGGTGTATAAAACAAAAAGATTTGCAGATGGTAAGGTGTCTAGATACAAGGCTAGACTTGTGGTCAAAGGTTATGCCCAAACTTATGGGGTAGATTATGATGAAACCTTTAGTCCTGTTGCTAAGATTTCTACAATTAGATCATTGATTTCTATTGCAGCTTGTAAAGGATGGAAGTTGTCACAATTAGATGTGAAGAATGCATTTCTGAATGGATACATTGCAGATGAAGTGTACATGGAGAAACCAGAAGGCTTCATGGATTCAATTGGATCAGATTATGTGTGTAAGCTTAAGAGAGCTTTGTATGGGTTGAAGCAGGCTCCAAGAGCATGGAATTACATGCTTGTTAAGTTCTTGAATGAATGTGGATTTCAAGCATCAAAGGTAGATAGTAGCTTGCTAGTGAAGGCAAGTGAAAATGGATACATATATATGTGTATTTATGCTGATGATATCATTGTCACAGGGACAGATGCTCAAGGAATCAATGAGCTTAAGAAACAAATAGAGAAGGAATTTAAGATAAGTGATTTGGGAAACTTATCTTATTTCTTAGAAATGCAGATTGTGTATACTCAACATGGAGTATATGTTACACAAGAGAGGTACTTGAAGAATCTTCTGGTCAAATTCAACATGGAGGATTGCAAGCCTTCAAGCACACCATTGGAGGTAAATCATAAGTTAAGCAGGTATGGAGGTGAAGAATTCAATGACATGAAGAAATATCAGAGTTTGGTAGGTAGTTTAATCTATGCTACCTTGACAAGGCCAGATTTATCATATGCAGTAGGTGTGTTATCACAATTCATGCATTGTCCAAAGAAGACTCATTGGATTGCAGCTCAAAGGGTACTCAGATATATCAAAGGAACCCTAAGTGAAGGTCTCTATTATGGATTTACTTCTGATACAAGAATCAAAGTGTTTAGTGATGCAGATTGGGTAGGTGATTCAGATGATAGAAGGTCTACTCATGGGTATCTCTGTTATATTGGAGATAAACTAGTTTCTTGGTGCTCAAAGAAGCAACATATAATTGCTTTGTCATCTATAGAAGCTGAGTATAAAGGATTGGTAGAGGCTGCAAAAGAAGTGATATGGTTAAAGACCTTGTTGAAGAGTTTTGGAACTGATCAGAGTACTCCAATTATTTTTGGAGACAATATGAGTTCATTGTATTTGGCAGCTAACCCTGTTTTTCATGCCAGGACTAAGCATATAGAGATTTAGTATCATTTCTTGAGGGAAAAGGTACTTGATAAAGAGGTTGAAGTGATGTATACTCCAACAAAAGAACAAATTGCAGATATGATGACAAAAAGCTTAGATGGACCTAAGCTACAGAGATTCAAAGAGATGGTAGGAGTGAAGAAGAGTGGAATAATCACAATTAGTGATTGAGGAGGAGCTGTTGGAACAAACCAATCACAAATTTGTGATTACAAAGAATTTGAAGCAAGCTCATGATCAGATTGAAGTGGAAAAAGAAACTTGAGAAAGTGAAGAGATTTCAGAAGTGAAGTTTGTATACATATGTACATTACAAGTGGAAGTTCTTGTAATTTGAGTTTAGATATTCCTTAGGATGATAAGGAGTAATGTAATAGATGCGGGATAAGTCTAAAACCATATGTATATAAGTCAATGATGTATAGAAATAAGTAAGACAATCATTTGAAGACAAGTGTCATAGAGATAGATGTGTAGAGAGTCTTTCTCAGGAAATTAGCGACGAGTTTTTCTTTGAGTTCTCTCAGTCTGATCATGTGGATCAAAAATCCTTTTGTACACATCTAATCTAGAAGTTAGTGAAGCTATTTTCAGAATTTTATCATCCAATTCTTTTTCTACTATGAGTATGATCAATAGGAACATTGGTATGTAGAATCTGCAGATAGACTTCTCAGAGTCGTGCACTTTTCCGTGTCAATGTTTTGCTTAGATCTCAGTGCATAGTGTAAAGTTTTTAATTAATAAGCATTCAAAATGTAAGTTAGAAGGTAAGGAATCTATGGCTAAATGCATTTAGCAAAATGGGTTCTGTGCTGTGAGAAATCAACTTAAGAAGTTGACCATGTCAAAGTCGCCATTTCTAGAAGACAGTTTTGACATACTTTTGATCTTAAGGATCAAATTGAAGTTTTAATGATTCTTTTGAAGGACTAATGATTGATATGATTGTGCAAAGGTAGCTTGGAGGTATATATATCATTAGGTTGAAGAAATCTGAAGATATGTGCAGGTAATGAAGTCAATCTTTCAAGCAGACTTCTTGAAGAAGGAAAATTCTCACTCAGAGAATTGTTCATGAATGATTTGGTAAATCAAAGTAACATTTATGTAAATTTTGGTCTATAACTGATTTAAAGGTTCTCTTAGATTAGTATAGATCAAGTCTTTGGAGATTAAGAGGTCTCCAACAAAACTATCCTCTAGAGTTGGTGTATGCTGATTTGTGTAGAAAAATGCCTACACAGGCTTTGGGCGGATCTTCCTACTTCATGTTACTTGTCGACAACTATAGAAGGAAGATGTGGGTGTACTTCCTTTGTGATAAGGCTTAATCTTTTGGTAAGTTTAAAGAATGGCTTCAGCTTGTTGAAACTAAAACAAGGAAGAAGATGAAGAAATTGAGGACAAACAACAATGGTGAGTTCACATCAAAAAAGTTTGAAGATTTTTGCAAGAGCAAAGGAATCAAGCATCAAATCACAGTGGCACATAGCCCTCAATAGAACCGTGTTGCAGAATGTTGAAGTCAGACCATCATGGAGATGGCAAGATGCATGTTGAACGGAAAGGATTTGCCTAACCAATTTTGGGTAGAGGCTATCAACACTGCTGTTTACATCTTGAATTGAAGCTACATCAAGGCACTTGATGGAAATTTGTATTACATCTAAATTCAAGTATATGTAGACATTTACATCCCCACTAATCATAGATACAAAGGTTTTCATGAACTGATTACAAGAGTAATATACATGTATATACAAGTTTCCATCTTCTGATCACATACTCATCTTCAAGCCTCATATGGTGATCTTTGTTTCACTTATTGACTTCAAAATTTGTCCTAATCATCAATTGCTGATTATTTTGCACCAACATCTATGTGATCATTCATGGTTATAGGTTAGATAGAGCATAAAGTTCCATGCCACTGGGTTTCCATTCAAGGTGAAAATAAAGGCCCTGTGGTGTCACATGGTTTCCTCATAGAACCTTAATGGGGGGAGTGCAGAGGGGGGATTGCCCCCTTGTGCAAGGTCTAGAGGGTCGTATCCCCCCTAGCTTGTGGGGCCGAGAGGATAGGATTTTTGGTCGTGGAGATATTTTCAAATTGTGTATTTTAGTGACTATTTTGTATCTCCCGGATGCATTTATCTTTATGGGCTCTCCTTATAAAAGCTATATAAGCATGGCCTAGGTTGTGCTTTACATAGTATTGCACACTAGTAAGCCCTTCATCTAGAGTCTCTCTAGATCACCATCTAAGCCCCATGTTGGGAACACACAAGTGAATAACACCATCATTGTAACTTCATTACACTTGGCAATATGAGAATTTGATTTCTCTATCTCTCACTCTACATCCATCTTTGTCTCTATTTTTTCTCCCAACTCTCTATATTGGTCTATTCCACTATGCTATTATTTCTTACAGTCTCGAGTTGTGGGATCTCTTGTACCCTACCTATTTTAGCTGTTCATACCTATTAGTAATTGGCTCTCAAACTTCCCATGCCATTTGTATATTGTTATACAATGTTCCCCTTCATTAGTAATCTTGGAATCGAAAACATATTTCATTAATCTTTTACCAAGTTCTTCTCAAGCACCATAGATTCTATATGCAAGGAAATTCAATATCCATAAGATATTCGATAGGACTATTTCAAGAATCGAGAAGATTGTTGCAACAAAGTGATTGGTCAATTTTAAACTATGCCTTAGATTTCAAGATATTATTCCATGAATCTAAATATCAAGAAGACTACTTGGTTAATGAAATTCGAAGTGGCCTAAAATCTGAAGTGAAGTATCCCTTGCTATCCATAACCAAATAACTTGGAGGATGTTACAAATCAAGAACCTCAATGCAAGGACCAATTGTTCAAAGAAAACCAAGTCCAAAAACAAATTTTTTTTTTGAAGGAGGCGCTATATCTCATGAATTTGAATCACCAATCTTGGAAACCCAAAAAAATAAAAGAGCTGATGTGAGGAGTAAACATCATGAAGATAATAGGAGGTTAAAGGACAAGGAGAAGCTCATTTTCAATCAAGGAGGTTTGATCACTCAATTATCTCCATGAAATATCTTTGGAACACCAAAATGTACCACTATAAGTTTAAATGATTTATCTTGTGAACAACCCAATGAATCCCAAGCTAGAAAACATAACTCCTCTTCATGGATCTCATTGCTTGAGGCAGAGATGATTTCATTGCCACCAAGAAAAACATCTCAAATTCATTCCCACCAAGAAAAAAAACCTCAAATTTATTCTAAATCTCAATCCTATGAAATACTTGCAAGAAACATAAGAATCTCTATCTAAAAGATTATTTTCCTTGTTGACATCCTTGATGATATCGTCAATTTCCAACCACCCTAGATACTATTTCAAGAATTAAGAAGGTTGTTGCAACAAGGTGATTGGTCAATTTCAAACTATGCCTTAGATTTCAAGATATTATTTGATGAATCTAAATATCAACAGGACTACTTGGTTAATGAAATTGGAAGTGGCCTAAAATCTAAATTGAATTATCCCTTGCTATCCATAAAAAAAAGCTGATGAATGAAACATCACAAGAATGAATTAATGTGACACTATATAACCTCTATGGTGTCCATTAACTCAACGCTTCTTCAAACTTTAAGAAATAATAGCCAAAATAGAGAACTTTACTTCTTCAAAAATTTCTAGTCACTAAAATAACATACCTTCACTCATTTTCTTATTCCACTTAGCACAAATATTATTTTGCCAGGATCTTCTTGTAGATCAAAGTAGAAGAGAAGAGATTTCCAACAAGCTATTATTTGCTAAACAATTTTCACTCTACGTTAAGTTATGGCCTTCACAAGATGACTATGTCTGACTTGCCAAAATAGGAAATGCTGCATGTTTTAGTAAAATTGTGTGTGCATTTTTGAAAATTTTGACCTTAGCATCAACTTGCCGCAAGCATTCGATGCCTGACATCAAATTGGTGTCTTTTTTGGCCACTTTTTCAGCACTTGAAATACCCCCTTGGGCACAGATATCAAGAAAAACACTTTCATGATGGAACTCGATGTTATGCATCGACTTTACGATGAAACTTGATGCCAGGCAAAAACTCAGAGAAGATTCAACAACAAGTAAAAACTCAGAGAATAAAACAAGGAGTTATCAGCACAAACTCGATGTGAGGCATCGAATTGCTTGGGAAACTTGAACTTTGAGATCATTACACAGTAGGCAAAGTATGAAGATGGAGGATAGAATCTCACACATAGAACTTTAACTAGTTCTCCTCATAGCTATGAGAAACTCAAAAATTTATAGGTGCTTTCTTACTCAGAGAAGCATGAATTTACTCATTCATAGAAAATCTCTCTCTCTCTCTCTCTCTCTCTCTCTCTCTTTCTTTTTGATTTTTCTCTACCCATCTATTGATACAAACTAGTTTATATAGATTTTCTCAATCTCATGACTTTTGAAAATTCTAGAACTAAAGTTAAGTCTAACTTTACAAATATGGTACATGTGTGAAATTGTACCTTCACATATGCATGTGCTTTTCTTCTTAGAATTTGACCTTCAACTTTAGGTCCAATTTATGATTAATTCTTCAACAACTCCCCCTCAATCACTAATTGACATTCTTTGTTTCTTCATATCACCTTCTTTTCTTTTTACTCTGGCCATGCTTTTGAATCTGCTGGTCTTCATACCATCCAACCTCTTTATCATTATATTTTCTATTTGATCCTTTTTAGGAATGTACTTAACTTTAATTTCTTTCTCCATGACCTTTTCTCTCAGGAAATGGTACTATATCTCTATATGTTTTGTTCTTGCATGAAATACTAGATTTGTTGCAAGATAAAGTGAACTCATGTTATCTCCATGTATTGTAGGTATACCTTGATTAATGCCCAAGCTTTTGAATAATGTCTACATCCATATGACCTCATTAGCTACTTCTACAAGTCCTTTGTACTAAACTTCAGTTGATGATAACGCTACTATATGTTGTTTCTTTGAACACCAACTTACAAGCTTATCACCAATGTATATCATGTAGCCATGAGTTGATTTTTTGTCATCTTGATTACCTGCCCAGTCCGAGTCACTATAGGCTCTCAACTTCAAATATGAAGTAAAAGGATAATATAATCCTTCCTTTATGGTTCCTTTGATATAACTGAGAACTCTTTGACCTACAATCCAATGTGGATCCTTTGGAAAATGCATGAATTGTGACAAAAATCCCACTACATAACTAAAATCAAGTCTTATTAGTGTAGCATAAATCAAACTACCCACAAGAGATTGATACTTCCTCATATATTTGTATTTGACACCATCATATTTACTAAGCTTGTGATTGACTTCAAGTGGATTAAAGCTTCTCTGCAATTTTCCATACCAAACTTCTTCAGCTGGTTCAGAAGATATATTTCTTGTGATACATATATGCCATGATCTATACAAATGACTTCCATTCCAAGAAAATATGATAACTTTCCTAGGTCACTAATCTTGAATTCAAGTAATCTCTTTACCTCCTTAATTCCTCCATCTGAAATACCTGTCATTATAATGTCATCTACATAAATACAAATGTAGATTGTGTGAAGAGAGATGGTGGATGCAATCCAAAGATGAGTAGGTGCCGCTACAACCAACTTCACACCAGCCAACTGAGACTTCAGAGTTGATTAGTAGACCCTTTGAGCTTCCTAAATCCACCAAAATATCAACCAAGTACTTTGGAACATGTATCCCAAAAGTTTAAGTCAAGACAGACTAGTTGCGAAATGACTAGCTCCCAAAACTTGCTATTTTTGGACATACACCTGCTGGAAAAAATGAACAGTGCTCTCAACCTGGTAGGAATTAGAAAAATTCCTTTTGGGAATAGCAAATAGACTTAGCAAGCTTCCCAATCCAAGTTAAAACACTTCAAATGATGGACTGAGCACTGAGAACAAATTTCATCAATTTCTGGAACATTCCCACAATTCTCGGGGCTCTGCAGAGATAGACCAGTAAGCAGTAAAATGCACATATCTCCAAAAGTATTAACCTAATGACATTGAAAATTTATATGCACAAAGTAGACAGTACAAGCTATCCAACGCAAGTTAAATCACTGAAAAAGGTTCAGTAGAACTCGAGATATGACCTTCTGAAGTTACTGCTCTGAGTGAGTATGGCAGAGAACAAAAGAGAGAGGTAGATGATAATAAATGTATAGATTCACATATGATTACAACCACATTGGCAATGAATCTTTGCACAATGGGAGTAGAATGATAGAGCTATAGAGTAAGCTCTTCAATCTCTACAAAATGACATGAAGTGGTCACGTACAAGGCTTGCTTAATCGCCTCTTCCTTCTTGCTCCTTTTATAGCTATTCTTGGAGGGAGTTTTGAATTCGAATTCGAATGGCTCCACCTAAAAGTGATCCCCAAAGTTAGGAGATATTCCCTCAGCTCCAAAATTCGTGATTTTAGGTAGATAGAGCCATGAGTTTGCTTTTACATCATGCATGAGGTAAGCCAACCTTTTCCTTTTTTCTTTTTCCATTAACAAAAGATAAAATGTACTCTTTTACAAGAGGTGTTCACATGACTACTCATGTGACTTACAAATGAGGATAATATCAAATATATCAAGCATGTAGGCTTGGGTAAAATGCACCAACAGATTGTACCTTCCTCTTTTCTTTTGATGAGTAGACTTGGATCTCCTTTTAAACTTTGATATCCAAGATCATTGAGATACTTCACCAATATATAGTTCCATGCTCTTGGAGCTTGCTTCAATCCATAGAGTGCTCTTCTCAATATGCAAGCAAAATTTGGGTACCTGGAATCTATAAGCCCTTGAGGTTGTTCCATGTATACCTCATTTGATATGTATCCATTCAAGAATGCATTCTTTATATCTAGTTGACTCAGAGTCCATCCTTTTGAAGCTGTAATAGCAATGATTGTCCTTGTGGTTGACATCTTAGCTACAAGACTGAAAGTATCATCATAATCTATGCCATACGGATGGGCATAGCCTTTCACCACCAATCTAGCTTTGTATCTAGATATACTTCCATCTGCAAGCTTCTTCACTTTATAAACCCATTTATTTCCAATTAACTTCTCATCATTAGGCTTAGAAACAAGTTCCCAAGTCTTGTCCTCCTCTAATGCATTGAATTCTCCCTTCATTGCTTCTTCCCATTGCTTCTTACCTTTTGCTTCATCATAGTTCTCAGGTTCTTCATCATCTTTGACCATATATGCATAGTTCTTTTGAGTTATGTAAGAAGTATCATAAGAATACCTTTCTGGTTGCCTTCTTGTCCTACTTGACCTCCTTGGTTCACATTCTCCATGTGTGTCTGGATACACCTCTTCATCAAATATAGGAGCTTCTTCATTTCTTCTTGTTAATCCACTTTTGGATGTACTTGCTTGCATATACTCTTCATCTCCATTCACTTGCACACTTGATTTTCCTTTCTCACATCTTCTTACCTCTTCTTCAAATTCTTCAACTGTATGAATTTGATTTGCATACCAACTTTTTTGGTCATCATATGTAACATCTCTAGAAACAAGAAATTGTTTAGTTAGAGGATTCCACAACCTGTAACCCATCTACTTTTCATCATAACCAATGAACACATATTTGTCTACCTTTTGTTCAACTTTATGTCTAAGTTGTGATGGCACATAAGCATATGCAATTGATCCAAACACTTTACAATGATCTAGTGTTGGTTTCTTACCCCACCAAGCTTCATATGGAGTCATTCCATTTAGAATTGTACATGCTCTTCTATTCAAAAGATATGTAGTTGTATTTACAGCCTCAGGCCAAAGATAATTTGGAGAACTCTTTTCCTTCAGCATAGCTCTAGCAAACTCAACCAAAGTCCTGTTTCTTCTTTTTGCTACACCATTTTGTTGTGGTGTATACGTGTAGCTTATTTCTATCTTAATACCTGCATTCCAAAGATAATCATTGAGCTCTTGGGAGAAGTATTCTCCCCCTCCATCACACCTCAATCTCTTAAGCTTTTGACATGTGACTCTCTCTGCATATGCATGAAAATGCTTGAAAGCTCCAAACACTTATGATCTTTCCTTCAAAACATACAGAGTTATCCACCTTATAGCATCATCAATGAAAATAACATAATACCTTGAGCCATTGATAGATCCTTCTTTTGTTGGTCCCCATACATCTGTATGAATAAGCTCTAGTACTCCATCATGTTTGAATCCTTTGTTTGGAAATGGTAACCTATGTGCTTTTCCCATCTGACATGCTTCACATTTATAAATTATATGTTGACTCTGCACATTTGGTAATCCTAGTATAGATGGATTTGCAACCATAGCTTTAATTCCTCTTTCATCGAAATGACCTAATCTCTTATGCCAAAGATCAAGTTGTGTAATCAGTCCATCACCATGTGTGAGCAAAGCTTGACCAATGTTGCCTTGCACTCTTAAAGTAAAGAGTCTACCTTCTTTCTTAACAGAAACAATATGATTATATCCATTCTCAAGATCTTCAACAAATACTCCTTCATTTGTAAACCTGACTTGAAAACCTTTTTCAACTATCTATCCTACACTAATCAAGTTTTTAGGTATTGTGGGAACATACAAAACATTGCTTAGCAAATCTGCTCCACTCTTGCATTTCACTTTTCCAATTGGATGTACACTGTTTTGTATTATCACTTGTTTGAACGGTATGACTAGAAATGCCTTTTTCCAATTCTAACATCAATTCTATGTTTCTTGACAAATGATTAGAACATCCAGAGTCAATGTAAAATACCTTTCGATCTTTTTTATCTGATGTGCTCATTGAATTCATCATCAATGATGTATAAATTTCATTCTGTGTGTCATTTGCATAATTGTAGTAGTTGGTGTTGTAGGATTGATTCTATCCCCAACTTCTTCCTCCACCTCTACCATAGCCTCCTCTTTGATTTTGTCTACTTCTTTGAGAATAACTTTGATATCTTTCACCTCTACCTCTGGTATTGTTATTCTGATTTTGTTTTGATCATTGCTGATTATGCCAACAATCATCACCCAAATGATTATACAATCCACAAATTGAGCAAGCCTTCTTATTGGTACTCTGATTAGCTCTTTCTCTTCTAAAACTTCTTGCTCTTCCTCTTCCAATGCTTCTACCTCTTGCATAATAAAATTTAGAAGTTGATTCCTCTTCATCCTTTGCTTTACCTTTATCTCTTTTCTTCTTATTCTTCATGGACATTGCAGAACTTTGTCCTTTACCTCCATCTCCCTTCACGTCTTGCTCAAATGTGAGCATCAAACCAAGCAATTGATTCAAATCTAGAACATAATGATTCAAAGAAAGTTCTGTTGACGAGACAAAATATTTCCACCTTTCATCTCCTCTCAAACCTGCAAGCAATTGATCAATCAATTTGTGATCTTCAATATCTTCATCTATGGATCCAAGACTATATGCTAGATCCTTCATCTTAGTGACATAATCACCAATACTTTGACTTAGCTTCTTCTTGAATGTAGTAAAATCTGACCATAGACTTGCTTTCCTTGCTTTGGTAGTACTTTGAAAATGATATTCCAATGCATTCCATATATCTTCTGCTAATTCCAATCCTTTGATGTGTGGTAGCAAATGATGTGAAATTGTATTATAGATGTAGGCCTTTGCACTTGCATCCTTCTTCTGCCAATGCTTTAAAGCATCTAGTTCCTCTTTCTTTGGTCGGCTTTCATCTTTAAATACTAGCTTCTTCTTCACGTGCTATGTACACCATGATATCCTTACTCCTAAGTAAGGCTTCCTTTCTCATTACCCATGCATGATAATTATCTCTATCGAGTTTGTCAATGGAGATATGATCTGCCATAATTCTTTGCTTCTGCTTCAACCTGTGAGTTTAAAGGATAAAGAACAATACCTTTTGGAGTTCTTTGTGTATAAATATACTTCTGAATTAATCTTTTGATGCCTTGTGTCTTTGAAT
Organism: Ceratopteris richardii; assembly: GCA_020310875.1. NCBI lineage: Eukaryota > Viridiplantae > Streptophyta > Polypodiopsida > Polypodiales > Pteridaceae > Ceratopteris > Ceratopteris richardii. The sequence goes on from CM035407.1 coordinate 189,784,191, forward strand.
GCTTCAGCTTTCAAACTTTAATGAAGACTTTCCAAAACTTCTCGTACCTTTGATGCCTTTTGCTCTCTAGAATCTTTTTGCTCTGATACCACTTATTGATGTATGAAAAATCACAAGAATGAACTTTACTTCTTCAGAAATTTCTAGTCACTAAAATAACATACCTTCAGTCTTTTGCTTATTTCTCTTAGCACAAATATGATTTGGCCAAGATCTTGTGGTGGATGAAAGTAGAAGAGAACAACTTTTCAACAAGCTATTAGCTGCTAAAAAATTTGCACTATACACCAAGTTATGCCCTTCACAAGACGACCATGTTTGACTTGCCAAAATAGGCTATGCTGCTTGTTTAAGTAAAAACACCTATCCATTTTAGAAAATTTTCAACTTAACATCAACTTGCAGCAAGAATTCAATGCCGGACATCAAATTGGTGTGTTTTTGGCCACTTTTTGAGCACGTGAAATACTCCTTGAACACAGATATGAAGGAAAACACTTTTATGATGGAACTTGATGTTAAGCATCGACTTTAGACTGAAACTTGATGCCAGGCATCGAGTTGCTCCACAAAGCTCAGGTTTTTAAGAAGATTCAACAATAGGTAAAAATTGAGCGAATTAAATAAGGAATAATCAACACAAACGCGATGCTAGGCATCGAGTTGTTTGGGAAACTTCAATTTTTGAGATCATTACATAGTAGGCGAATTATGAAGATGGGGGAGAGAGTCTCATACATAGAACTTTAATTAGCTCTTCTCATAGCTATGAAAAACTTGGAAATTTATAGGTGCTTTCTTGCTCAGAGAAGCCCGACTATACTCAATCATACAAAATCTCTCTTTCTCTCTCTCTCTCTCTCTCTCTCTCTCTCTCTCTCTCTCTCTCTCTTTCTTTCTTTTTTCTTTTTCTCTACCCTTCTATCGATACAAACTAGTTTATATGGACTTTCTGAGTCTCATGACCTTTGAAAATTCTAGAACTAAAGTGAAGTCTAACTTTACAAGTATGGTACATGTGTGAAATTTTCCCTTCACATAGGCATGTGCTTTTCTTCTTAGACTTTGACCTTCAACTTTATGCCCAATTTGTGATTGATTCTTCAACAACAAATAACTTGGAGGATGTTACTAATCAGGAACCTCAATGCAAGGAACAATTTTTCAAAGAAAACCAAGTCCAAGAGCTAAAAATGCTTTTTGAAGGAGGCACTATATCTCAGGAATTTGAATCACCAATCTTGGAAACCCAAAAAAATGAAAGAGCTGATGTGAAGAGTAAACATCATGAAGATAATAGGACTTTAAAAGACAAGGAGAAGTTCATTTTCAATCAAGGAGGTTTGATCACTCAATTATCTCCATGAAATGTGTTTGGAACACCAAAATATACCACTAGAAGTTTAAATGATTTATCTTGTGAAGAACCCAATGAATCCCCTAGAAAACATAACTTATGAAATTTTTCCATATCTCAAAATGGGTGAAGAGTCCTATCAAATACTTACCAAAAACATAAGAATGTCTATCTTGAAGATATTTTTCCTTGTTGACATCCTTGATCATATCATCTATTTCCAACCACCCTCGATAGTCATCCTTGAACATCTATATAACGAGGGATTCACCATAGAGATCCTCTGTCTTGCCAATGTGATTCTTGGAAGCTCAAGGATTCAAAGTCTCCAAGTAAGTACTTTCAAGTTATACCTCCTCTTCTATCCTACTCCCTTGTCCTAGTCTTGTCTATTCTAGTTCCTAGACATCTTACCTTCTTAGATATTTCTATCTTGTATCTAGTTCATCTCCATCAAGGGAATCTTATAATTTTGATAGCATGTTTCATACCTATAATATGTAGTTGTGGGATCTTCTATATCATGTCTAGGCCACTTATTCACACCTACTAGTCCCAAGTTATAGGAATTATTGTATCATTTGTATATTTTTGTGTCATGGTCTCTTGCATTGGTGTTCTTGAAGTTTGAAGCATATTTTAGTCATATTTTCTAGTGTAGTCAAATGTAACATTGTATTTCTCCCTTGAATAGCACTATTGGATAGAACCCAACCACCTATCTAACTCCATTCACAAGAGGTGCAAAGAAATAGAATAAATCATCAATTTGTCTAGGGATATGCAAGATCCACCCACATCATATGTTTGTGCTATACAATGTTGATATATTTTGGTATGGATGTGTGTGAACACAATTAGGGCCACCGATCACGTTTTTCCCTCTTTAGGAGGGTTTCTCCCCCATCTTGTATATATGCCTATAACCCTAATGGGTTACTTATCTTTGTACATTCACTTGGTAGTTCATTTAATGTTGTGTTGTGCTCCAAGATTCTTCTTCTTCCTTGTGTTATTTATGTGCTTCAATAGACCTCAAACTCCAACAATTGGTATTAGAGAAGGTTGCCACTTCTTCTAGGGTGTTCTCAACACCCGTCTGGTTATAATCATAGAATCGCACAAAAATTGGTTAGCATACTCAAAATGCACTATTGTAGCACCTGTGTGGGAAATTTTATCCTCTTGTGCCAAACATATATACAAGTTTTGGTTTTGCGAGAACAAGTGCCTCAAAGTCTACTATAGTTCTAGTAGAGCTCAATAAGGTGGTTTGTTCAATTTTTGAGATAGAATCATTTTTCTACATCAAGGTATTTTAATTAGTGGCCATGGCTAAAAGCAATGATGTATTATGTATGTCGGCTATCGAGGATAGATTAGATGGTAATAATTACCCATTGTGGGCATATATGATGCATCATGTATTGGTAGAAAAAGGATTGTGGAATATTACGTAGGGTGTTGAAAAGCATCCTACCACACCTACAAATATAGTTATTGAAGGTGATGCAGATGGCATTGAACATGTTGATCTTCAAACTCCCATTTGTGCTACGGTTCTTGCTGCACCTACTATAGAGAAAATTCATTGGGATGGAAAAGATGCTCAAGCACATGCATTGATCATTTTATCTATCAAACATGCCACTATCCCTCACATTCACTCTTGCAAAACTGAAAAGCATGCTTGGTATATACTTACTACTTTATACCAGGCAAAAAATGAGGCTCATGTTGCTTATGCCTAAAAAACAATGGGAGAGTGACAATATGAATGGAGATTCTATGGATAGTTTTTTGGCAAAGATCAAAGATTTGAAAAAGCAATCGATTTCTATCGATGAAGTCTTGCCAGATAGTTCACTTGTGTCAATTGTTCTTAATGGTCTTCCAAACTTATATCAAAGTTTTGTTCCTACTCTTTGATTGATGATGAAAGGCAATCCAAATGCCTTAACATTTGAGGATTTAGTATCTATTTTATTACAGTAAGGTCAATCTAGGCAGAACAGGTCCATTATGAATGTTGCAGATCAAGCTTTCCTAGCTAATTAGAAGGGCAAAGGTATATGGAGCTCATCTACTAGCAAGAAGAAATTTGCTAAGGCTATATAGTTCATGAAGGAAGAAAAATGATGAGAAGAAAACTAAAAATTTGAAAGATTTTTGTAAATTACCATAAGGGAAATGATCATGTCATAAAAAAGTTTTCCGAAATTGGTTGTAGAAGAGGCAAAGAAGAAGTAAGCTAGAATGATTTTTGTAGAGGCCTCTACACCTAAAACTGAGTGTACTCATCTTATTCAAAATGAACAATGGGCATTTATTATTGTATGAAACTATGAGCCATCTTCTCATGAATAGTGTATGTATGCAATAGACTTAGGTTTTTGGTAATTTGATAGTGGAAAAACCAAACATATTACCTTGCAATGTTTCTTCACTTCACTTGAGTTTGGCCCTATAGGGAATACTGTCATATGCACTAACAACTCCTCTTATCTTGTAATGGGAGTTGGTAAGATCATTGTGAATACTATTGATAGTATTTGTTTCACATTGTCATATGCTTTGTATGTACCAGGCATCAATAAAAATATGTTGTTAGTGTCATAATTAGGCAATATTGGCTTGATTGTCAAATATGTTGATGAAAGATGTATAGTTCATGATCTCTCAAGTGACAGTGTTATAATTGCTTTTTGCATTTCATGACATGGGCTATATAAGCTCATAGACTATGCAAAATATGTGAATGATTCAGCATGTGTAGTTCAAGATTGTCGTGCTATCTCAAATGGAAAGATTTGGCATGCACACGTTGGTCATCTGAGTTTTGCTAGTTTTTTATGCCTGCAAAAATTTGAAATGGTGTCCTCTCTACCCAACTTGAGGCACCTTGTAAACATGTCTATGAAGGCTATAATTTGGGGAAAATGCACTATTTATCCTTCGGACAAGATGATTTAGTTGAAGAGACACATAAATTGCAGCTTTTTCATAGTGATCTTTGTGGTCCTATGCGGACACCTTCTTTTGAGAACTACCTTTACTTTGTGAATTTTATTGGTGATTTCTCCAAGCATGCAAGGGTGTGTCCATTGAAAGAAAATTCTAAAGTGCTTATGTGCTTCAAACAATTTCTGGTTATGGTTGAAAATCTATGAGCATGTAAATTGGGCACCCTTCGCTCTGATTGAAGGGGGGGGATACATTTCTTCTTATTTTAATGCATTTCTAGTTGATTATGAATAAAACATTAGTGTACAATGTCGTATACCCCTTAACAAAATGGATTTGGTGAAAGAAAGAACAGGTCTCTCATGGAGATGGCAAGGTGTATGGCCAAAATTTATGCCTTACCACATAGCTTCTGGCTTGAGGCTATCATGTATGCAACATATGTACTTAATAGGTATCCTACCAAAGCACCACAATCTATCACTCCATATGAGGTGTGGCATGGTTGCAAGCCATCTCTTGCTCAACTGCATGTCTTTGGTTATCTAGCGTATGCATTAGTTCCTGAACAACAACATAGGAAATTGGATGACAAAGTAGTAAAACATATTTTTGTTGGGTATAGTTTTGAAAGCAAAGGCTATCCTCTGTATCATCCACATACTAAATGCATTTTGGTTAGCCATGATGTTGTTTTTTTGGAAGATGCAATTCAGCCATTACTTTCATGTACCAAGGAGACTTTAGTTAGCTCTAGAGATGTGTATGGCACTTTGTTACCTCTTTTTATAGGTGGACAATCAAGTTCTGGTCCAAATGAGGAAATTTCGCAACCTTTATAGGTTCTAAATGATGATGGAAATCATTCTATTTTAGATGCATACATGATGCACTTGTTGATGAGAGGGTTGATATAGAGGAGCAAAAAATTATGGCTAAATGGTTGGTGCAGACTTTGAGAGATAGAAAATTAGATGCACCACTATAATATCATACTTGTTCAAGTTCTCATAGTGCTTCCTTTGTATCAGATTGCTATGCTATGGATGCCTCTAGTCTTTGTGATGAGAATGAGACCGTTTCTTTTGATGAAACACAAAATTCAAAAAATTGGATGGCTGCTATGAAATCAAAATATGATGCTATTATGAAGTTTGATACATGGTCTTTATGTGATTTACCTCCACACAAAAAAGGCCATTGGCACTAAATGGGTGTACAAGTTGAAGCATATGCCTCATGAAATAGTTGACTTGTATTACTACACTCAAGAAATGATGGACAAGAGGCGACCCACACACTAAGAGGGAGGATTAGGAAGTAAGCCTCAACCATGGCTTTTCGGGCAAGTGGTTAGCCCATTATACTCCTAACCAGTAGATCATGAGTTCAATTCCCACAGTTGGTATCAGAGCCTAGGAATTAGGCTTTGGCAAGGTGGTAGAAGGTGTGAGCATCGCTTTTAAAGATGAGCCCAATAAAGAATAGAGTGCATCTCCCAATACATAGGTCAGAATTAGACATATAAGGTACCGTTAGAAAGCTCTTAGAATGCACTTTCTGTTATTACTAGATTGAGGATCCAATATACATTGCATGGGTGAGAACTAGGTTCAAGAGACCAATGTTGACAGGAAGGTAGGTCCGTAGGCTAGTGGCCAAGAAGCAAAAATGCAAGGTTCATGATACCAAGGTTAAGAGCAAGGAAAGTTTATAGGCAAGTGGCCAAGATGCAAAAAGGCAAGGCTCAAAAAACCAAGGCTGAGAGCAAGGCAAGTCTGTAGGAAAGTGACCAAGAAGCAGAAAGGGAAGGTTCAAGAGACCAAGGTTGAGAACAAGAAGGTTCAAGAGACTCTGCAAGGGTGAGGACATCAAATCAAAGGGAGATCAAGGATTGATGATTGAGGACAATGATCTCTAGTGTTGGACTCAAAAACATGATGGGTAGGAGATGGTTGAACCACACCCTAAGAGAAAGGATTAGGAAGTAATCCTCAACCATGGCTTTTGGGGCAAGTAGTTAGACAATCATACTCCTAGCCAGTAGGTCATGAGTTCAATTCTTGTAGGTTTAAGGCTAGGCTTGTTGCAAAAGGTTATGCTCAAGATAGAGGCATTGATTTTGATGAGACATGTTTACCCACATGATGAATCACTACCATTCATAGCATTTGTGCACTTGCACCTCATCGTGGTTGTAATGTACATCAATTGGAAATTTAAACTCCATTTTTGAATGGTGACTTACATGAAGAAGTATACATATTTTAGACCTTGGTTTTGTGTAGAAAGGGCATGAAGCAAAGTGTGAATGCTGAAAAAGGCATTATATGGTTTGAAGCAAGCATCACGTGCTTGGTATGAAAAGATACATGCCGACTTGATTGCACATGGTTTTGAGAACAATCCAACAGACAACACCTTCTATGTTACACCCTCAAATGATGCACTTCTTATCATTTTCGTATATCTTGATGACATACTTCTCATTGATACCAATGAGTAGCATATTTCTGATTTTAAGGCTGATTTGCATGCCTCTTTTGAGATGTCAAATTTTGGGGTATTTTGAATCATTATTTGGGCATTCAATTTATGCAAATTAATGGGGGAACAGCTTTGTTTCAAAAAAATATATATTGACACATTATTAAAGCATTTTGGCATTGAAGATTACAAACCTATTTCCAGTCCTATGGAACACATTTATGGTTGACTCTTCATGATGTTAGAGATGAATTTGATGTCGCTCCCTATCAGCAAGATGTTTGATGCTTGATTTACTTATGCATGACTCAGCTTGATATTCCATTTCTTGTCTCTCATATGAGCATGTTAATGCATTTCCCTGGTGTCAAGCATTGGCAAGCCATTAAGCACATTTTGAGCTACTTGAGTAGTACCCGACTACTTGGATTGTTTTATCCCAAGGGGGGATCATTACCACTAGATCTTCATGCTTTTTTTAGTAAGACTAGGCTAGTTGCTATGACACTCGTGTGTTCACCAGTGGTTTTTGGTTTATGCTTGGTAGCTCATGCATATCTTGGTTGAGCAAGAAGTAGCCTACTGTGGTCACCTCTAGTTGTGAGGCTGAGTATAGGGCAACATTCATAGAAATTGTTGAGTGTGTGTGGATCATACGCCTATTGACTGATTCGGGTGTTGGTCAGTCTTGTGCTACCACCATCTTCATTGATAGTTAGAGTGCATTGGCAATTGTGAGGAACCATTTGTCACATGCTCACATGAAGCATATTGAGGTGCACTATCATTATGTCAAGGAGAGGTTCTCTATTGGAGAGATCAGTTTGACATATGTGCCGACATAGGAGAACATTCCAAACCTTTTCACAAAGGCTCTGCCTAGGGAGAAGTTTGAAGCTGTTTGCAAAGCTTTGGGCTTACTCCTTTTTGTGGATCGATCTCTTTCCACATAGCTTGGCACTTCCTTATACATGATTCATAGCTCCTTGTTCACTAAATCACTCCCAAGGGGAGGGGGTTTGTTGATGTATTTTGGTAGTGATGTGTGCATACACACTTAGCACCACCGAGGAACATTTTCCCCTCTTTAGGATGGTTTTTCCCCTGGCTTGTATATACACCTATAACCCTAATGGGTTACTAATGTTTGTACACTCACTTGGTAATTCATTCATTGTTATGTTGTTCTCCAAGCTTCTTGTTCTTCTACCTTGTGCAATTTATATTCTTTCATAGAAATCAAAATCCAACATGCATATGGTTGCTCAGATAGCACATAAAGAAATAGTGAATAGGGCAAGGATGCTTTGTACAACCTTTGTACAACCGCATCAGGTTTTTCATAATTTTTACTCCATATAGCTTACAAAGTGCAAAGGGAGATGGCACACAATATGGTTAGGACAAGGATTATACCACAACATTTCCTCTATTTTCATAATGATACCAAGATGTAATTTCCTTCTAAGTATAAAGGTGAAAAAGAGAACATTAAAACTTCTCCATTTCTTTATGGATATTGAGAAGTACTTATATTTCAATCTTAGCCCTATGAATAGAGAAAGTATCTTAAAGTAGCAATCTTTTTATTACAACAAAAACTATCACTTTTCATTGGACGAGATGAAAATGTGTGAACAACAATAGAGAGATAGATAGATATAGGTACATAGATAGATAGATAGATAGATAGATAGATAGATAGATAGATAGATAGATAGAAAGATAGATAGGTAGATAGATAGATAGATAGATAGATAGATAGATAGATAGATAGATAGATAGATAGATAGATAGGTAGATAGATAGATAGATAGATAGATAGATAGATAGATAGATAGATAGATAGATAGATAGATAGATAGATAGATAGATAGATAGATAGATAGATAGATAGATAGATAGATAGATAGATACATACATACATACATACATACATACATACATACATAGATATATAAATAGATAGATAGATAGATAGATAGATAGATAGATAGATAGATAGATAGATAGATAGATAGATAGATAGATAGATAGATAGATAGATAGATAGATAGATAGATAGAAAGATAGATAGGTAGATAGATAGATAGATAGATAGATAGATAGATAGATAGATAGATAGATAGGTAGATAGATAGATAGATAGATAGATAGATAGATAGATAGATAGATAGATAGATAGATAGATAGATAGATAGATAGATAGATAGATAGATAGATAGATAGATAGATAGATAGATAGATAGATAGATAGATAGATAGATAGATAGATAGATAGCTAGCTAGCTAGCTAGCTAGCTAGCTAGCTAGCTAGATAGATAGATAGATAGATAGATAGATAGATAGATAGATAGATAGATAGATAGATAGATAGATAGATAGATAGATAGATAGATAGATAGATAGATAGATAGATCGATAGATCGATAGATCGATAGATCGATAGATCGATAGATCGATAGATCGATAGATCGATAGATAGATAGATAGATAGATAGATAGATAGATAGATAGATAGATAGATAGATAGATAGATAGATAGATAGATAGATAGATAGATAGATAGATAGATAGATAGATAGATAGATAGATAGATAGATAGATAGATAGATAGATAGATAGATCGATAGATCGATAGATCGATAGATCGATAGATCGATAGATCGATAGATAGATAGATAGATAGATAGATAGATAGATAGATAGATAGATAGATAGATAGATAGATAGATAGATAGATAGATAGATAGATAGATAGATAGATAGATAGATAGATAGATAGATAGATAGATAGATAGACAGATAGATATGTTGGAGGAGATGGTGGGCACTTTCTGAAAATGAGATGGTGCTGCAAAATCCTTTTGCACACTAGCCAAAATCCAAGAATCACAAATAATCGCCCTAGTGCTTTGGGGTATGATTCTTAATCATAGGATCAAAACAAATGAGTAGGAATTTCAACTATGAACCAAAACTTGCTATTTTGGTAGTCACACCTCCTCAAAGAGATGAATAGTTATCCCTCTCTGCTAGCTTTGGAGTAAAATTCTTTTGGACATATCTAATCAACTAGGATAGCTAAATTTTGCAATTAATTTCAATTAAAATGATAGACTATACTCAGAGAATGATGCTTAGCAAGTTAAAGGTGTATCTCGACATTAACGGGCTTCAATAATATCCAGACCAGTGAGCATAGTTTTGAAGATATCTCGAGATTGACTAAGGAAATGATAATGAAATGTTATGACGAGAAGATAGAAAGTATGCTGAATATATACCACTTTAAATCACATGAAAGGATCAAGTATGCACTGAAAACCAAGTATGAGAAGTTCAGTGTTCTAAGTTGAACATGACAGAGAAGAGACATTGAGATATGATCAACATGTATATATTATTGCACATAGATTACAATGCCATTGGCAATGGATGATTGCACAATGAGAGGGCAATATTAGAGCTACGATGTGAGCTCAATATGCCACTTGAAAACCTCTGAAATCTTTGCAATCTCGGGCTGCTGCAAGCGATTTTTAAAGTCCTATTTTTATAGCTGAAGTTGGAGGTTGTTTTTGAATTCAAAATTCAAACTTCTACCAAAAGGTGTCACTAGATTTATGGATCTCAATCTTTAGCTAGCTTACTGAATGATTCGTGAAAAGATTCTCCCTAACAACTCGTAATTAAAAGTGATTCCTTCTATGCACTTTTACAATGAGTAACAATCAAACATTTACAAGAGGTTGTTCATGTGCTAACACATGAATACATATCATCCTTTGGATTATTGATCAAGCATTTAGGCTTGAAGTAAATTGCACAAAGAGCTCCCCCTCAAGCCTAATATTCTTGGTCTTCAATCTTCTTTAATCTCCTCTAATCCAATCATCATCTTGAACCTGTTCATCTTAGTTCCATCCAAAGATTTGGTTAGCATATCTACACATTGCAAATTGGTTGATACATAGGAAAATTGTAAGTCCTTGCTAAATAGCTTCTCTCTCACATAATGATAATGCACTTCAATGTGCTTAGTGCTTGCATGATATAGAGGATTAGCACCCAAATGAAGTGAGCTAGTGTTTTCTCCAAAGATCATTGGAGTGTAGGTATGTACCCCCAACTCTTAGTAGAGTAGCTTTAACCACATTGCTTCTTGTGTTGCATTTGCTAGGCCTCTATATTCAACTTCAGTTGATGATAATTCCACAATTGGTTGTTTCTTTGATGACCATGAAATCAACTTAGAAGCTACAAAAGATAAGTAGCCAAAAGTGCTCCTCCGATCATCTTTTGAGCCAGCCCAATCTTTTAGATATTTTAAGATCCTCTTGGCAACTTCCATGTGAGCTTTTCTTGGTGTATGCATAAATTGACTTAATGTACTTACTCCATAGCATATTTCCACTCTTGTTAGGGTTGCATAATTGAGACTGCCAACAAGCCTTTGATAACTTGTAATGTCTTCAAGTAGTTCTCCCTCATGAGAACTAAGTTTGTGATTCAATTCCATAGGTGTACCTGCAATTTTTGCATTCTCCATCTTGAACTTAACAAGCATATCATGAATGTACTTTCTTTGGGTAATAAAAACACCAGATTCTGAATATACAATCTCTAAGCTAAGAAAATATGTAAGCAATCCAAGATCATTGATCTTGAGTTCTTCTTTCATATGAACTTTGATCTTCTTGATGCCATTAGCATCATCTCATGTAATGATAATGTCATGCACATAAAGACATAGGTAGAGAGTCTTTGAATTCGTCTTCTTAATAGATAATGAAGAATCTACTTTGCTTACAACAAAGCCTTAGTCCTGAAAATATGTGACAAGTCTATGGTTCCAAGCTCTAGGAGCTTATTTTAATCCATACAATGCCTTCCTCAATTTACATACAAAATCAAGTTTGTCCTTGTCTTTGTATCCTGGTGGTTGAGCCATATAGACCTCTTCTGTGAGCAAACCCCTTTGCTAATAGCCTTGCTTTATACCTGTTGATTGAACCATCTGAATTCTTCTTTACTTTGTAAATCCATCTGGATCCTATTACCTTCATGCATGGTTTCTTGGGAACCAAATCCCAAGTATTGTTCTCTTGAAGTGATTCAATTTCTTCCTGCATAGCTTCTCTCCATTCTTCCTTCTTATTGGCTTCTTCAAATGAAGCACGCTCCTCTCTCATAGAATCTTTAGCCATGTATATAGAACACTTGATGACTAGTGATGTGTCATGGCCATACCTTATGGGTTTCTTGCTCTCCCTTTGAGATCTTCTAAGTGATTGATTGGATGACTTTGGAATATCTTCCGATTGTTGAATTTTGTCTTGCCCTTGGACTTCCAAGCTTTGAAATCAATGTGTTCTTCATCTTTTGAGTTGATATCTTTTGATATATGTGGTTCTTCTTGATTCAGAGTTGGAAAATCATTTTCCAAGTCATAAGGTAGCTTTATTTTTTCATGTAATCATCTTCAAACCAAGAGTTATTTTCATCAAACACCACATCCCTACTAGCTGTAAATCCTTTATTAGTGGGATTATATAACCTATAACCTTTATGATTTTGGTCATAGCCAATGAATATGCATCTTTCAGCCTTTGGATCAAGCTTTCCTCTAATCTATGAGGGTATATGTGCATAAGCAATGCACCCAAAAAATTTACAATGATCTATGGAAGGTCCCCTACCATTCCATGCCTCATAAAGTGGCATTCCATCCAGGGAGTTGGATGGGAGCTTATTAATTTGGTATGCATCTATGGAAATAGCCTCTACCCATAATTAATTTGGAAGTTTCTTTTCATTCAACATTGATCTTCTAGCCTCTACTATTAGTCTATTTATTCTCTCTACCACTCCATTCTATTAAGAGTGTACCTTGTTGTAATCTCTCTCTTTATGCCTCTATCTTGTAAGAATGAGTCTAATTCATGTGAGAAATACTCAAAACATCCATCAGATTTGAGCCTCTTCAAGCTTCTATCTGTTTGATTCTCAACCAATGACAAATACTTCTTAAGAGAAGTGAACAATTCATCTTTATGCTTCATCAAGTAATGTATTGTCCATCTACTATAGCCATTATGAATGAAACATAATACCTTGACCTTGAGATTGATGGCTCTCTGCTACTACCCCACACATCTGTGTGTACAAGCTCCAAGTAGTCTTCATACATGTATCCTCTTTTGTTGAATGGTTGCCTGTGTGATTTGCCAAATTGGCACGCTCAAAATTTTTAAATGATGTGTTGCTTGGACACATTTGGAATGCCAAGCACACTCTAATCCCTGCATATTTGCTTTTGTGTCCTTTAAACTATATGACCTAGTCTCTTGTGCCATATCTCGAATTCAGATAGAGTTTGATCTTTGTAATTGAAGAGAGCAATATTCCTTGTATCTTCAACTTCAAATGTAAAAAGTCTACCAGATTTCTCACCTTTTGTAATCCTCTTGAAGCCTTGTTGAGGGTCCTCCACATATGCTCCATATGATTCTAACCTGTAAACCCTTTTCAACAATGTGCCCAACACTGATTAGGTTTTTCGTTATTGTTGGCACATATAATACTTTACTTAAGAGGTTCATGTTACCATCAGATGCTTTAACATTTCCAATCTTCTTAATAGAGTGCTTAGTTTCATCACCTATCTGGACTTCATGCTTCCCTTTAGGTTCTTCAAGGTCAGATAACAATGCTAGAGTTCCAGCCACATGATTGGAACAACCAAAATCAATATAGGATAGGTACTCATCATCTTTACCTTGCATGGTTGTCATATTCATGAGTAGTAGGGAATCCTCTTGATCATCTGTATAGTTTTTGTAGTCTCTTCTACCTCTAAAGCCTCCTTGATAGTTTTTGTTGTAGCCTTGGGTGTAATTGTGATGGTAGTTGTTTCCTCCATTATTGAACCTGCCTCTGGATTGTCCATAGCTTCCTCTGTGGAAGCCTCTTTCTCTCTGATTCTTTGTGTTCTTGAAGCACTCATCTATGGTATGATTGGTCAAGCCACAAATGTTGCAAGATGGAGAGTTGTATGGTCTCCCCCTTCCTTGCTTTCTTCCTCTACCCATTCCTCTAGTACCTATTCCTCTACCTGTGAAATTTACTTGAGAGGTACTTGCCTCTTCTTCATTCCTTTTACCCTTGCATTTATCTTTACTCTTATTTTTGCCTGTGTAAAAGGGCAGAAGATTGATTACCTCTATAATTATCTTCATTTTTCTTGAACTTTTTCTCATATGTGAAGAGTTGTCCCATCAATGTGTTGAGGTCAGGTATCTGCATGTCCATATGATGCCATTTATGATCTGCCTTACTATTTGTTTCTCTTCTATTTCTTCTCCTATACTCCCAAGTTGAGTAGCTACATCCTTTATCTTTGTCACATAGTCAGCTACACTTTTCTTTGGTTGCTTCTTCAAGGTTGTGAATTCCATCCAATGCTCGTTCTTCCTCGCCCTTGTATTTGATGAGAAGTATGAAGAAAGTACTTCCCAAGTCTCTTGGGAGGTCTTGCAATCCCTAATATGAGGTAATAAGAAATCAGATATTGATTTAAGTATATAAGACCTAGGTAGAACATCCTTGTCACACCATGTAGCTAGTCTTTCTTGATCCTCTCTTGTAGGTTGATGTTTGCTTTTGAATGTTGGCATTTCTTCATCTCGAGAGATGTATCCATACAAGCTTCTTCCTTGGAGGTAAGCCTTCATTCTTAGGGACCATGCTAGATAATTAGCCCTGTCCAATTTATCAATGAATGATGGAAATCCATCTCCCATTTTACCTTCATGTTGATCTGATACGACTCTTGGAGGAGATGGTGAATAGTTTCTGGAAATGAGATGAAGTTGCAAACTCCTACTTCACTCTAGCCAACATTGAGTTGTCGAGTTCAAAGTAGACTTGGTGAGCCTTCCAGAAAGCAAAAAAAATCACCCTAGTACTTTGGAGTATGATTCTCAAATCATTGGATCAAAATAGATGAGATTTCAACTATGAACCAAAACGTGCTATTTTGGTCATCACACTTGCTCAAAGAAATGAACAATACTCCTTGTCTACTAGCAATTGAGTAAAATTCCTTTGGGCATATCTAATCAACTAGGATAGCTAAGGTTTGCAAGTAATTTCACTTAAAACGATAGACTATACTCAGAGAATGAGGCTTAGCAAGTTAAAGGTGTATCCCAACATTTACGGACTTTACCAATATGCAGAATAGTGAGCACAATTTTGAAGATATCTCGAGATTGGCGAAGGCAATTAAAATGAAAATTTATGGCAAGAAAATAGACCGTATGCTATGCTGAATCTATACCACTTTAAATCACATCAGATCATCAAGTATGCACTGAGAACCAAGTTTGAGAAGTTCACTATCTTGAGTTGAACA
>CM035407.1:189804417-189844417 GCA_020310875.1 Ceratopteris richardii
ATCATTTCTCAAAGTTTGGAGTGGCAATGAGTTAATGGTGACCATAGAGGTGTTCTAGTGTCACATTAATTCATTTCTTGTGGTGTTTCATACATCAACAAGTGGTATCAGAGCAGAAAGATTCTCGAGAGCAGAAGACGATAAAGGTACGAGAAGTTTTGTAAAGTTTTCCATTAAAGTTTGAAAGGTGAAGCATTTGAAGACACAAGGCATCAAAAGGTTACTTCAAAAGTATCCTCATACACAAAGAACTTCAAAAGGTATTATCCTTTATCCTTTAAGCTCACAGGTTGCAGCAGAAGGAAAGAACTATGGCAGATCATATCTCCATTGACAAACTGGACAGAGATAATTACCCCGCATGGGTAATGAGAATGGAAGCCTTACTTATGAGTAAGGATCTCATGATATATGTTACAGGTGAAGAAGAGAAGCCAGTATTTGAAGATGAAAGCCGACCAGAGAAAGAAGAACTTGATGCTTTAAAGCATTGGCAGAAGAAGGATGCAAGTGCAAAAGCTTACATTTACAATACAATCTTTGATCATTTGCTACCACACATCAGAGGATTGGAATCATCTGAAGATATATGGAATGCATTGGAATATCATTTCCAAAGCACTACTAAAGCACTGAAAGCAAGTCTATGGTCAGAGTTTACAACATTCAAGAAGAAGCCAAGTCAAAGTATTAGTGATTATGTCACTAAGATGAAGGATCTTGCAGATAGTCTTGGATCCATAGATGAAGATGTTGAAGATCACAGATTGATTGCTCAACTACTTGCAGGTTTGAGAGGAGATGAAAGGTGGAAACCTTTTGTCTTATCAACAGAACTTTCATTAAATCATTATGTTCCAGATTTGAATCAATTACTTGGTTTGATGCTCACATATGAGCAAGACTTGAAGGGAGATGGAGATAAAGGTCAAAGTTCTGCAATGTACATGAAGAACAAGAAGAAAGGAGATAAAGGTAAAGCAAAGGATGAAGAGGAGTCTAGTTCTCAAGCTTATTATACAAGAGGTAAAGGCCCTGGTAGAGGAAGAGCAAGAGGCTTTGGAAGAGGTAGAGGTAATCAAAATAACAACAAGAAGGCTTGCTGGATCTGTGGATTGAGTAATCATTTGGCTCATGACTGTTGGCACAACCAACAAGGATCTAATCAAAATCAGAACAACAATAGCAGAGGCCGAGGTGGAAGATATCAAAGTAATTTTCAAAGAGGTAGACAAAGTCAAAGAGGAGGCTATGGTAGAGGTGGAGGAAGAAGTTGGGGACAGAATCAATCCTACAACACCACCTACTACAACTATGCAAATGACACACAGAATGAAAGTCATACATCATTAATGATGAATTCAATCAACACATCAGATAAAGAAGATCTAAAGGTATTTTACATTGACTCTGGATGTTCTAATCATTTGTCAGGAAATATAGAATTGATGTCAGATTTGGAAAAAGGCATTTCTAGTCACACAGTTCAAACTGGTGATAATACAAGACATAGTGTACATTCAATTGGAAAAGTGAAATGCAAGAGTGGAGCAGATTTGCTAACCAATGTTTTGTATGTTCCTACAATACCTAAAAACTTGATTAGTGTGGGACAGATAGTTGAAAAAGGTTTTCAAGTCAGGTTTACAAATGAAGGAGTATTTGTTGAAGATCCAGAGAATGGATATAATCAGATTGTCTCTGGTAAGAAAGACGGTAGACTCTTTACTTTAAGAGTGCAAGGGAACATTGGTCAAGCTTTGCTCACACATGGTGAAGGAGTGATTACAGAACTTGATCTCTGGCATAAGAGATTAGGTCACTTTAATGAAAGAGGAATTAAAGCTATGGTTGCTAATCAGTCTGTACTAGGATTACCAAATGTGCAAAGTCAACATATGGTTTATAAATGTGAAGCATGTCAAATGGGTAAAGCACACAGGTTACCATTTCAGAAGAAAGGATTCAAACATGATGGATTACTAGAGCTTATTCATACAGATGTATGGGGACCAACAAAAGAAGGATCTATCAGTGGCTCAAGGTACTATGTTCTTTTTATTGATGATGCTACAAGATGGATAACATTATATGTTTTGAAGGAAAGATCAGAAGTGTTTGGAGCTTTCAAGCATTTTCATGCATATGCAGAGAGAGTAACAGGTCAAAAGCTTAAAAGACTGAGGTCTGATGGAGGGGGAGAATACTTCTCCCAAGAGTTCAATGATTATCTTTGGAATGCAGGTATTAAGAGAGAAATAACTTGCAGGTATACACCACAACAAAATGGTGTAGCAGAAAGAAGGAACAGGACTTTGGTTGAGTTTGCTAGAGCTATGTTGAAGGAGAAGAATTGTCCAAATTATCTTTGGGGTGAAGCTGTAAATACAGCTACATATCTTGTGAATAGATTACCATGTGCAGCTCTCAATGGTATGACTCCATATGAAGCTTGGTGGGGTAAGAAACCAACACTAGATCATTGTAGAGTGTTTGGATCAATTGCATATGCTTATGTGCCATCACAGCTTAGGCATAAACTTGAACCAAAGGCAGAAAAATATGTGTTCATTGGTTATGATGAAAAGCAGATGGGTTACAGGTTGTGGAATCCTCTAACAAAACAATTTATTGTTTCTAGAGATGTTACATTTGATGAACAGAAAAGTTGGTATGCAGATCAAAGTCATACAGCTGAAGAATTTGAAGAAGAGGTAAGAAGATGTGAGAAAGGAAAATCAATTGTGCAGGTAAATAGAGATGAAGACTATATGCAAGCAAGTACATCCACAAGTGGATTAACAAGAAGGAATGCAGAAGCTCCTATATTTGATGAAGAAGTGTATCCAGACACATATGAAGAATGTGAACCAAGAAGGTCAAGCAGGACTAGAAGACAACCAGAAAGGTATTCTTATGATACTTCTTACATAACTCAGAAGAACTATGCATATATGGTCAAAGATGATGAATGATGGAGAGTGTTAATCTCCAAAAGAACAAGTTAACCTTGAATTTAGATCACCTCTATATCAAGATTAACCTTAGACTCCACCAAATTTAAAGATCATTCACCAATTTATCAGAAAATTGATTATTCTGAAAAATTCAACTTCTTCAGAAAAGTCTGCTGCAGATTAATCACTCATTGACTAATCAATTCTGTAAAGTTTTTGACAAAACTTTGCACAACACTTCGCATTGAGATTGCGCAACTTTACCAAGTTAAATTTCTCAAAATGATTGAGTACACACTGAGAAATGTGTGAAACACTTTACCTATGTCTGAAACAGCTTCTCTGCAATGGCGACTTTGACACCTGCAACTTCTTAACACTGGTTCTCCCAAAGTAAATCCCGTTTGATCAAGATCTTTTAGCCATAGATGGCTTACCTTCCAACTTAGATTTTGAGCCCTCACTTGTGTAAAACTTTACACTGTGGACTGAGCAATGACCATTTCTTTGAAGATGAAATGTGCGTCAGTTCTGACGACTCTTAGAACATTTTCACATATGAATGTTCCTAAACAAAATTCTCTCAGCCTGATTGTAATTAACCTCTCAAATTCTAGCCATAGATAGATTAGCTATGGACTTAGATATGTGCAAAAGGATTTCTCAAAAGATTAAACACAGAAGGAGCAGACAGCAAAACATCGGGCGCAAGTTTTCTCGATTTCTTCAGAAAAATTACATCTAAGTGAGGATAGACAATTCACTCACTTTCCATGTGTCTAATGACACTTTCTACAACTGATTTCTCTCTTCCTATTCTCTATTCTTCTTCTGCTCTATTTGCCCGACATTTCCCAACATATTTATAGATGAATATATACAAGTGTATGACTAGACAAAAGTATAAGTCAGCTAATGTACATATGTGTACATATCTTTGGATTTTCTGAATATGTCCTTCCTTCAACCTTCTGAATTTATTCTCTTCTTGACTCCTTGACTTCATTTCTTCATAATCCTTCAATTGATGATTGTCATACACCAACAATGAAGAACCTCAGAACTATGATGAAGCTAAAGGTAAGAAGCAATGGGAAGAAGCAATGAAGGAAGAGTTCAATGCACTGGAGGAGAACAAGACATGGGAACTTGTTCCTAAACCAAATGGTAAGAAAGTAATTGGAAATAAATGGGTTTATAAAGTGAAGAAGCTTGCAGATGGAAGTATAGCCAGATACAAAGCTAGATTGGTGGTGAAAGGCTATGCCCAGACCTATGGCATAGATTATGATGAGACATTCAGTCCTGTAGCTAAGATGTCAACTATAAGGACAATCATTGCTATTGCAGCTTCAAAAGGATGGACTCTAAGTCAATTGGATATTAAGAATGCATTCTTGAATGGATACATATCAGATGAGGTATACATGGAACAACCTCAAGGGTTTTTAGATTCCAGGTATCCAAATTTTGTTTGCAGGTTGAGAAGAGCATTGTATGGATTGAAGCAAGCTCCAAGAGCTTGGAACTATAGACTGGTGAAGTATCTCAATGATCTTGGATATCAAAGTTCAAAAGCAGACCCAAGTCTACTTATCAGAAGAACAGAGGAAGGTACAATCTACATTTGTATTTATGTAGATGACATTATAATCACAGGTACTTCAGATGAAGGAATCAAGGAGGTAAAGAGATTGCTTGAAAAAGAATTCGAGATCAGTGACCTAGGAAAGTTATCATACTTTCTTGGAATGGAAGTTACTTATACAGATCATGGCATATATGTGTCACAAGAAAGGTATCTTCTGAACTTGTTGAAGAAGTTTGATATGGAAAATTGCAGAGAAGCTTCAACTCCACTTGAAGTTAATCACAAGCTCAGTAAATATGATGGTGCAGACTACAAAGATATGAGGAAGTATCAATCTCTTGTGGGTAGTTTGATTTATGCTACACTAACAAGACCTGATCTTAGTTATGCAGTGGGAGTTTTGTCACAATTCATGCATTGTCCAAAGGACCCACATTGGATTGCAGGTCAAAGAGTTCTCAGATATATCAAAGGAGCTATAAAGGAAGGATTATATTATCCTTTTACATCAGATTTGAAGTTAAGAGCCTATAGTGATTCAGATTGGGCAGGTAACCAGGATGACAGAAGATCAACTCATGGTTACATGATATATATTGGTGATAAGCTTGTAAGTTGGTGTTCAAAGAAACAACATACAGTAGCATTATCATCAACTGAAGCAGAGTACAAAGGACTTGTGGAAGCAGCTAAGGAAGTCATATGGATGCAGACATTGTTCAAGAGCTTAGGCATTGATCAAGGTACACCTACAATACATGGAGATAATATGAGTTCACTTTATCTTGCAGCAAATCCAGTATTTCATGCAAGGACAAAGCACATAGAGATACAGTATCATTTTCTCAGAGAAAAGGTAATGGAGAAGGAGATTGAAGTGGAGTACATTTCTACTAAAGATCAGTTAGCAAACATAATGACAAAGAGCTTGGATGGTGTGAAGACCAGCAGATTCAAAAGCATGGCAGGAGTAAAAGAAAAGAAGATGATATGAAGAAACAGGGAATGTCAATTAGTGATTGAGGGGGAGCTGTTGGAGAAACACTCACTAATTAGACATATATTTGAAGGTCAAATCTTAGGAAGAAAACCCCATGCCTATGTGAAGGGACAAATTCACAAGTGTATCATATTTGTAAAGTTAGTTCACTTTAGTTCTAGAAGTTTTTTAAAATCACGAGAATACAAAAATCTATATAAGTTAGTTTGTATCAACTGACGCGACGAGAGAGCGAGAGAGAAGAAGTAGAAGAAGGAGTTCATTTTATACGACTGAGTATAGTCGGGCTTCTCTGAGTGAGAAAGCATCTGTAAAACTTCTGAGTTTTTTATAGTTATGAAAAGAACTGAGTAAAGTTCTGTGTATGAGCCTCTCTCCATCATCTCCATGATTACCTACTGTGTGATGAATTCAAAAGTTCAAGTTTTCTGAGCAATTCGATGCATGGCATCGAATCTTGGCTGATAAGTCATTTTTTCATTCTCTGTGTGTTAACTGTTGTTGAATCTTCTAAAAATATGAAGTTTGTGGAGCAACTCGATGCCTGGCATCGAGTTCCAGCATAAAATGGATGCCCGGCATCGACTTCTAGCATATAAGTCATCTTCTTCATGTGTGTGTAAAATAGAGTGTTTCTGGTGCAGAAAAATAGCCAAAAAAAGCCCAAAGTCGATGCCCGGCATCGACTTGGACTGAAATTCGATGCCAGGCATCGAATTTTTTATTTTTGGACACCAGGAATACTAAAACAGGCAAAGTTTCCAGTTTTGGAAGCTCATACAGGGTCATCTTGTGAGAGCCATAACTTGAGTTCTAGAGATCCGTTTGATGCATATGATAGCTTGTTGGAAAGCTCTACTCTTCTAGTTTCAGCTTATAAAGTTTCATGGAGAAATAATACTTGAGCTAGGATAAATTAGCAAAATACTGAAGGTATGTCATTTCGGTGACTAGGAATTTCTGTAGAAGCAAAGTTCTCACTTTAGGCTATCATTTCTCAAAGTTTGGAGTGGCAATGAGTTAATGGTGACCATAGAGGTGTTCTAGTGTCACATTAATTCATTTCTTGTGGTGTTTCATACATCAACAAGATTCTGTAGATGACAAAGCAATTGTATGTTGCTTCTTTGAGCACCAAGAAACTAATTTATCTCCAATATAACACAGATACCCATGAGTAGACCTTCTATCATCTGAATCACCTCCCCAATCTGCATCACTAAATACTTTGATTCTTGTATCAGAAGTAAATCCATAATACAAACCTTCACTTAGGGTTCCTTTGATATATCTGAGTACCCTTTGAGCTGCAATCCAATGAGTCTTCTTTGGACAATGCATAAATTGTGATAACACACCTACTGCATATGATAGATTTGGCCTTGTCAAGGTAGCATAGATTAGACTACCTACCAAACTCTGATATTTCTTCATATCATTGAATTCTTCACCTCCATACCTGCTCAATTTATGATTTACCTCCAATAGTTTGGTTGAAGGCTTGCAATCTTCCATGTTAAACTTGACCAGAAGATTCTTCAAGTATCTCTCTTGTCTAACATCTACTCCATGTTTAGTATATACAATCTGCATTCCTAAGAAATAAGAAAAGTTTCCCAAATCACTTATCTTAAACTCCTTCTCTATTTGTTTCTTAAGCTCATTGATTCCTTGAGCATCTATACCTGTGACAATAATATCATCAACATAAATACACATGTATATGTATCCATTTTCACTTGCCTTCATTAGCAAGCTACTATGTGCCTTTGATGCTTGAAATCCACATTCCTTCAAGAACTTAACAAGCCTGTAATTCCATGCTCTTGGGGCGTGCTTCAACCCATACAAAGTTCTCTTAAGTTTACACACATAATATGATCCAATTGAATCCATGAAGCCTTCTGGTTGCTCCATGTACACTTCATCTGCAATGTATCCATTCAGAAATGCATTCGTCACATCTAACTATGATAACTTCCATCCTTTACAAGCAGCAATAGCAATCAAATGATCTAATTGTAGACATCTTAGCAAGAGGACAAAAGGTTTCATCATAATCTACCCCATAAGTTTGGGCATAACCTTTGACCACAAGTCTAGCATTGTATCTAGACACTTTACCATCTGCAAACCTTTTTGTTTTATACACCCACTTACATCCAATGACCTTCTGATTCTTTGGTCTTGGCACCAATTCCCATGTTTCATTTTCAAGTAGAGCATCATACTCTTCTTGCATTGCCTTCTCCCAATTCTGTTTACCTTTAGCTTCTTCATATGTGATAGGATCCTCTTCTCTCTTCACAATGTAAGCATAATCTTTTGTTGTTAGAACAGATGTATCATAACTATACCTGATAGGTTCTTTTCTTTCTCTCAAGGATCTTCTAACCTCTTCACTTCTTGAAGTCTCAGCCACATTTGATTCTGGATCAAATCTTGGCCCATCTTCAACATTATCCTGCAATTTACTTTTATAATCAACTTCATCAATATCTTCTTCATACACACTTACTTTTGTCTTCCCTTTCCTTTGTATTTCTTTAACATCTGCATAATCATTTGTTGACCCTGTATACCGTGTGCTTTTCTCATCAAATCGAACATCTTTAGTAACAAGAAATTGCTTTGTGGATGGACTCCACAATCTGTAACCCATCTGTCTATCATCATACCCAATAAACACATACTTCTCTACTTTGGGTTCTAGCTTATGTCTCAATTGTGAAGGAACATAAGCATATGCTAAACATCCAAATACCTTACAATGATCAAGAGTAGGTTTCTTACCCCACCATGCTTCATATGGAGTTCTTCCATCCAAAGCTTTACAAGGTAACCTATTCAGAAAGTATGTTGCAGTGTTCATAGCTTCTGCCCATAGGTAGTTTGGACGATTCTTTTCCTTCATCATTGCTCTTGCAAACTCTACAAGAGTTCTATTTCTTCTTTCTGCAATTCCATTTTGTTGAGGAGAGTAGCTGCAAGTTACTTCTCTTTTTATACCTGCATTCCACAAATAATCATCAAACTCTTTAGAGAAATACTAAAGATTATGCTTACTTGGTAAAAGCAGATGAAGATCCATCTACATATGATGAAGCCAAAGGCCAGAGAAATTGGGAAGAAGCCATGCAAGAGGAGTATGATGCATTGATAGAGAATCAGACTTGGGATCTGGTTCCTAAACCTAATAGCCAGAAAATTATTGGATGTAAGTGGGTTTACAAAACAAAGAGATTTGCAGATGGAAGTGTGTCTAGATACAAAGCTAGACTTGTTGTGAAAGGGTATGCACAGACATATGGAGTGGACTATGATGAGACTTATAGTCCTGTGGCAAAGATGACAACAATCAGAACCCTCATTGCAATTGCTGCTTGCAAAGGTTGGAAGTTGTCTCAATTAGATGTTAAAAATGCTTTTTTGAATGGTTATATTTTAGATGAAGTTTACATGGAGCAACCAGATGGGTTCAAAGATCAAGTGAATCCAAATTATGTTTGTAAGCTCAAGAGAGCTTTGTATGGATTAAAGCAAGCCCCAAGGGCATGGAATTATAGGCTTGTAAAATTCTTGAATGATCTTGGATTTCAAGCATCAAAGGCAGATAGTAGCTTGCTAGTCAAAGCAAGTGAAGATGGGTTCATTTATGTTTGTATTTATGTTGATGACATAATACTTACAGGAACAGATGATAAAGGAATACAAATGATCAAGAAGCAGATGGAGAAAGAGTTCAAAATCAGTGATTTGGGGAACCTATCATTCTTCTTGGGAATGGAGATTTCTTATACTCAACATGGAGTATATGTGACCCAAGAAAGGTATCTTAAAAATTTGCTAACCAAATTTAAAATGGAAGATTGCAGGGTTGCACCTACACCTTTGGAAGTGAATCATAAATTGTCTAGGTTTGGAGGAGAAGAGTTCGGAGATATGAAACTCTATCAAAGTTTGGTTGGTAGCTTGATTTATGCTACATTAACAAGGCCTGATTTGTCATATGCAGTTGGTGTGCTTTCACAATTTATGCATTGTCCTAGAAAGGAACATTGGATTGCAGGACAAAGAGTAGTTAGGTACATCAAGGGTACACTCAGAGAAGGGTTGTACTATGGATTTACTTCTGATACAAGAGTGAAGATATATAGTGATGCAGATTGGGCAGGTAATGTGGATGATAGAAGATCAACACATGGATACTTGTGTTATGTAGGAGACAAATTGATTTCATGGTGTTCTAAGAAGCAACATACAGTTGCTTTGTCATCTACAGAGGCAGAATATAAAGGTATAGTGGAAGCTGCAAAGGAGGTAATATGGCTAAAGACACTTATGAAAGTTTTTGATGTTGTTCAAAGTACTCCTATTGTTTGTGGAGACAACATGAGTTCTTTATACTTGGCAGCTAATCCTGTGTTTCATGCTAGAACTAAGCATATTGAAATACAGTATCATTTTCTGAGAGAGAAGGTCATTGAGAAGGAGATTGAAGTCATACACACTCCCACAAAAGATCAAGTTGCAGATATGATGACAAAAAGTCTAGATGGACCAAAACTACAAAGATTCAAGGATATGGCAGGAATCAAGAAGATAGAGAAGAATCTCAATTAATGATTGAGGGGGAGCTGTTGGTGTATGACAATCATCAATTGAAGGATTATGAAGAAATGAAGTCAAGGAGTCAAGAAGAGAATAAATTCAGAAGGTTGAAGGAAGGACATATTCAGAAAATCCAAAGATATGTACACATATGTACATTAGCTGACTTATACTTTTGTCTAGTCATACACTTGTATATATTCATCTATAAATATGTTGGGAAATGTCGGGCAAAGAGAGCAGAAGAAGAATAGAGAATAGGAAGAGAGAAATCAATTGTAGAAAGTGTCATTAGACACATGGAAAGTGAGTGAATTGTCTATCCTCACTTAGATGTAATTTTTCTGAAGAAATCGAGAAAACTTGCACCCGATGTTTTGTTGTCTGCTCCTTCTGTGTTTAATCTTTTGAGAAATCCTTTTGCACATATCTAAGTCCATAGCTAATCTATCTATGGCTAGAATTTGAGAGGTTAATTACAATCAGGCTGAGAGAATTTTGTTTAGGAACATTCATATGTGAAAATGTTCTAAGAGTCGTCAGAACTGGCGCACATTTCATCTTCAAAGAAATGGCCATTGCTCAGTCCACAGTGTAAAGTTTTACATAAGTCAGGGCTCAAAATCTAAGTTGGAAGGTAAGCCATCTATGGCTAAAAGATCTTGATCAAACGGGATTTACTTTGGGAGAACCAGTGTTAAGAAGTTGCAGGTGTCAAAGTCGCCATTGCAGAGAAGCTGTTTCAGACATAGGTAAAGTGTTTCACACATTTCTCAGTGTGTACTCAATCATTTTGAGAAATTTAACTTGGTAAAGTTGCGCAATCTCAAGGCGAAGTGTTGTGCAAAGTTTTGTCAAAAACTTTACAGAATTGATTAGTCAATGAGTGATTAATCTGCAGCAGACTTTTCTGAAGAAGTTGAATTTTTCAGAATAATCAATTTTCTGATAAATTGGTGAATGATCTTTAAATTTGGTGGAGTCTAAGGTTAATCTTGATATAGAGGTGATCTAAATTCAAGGTTAACTTGTTCTTTTGGAGATTAACACTCTCCATCATAAAGTAATCCATCTGGTTGCATCATCATCAACAAACAACACATAATATCTGGATCCATTTATGCTATAGTCCCTTGAAGGACCCCACACATCTGTATGAACCAATTCAAGCATATTTGAATACTTATACCCTGATTTATTGTATGAATTTTTGTGTGCTTTTCCCAATTGACAAGCTTCACACTTGTACACCATGTGTTGCCCTTCAATATTTGGCAAACCAAGCACCACATCATTCATTGACATTTCCTTTATGGCTCTCTCATTGAAATGACCTAGCCTCTTATGCCATAGCTCTAACTCACACATCTTTTGACTTCCATAAGTAAATAAAGCATGTCCCACATTACCTTGGACTTTGAGAGTAAACAACCTTCCTTCCTTTTTAGTTGCAATGATGTTTCTATATCCCTGATTTGGATCTTGCACATAAACCCCATCATTTGCGAATCTGACTTCATATCCCTTCTCCACAATTTGTCCTACACTTATCAAGTTTTTAGGAATAGTAGGAACATAAAGTACCTTGCTTAAGAGTGTACTTCCACTCTTTGTCTTCACTGATCTAATGCTCTCCACTTTATGCTTGGTGTTGTCACTTGTTTGAACTGTATGTCCATTCACCTTTGCTTCCATATCAGTCATCAATGATATATTGACACTCAGATGATTGCTACATCTTGAGTCAATATAAAATACCCTTTGATCTTCTCCTACTGCTTCATGAGTTGCATTCAAGATGAGAGTCATGTTATCCTTCTCATCTGATGCATAATTATAATAATTGTTGTTGTAGGACTGAGATTGAAAACTTCTTCCACCTCCTCTAGCATATTATGTCCTACCACCTCTTCCTGTGAAGCTGCCTCTTTGGTTTCTGCCTCCTCTACCTCTTTGATTGAAGCTCTGGTTATTACTTCCACCATTTTGATTGTTATACCAACAATCTTTTGCCAAATGATTGGTTGTATCACAAATCCAACAAGCTTTAGTATTATCTTTGTTCTTACCTCCTCTTCCTTTACCTCTGAAGTTCATCTTTACTTTTGTAAAGTTAGCTTGACTTGAGGTTCCTTCATCATCAGTTGACTGCTTCCCTTTGCCATTCTTTTTCTTGTCCTTGCAGTACATAGCTTGGCTTGCACTCCTATCATTGTCTCCCTTAATGTCGTGCTCAAAAGTTAGCATGTGTCTTAGCAATTGATTAAGATCAGGAGTAAAGTGATCTAGTGACAATTCTATGGACAATATGAAAGGCTTCCACTTCGCATCTCCTCTCAGACCTGTAAGTATTAGACTTACCAACTTATCATCTTCAGTGTCTTCATCTACTGCTCCCAAGCTATCTGCAATATCCTTCATTCTTGCCACATATGTTGGAGCAAGTCTATGACAAGCCTAAGTATTGGCTTGAGTCCCACAAAGTCATAGAAGAAGCCTTAAAATGAAGACTATGTAAAGTTCACTTGTGAACTACCTCTTGTAACTTTTGAAGAGTTTACTTAATGTAAAAGTGAAAGAATCTTAAGTGGTTGAGTCCACTTGATCAAAAAGGGAAAGAGGAGCCATGAATTCGTGATTTGTGGTAGGTAGAGAATCAAATCAGTCACTAATTGATTGGAGAGTGATTGAGGGAAGCTAGCCTTCCAAGCTCAACTATAAATAGATGGCAGTTTTAGTCGTGGTTAGAGAGACCTATGTGAAGACCTCCAAGAGCTGAGCTTTATGCCATATCAAGGTGTGATTACAAGGCACACATATGTATCAGTAAGTCCATTGTATAGTACAATCAATATACTTTCATTTTCATGATCATTTGGGTTCATATTTCCATGTTCTTGTGAAGTGTACTACTCACTCCCATATCTCTCGGTTTTCTGAGTCAGATTGCAGAGATGGTTTCTCTGAGCTTGGTGCATCATTTTCAGTGATATTACTTGATAAAGTTAGCTCTATAGTTCTACTATAGGCTCAGAAATTTTCATTTCATTTGGATGTTTCAATCCTCAGTTATGTTCAGTTGAAGTCAACCCTATCTGTTCATTTTCACTTCTCTGTTAGGTACCCGACTTTTTTACTCATCTTGTCAGAGCTGATTCTCAGTGTGTAATTACCCAAATTCAATGATTTAAAGATTGTGGGATTCAGCATACAGTCTAGTAAAAGCATACAAATTTTAATAATCATTTAATTATTAAATATGGAGTTATGTTCATTTTTCTGCTCACTGATCTCATTACTATAGCAGCCCGTGAAAATCAGGATGATGTCATCACTTGTTAAACATCATTCTCAGTGTGTGTTTCTTTATTTTTGATGCGATTACTCTTGAAAGTTAGCTCTTTAAGTTAACTAGACTTCCCCAAGAGGAATTAAGCTAATTGCTGTTGTGCTCACAGAATTATGCAAAACACTGGACAGGTGTATGAACCAAAATAGCAAGTTCTTCACCTCTGAGCTAACTCCAACTTATCTGTTTTGATCTATCTTTTTGAGAGTGATCTTCCAAGGTACATAGGGTGTCTAATACATCCATTGGCAAGATAAAAGGGCCCACCATATACTCCTGGAGTTCATTTGGCTGGTGTAGATCAAGGATTTTGCAACACCTCTTCATCTTCAAGCACATACCTATCCATCTCTTCACAGTGGTATCAGAGCAAGGTTGGACAACATGGCAGATGGATTTCCTTCATCAATTGACAAATTGGATAGAGGTAACTACTCAGCTTGGTCATTAAGAATGGAAGCTTATCTCCAAGGTAGAAGTTTATATTGTTATGTGGTTGGAGATGAAGTTATGCCAAGTTTCAAGAACAAAAGTCAACCAACACAAGAAGAGCAAGAAAGATTGAGCACATGGTGCTCCAAGGATGCATTTGCAAGGTCTTATCTCCTCAAATCTATCTCAGATTTTTTGTTGCCTCACATTACAAGTTGTAAGACATCTCAGGAAGTGTGGGGTGCACTTGAAGCCTTCTTCTCTTCAAGTACCAAAGCTAGGAAGCATCAACTATGGCTAGATTTCACAACTCTCAAGAAGGCTCCCAAACAAAATGTGACTAATTTTGTCACAAAGCTCAAGGACATAGCAGATCAATTGGGAAGCATTGGAGAGGTAATAGATGAAGAGAAAATTGTAAGGCAGGTCATCAATGGCTTGAAGGTAGATGACAAGTGGGAAGCATTCATCACAGCTATGGATTTGTACATGGACATGCATGTACCTGATTTCAATACACTCATTTGACAACTACTTACTCAAGAGGCAAAGCTTATCAAAAATGGAGAAAGCTCTAAAGGTAATCAATCTTGAGCTTTATACACTGATAAAAGCAAGTCCAAAGATAACAAAGGAAAGGCAAAGAAAGTGGATGATGAAGCAGGTACATATCAAGCTAACTATGCAGGTAGAGGAAGCCATGGCAGAGGTAGAGGAAGAGGAGGCAAACAAGGCAGGGGGAGATCCCAAGGCTCCAACTCATGTTCTATTTGTGGATTAACTAATCATACAACTGAAAATTGCTTTAGGAATTCCAGGAATCGAAGAGGTAGAGGATACAATACAGGAAGTTATGGCTACTCAAGAGGAAGGTTCAACAATTATCATGGAAGCTACAACAACTACAATCATTCAAACTATCAAGGAGGCTACAAAGGAAGGAGAGGCTTCAATAACTACACAGAAGACTCAAACAAAGAGGATTCATTATTGATCATGAACATGGCTCTGCCACAAGGTAAATCTAATGAGCATGTTTTCTACATAGATTCAGGTTGTTCAAATCATGTGGCAGGAAATGTGGCACTCATATCAGATTTAGAAGATACAAGGAATAAGCATGAGGTACAAACAGAAGATGACACAAGACATCCTGTGGAGAAAATAGGCAATGTCAAAGCACCTGATGGAAACATCAACCTACTCAGTAAGGTACTCTATGTCCCTACCATTACAAAGAATTTGATAAGTGTTGGTCAGATAGTAGAGAAAGGGTTGCAAGTCAGGTTCACTAAAGCAGGAGCATTTGTTGAAGATCCAAGTCAAGGATTCAGAAGAATTGCAAAAGGTGAAAAGACAGGTAGATTGTTCACATTTGAATTACAAGACACTAGAAAAATTGCTCTCTCTAATTATGGTAGTCAGACACTCACAAAATTGGAAGTATGGCACAAAAGGTTAGCACATATTGGTGAAACGTCATTAAAGCAAATTTGCAGGGACCAAAGTGTACTTGGACTCCCTAATTTGTCAAAACAACATATGATTTATAAGTGTAGTGCATGTCAATTTGGAAAGTCTCACAGGTTACCATTCATGAAGAAAGGTTATATGCATGGAGATCTCTTGGAGTTGGTTCATACAGATGTATGGGGACCTAGCAAGGAAGCTTGAATATCTGGATCAAGGTATTATGTCTCCTTTATTGATGATTGCAACAGATGGACTATCCTATTCTTTATGAAACACAAGGATGAAGTTTTTTCATGTTTCAAAAGATATTTGGCTCTTGTGGAGAATCAAACAGGTAAATCACTAAAAAGGCTAAGGTCAGATGGAGGGGGAGAATAGTTCTCCCATGAGTTTGATTCTTTTCTTCAAGAAAGAGGAATCAAAAGAGAGGTAACTACAAGGTACACTCCTGAGCAAAATGGAGTGGTAGAAAGGAGGAATAGGACAATTGTTGAAGCTGCAAGGTCCATGTTAAATGAAAAGCATATACCTAATTATCTATGGGCTGAGGCTATATCTACAACCACTTACTTGATTAACAGGTTGCCTTCAAAATCCCTTGATGGGATGACTCCATATGAGGCTTGGAATGGAAGAAGACCAAGCTTAGATCATTGTAAAATTTTTGGATGTATTGCTTTTGCTCATGTTCCTTCATAGGTTAGAGGCAAGATGGATCCAAAGGCACAAAGGTGTGTATTTATTGGATATGACAACAATCAAAAGGGCTACAGGTTATACAACCCTACCAACATAGGATTCTTGGTAAGCAGAGATGTAGTTTTTGATGAAAACAATTCATGGTATGAAGATTCATGCAGGAAGGTCAATTTACCATATGATCTTGAAGAAGATTTTCCAAAGCTTGGTAGAGAACAACCAAAGATTGAAGAACAAGACACCTCGGAGGATGATGAAGAATCTTAGATGGAAAAGATCAAAGCATGGAAGTCTAAAGGTAAAGCAAAATTGCAGGAACTTGGACATGAGGCAGAATCATCACATCATGGCCTAAGAAGATCTATGAGGGAAAAGAAAAAACCAAAAAGGTATGGGTTTGACACCTCACTAGTAACTAAACATTCTATCTACATAGCACAGGACATAAACCAAGAGGAGCCATCATCATTTGAAGAGGCCAAAGCAAAAATAGAATGGAAGCATGCAATGAAGGAAGAGATTGAAGCACTTGAAGAAAACAACACTTGGGATTTGGTGCCCAAGACTTCATCCATGAAGGTAATAGGCTTAAGATGGGTCTATAAACTCAAGAAGAGTTTTGATGGTTCCATTAACAGGTATAAGGCAAGGCTTGTAGCAAAAGGCTTTCCACAAACTCAGGGAATTGATTATGAGGAGACCTTCTCTCCTGTGGCAAAGATGCCTACTATTAGGGTTTTGCTTAGTATTGCCTCTTCGAAGAATTGGAAGATACTTCAACTAGATGTAAAAAATGCATTCTTGAATGGTTGGATAACAGAAGAGGTATATATGGCACAACCACTTGGTTTTGAGAATCAAGTTTATCTTGATTATGGGTGTAAACTTAACAAAGCATTGTATGGTCTCAAGCAAGCTCCAAGAGCTTGGAATTTTAGACTTTTTTCATTCTTGCAGGACAAAGGCTTTCACCCAAGCAAGGCAGATCCTTCACTCTTTATTAAAAAGAGTAATTATGAGATCATCTACCTATGTGTATATGTAGATGATATTATATTGACAGGAAATGATGCAGATGGAATGAA
Source organism: Ceratopteris richardii (assembly GCA_020310875.1). NCBI lineage: Eukaryota > Viridiplantae > Streptophyta > Polypodiopsida > Polypodiales > Pteridaceae > Ceratopteris > Ceratopteris richardii. Next base: position 189,821,615 of record CM035407.1, read on the forward strand.
GAAGATCAAAGATCAAATGAGAGAAGAGTTCAAGATAAGTTATTTGGGTTCACTTACCTACTTCCTAGGTTTTGAAGTTGTCTACAAAGATCATGGTTTGTTTCTCACTCAAAGAAAGTACATTAAGGACATGTTGGCAAAATTCAAGATGCAAGATTGTAAGATTGCATGTACTCCAATGGAGGTCAATCACAAATTGAGCTCACATGAAGGTGAACTCATAGAGGACATCACATCATATCAAAGTCTAGTGGGTAGTCTCAACTATGCCACATTGACAAGAGTAGATATATGTTATAGTGTGAGTGTGCTAAGTCAATTTATGCACACACCAAGGAAACCACATATGGATGTTCCCAAAAGGATTCTCAAGTATCTCAAAGGAACCATAAATAAAGGACTTTATTATCCTTATGTATCTGATTTAGGTTTGAAGCTATTTTTTGATGCAGATTGGGCTGGCTTCAAAGAAGATAGAAGGAGCACTTCAGGTTATCTTACCTTTGGAGGTTCAAAGCTTATTTCATGGTCATCCAAGAAGCAACCCATAGCTGCTCTCTCTTCTATTGAAGCTGAATATAGAGGTCTTGCCATAGCTACACAAGAAGCTATGTGGATGAAGAAATTATTCAAAGATCTTGGATTGGAGTTTGGAACTCCAACTATGTATGGTGACACTATGAGATCTATTCATTTGGCTGCTAATCCTATTTTTCATGCAAGGACTAAACATATTGAAGTTCATTATCACTATGTAAGAGACAAGGTTCTAAGCAAAGAGATTCAAATATCATATGTGTCCACTCATCAACAATGTGCAGATATTCTAACCAAAGCATCGGATGGTAAAAAGCTTTGCAAATTCAAGGCTATGATTGGTTTACAGGTAATCTTGGAAGATTAAAGACCTCAAGCATACTTGGCTTGAGGGGGAGCTATTGGAGCAAGTCTATGACAAGCCTAAGTATTGGCTTGAGTCCCACAAAGTCATAGAAGAAGCCTTAAAATGAAGACTATGTAAAGTTCACTTGTGAACTACCTCTTGTAACTTTTGAAGAGTTTACTTAATGTAAAAGTGAAAGAATCTTAAGTGGTTGAGTCCACTTGATCAAAAAGGGAAAGAGGACCACGAATTCGTGATTTGTGGTAGCTAGAGAATCAAATCAATCACTAATTGATTGGAGAGTGATTGAGGGAAGTTAGCCTCCCAAGCTCAACTATAAATAGATGGAAGTTTTAGTCGTGGTTAGAGAGACCTATGTAAAGACCTCCAAGAGCTAAGCTTTATGCCATATCAAGGTGTGATTACAAGGCATACATATGTATCAGTAAGTCCATTGTATTGTACAATCAATATACTTTCATTTTCATGATCATTTGGGTTCATATTTCCATGTTCTTGTGAAGTGTACTACTCACTGCCATATCTCTCAGTTTTCTCAGTCAGATTGCAGAGATGGTTTCTATGAGCGTGGTGCATCATTTTCAGTGATTTAACCTGGTAAAGTTAGCTCTATAAGTCTACTATAGTCTACTATAGGCTCACCAATTTTCATTTCATTTGGATGTTCCAATATTTAGTTATGTTCAGTTGAAGTCAACCCTGTCTGTTCATTTTCACTTCTATATCAGGTACCCGACTTTTTTACTCATCTTGTCAGAGCTGTTTCGCAGTGTGTACTTACCCAAAGTCAATTATTTAAAGCTTGTTGGATTCACCATACTGTCTAGTATAAGCATACAAATCTTCATAATCATGTAATTATTAAATCTAGAGTTATGTGCATTTTTCTGCTCACTAGTCTCATTACTATAGCAGCCCGTGATAATCGGGATGATGTCATCACTTGTTAAACATCATTCTTAGTGTGTGGTTCATTATTTTTGATGAGATTACTCTTGAAAGTTAGCTCTTTAAGTTAACTAGACGTCCCCAAGAGGAATTAAGCTAATTGCTACTCTGCTTAGAGAATTATGCAAAACACTGGACAGGTGTATGAACCAAAATAACAAGTTCTTCACCTCTGAGCTAACTCCAACTTATCTGTTTTGATCTATCTTTTTGAGAGTGATCTTCCAAGGTACATAGGTGTCTAATACATCCATTGGCAAGCTAAAAGGGCCCTCCTGGAGTTCATTTGTCTGGTGTAGATCAAGGATTTTGCAACACCTCTTCATCTTCAAGCACATACCTATCCATCTCTTCACAACATAATAAAAAATTGATTGTGAACTCTTCTTCTTGAAAGTTGTGAATTCTGCCCATAATGAGGACTTCCTTGACTTGCTTGTGTTTTTGGAAATTCTCTTCCAAAGCATTCCACACATCTGTTGCACTTTCTAATCCTCTGATGTGAGGTAGAAGATAATCATTTACAGCCATGTAAATGATGCTCCTAGCTTGAGCATCCTTTCTCATCCAATTCTTCAAACCTGCAAGTTCCTCCCTAGTTCGAACACTAGGATCTTCAAACTCCAACTTTTCTTCTTCTCCTATAATGAATGCCATCACAAGTATTAGTTGCTTAAAAGAGGTTGTCAATATGAATTGTGAGCAGTTGTCGACTGTGAATTGCTCCATAGGTTCTGATGTTGTAGCTTGAATGTCTTCTGGATCTTTTAAACATGGTTGTCATCATGTATGTCAAGTACTTGTGACCCATAACGAAGGATGGGTAAGTGTGTTAGTGCATGTGTTGGAACTGAAGGACTCACTAGGCAAGGAAGCTTAAGAAGGGAGTCAGAGAGAAGAGAAAGTACAAGCAGACAGAGCAGTCAACGACGATCTGGCAAGTAGGCCAATATTTTTTCAAGGAATTTATGCACATAAAAGAGGTGGACACAAGGAGAAGGAGCAAGTAGGGAGCTCCAGGAAATGTATATCAAAATGTTAGAAGAAATCCCTACAACAATAGTGATTTTCATCACTAAAAACCCTTGTAAATACCATTTCACATTTTTGTAGCTCCATTTTGTGCAAGCCAAGGAGACCTTGAGCTTGAGGAGCTTTAGAAGTATCTACCTGTCAGTTTTCACATTTTTTAGAATTCGTTTGAACCTCCAAATAGGGTAGAGAACCTAATTTTTAACTAGGTCGGACACTAGGTCTGGACAAGGCCAAAACCTAGTCAAAAACTATAAAAAGAGCTAGAGAGCTCATTTTTGGGGTTAGATTGTAATTGAAATGAACTTGTAAGAGCTTTTTGGAAGTAATCTAAGAACTCCATTGCTTCTCACTCTTTGTCTTGCCGTGTGTGCACGTGTGTGTGTATGTGTGTGCATGTTTGTGTGCTTCTCACTCACGCACTTGTGCCTCCACTTGCTCGAGGTCTTCATACCATCCTCACGTCTTCTTGGATTGACATTAAAGGAGGTGCTACTCATCACTGAGCTACACCAAATTTTGGCGCCGTTGCCGGGGATCGAGCTTGAGGGGATATAGTAAAAAACTGAAATTTTTGCGATGATGGAGATGGAGGTGGGAGATGGTGATGATGATGATGGTGATGAGGTAAGGAAAAGAAAAAGAGGAAAAGTGAATAGTTACCTACAACGCCGACGTCCCAAGTCTACGTCTTACCATCACATGCTCGTCCTCAAGGCTCGATCCCCGGCAACGGCGCCAAAATTTGGTGTAGCTCAGTGATGAGTAGCACCTCCTTTAATGTCAATCCGGGAAGACGTGAGGATTGTATGATGACAGACTTGGCCAGAGGACTACGCATATAAGAACATCAGCTTGCCACTCAGGTTGTGGAATATTACATCCAACACTCCCAGCAACAAGGGTCTGTCGGGGACGACATACGCGAGAGAGGGGGGGGTGTTGGAACTGAAGGACTCACTAGGCAAGGAAGCTTAAGAAGGGAGTCAGAGAGAAGAGAAAGTACAAGCAGACAGAGCAGTCAACGACAATCTGGCAAGTAGGCCAATATTTTTTCAAGGCATTTATGCACATAAGAGAGGTGGACACAAGGAGAAGGAGCAAATAGGGAGCTCCAGGAAATGTATATCAAAATGTTAGAAGAAATCCCTACAACAATAGTGATTTTCATCACTAAAAACCCTTGTAAATACCATTTCACATTTTTGTAGCTCCATTTTGTGCAAGCCAAGGAGTCCTTGAGCTTGAGGAGCTTTAGAAGTATCTACCTGTTAGTTTTCACATTTTTTAGACTTCGTTTGAACCTCCAAATAGGGTAGAGAACCTAATTTTTAACTAGGCCGGACACTAGGTCTGGACAAGGCCAAAACCTAGTCAAAAACTATAAAAAGAGCTAGAGAGCTCATTTTTGGGGTTAGATTGTAATTGAAATGAACTTGTAAGAGCTTTTTGGAAGTAATCTAAGAACTCCATTGCTTCTCACTCTTTGTCTTGCCGTGTGTGCGCGTGTGTGTATGTGTGTGCATGTTTGTGTGCTTCTCACTCACGCACTTGTGCCTCCACTTGCTTGAGGTCTTCATACCATCCTCACGTCTTCCTGGATTGACATGTAAAGAAGGTGCTACTCATCACTGAGCTACACCAAATTTCGGCGCCGTTGCCGGGGATCGAGCCTCGAGGACGAGCGTGTGATGGTAAGACGTAGATTTGGGACGTCGGCGTTGTAGGTAACTTCTTCACTTTTCCTCTTTTTCTTTTCCTTACCTCATCACCATCATCATCATCTCCATCTCCCACCTCCATCTCCATCATTGCAAAAATTTCAGTTTTTTACTATATCCCCTTCCTCCTTTCATTTCCCTCATTTCACTTGTGAGAGAGAGCGAGAGAGCAAACTGTTGTGTGCTATTTGCTGCATGCTTTTGGAGTTTCTTGCAGGTTTCAGCATCATCATCCCCTCCAGCACGTCGCGCAGGTACGGAAATGTGCAGAACTGTCTCGCAGTCGCCGACTTCTGTCGATCGCGATTGACAGAAATTTTCACCTTTTGGTAAATCTAAGTGCACCACAGTGGACTAGAGACCCTGCACACCACATTTCCACAAAAATTTTTGAAAAATTTGCAAAATTTCAATCCATCGCGATTGACAGCTCTATCCATCGTGATTGACTCCTGTCCGTCGCGATTGACTCCTGTCCATCGCGATCGACTCCTGTCCATCACGATCGACTGCCTGTCCATCGCGATTGACTACCTGTCCGTTGCGATCGAGCCCTGTCCGTCGCGATCGACTGCCTGTCCGTCGCGATCGAGCCCTGTCCGTCGCGATTGACTGCCTATCCGTCGCGATTGACTGCCTATCCACTGTGGTGCACTCAGATTTACCAAAAGGTGAAAATTTCTGTCAATCACGATCGACAGAAGTCGGCGACTGCGAGACAGTTCTGCACATTTCCATACCTGCGCGACATGCTGGAGGGGATGATGATGCTGAAACCTGCAAGAAACTCCAAAAGCATGCAGCAAATAGCACACAACAGTTTGCTCTCTCGCTCTCTCTCACAAGTGAAATGAGGGAAATGAAAGGAGGAAGGGGATATAGTAAAAAACTGAAATTTTTGCGATGATGGAGATGGAGGTGGGAGATGGTGTTGATGATGATGGTGATGAGGTAAGGAAAAGAAAAAGAGGAAAAGTGAAGAAGTTACCTACAGCGCCGACGTCCCAAATCTACGTCTTACCATCACACGCTCGTCCTCAAGGCTCGATCCCCGGCAACGACGCCAAAATTTGGTGTAGCTCAATGATGAGTAGCACCTCCTTTAATGTCAATCCGGGAAGACGTGAGGATGGTATGAAGACCTCGAGCAAGTGGAGGCACAAGTGCGTGAGTGAGAAGCACACAAACATGCACACCACATTTCCACAAAAATTTTTGAAAAATTTGCAAAATTTCAATCCATCGCGATTGACAGCTCTATCCGTCGCGATTGACTCCTGTCCGTCGCGATTGACTCCTGTCCATCGCGATCGACTCCTGTCCATCGCGATCGACTGCCTGTCCAACGCGATTGACTGCCTGTCCGTCGCGATCGAGCCCTGTCCGTCACGATCGACTGCCTGTCCGTCGCGATCGAGCCCTGTCCGTCACGATTGACTGCCTATCCATCGCGATTGACTGCCTCTCCATCACGATTGACTGCCCTGTCCATCGCGATTGACTGCCTGTCCATCGCGATTGACTGCCCTGTCCATCGCGATTGACTGCCTGTCCATCGCGATTGACTGCCCTGTCCATCGCGGTTGACTGCCTGTCCATCGCGATTGACTGCCTGTCCATCGCGATCGACTGCCTGTCCATCGCGATTGACTGCCCTGTCCATCGCGATTGACAGCCAATTTTAGCCAATTTTTTAGGGATTTTAATTTGAAGAGTTTGGCTAATTTTGGGCATGAACATTTTACTCTAGAGCACATAAGGAGGCCATAGGAAAACAACTTGGGGAAAACCTGTTGCACAGTGATCCTGTTTGAACCCTATCTTAACCCTAGAACCCTGAACGGTCATAACTTTTTCATACGAAATCCATTTTTTGAGCTCTAGGGCTTGTTGGAAAGCTTGTAGTATATACTACACACCCTCAACTGTTCTTTATAAAGATAATGTGTTGATTTTCAGCTAGGGTATTTTGAAGTTGACCATACCCAGGGGGATCAAAGTCAGGGGTCTTAAGAATTGTTTTCCTAAAAATCACTATGCAAATTAGTAATTGTGCTACAGGAATGAGAATCATTGGTTCTGTCTTTGGAATTTAAATCTTAAAGCTAACTTTGGAACTCTTACAGATTTATTGAGAGCATCGAAAGGCGTTCTAAGCAAGTGTAAGTGCAAGCTTGGGAACACACTTCCTGGGCACACTAGGGCAACAACACAAGGAAAGAAACTCAAGGTTGGAAAATCCTCAACTCCCTTTGTCAATTCCTAGCTTAGGCTAAGAACGACTAGTGATAGGAGTAAGTCAGGGCAACGATAGGCATCAATCAAGCTGAAGACTACCTATGCACTCAAGTTCAAGATTAAACATAATCTCTTCGTGATGCGATAACCTTAAAGGAAAGAATCTAACATGGAACGATCAACTTACAGTGCAAAAAATTAACTCAAATATTCCTGAGGACGTGATTTCTGACTAGAGCATAAACACGATAATCGACTAAAAAAGAATCAAGTGACTAATACAAAAGAACTCAGCAACGAGGTTGTACTTGGGCAAAATTGGGCTATTCAACTAGGCTTATGAACCTTAGATCAGGGCGACATCTAGGGAGAGATAGACAAAGTCTTAGGTCTTCAGAGGCTAGTGTCAACCACACTGCTAGGTCTTGGGCCCAGCAGTTGAGCCACCACTCATACTACCCTAGCTCTGAGACTAGTGAATCAGAGATGTCTCAAGGCATGGACAGACCTACGGGAAGTTCAGGAGTGCCATACTTGCACAGGGTAGAAGGCCCTTACAAAACGCAGTTGGAATACCTTAGGACCAACCGATTAGGTGCTAGCATCTATGAGGACGGCCTAGGAAGAGCGGTGGTCCAGATTAAAAACCCTGACCAATCCATTGGACTAGAGCGCCCAGCTGTCAAGTTCGAAAACGGAGCGTACTTAGACAAGGAAGGGACAATATATGTAGTCACTAGTCATCCAGATAGGACTGACGAATTTGGGAATGAGATCCCAGGAACGGACTTAGGTGACCTAGAGCAGGGAAGCATGGGTGAAGAACCAAGGACCCCCCGAGGCAAATCTGTTCTCACTAGGATTATCACACTAGAATGGATTCCCCAAGATAATAAGAGCATAGATCTGCTTTTGAACCGAGGAACTGACAAAGCCTTTTGGAGGTATAAATCTGATCGACCAGTTGATATAGGAACAATCATGATCTATGAGTTTAAGGATCCTGATAGCCCAGGCAGAGTGACCTACTTAGATCACGCTTCAGAGAGGATCTTTGTGGTGACAGAAAATGATAAGCATGCTTACACTTGGAAAGGTGAAATTATTTTCCCCCAACCAAGATCAAATGTGTCCTACGGTCACCCTGGAGTGGGAACATCCCAAGCTCATGGAACTCAAAGAGACAGAAGTAGAGATAGGCCAGAAGTAAGCTTTGCTAACCCAGGGGGCAGAGAAAGAACGAGGATGGAAACAAATAGAGTAGAGCCTGAGGTACATAGAGCCCCAAGAAATCAAAGGAATATGGAAGACTTCCCTCTACCACGACCTAGAGAACACACCAGGATTTTGAGACCAACTCAGTTAGTCAAGTCCATGAAAAATTACTTCGATGGCACAGGAGACCCATACGATCATGTGGCAGAGTTTAGGCAAGTCTTGAGAGCAGAACAAGTGGAGGACCTATTCACACAATATAATGCCTTTGGTCTAACCCTTAGGAACACAGCCCTCACGTGGTTCCAACCATTGAATGAGAGACAGTTCAGGAGGATAGACCAACTCCAAGAGGCTTTCATTATTGAATTCTCTAAGAGTGGCATAAGACATAATACCTCCTCACTGATTCACAGCTTCAAGAAAACCCCTCAAGAAACCGTGAGACTTGCAGGAAGAAGATTTAGGCAATACTTAGAAAGATGCCCTGTTTCGGAGCTACCCACACCAGCTAAGCAAGTGGCTTTATTCTTGGATGGATTGCTAAGTACCAAATTGAGATCTTATGTGTACTTGAAGGACCCTAGGACCATAGAAGAGTGTGTACGCATGTGCATTGACATTGAGGATAACCTAGGGGAGGAGTTAGAGCTTTCCAAGATATACAAAGATTCAGATAGTGCCTCTAGCCTCTCTTCCACGCAATCCACATCAATTGAGGAACTTGTTGAGAAAGTAGCTCAGAAATTAGGTGTCACTAGCAAACCAAGGTTTTCCCCTGTGAAAAGATGCTATACTTGTGGTGGTGACCACATGGCGAATGTATGCCCCATTATGGCTCAACCCCAAGTAAATCCTAGTAGCCAGTACTGCACCATAGAACGGAGGTACACCAATCACACCGCGCAAGATTGCCCCTACAATAAGCAAACCGTTAGGCAGACGTACCCACTACCATACCCTCAACAAGGAAGATACCAGAACCAATACCCACCTCAGCAGTATGCGAGGCCTCAGCAAACCTACCAACCCTACCAAAACCAACAAAGGCCTCAGCCTGTGCTAGCACAACAACCCCCTACTCCAGCTAATGTGATTCCGGTAAAGTATGCTGCTGCAGAAGAAAACCTGAATAGAGCTATAGTCCCCGTAACACCATTGCTTTCAAAAAGTGATCCTAGTGACCATAGCTTCGATTCTACACATGTTGATAGTCCCCAGGCTTACTACATGCAATCTCCTAAACATGGGGAGTCCTACTATAGTGAAGAGCCAAATGAACCTAGTTGGGAGTCAGATTACACAAACGTCATGTATGCAAACCCCAACCCTAGACCTCAACCTAGACAAGTAAGACCCCCATTCCCTAGAGGACCATGCTACAGATGTCAGGGAGATCATCTCATTCGTGATTGTCCCGTGCCTCCACCTACACAACCCCAGTCAGTGACGATCCAGGGTTTTTGCCAAGAATGTGGAAAGGAGCATCTCTTACGAAATGGCCCAAAGAACCCCAGTAATATGCCAAAAATCACTCCTATCAACGTTATTGGGTTAGTTGTAGACTCCACAGGGAGTGTGACTATCACTGCACCCATACAAGTAGTCACTAGAGCTCAAGCATTGCAACAGAACCAAAGCGTAGGCCAGGAAAAGAGCCCAGATGTTAGTGAAACGGAGAGCATGACAAAGAAGAGGACTAGAGCTTGGAGAGATAGTCGTGAAAGAATGAAAAGACAATGGGCAAGAAAGATGAGTGAACTCGAGGAAAGCCTCAGAGAAACAAAGGCAAGGATAACTGAACTCACATCTCAAAATCCCTCTCACACTACCACACCACCACCATTCCCGTCTCCATCCGACCCGCCACCTTCCAACCCACCTCACACAATTCCACCACCCCCAAGAGAAGGATCAGTCCTAGCAGATCCCACTCCCGAGGACCTTAATATGATGCTTAAAGCATATCAGGCCAGAATTCAAGAAGGGCCAACCGTAACCGATCACGAAAAATGTTACCCTAGAGCAGAACTAGAGTTAGAACGAACCAAAATTTGGGCGAAGATGGTGGAATTGGCTCAGACCATGTTTGAAGCCAGTCGCTTATTTAACATCTCTAGTTCAGCGAAGACACAGTTGCACTTTGATGGACTGTTAGAAAGAATAGAGAAGCTCATTGCACAATCAGAAAAGGAGCCTGCCTCTCAACATAAGGACAAGGCAAGTGAAGGAGCAAGTCTTCCTGCTCGGGAAGCCTATGTGCATGAAGCCTATGTGCCTGAAGCCTATGCGCCTAACTCTACGGAGCCAGACACATCATCTTCTATGAATCGGTTCACACCAGAGTTCCTACGAGAGATTCAAGAAGACAAATGGGCTAAGGAAAGTGAAGTCCCTCCTCCCATTGAACTTGTGGATGATGCACATGACCAATTCCCACAAGATATCCCATCCATTTATGAGGAGCAGGAGAGCACCCACTCTCAGGAAAGACTAGACTTTGAGTCTAATTCTTTACAAGAATTACCCCACTTCACAGGCCCATGGGAAGCTAAGTCTACTTGTATGAGAGCACCCACAGTCATGGTAAGAAACGAAGACTCGATCATACCTAGGAACACAGAGGTAGTGAAAAACACTAAAGTACAATGCAACCTCACCTTAGAAGAGCTACTCAAAGTAAGGCCGGAGCTATGGAAACATGTAGCCAAACAAGTACCAGAGATAGCAAAACCTTGTTCCCAGGTAGGATCCCAGAGAACAGTGCCAGAAATACCCTTGGACAAGATAGGAGACATGAGTGAGGGCGAAGAGGGAAACACATATCTTCCCATCACTCATCAGGGCTACACAACCAAGGCCATTTTGGACTCAGGCGCAGGTGTTGCAATTGCTACCACTTCCCTATGGAAGCGTTGGGGCAAACCAGCACTCAGGCCCACGAGGATGAAATTACAAATGGCCGATGGTCACATAGAGAGACCCTTAGGGCTGTTAGAAGGAATAACTCTCACCACATGTGGTGTTGAGTTCGAACACACATTTGCTATATGTGAGCAAGAACCATGCCTATGAGATGATTTTGGGAAGACCTTTTATGCGACAGTTGCAAGTGGTACAGGATTGGGGAACCAATTCCTTGTACCTACAGCACTTAGGTGTTACGACCAAAGTGAATCTCAAAGATTACTCTCATAGAGATGTTCCCCCTATCCAATGGAATCCCATCCATAGAGCCAAAGATGATACGGAATCTGTGCATTCCATAAGATCAGGATCCTCATGGATGCATGAAGACAACCACTTATGGATGTGCAAAGTGGCAGTAGAAGAGGAGAAAAGAGAAAAGGCCAGAGATATAGGTGCAAACGAAACACATAGATCCAGTCAAGACCCAGCCTATGCGCCTGTAGTTTTTCCTGACGAAGAATTTGAACCCCACGGCTGGGCAAAAATCCTAGCAACAATGGATGTAGCCATCAATGAAGAACAATGGACACCCCACTGTGATGAGGATGGCTATGACATTTCAGTCTTCTCCATAGAGCCAATCATGGGGGAGGCAGTCCTAGAAGAATGCGAACCTAGCCCTGATGCATGTGAGGATGCAAGTGACTCCGATCTAGAGTCAATCATTATGGACCCACCTTTTGCATCAGATGAAGAATACTTCTATGAAGTCGAATTTCAACCCCAGAGGCACGGAGAGCTTACAAAAGACATAAGGCTAGCCACACATGTGACCCCGAAGGAGGAAGGAAAGAAAAGAAAGAAGAGAGAAGTCACACCAGAAGAGGAAGAATCTTTGTTTGAGGTTCCAGAAAATTTTAAGAAGTATGAGATAGATGACAGGAGAGTCATGATCAGAATGCCTAAACGAGAGGCGCAACAAGGAGAGGCCTATGATAACAAAGAAACCACAAAGAAAATTGTGGTAGCCATGGAAGAGGGAGAAGAGAGATGCACTTACATAGGCCATGACCTGACGGAAGAAGAAGAGCAAGAATTGATAGCCTTGCTAAGAGAATACAGAGATGTATTCGCTTGGAGTTACAAGGATTTGAAGGGTGTTGATCCAAACATCTGCTCACACACTATCCCCATGACCTCGGATGCCAAACCTTCTAAGCAAAAGCCATACACATATAATGATAATTATGCTGCTAATATCAAAGAGGAGATAGATAGACTGGTCGAAGCTGGATTCATCTATGAAATTGAGCACACTGAGTGGGTATCCCCCATCGTAGTGGTGCCCAAGAAAAATGGAAAGCTGCGTGTGTGCATTAACTTAAAGAAGGTTAATGCAGCCACAATTCGAGATAATTATCCGCTTCCCATCACAGAACATCTCTTAGAAAGAGTAGCAGGCAAGGAAGTGTACAACTTCCTTGATGGATTTTCGGGCTACAATCAAGTAGCCATAGCTCTAGAGGATCAGCATAAGACAGCTTTTGCCACAGAATGGGGCATATTCGCCTTTCGGGTAATGCCATTTGGGCTTACCAATGCACCAACAACCTTCCAGAGGCTGATGTGCCATGTATTTAAGGAGTTCCTGAGGAAGAACTTAGAAGTCTATGTTGATGATCTTTGTGCTCATTCCAACATTAGACAAACCCATATCCCTGAACTCAGACAAATCTTTGACAAATGTAGAGAATATCAAGTCTGCCTGAACCCAGAAAAGTGCGTTTTTATGGTCAGGCAAGGTAAGATTTTAGGACACATAGTGTCAAAGAATGGCATATCCACCGATGAAGAGAAAGTAAGAGCCATAGCCGAGTTACCTAGGCCAAAGAACGTCAAGGAAGTACAGGCCTTCATGGGGCATTGTGGTTACTACCGCCGGTTCATTCACATGTATGCTGTCATTGCAAAGCCCATGTATGGACTTCTGACTAACTTTGAGTGGACTAATGAATGCGAGAATTCCTTCCAGGAGCTTAAACGAAGATTATGTTCAGCACCAATCTTAACCACTCCAGACTGGAATAAGCCATTCCATGTTCACGTGGATGCATCCAATTATGCTATTGGGTGTGTACTCGCGCAGCCTATCGGTGAAGGTAATATGGATCTTCCAATTGCCTATGCTAGTAGACAATTGAATGCAGCTGAACGAAATTATACCACTACGGAGAGAGAAGGACTAGGCATGGTGTATGCGGTTAAAAAGTTTAGACATTATTTGCTTGCAAATAAGTTTAAATTTTTTACTGATCATCAGGCATTGCTATACCTCGTAAACAAGCCATGCAATACAAGTAGATTAGTAAGATGGTTTCTCTTGCTAATGGAATATGATTTTGAGGTTGTGGTAAGGAAAGGGAAGACTCATTTGAGAGCAGATCACCTTTCTAGGCTCACATCGGGAGAAGCCCCAAAAGGAGTGTCAGATGACCTTCCTGATGCTTACTTGTTTAATTTGGAAGTGGTGCCGCAGTGGGCTAAGCCATTGGTACCAGTGTTGACATACGGACCTAACCACCTAGTAATAAACACGCAGGATAGAGAGGTAGTAAAAGCCCAAAAGTATCACATCATGGCAGGAAGTATGTACAAGCACACAGATCAAGGGATCTTGGCTTGTTGTGTGGAAGAGGATGAGTACGCTAAATGGTTGCAATTAGCACATGTAGGTGCATTAGAGCAACACTACTCAAAACAACGAACCCTACAGACACTAAGGAGATTCAAAGTGCATTGGCCAACTATGGAAGCTGATGTCCAAAAGTTGTGCAAGGAATGCCCAATCTGTTGCACTAAACCACCTGTGGAACATGCCACTCTTTATCAAGTGTCCATAGTGCCAGATTGGAGTGAACCATTAGTATCCTTCCTGAGGACGAAAACATTCCCTCCAGACATGACTCTGGTTAGGAAAAGAAGTCTAGAACAAGAAGCCCTAGAGTACTCACTCATTGGTGATAATCTCTACAAGCGTGGTAAGGATGGTTACCTGAGACTTTGTGTTCATGAGAGTGAATATCTAAAGATTTTGGAAACTGCTCACCAAGGTGTAGCAGGAGGACACTTTGGACCAGATCGGGTGATCAAGGAAATATTATTTGCAGGCTTCTGGTGGCCAACCCTTCACAGGGATGCACATACCTATGTGAAACGGTGTGATGTTTGTCAGAGAACTCAGTACCCTATACGCAAGGATGAGATGCCACTGAAATCTATGATGGGTGGACGTGCATTCTCTAAGTGGGGAATAGACTTTGTAGGCCCTATTAATCCCCTAGCTAAGGGTTCACATGCTGAATATATCATTGTGGCCACGGATTATCTCACCAAGTGGGTGGAGGTAAAAGCTACGACAAAGAACGACGCTCAGACAACTGCTAAATTCTTGTTTGAGAATGTATTCACAAGATACGGGCTACCTATAGAGCTAATAAGTGATAGAGGCACTCACTTCTTGAACGAAGTGATTGAAAATCTACTCCAAGAATTCTTGGTAGTTCATAAGAAGTCTGCCCCCTATCACCCTCAAGCTAATGGACAAGCCGAAAGCACCAACAAGATCTTATGCAATGTACTGACAAAATTAGTGAACAATAAACACTCTGATTGGGACAAACAGCTACACCATGTTGTTTGGGCATACCGAGTCGCCTACAAGACGGTACTCCAAGCCACCCCCTATCAGATGGTGTTTGGCCAAAATGTAGTGCTACCATTGGACTTCCTAATACCTACACTGAAAGTAGCACAAGAGCATGAATGGACGGGTCATGAACTCTCCTCTAGAATTTTTGACCTTGAGCGATTAGGAGAAACAAGACTGAGGGCGGCTGCAGGGATATATGCAGCTAAGAAACGACAGAAGGCATACTTTGATGCCCACGTTAAGGATAAAGGTTTGAAGGTAGGCGACCTAGTACTAGTCTACACTTTGAAACAACATGCAAGGAAATTAGAGAAGAGAGGCTATGGACCCATGATTATTAATAGAATCTCAACAAGTGGAGTAGTGCAACTAGCCACATTAGAAGGCGACGTTCTCTCGAGCTACATTAGCGGATGCAGGGTCAAGTTGTATCAGGAACCTCTCACAGAGGAAATGCTAAGTCGACTCAATACTGCTAAGAAACGCAAAGAAGAAGAAAGGCGAATTCGAGAAGAAGCCCAAGCAGAAGCATTGGAACGCATCCGGCGAATGAAGTTGAGAAGACAGAATAGGGAGCAACCTAGGACGGATGCCTATGCAGATCAAGGATATCATGTGGCTATGTGTGAAGTTTCAGGTATCAGCGCTCAAAGGATAATTGATCAACGTCCTTTTATAACCTTAGAGATAGGACAAAGAAAGGGTGCAAGGACTGTAAGAGCCTTGATTGACTCAGGTGTAGCCACTAGTGCGGTTAAATTGTCTTACTGTCAAGAATTGAGATTAACGGTCAATCCTATAGAAGCATATCTCATAGGATTGGGAGGTGTGGAAACACCTTGCATGGGCGAGGTGGATCTTCCCATCTCCATTCAAGACGAAGTGATGATAGTCAAAGTATTAGTGTGTCAAGATGAGGACCTCACTGAGCCTCTTGTCTTGGGTCAGGACTGGATCTATGATCATGCAGTCAACCTAAACCTAAGAAGCGGACTTCTTCAGGTATGGGTAAATCATAGTCGAATTACAGTTGAATTGGAAAATGAGGCACTCAAGGACCTAGGTAAGGCACGAACCCCTGGTCCTTCCAAGGGTGCACATGAAGTTGACAATGCTATTCTTGTCCAAAAATGTATGATGCAGAAAGAGGATTGTCTCAACAACGCAGTCAAGGATAAGAAGGCACTCCCTTCTGTTCCAAAGGCCAGAGGGATGCAGCAACCAAAGGCAGATCGAATACAGAAGAAGCAGAACACTACCTATACTGGAGGCCAAAAAAAGGAGCAAAGCAGATGGTTTCAGCCGATGAAACAAGTATGGAGGCGAAAAGGCGAACACCCTGTTCCGACTAGGCCAACACCACGGCCAAAACGTCTTATTAGTAATAAAAAATACGACACTAATAAGAAGTCCTTCATACATTCTTCTGCGAAAGTGAAGTCTATTTGGGTACCCAAGAAGTCAATGAAGGCCAGCCCACAATCACGACAAATCTGGGTGCCTAAGGCTTGCTTGCGGGCTCAAATAGCTACACCAAGGCCAAACCCTGTACAACATGTTTCACTCACGCGAACATCTGAGGCCCAGTCTTACACATCACACACTAACATGTATTCTTCCATGAGCACAAGTAGAATCACTTGTAAATGGGTCCCTAAAAGTCCCATTTTTCAGGTAAATACCTCTATCACACTCTCCAGAGCCTCCACAAAGTCAAAATCAAAACCTATCCATTGCATTTGGCAACCTAAAACTTGTAATAAACCCCCGGATCCCAATTGTAAATCCATGTCCACCTACTAACTACTTCACTCTCACACTACATCATTCCGCTTAGCTCTTAGGTCTACCCAATTCCTAACTACACACACAAGCACCAAGGACTTACTAACCCCCTAACCTCTCCCGAACCTCACGTTAATGTTGTAACAGGGGACACAGTGTCATTTTTGTGTCCATTGCAATGTTAACATTTATTCATATATTCTCACAGAACCAGCTGCGAAGTTTTCAACATGGCTAAGGCGGCAGGAACTAGCTCTCAAAGAGAAACAAGCCAGCAAGTGGTTGGACTTAGACAGTTTACCCGTTTTGCCTGAGACAAATGAAAGACCAGAAGAATTGCGGGCCATCAAAATCATACCTATTGCGGACCCTCCCAGTGGCCATACCATGCCCGTAGGAAAAACTTCCCACTGGTTTAGTGAAGTGGCAGGACCCTTGGGTGAGGGAACGTACCTATGGGAATCAGAGTTGGACTTCAATGGGAAGCAAGGCAAATACCATTTCTTTACAAGAGAATTCGAGAAGTTACAAAATGCAGAAGGTCTACGTTCGATATGGGAGAAGGCAGGATTGGATGCATATTTCAGTGCACGGCTCTCAAAGCCTGACTTCATGCGATGCTACTATCTCATCAACACCTTGACTCCAAACCAGAACCCAAAAGGTGCAAGCTCATTTGTGATTCCATCTCTGACAAAGGGGAATGAGCTCAAGAGGTTCAGGCTATCAAACAACTTGGTGAGAGAGGCTCTAGATATGCGCGGAATGCATATTCCTACAGAGAAGGAAACCCTAGTACCGGATTACATGAAGAATCGAAGTCTCGCCAAAATCAAGGACATGGTGTCCATGACGCCTAATATTGCAATACACCTTCGCATGTGCATGCAACACTTTGCTTTTCCTGCACAAGATAGATTCAGAATGCCGTCCAAAAAGATTTGGTTTAGTTTGTATCTGGCAGAGACACAGAGCCTCACCATCAACTTACCCCACTGGATAATTGATCAGATACACCTAGCTCACAAACGATGGCCGGGGAAACAGGTTTTATATGGTTGCTGTGCTCTGATGAGAATCATTTATAGGTGTTTGGCTTATGACATCCCTATTCAACGGGCCCTAATGTGGAATTGTGTAGAGCAGTTTAGAGGCAGGACATCCACTAGACCCCCTTCTAAGAAGGTGAGAGGCACTGTCCAAGTCCCATGTGCTCAACCACGTGGAGCCACCCTAACACCAGACGTCACCCCTCCACCCCGAAGAGTCCGACCATTCACACTCCAACTTCCAAGACGCAGCACCGATGGTTCTACCTTGATATTCCCTCCCATCCTAACCGATCTTGAATTTCCCAGTGGTGCACCTTTGGAAGAACTCACGAATGAAGATTTCGAACAATTATTACAAGATGTAGAGCTGGAGGCAGAAGAGGCACAACAAGTGGAGAATGTGCAAACACAGGCAACAACCTCCCAAGTACCTGTCACCACAGTTGAAGTGGATGAAGAGGATGCGAAAGATGAAGAACAGGAGGAAGATGAGGAGGATTATGACCAAGAGCATCAAGATGAGCAACAAGAAGTGCCAAAACTTGTAGGTGCGCCAGCATATACAGCTCAACTACAAAGGTTATATGACACAATCAAAGCAGTACAAGAAAGGCATCAACTCTCTCTAGTGTCAGGTCAAGCTTTGATGCAAGAAATGCTATCAGACGATGGGGTGATCAACATTTCATTGACACCCTCAAATTAGTGTCAGAATCCACACTGCAGTCCGCCAGTCCGTGAGGTATGACAAACGCAGAGTTGACACATTACCACGCGCAGGTAAGACTATCAGGATACCCGTCACAGAACAAGAAGTACCCATTGAAACCACAGCTACCCCCACCACCACCATTGACCTCTCTGCTGAAACCTTCGTTCAGACATCACCCATCTCACCCCAGCATCCCCAATCACCACCTTCTCCACCCCCACCACCACCTCCCACCATGGAAGAAACGACAGTCATCATCTCTACCTTCACTTATAAACCATCCTCATTCACATCATTCTCATTTCGAGAACCCACCTCACAAGACACCCTCTTCTCTTTCATCACCAATCCCTTGTACACTTCAACCCTTCTACCCTCTGAACCCATAATTGGCCATCCCATAATTCCAAGTGTGGTTGGAAACCCGGCACCCACCGAAGGCACCCTGTGTTTCCCAGCCTATTCCCCAATACAGGGTACCTCCATTCCATGACCCTCACTTCCCATCTGCCCCCTACACCTCTTTCAACCTGACCTCACCACCCCAATACCCGTCCTTTGTGGAGCAGTTCATCCGCTCTCCAATGTTTCAGAGGCACATTTCCCCGCTGTCCGCAACGACATCAATTTACACGAACACCACACTCACTTCACCTACCATACCCACCTACATGGTAGCCCCTGTACACACCACCTTGTCTGACCCAATGGACATTTCACCAACCACAGCACCTCTCCCCACGATTCCACCATCTCCCCCCTTACCCCCCACCTCACCACTCACATCATTGGCACACACAGCATTCACTACCCCCCTACCCAATCCCACCTCCCCTGCACTTCAAACTTTTCCCCTTGCATCTCATAATGTAAATAGCACGTTCAATACATTACTTCAGTGTGCACATCAACTACAACAAGAATACCATCAATTGGAAGAAAGCACTGCTGCCCTCCAGGCAGAATCTCAATGTCTGCAAGCTAGAGTCACCACCCTTGAAGCTAATTATCAAACGCTCCTAACTGAGCATACCACCTTACAGCAGGCTCACTCCGAATTGGAATCAAAGACATCAACAGTAGATGATCAAGCAGTCAAGGAACTAGAAACAGTGCTCCAAGCGCAAATGATATCTAATGCTACACTCAGACGCAACCTTGGGCTATTAAGGAAGCATATGGCAGCAGCACTAGAAGAGAACAAGAGACTTCAACAACAAAACCAAGACAACTTTGAAGTGGCTATGGAAGGAACTGCAGGAGCAACCATTAGCCCTACCAAGTATAGAGCAGTCCCATCGGAAGACATTCGCATCTTACTTGAGGAGCATGCAAATTTCTTGGAGTCATATGAAAAGTTAGAGACTGAATGTGCAGACCTAAAGAAACAGATAGCCAGTGCCCCCACAGCTCAACAGGAGCCGGTAATCTTGCAACACTCTACAGAAGAAGTAGAGACCCTCCGGAAATAGGTGGCAGAACTCCAAGCACGCCTCTTACCATATGAAAGGCCACCCTCGCCCACTGAAGAACCAGAACCTGAAACAGTAGTGGAAAACCCCGTCGATGACAGCTATGAAGAGCCGTACGAGCCAATGCCAACACCCGGTGGTTGGACTACAGAGGAAGGACAGGACACTTTAGAAATTCAAGTTCCAGATTGGGTCAAAAGGGTCGAGAAAGTGGGTAAGACACATGATGATCGCGTTGCTGTACAAATGCAATCTCTCACAAATCTAGAAGAAACTGTCCTTCGGTCTTCTTACTTTCAGAACCTATCCCACCAACGGTTAATCACAACATCAGAGTCGCAATACATGCCTTATTTTGTCTTGCTACATGATTATAATGCAGAAGTTAAAAGACATACAGGGAAGGAGCCCACATTTGCCACTTTTGAGCCAGAGGACTTACCGACAGATGCGCGTGCAGGCTCGATTTTCCAGCCTAATTGGCGTGCACGTCTACTAACCGATTACCCTGAGATGATGAGCACCTGGGCAACCATGCCACTATATATCAAGTATAATCCATGCTATTGCCCAATGGTACGTCGCAGATCTTGGCAAGCATTTGCGATCAAGGTACGCAACAATAAAGAATGCTCGGCTTGGGTTAACTATCCATATTTTGCTCCACCTCGAGGGACCCCAACCGTAGCCTACATGATATCAACAATTCGGCACTGGTCTACACGTCTAAATAATGCATCCGACATAGCAGTGAAAATGTGTATGAAGATATTCGAGCTCATAACCATTGTCTTCAAAACCTTTCGGAATGTACAAGCTCCATACATCTCTGCCCCTGGATTCTCTCAAGGTAACAAGGATTTAGTCTACGACATGAGCCAGACTCCCTTGGTTACTATAATCTTTGCCTCGCATGCACGAATAAAGTACTTACCCCCATGCTTCAAGCAGACATTTGAGGAAATGTTCTCTACGGCATTCTGGGAATATCATTCAGAAATTTTCATTCCCAGACCCACACATTTGCTACATCTATTCGCAGTAGAACAAGCGATCCATGCAGATCAGTTACGTCTGCCACATCCGGACATTCCAGGACCAATTGATTGGGATCGTATGATGACAGACTTGGCCAGAGGACTACGCATACAAGAACATCAGCTTGCCACTCAGGTTGTGGAATATTACATCCAACACTCCCAGCAACAAGGGTCTGTCAGGGACGACAGACGCGAGAGGGGGGGGGGTGTTGGAACTGAAGGACTCACTAGGCAAGGAAGCTTAAGAAGGGAGTCAGAGAGAAGAGAAAGTACAAGCAGAGAGAGCAGTCAACGACGATCTGGCAAGTAGGCCAATATTTTTTCAAGGCATTTATGCACATAAGAGAGGTGTACACAAGGAGAAGGAGCAAGTAGGGAGCTCCAAGAAATGTATATCAAAATGTTAGAAGAAATCCCTACAACAATAGTGATTTTCATCACTAAAAACCCTTGTAAATACCATTTCACATTTTTGTAGCTCCATTTTGTGCAAGCCAAGGAGTCCTTGAGCTTGAGGAGCTTTAGAAGTATCTACCTGTCAGTTTTCACTTTTTTTAGACTTCGTTTGAACCTCCAAATAGGGTAGAGAACCTAATTTTTAACTAGGCCGAACACTAGGTCTGGACAAGGCCAAAACCTAATCAAAAACTATAAAAAGAGCTAGAGAGCTCATTTTTGGGGTTAGATTGTAATTGAAATGAACTTGTAAGAGCTTTTTGGAAGTAATCTAAGAACTCCATTGCTTCTCACTTTTTGTCTTGCCGTGTGTGCGCGTGTGTGTGTATGTGTGTGCATGTTTGTGTGCTTCTCACTCATGCACTTGTGCCTCCACTTGCTTGAGGTCTTCATACCATCCTCACGTCTTCCCGGATTGACATTAAAGGAGGTGCTACTCATCACTGAGCTACAGCATGGGTTGAAGCAAATATGTGCCTTATGCACGGCCTTGGAATGTGGCACTATGTATGCATACTTGGGAAATGCATTGGAAGAAGTATGGTGCAACAGATGGCTGTCATGTGTGCAGCATATGTATTGAACAGGTGTTCCACTAAAGCACTGCAGTCTATCACTCCATATGAGGCTTGGCATGACCGCAAGCCATCTGTTGCACATCTGCGTGTTTTTGGTTGTTTGGCATATGCACTAGTGCCTGAACAACATTGCAGAAAACTGGATGCTAAGGGAGTAAAATGTATTTTTGTTGGGTACAGTTCTGAAAGTAAAGACTATTTCGTCTTTTTGTGCCAAAGGTATATACCAGTTTCTGTTCGCCAGTATAAGTGTCTCGAAGTCTACTACAGGTCTAGCAGAACTCGTCTGGGCAGTTCTGTTCAACCTTTTGAAATACAGTCAATTTTCTGCATCAAGGTATTTTAGTCACCGACCATGGCTGAAAGCAGTGATGTATTTGGTATGTTGGCTATTGAGGATAAGTTGGATGGTACCAACTACCCATTATATTGATGCGACATGTATTGGTTGCAAAAGGATTGTGGAACATTGTGCAAGGTGTTGAAAGACGTCCTGTTACACCTATAACAACAGGTACTACAAATACAGGTGCTAGAGCTGATGAAGATGGTGTTGAAGATGATATTCCGCAGATTCCTGTTCGTGCTGCTGTTTCTGTTGCACCTACTGCATAGCAGATTCGTTGGGATGGCAGAGATGCCCAGGCACATGCATTGATAGCTTTTTCTGTCAAACGTGCCATTATTCCTCATATTCGCCCTTGCAAAACAGCTAAGGATGCTTCGAATACACTTACCACATTATACCAAGCTAGGAATGAGGCTCGTGTTGCTTACCTCCGAAAACAGTTGGAGAGTGAGCACATGAATGAAGGTGCTTCTATGGATAGTTTCCTAACAGAGATCAAAGACTTGAAGGAACATTGATTTCTGTTGATGAGGTTATACCAGATAGCTCACTTGTGCAGACTGTTCTAAATGGTCTTCCTGATTCATATCAGAGTTTTGCTTCTACTCTTCGGTTGATGATGAAAGGCAATCCAAATGCCTTATCATTTGAGGAGTTAGTCTCTGTTCTGTTGTAGGAAGAT
>CM035407.1:189849417-189881917 GCA_020310875.1 Ceratopteris richardii
TAGGCTGAGAGAATTTTGTTTAGGAACATTCATATGTGAAAATGTTCTAAGAGTCGTCAGAACTGGCGCACATTTCATCTTCAAAGAAATGGTCATTGCTCAGTCCACAGTGTAAAGTTTTACACAAGTGAGGGCTCAAAATCTAAGTTGGAAGGTAAGCCATCTATGGCTAAAAGATCTTGATCAAACGGGATTTACTTTGGGAGAACCAGTGTTAAGAAGTTGCAGGTGTCAAAGTCGCCATTGCAGAGAAGCTGTTTCAGACATAGGTAAAGTGTTTCACACATTTCTCAGTGTGTACTCAATCATTTTGAGAAATTTAACTTGGTAAAGTTGCGCAATCTCAAGGCGAAGTGTTGTGCACAGTTTTGTCAAAAACTTTACAGAATTGATTAGTCAATGAGTAATTAATCTGCAGCAGACTTTCCTGAAGAAGTTGAATTTTTCAGAATAATCAATTTTCTGATAAATTGGTGAATGATCTTTAAATTTGGTGGAGTCTAAGGTTAATCTTGATATAGAGGTGATCTAAATTCAAGGTTAACTTGTTCTTTTGGAGATTAACACTCTCCATCAGTGGTATCAGAGCAGGTTGTGTCAAAATTGAAGTGAAGAAGACTCCGACTACTGCAGAAATACAAATCTTTACATCTTGAAGGTGAAAAAAGGATAAAGGTTGAAGAAAACTTGAAGGTAGACACATTGAAGCTATCAGAAGGATCAGAAGAAGCAAGACTCGAAGTAAAGGTACATTTATTCCTTGTAAAGTCTAAAGTCTTGAGACTACAGGTGAAGCAAGGATGGGAGATAGTCTCCAAATTGAAAAGTTGGATAGAGAGAACTATCCTGCATGGTCTATGAGGATGGAAGCTCATCTTATGAGCAAAGATTTGATAGCCTACATTACAGGTGAAGAAGAGAAGCCTAAATTCAGAGATCCTAGTGTTCCAACTAGGGAAGAATTGTCAGATCTAAAGAATTGGATGAAGAAGGATGCTCAAGCAAGGAGCATAATCTACATGGCAGTCAATGACTATTTGCTTCCTCACATTAGAGGACTTGAAAGTGCATGTGACATTTGGAATGCTTTGGAGGAGCATTTCCAAAACACAACCAAATCAAGGAAGGCTTCACTATGGGCAGAATTTACTACTTTCAAGAAGAAGGCCTCACAATCAATCTCTGATTATGTGACAAAGATGAAGGACATTGCAGATTCTCTAGGTGCAGTGGATGAAGACATTGAAGAAGACAAATTGGTAAGACAAATACTCACAGGGCTAAGAGGAGATGAGAAGTGGAAGCCTTTCATTTTATCTACAGAACTTTCATTAGATCACTTTACTCCTGATTTGAATCAATTGTTAGGTCATATGCTAACTTTTGAGAATGATATCAAAGGAGATGTTGATAAGAGTGCAGGTCTTGCAATGTACTCTAAAGACAAGAAGAAAGCTAACAAAGGGAAGCAACAATCAGGTGAAGAAGAAGGTACATCAAACCAAGCAAATTTCATAAGAGGAAAAGGAAGTGGCAAAAGTAGAGGAAGAGGCAGAATCAACAAAGATAATGCAAGAGCTTGTTGGATATGTGGCAAGACCAATCATCTATCTCATGATTGTTGGCATAATAATCAAAACAATGGTAATTATCAGAACTTTAATCAAAGAGCAAGAGGTGGTAGATTTCAGAGAGGAAACTTCAGAGGTAGAGGTGGTAGGAATTCTTTTGGAAGAGGTGGAGGAAGAAACTTCCAAAACCAATCCTATAATAACACCTACTACAACTATACATCAGAGGACTCGACTCTCATTATGAATACATGTGAAACCTCACATGAGGACATGAGAGTGTTCTACATTGATTCAGGATGTAGTAATCATTTAAGTGGAAATATTGCTTTGATGACTGACCTAGATCATAATGCAATTAATCATACAGTTCAGACAGGTGATAATACAAAGCATAAGGTAAAGTCAATTGGTTCAGTCAAAGCTAAGGATGGGAGTACTCTTCTGAGTAAGGTTCTTTATGTTCCCACAATCCCAAAGAATTTGATCAGTGTAGGTCAAATTGTGGAAAAAGGATATGAGGTAAGGTTCACCAATGATGGAGTTTATGTTGAAGACCCTAGTCAAGGGTATAAACAGGTTGTTACAGGAAAGAAAGAAGGAAGGCTTTTCACATTGAAGGTACAAGGAAATGTTGGACATGCTATGTTCACATATGGAGAGCAGAAGGTGTCAGAATTGGATCTTTGGCACAAAAGAATTGGACACTTTAATGAAAGAGGTATTAAAGAAATGATTAACAATGATTCAGTGCTTGGATTGCCTAACATTGCAGGTCAACACATGACATACAGATGTGAGGCATGTCAATTAGGTAAGGCTCATAAGCAATCCTATTCCAAGCATGGGTTTATGTATTCAGAAAGACTTGAATTGGTGCATACAGATGTGTGGGGTCCTTCAAAGGACTTTAGTATAAATGGTTCAAGATATTATGTCATATATGTTGATGATGCTACCAGGTGGATCACAATTTATGTGATTAAAGAAAAGTCAGAAGTGTTTAATACATTTAAACACTATCATACATATGCAGAAAGGATTACAGGTCAAAAATTGAAGAGACTAAGGCCAGATGGAGGGGGAGAGTATTTTTCAAATGAGTTCAATGATTATTTGTGGAATGCAGGTATAAAGAGAGAAGTTACTTGCAGGTATTCTCCTCAACAAAATGGGGTAGCAGAAAGAAGAAATAGGACTCTTGTTGAGTTTGCAAGGTCCATGATGAAAGAGAAGAATTGTCCAAATTATTTGTGGGCAGAGGCTGTAAACACAGCTACTTATTTGGTCAATAGATTGCCTTGTAAAGCTTTGCAAGGTATGACACCATATGAAGCTTGGTGGGGTAAGAAACCTACCTTGGATCATTGTAGAATATTTGGATGCTTGGCATATGCATATGTGCCATCTCAATTGAGGCATAAGTTGGAGCCTAAGGCAGAAAAGTATGTATTCATTGGTTATGATGATAAGCAAATGGGATACAGGTTGTGGATGTTGGTGTATGACAATCATCAATTGAAGGATTATGAAGAAATGAAGTCAAGGAGTCAAGAAGAGAATAAATTCAGAAGGTTGAAGGAAGGACATATTCAGAAAATCCAAAGATATGTACACATATGTACATTAGCTGACTTATACTTTTGTCTAGTCATACACTTGTATATATTCATCTATAAATATGTTGGGAAATGTCGGGCAAATAGAGCAGAAGAAGAATAGAGAATAGGAAGAGAGAAATCAGTTGTAGAAAGTGTCATTAGACACATGGAAAGTGAGTGAATTGTCTATCCTCACTTAGATGTAATTTTTCTGAAGAAATCGAGAAAACTTGCGCCCGATGTTTTGCTGTCTGCTCCTTCTGTGTTTAATCTTTTGAGAAATCCTTTTGCACATATCTAAGTCCATAGCTAATCTATCTATGGCTAGAATTTGAGAGGTTAATTACAATCAGGCTGAGAGAATTTTGTTTAGGAACATTCATATGTGAAAATGTTCTAAGAGTCGTCAGAACTGGCGCACATTTCATCTTCAAAGAAATGGTCATTGCTCAGTCCACAGTGTAAAGTTTTACACAAGTGAGGGCTCAAAATCTAAGTTGGAAGGTAAGCCATCTATGGCTAAAAGATCTTGATCAAACGGGATTTACTTTGGGAGAACCAGTGTTAAGAAGTTGCAGGTGTCAAAGTCGCCATTGCAGAGAAGCTGTTTCAGACATAGGTAAAGTGTTTCACACATTTCTCAGTGTGTACTCAATCATTTTGAGAAATTTAACTTGGTAAAGTTGCGCAATCTCAAGGCGAAGTGTTGTGCAAAGTTTTGTCAAAAACTTTACAGAATTGATTAGTCAATGAGTGATTAATCTGCAGTAGACTTTTCGGAAGAAGTTGAATTTTTCAGAATAATCAATTTTCTGATAAATTGGTGAATGATCTTTAAATTTGGTGGAGTCTAAGGTTAATCTTGATATAGAGGTGATCTAAATTCAAGGTTAACTTGTTCTTTTGGAGATTAACACTCTCCATCAGTGGTATCAGAGCAGGTTGTGTCAAAATTGAAGTGAAGAAGACTCCGACTACTGCAGAAATACAAATCTTTACATCTTGAAGGTGAAAAAAGGATAAAGGTTGAAGAAAACTTGAAGGTAGACACATTGAAGCTATCAGAAGGATCAGAAGAAGCAAGACTCGAAGTAAAGGTACATTTATTCCTTGTAAAGTCTAAAGTCTTGAGACTACAGGTGAAGCAAGGATGGGAGATAGTCTCCAAATTGAAAAGTTGGATAGAGAGAACTATCCTGCATGGTCTATGAGGATGGAAGCTCATCTTATGAGCAAAGATTTGATAGCCTACATTACAGGTGAAGAAGAGAAGCCTAAATTCAGAGATCCTAGTGTTCCAACTAGGGAAGAATTGTCAGGTCTAAAGAATTGGATGAAGAAGGATGCTCAAGCAAGGAGCATAATCTACATGGCAGTCAATGACTATTTGCTTCCTCACATTAGAGGACTTGAAAGTGCATGTGACATTTGGAATGCTTTGGAGGAGCATTTCCAAAACACAACCAAATCAAGGAAGGCTTCACTATGGGCAGAATTTACTACTTTCAAGAAGAAGGCCTCACAATCAATCTCTGATTATGTGACAAAGATGAAGGACATTGCAGATTCTCTAGGTGCAGTGGATGAAGACATTGAAGAAGACAAATTGGTAAGACAAATACTCACAGGGCTAAGAGGAGATGAGAAGTGGAAGCCTTTCATTTTATCTACAGAACTTTCATTAGATCACTTTACTCCTGATTTGAATCAATTGTTAGGTCATATGCTAACTTTTGAGAATGATATCAAAGGAGATGTTGATAAGAGTGCAGGTCATGCAATGTACTCTAAAGACAAGAAGAAAGCTAACAAAGGGAAGCAACAATCAGGTGAAGAAGAAGGTACATCAAACGAAGCAAATTTCATAAGAGGAAAAGGAAGTGGCAGAAGTAGAGGAAGAGGCAGAAACAACAAAGATAATGGAAGAGCTTGTTGGATATGTGGTAAGACCAATCATCTATCTCATGATTGTTGGCATAATAATCAAAACAATGGTAATTATCAGAACTTTAATCAAAGAGCAAGAGGTGGTAGATTTCAGAGAGGAAACTTCAGAGGTAGAGGTGGTAGGAATTCTTTTGGAAGAGGTGGAGGAAGAAACTTCCAAAACCAATCCTATAATAACACCTACTACAACTATACATCAGATCAGAAGGAGGACTCGACTCTCATTATGAATACATGTGAAACCTCACATGAGGACATGAGAGTGTTCTACATTGATTCAGGATGTAGTAATCATTTAAGTGGAAATATTACTTTGATGACTGACCTAGATCATAATGGAATTAATCATACAGTTCAGACAGGTGATAATACAAAGCATAAGGTAAAGTCAATTGGTTCAGTCAAAGCTAAGGATGGGAGTACTCTTCTGAGTAAGGTTCTTTATGTTCCCACAATCCCAAAGAATTTGATCAGTGTAGGTCAAATTGTGGAAAAAGGATATGAGGTAAGGTTCACCAATGATGGAGTTTATGTTGAAGACCCTAGTCAAGGGTATAAACAGGTTGTTACAGGAAAGAAAGAAGGAAGGCTTTTCACATTGAAGGTACAAGGAAATGTTGGACATGCTATGTTCACATATGGAGAGCAGAAGGTGTCAGAATTGGATCTTTGGCACAAAAGACTTGGACACTTTAATGAAAGAGGTATTAAAGAAATGATTAACAATGATTCAGTGCTTGGATTGCCTAACATTGCAGGTCAACACATGACATACAGATGTGAGGCATGTCAATTAGGTAAGGTTCATAAGCAATCCTATTCCAAGCATGGGTTTATGTATTCAGAAAGACTTGAATTGGTGCATACAGATGTGTGGGGTCCTTCAAAGGACTTTAGTATAAATGGTTCAAGATATTATGTCATATATGTTGATGATGCTACCAGGTGGATCACAATTTATGTGATTAAAGAAAAGTCAGAAGTGTTTAATACATTTAAACACTATCATACATATGTAGAAAGGATTACAGGTCAAAAATTGAAGAGACTAAGGTCAGATGGAGGGGGAGAGTATTTTTCAAATGAGTTCAATGATTATTTGTGGAATGCAGGTATAAAGAGAGAAGTTACTTGCAGGTATTCTCCTCAACAAAATGGGGTAGCAGAAAGAAGAAATAGGACTCTTGTTGAGTTTGCAAGGTCCATGATGAAAGAGAAGAATTGTCCAAATTATTTGTGGGCAGAGGCTGTAAACACAGCTACTTATTTGGTCAATAGATTGCCTTGTAAAGCTTTGCAAGGTATGACACCATATGAAGCTTGGTGGGGTAAGAAACCTACCTTGGATCATTGTAGAATATTTGGATGCTTGGCATATGCATATGTGCCATCTCAATTGAGGCATAAGTTGGAGCCTAAGGCAGAAAAGTATGTATTCTGTTGGTGTGTAAAACACCACAAGAACCAAACTAATGTGGTATTAGAAGACCTCCATAACCATCATTAGCTTAGCAAAACTCACATTGTAAGTATTCATCTCTGAATTTAGTGAAAATCAAAATTTCACTTCACAGAAATCTGCGCCTTTTCTTCAATCCTTCAATCTGACCTGTATTAGCTCAATCTTTGCAAAATCTTTTGATCACTTGCTAAAGAATGTTCTTTCTGATGTTAAGCAACACATAATAACCAAAACTTTCAAGTAATAACTTCAAAATCTTCTGATTTAGCTTCAACTTTTTCACTATGTCTGAAAACTGAAAATTCACTTCATCGATTTGACATACCTCCACTCTTAAGCTGATTTCTCTGAGTACGCGTCCCGTTTCTCAAAGATCTTTTGACCAAATGTAGTTGAGGATAATAGCTTTCAAACGAGCTATCACTTACCAAAAACTTTACACTATGCTTCGAGATCTGACCTTCAGAAGATCAGTCAAATGTGCGCCAGAAAAGTCGTAACTGTCAACTACCTTACACAGTCATATGAAATGACTTAGAACTCAATGTACAAGAGGAATTAGACTCAATCCTTCTACACAAACATGTGTTGATTATCAGAGAGGATGTGTACAAAATGGCTTGGCCTAATTTTGCTCACAGCCATGGAAAACTCTCTCAGACTCAGAAGTTTTCTCTCACCATCTCTCTCAGAAATTACACGACTTTTCTCTACTCACTCAGATTACAAAAATGAGTTCTCTCCTACATGTTTATGACTCAAATTAACTTATATACCTATGGTTTACATTCTTCTAGACTTGAACTCGTAAGTTCTAAAGATCAAATACAAATCTAGACTCTAATTTTGCACTAATTTACAATAGTGAAATTGTCCCTTCACTTAGGCTTGATTTTCTGTAGGTCTTTTCTTCACTTCTCCTTTCCTCCATCATATGTCTTCATATGTCTTCATATGTCTTCATATATCTTCATATATCTATGCCTAGTTAGTGAGTGAAGCCCCAACAGCTCCCCCTCACTCACTAATTAGCATGCTTTGACTTCTTCACATAATCTTCTTCTCTTTTATTCCTGCCATCTCCTTGAACTTACTTGTCTTCACTCCATCCAAGCTTTTTGTCATAATATCTGCAATCTGATCTTTTGTAGAAGTGTACACCACTTCAATCTCTTTCTCCATTACCTTTTCTCTGAGAAAATGATACTGTATCTCTATGTGCTTTGTCCTTGCATGAAATACAGGATTTGCTGCAAGATATAATGAACTCATGTTATCTCCATGAATGATGGGTATACCTTGATCAAATCCCAAGCTTTTGAATAATGTCTGCATCCATATGACTTCCTTTGCTGCTTCCACAAGTCCTTTGTATTCAGCTTCTGTTGATGATAAGGCCACTGTGTGTTGTTTCTTTGAACACCAACTCACAAGCTTATCTCCAATGTATATCATATAACCATGGGTAGATCTTCTGTCATCTTGACTTCCTGCCCAATCTGAATCACTATAGGCTCTCAATCTTATATCTGATGTAAAAGGATAATACAATCCTTCTTTCAAAGTCCCTTTGATATATCTAAGGACTCTTTGACCTGCAATCCAATGTGGATCCTTTGGACAATGCATGAATTGAGAAAGGACACCAACTGCATAACTAAGATCAGGCCTTGTTAGAGTTGCATAAATCAAACTTCCCACTAAAGATTGATACTTCCTCATGTCTTTGAACTCTGCACCATCATATCTACTGAGTTTGTGATTTACTTCTAATGGTGTAGATGCCTCTCTGCAGTTCTCTATGTTAAACTTCTTTAGAAGATTCAAGAGATACCTTTCTTGTGATACATATATGCCATGTTCTGCATAAGTGATTTCCATTCCAAGAAAATATGACAATTTTCCTAGATCACTTATCTTGAATTCCTTCTCAAGTAGCTTCTTCACCTCCTTGATTCCTTCATTTGAGGTACCTGTAATTATAATGTCATCTACATATATACAAATGTAGATCATACCTTCATCTGTTCTTTTGATAAGTAAACTTGCATCTGCCTTTGAACTTTGATATCCAAGGTCATTAAGATACTTTACAAGTCTATAATTCCAAGCTCTTGGAGCTTGCTTCAAACCATAAAGAGCTCTTCTCAACCTGCAAACATAATTTGGAAACTTATGATCTGCAAACCCTTGAGGTTGCTCCATGTAAACCTCATCTGATATATATCCATTCAAAAATGCATTCTTAATGTCCAATTGACTCAATGTCCATCCTTTTGATGCTGCAATGGCAATGATTGTCCTTATGGTTGACATCTTTGCTACAGGACTGAATGTCTCATCATAATCTATGCCAAAAGTTTGAGCATAACCTTTAACCACCAATCTGGCTTTGTATCTGGCTATAGTTCCATCTGCATGCTTTTTAACTTTGTAAACCCATTTATTTCCAATCACTTTCTTACCATTAGGCTTTGGGACAAGTTCCCAAGTTTTGTTCTCTTCAAGAGCATCAAACTCTTCCTTCATTGCCACTTCCCATTGTCTCTTACCCTTTGCTTCATCATAGTCTTGAGGTTCTTCATCTTCCTTAACCATGTAAGCATAATTTTTCTGAGTCAAGTAAGAAGTATCATAGGAATACCTTGTAGGTTGCTTCTTCATTCTGGTTGACCTTCTTGGTTCACACTCTTCATGTATATCTGGATGTACTTCTTCATCAAATATTGGTCCATCTTCATTCCTTCTATATGATCCAACTCTTGATGTGCTTGCTTGCATATGTTCTTCATCACCATCTATCTGCATATGTGACTTACCTCTTGCACTCCTTCTTATCTCTTCTTAAAATGTTTCAAGATCACAATCTTTATCTGCATACCAACTCTTCTGTTCATCAAAAGTTACATCTCTGGAAACAATAAAATGTTTAGTCAGAGGACTCCATAGTCTATAACCCATTTGCTTTTCATCATACCCAATGAACACATATTTTTCTGCCTTTGGTTCAAGCTTATGTTTGAGTTGTGATGGCACATAAGCATAGGCAATTGACCCAAACACTTTACAATGGTCAAGTGTTGGTTTCTTACCCCACCAAGCTTCATAAGGGGTCATACCATTCAAAGCTCCACATGGTAACCTATTCACAAGGTATGTGGCTGTATTTACAGCCTCAGCCCAAAGATAATTAGGGCAATTCTTTTCCTTTAGCATTGCTCTTGCAAATTCAACCAATGTTCTATTTCTTCTTTCTGCCACCCCATTATGTTGAGGTGTATACCTGCAAGTTATCTCTCTCTTGATACCTGCATTCCAAAGATAATCATTAAACTCTTGAGAGAAGTATTCTCCCCCTCCATCAGACCTTAGCCTCTTGAGTTTGTGACCTGTAACTCTTTCTGCATAAGTATGAAAATGTTTGAAGGCTCCAAAAACTTCTGATCTTTCCTTCAGAACATAAAGAGTTATCCACCTTGTAGCATCATCAATAAACAAAACATAATACCTAGATCCATTTATTGAACCTTCTTTTGTTGGTCCCCATACATCTGTATGTATGAGTTCAAGCAAACCATCATGCTTGAATCCTTTCTTCTGAAATGGTTGTCTATGAGCTTTTCCCATCTGACAAGCTTCACACTTGTATATCATATGTTGATTCTTTACATTTGGTAGTCCCAATACAGATTGGTTCTCCACCATAGTTTTGATTCCTCTTTCATTGAAATGTCCCAATCTTTTATGCCAAAGATCTAGCTCTGTAATTACTTCATCACCATGTGTGATTAGGGCTTGACCAACATTTCCTTGTACTTTGAGAGTAAAAAGTCTACCTTCCTTCTTACCACAAACAATGGGTTTGTATGCATCCTCTGGATCTTCAACAAATACCCCTTCATTTGTAAATCTGACTTGAAAACCTTTTTCCACTATTTGTCCAACACTAATCAGATTCTTTGGTATTGTTGGAACATACAAAACATTTGTTAATAAATCAGCTCCACTCCTGCACTTCACTTTTCCAATTGAATGCACATTATGTTTTGTATTATCACCTGTTTGTACTGTATGACTTGAATTGCCTTCTTCCAATTCTGACAATAATTCTATATTACCTGATAAATGATTTGAACAACCAGAGTCAATATAAAATACCTTGAGATCCTCCTTCTCTGATGAACTAATTGAATTCATCATAAATGTTGTATGGTTGTCATTCTGTGTATCATTTGCATAATTGTAATATGTAGTGTTGTATGATTGGTTCTGATTCCAATTTCTACCACCACCTCTTCCATAGCTTCCTCTTGAATTCTGTCTTCCTCTTTGAAATTGATTTTGAAACCTTCCACCTCTTCCTCTGCCATTGTTATTCTGATTTTGGCTTGCTCCTTGTTGATTGTGCCAACAATCATATGCTAGATGATTGCTCAATCCACAAATCCAACATGTCTTCTTGTTATTGTTCTGATTACCTCTACCTCTTCCATTACCTCGACCTTTACCTCTGCCAAAACCTCTTCCTCTTGCATAATTTGCTTGAGTTGTTGACTCTTCTTCATCCTTTGCCTTGCCTTTATCTCCTTTCTTTTTGTTCTTTACATACATTGCAGAACTTTGACCTTTGTCTCCATCTGACTTCAAGTCTTGCTCAAATGTGAGCATCAATCCAAGTAATTGATTTAATTCTGGCACATAATGGTTTAATGAGAGTTATGTTGAAAGTACAAAAGGCTTCCATCTCTCATCACCTCTTAATCCTGCAAGTAATTGTGCTATCAGCCTATGATCTTCAATATCCTCATCAATAGATCCAAGACTATCTGCCAAGTCCTTCATCTTAGTGACATAATCACTAATGCTCTGATTTTGCTTTTTCTTGAATGTGGTGAACTCTGACCATAAGCTAGCTTTCCTAGCTTTAGTAGTGTTTTGGAAGTGGTCTTCCAAAGCATTCCAAATATCTTCAGTTGTTTCTAAACCTCTGATGTGTGGCAACAAATGATCTGTAATAGTGTTGTATATATAAGCTCTTGCACTTGCATCTCTCTTCTGCCATAACTTCAAAGCTTCTAGCTCTTCCTTTCTTGGATGACTTTCATCTTCAAATTTAGGCTTCTCTTCTTCACCTGTCACATATACCATTAGATCCTTACTCATAAGTAAGGCCTCCATCCTCATTACCCAAGCAAGATAGTTATCTCTGTCCAATTTGTCAATGGACACATGATCTGCCATGGTATCCTTGCTTCTGCTTCAACCTGTAAGTGTAAGGTTAAAGAATGATACCTTTTGTAGACCTTTACCCTTGGAAGTGACTTCGAAGTAACCTTCTGATGACTTTTGTTGTTGAACACCTCAGCTTCCTCCTTCTTTGACAAAGAACTCTTCAATTCTTCTTGTATCTGCTCTCCTTTACTTCTCGAGGACCTTATCTGCTCTGATACCACTTGTTGGTGTGTAAAACACCACAAGAACCAAACTAATGTGGTATTAGAAGACCTCCATAACCATCATTAGCTTAGCAAAACTCACATTGTAAGTATTCATCTCTGAATTTAGTGAAAATCAAAATTTCACTTCACAGAAATCTGCGCCTTTTCTTCAATCCTTCAATCTGACCTGTATTAGCTCAATCTTTGCAAAATCTTTTGATCACTTGCTAAAGAATGTTCTTGCTGATGTTAAGCAACACATAATAACCAAAACTTTCAAGTAATAACTTCAAAATCTTCTGATTTAGCTTCAACTTTTTCACTATGTCTGAAAACTGAAAATTCACTTCATCGATTTGACATACCTCCACTCTTAAGCTGATTTCTCTGAGTACGCGTCCCGTTTCTCAAAGATCTTTTGACCAAATGTAGTTGAGGATAATAGCTTTCAAACGAGCTATCACTTACCAAAAACTTTACACTATGCTTCGAGATCTGACCTTCAGAAGATCAGTCAAATGTGCGCCAGAAAAGTCGTAACTGTCAACTACCTTACACAGTCATATGAAATGACTTAGAACTCAATGTACAAGAGGAATTAGACTCAATCCTTCTACACAAACATGTGTTGATTATCAGAGAGGATGTGTACAAAATGGCTTGGCCTAATTTTGCTCACAGCCATGGAAAACTCTCTTAGACTCAGAAGTTTTCTCTCACCATCTCTCTCAGAAATTACACGACTTTTCTCTACTCACTCAGATTACAAAAATGAGTTCTCTCCTACATGTTTATGACTCAAATTAACTTATATACCTATGGTTTACATTCTTCTAGACTTGAACTCGTAAGTTCTAAAGATCAAATACAAATCTAGACTCTAATTTTGCACTAATTTACAATAGTGAAATTGTCCCTTCACTTAGGCTTGATTTTCTGTAGGTCTTTTCTTCACTTCTCCTTTCCTCCATCATATGTCTTCATATGTCTTCATATGTCTTCATATATCTTCATATATCTTCATATATCTATGCCTAATTAGTGAGTGAAGCCCCAACATATTCATTGGTTATGATGATAAGCAAATGGGATACAGGTTGTGGAGTCCATCCACAAAGCAATTCCTTGTATCCAAGGATGTTACATTTGATGAGCAAGGTACTTGGTATGCAGATAAATATAATGTACATGCAGATGATGAAGAAGTAGTGGAACAAAGAAAAGGTAAAGCAAAGATTCAATTACTTGATGAAAGTGAGAACAATGAAGTACAGATTGAAGTAGAAGAGAGGCCAAGGTTTGATCCAGAATGTGATGAACCAGAGACTTCAAGAAGTGCAGAAGTTAGGAGGTCATCTAGGCACAAATGGCAACCTACAAGGTATAGCTATGACACTTCATTCTTGACTACTAAAGATTATGCTTACTTGGTAAAAGCAGATGAAGATCCATCTACATATGATGAAGCCAAAGGCCAAAGAAATTGGGAAGAAGCCATGCAAGAGGAGTATGATGCATTGATAGAGAATCAGACTTGGGATTTGGTTCCTAAACCTAATAGCCAGAAAATTATTGGATGTAAGTGGGTTTACAAAACAAAGAGATTTGCAGATGGAAGTGTGTCTAGATACAAAGCTAGACTTGTTGTGAAAGGGTATGCACAGACATATGGAGTGGACTATGATGAGACTTATAGTCCTGTGGCAAAGATGACAACAATCAGAACCCTCATTGCAATTGCTGCTTGCAAAGATTGGAAGTTGTCTCAATTAGATGTTAAAAATGCTTTTTTGAATGGTTATATTTCAGATGAAGTTTACATGGAGCAACCAGATGGGTTCAAAGATCAAGTGAATCCAAATTATGTGTGTAAGCTCAAGAGAGCTTTGTATGGATTAAAGCAAGCCCCAAGGGCATGGAATTATAGGCTTGTAAAATTCTTGAATGATCTTGGATTTCAAGCATCAAAGGCAGATAGTAGCTTGCTAGTCAAAGCAAGTGAAGATGGGTTCATTTATGTTTGTATTTATGTTGATGACATAATACTTACAGGAACAGATGATAAAGGAATACAAATGATCAAGAAGCAGATGGAGAAAGAGTTCAAAATCAGTGATTTGGGGAACCTATCATTCTTCTTGGGAATGGAGATTTCTTATACTCAACATGGAGTATATGTGACCCAAGAAAGGTATCTTAAAAATTTGCTAACCAAATTTAAAATGGAAGATTGCAAACATGGAGTATATGTGACCCAAGAAAGGTATCTTAAAAATTTGCTAACCAAATTTAAAATGGAAGATTGCAGGGTTGCACCTACACCTTTGGAAGTGAATCATAAATTGTCTAGGTTTGGAGGAGAAGAGTTCAGAGATATGAAACTCTATCAAAGTTTGGTTGGTAGCTTGATTTATGCTACATTAACAAGGCCTGATTTGTCATATGCAGTTGGTGTGCTTTCACAATTTATGCATTGTCCTAGAAAGGAACATTGGATTGCAGGACAAAGAGTACTTAGGTACATCAAGGGTACACTCAGAGAAGGGTTGTACTATGGATTTACTTCTGATACAAGAGTGAAGATATAGTGATGCAGATTGGGCAGGTAATGTGGATGATAGAAGATCAACACATGGATACTTGTGTTATGTAGGAGACAAATTGATTTCATGGTGTTCTAAGAAGCAACATACAGTTGCTTTGTCATCTACAGAGGCAGAATATAAAGGTATGGTGGAAGCTGCAAAGGAGGTAATATGGCTAAAGACACTTATGAAAGTTTTTGATGTTGTTCAAAGTACTCCTATTGTTTGTGGAGACAACATGAGTTCTTTATACTTGGCAGCTAATCCTGTGTTTCATGCTAGAACTAAGCATATTGAAATACAGTATCATTTTCTGAGAGAGAAGGTCATTGAGAAGGAGATTGAAGTCATACACACTCCCACAAAAGATCAAGTTGCAGATATGATGACAAAAAGTCTAGATGGACCAAAACTACAAAGATTCAAGGATATGGCAGGAATCAAGAAGATAGAGAAGAATCTCAATTAATGATTGAGGGGGAGCTGTTGGTGTATGACAATCATCAATTGAAGGATTATGAAGAAATGAAGTCAAGGAGTCAAGAAGAGAATAAATTCAGAAGGTTGAAGGAAGGACATATTCAGAAAATCCAAAGATATGTACACATATGTACATTAGCTGATTTATACTTTTGTCTAGTCATACACTTGTATATATTCATCTATAAATATGTTGGGAAATGTCGGGCAAATAGAGCAAAAGAAGAATAGAGAATAGGAAGAGAGAAATCAGTTGTAGAGAGTGTCATTAGACACATGGAAAGTGAGTGAATTGTCTATCCTCACTTAGATGTAATTTTTCTGAAGAAATCGAGAAAACTTGCGCCCGATGTTTTGCTGTCTGCTCCTTCTGTGTTTAATCTTTTGAGAAATCCTTTTGCACATATCTAAGTCCATAGCTAATCTATCTATGGCTAGAATTTGAGAGGTTAATTACAATTAGGCTGAGAGAATTTTGTTTAGGAACATTCATATGTGAAAATGTTCTAAGAGTCGTCAGAGCTGGCGCACATTTCATCTTCAAAGAAATGGTCATTGCTCAGTCCACAGTGTAAAGTTTTACACAAGTGAGGGCTCAAAATCTAAGTTGGAAGGTAAGCCATCTATGGCTAAAAGATCTTGATCAAACGGGATTTACTTTGGGAGAACCAGTGTTAAGAAGTTGCAGGTGTCAAAGTCGCCATTGCAGAGAAGCTGTTTCAGACATAGGTAAAGTGTTTCACACATTTCTCAGTGTGTACTCAATCATTTTGAGAAATTTAACTTGGTAAAGTTGCGCAATCTCAAGGCGAAGTGTTGTGCAAAGTTTTGTCAAAAACTTTACAGAATTGATTAGTCAATGAGTGATTAATCTGCAGCAGACTTTCCTGAAGAAGTTGAATTTTTCAGAATAATCAATTTTCTGATAAATTGGTGAATGATCTTTAAATTTGGTGGAGTCTAAGGTTAATCTTGATATAGAGGTGATCTAAATTCAAGGTTAACTTGTTCTTTTGGAGATTAACACTCTCCATCAGATAGATAGATAGATAGATAGATAGATAGATAGATAGATAGATAGATAGATAGATAGATAGATAGATAGATAGATAGATAGATAGATAGATAGATAGATAGATAGATAGATAGATAGATAGATAAATAGATAGATAGATAGATAGACATATAGATAGATAGATAGATAAATAGACAGACACACAGACAGACAGATTTCCCAAAAAGAATGACAAATTTCCAAAATCACTAATTTTGAATTCTTTTTCCATGTGCTTCTTAATCATGTGTATACCTTTGTCATTTGTTCCTGTAAGTATTATGTCATCAACATAAATACAAACATAAATAAATCCATCCTCACTTGCTTTGACTAACAAGCTACTATCTGCCTTTGATGCTTGAAATCCAAGTTGCTTTAAGAACTTTACAAGCCTATAATTCCATGCCCTTGGGGCCTGCTTTAATACATACAAAGCTCTCTTGAACTTACACAGATAATTTGGATACACTTGATCTTTGAAACCATGTGGTTATTCCATCTAGACTTCATCTAAAATATAACCATTCAAAAATGCATTCTTCACATCTAATTGAGATAATTTCCAACCTTTGCAAGCAGCAATTGCTATGAGAGTTCTTATGGTTGTCATCTTTGCAACAGGACTATAAGTTTCATCATAGTCCACACCATATGTCTGTGCATATCCCTTTAGAACAAGCCTCGCTTTGTACCTAGATACACTTCCATCTGCAAACCTTTTTGTTTTGTAGACCCATTTACATCCAATGATCTTCTAACTATTTGATTTAGGAACCTAATCCCAAGTCTCATTATCCATCAATGCATCATATTCCTCCTGCATAGCTTTTTCCCAACTCTTCTTCCCTTTGGCTTCATCATATGTGGATGGATCTTCATCTGCTTTTAACATGTAAGCATAATCTTTAGTAGTCAAGAATGAAGTATCATAGCTATACCTTGTAGGTTGCCATTTGTGCCTAGATGACCTTCTCAGTTCTCCACTTCTTGAAGTTTCTGGTTCATCACATTCTGGATCAAACCTTGGCACTTCTTCAACTTCAACCTATACTTCATTCTTCTCCTCTTCATCAAATATCTGAACCTTTGATTTACCTTTCTTTTGATTTACAACTTCTTCAACATCTGCATGAACATTAAGTGTACCTGCATACCAAGTACCTTGCTCATCAAATGTAACATCCTTGGACACGAGGAATTTCTTTGTGGATGGACTCCACAACCTATAACCCATCTGCTTGTCATCATAACCAATGAATACCTACTTCTCTGCTTTAGGTTCCAATTTATGCCTCAATTGAGATGGAACATATGCATATGCCAAGCATCCAAATATTTTACAATGATCCAAGGTAGGTCTCTTACCCCACCAAGCTTCATATGGTGTCATACCCTGCAAAGCTTTACATGGTAACCTATTGACCAAATATGTGGCTGTGTTTACAACCTTAGCCCACAAATAATTAGGACAATTTTTCTCCTTCATCATTGATCTTGCAAACTCAACAAGAGTTCTATTTCTTCTCTCTGCTACCCCATTTTATTGAGGAGAGTACCTACAAGTAACCTCTCTCTTTATACCTCCATTCCACAAATAATCACTGAACTCATTAGAGAAATACTCTCCCCCTCCATCTGACCTTAACCTCTTCAATTTTTAACCTGTAACTCTTTCTGCATATGCATGATAGTGTTTAAATGTATTAAACACTTCTTAATTGTCTTTGATCACATAGATTGTGATCCACCTGGTAGTATCATCAACATATATGACATAATATCTTGAACCATTTATACTGAAGTCCTTTGAAGGACCCCATACATCTGTATGTACCAATTCAAGTCTTTCTGAATACATAAAACCATGTTTATTATATGATTGCTTATAAGCCTTACCTAACTGACATGCTTCACATCTGTATGTCATGTGTTGACGTGCAACATTAGGCAATCCAAGCACTGAACCATTGTTAACCATTTCTTTGATACCTCTTTCATTAAAATGTGCAAGTCTTTTATGCCAAAGATCCAATTCAGACACCTTTTGCTCTCCATATGTGAACATAGCATGTCCAATATTACCTTGTATCTTTAATGTGAAGAGCCTTCCTTCCTTCTTTCCTGTAACAATTTGTTTATACCCTTGACTAGGGTCTTCAAGATAAACTCCATCATTAGTGAACCTTACCTCATATCCTTTTTCCACAATTTGTCCTACACTAATCAAGTTCTTCGGAATTGTAGGAACATACAGAACCTTACTCAAGAGAGTACTTCCATCTTTTTCTTTAACTGAACTAATTGACTTTACTTTGTGCTTTGTATTATCACTTGTTTGAAATGTGTGATTGATTGCCTTTTGATCTAGATCAGTCATCAAAGCAATGTTTCCACTCAGATGATTTCTACATCCTGAGTCAATATAAAATACTCTCCTGTCTTCATGTGAGGCTTCACATGTTGCACTCATAATAAGAGTTGAATCTTCTTTCTGATCTGATGCATTATAGTAGGTGTTATTGTAGGATTGATTTTGGAAGTTTTTTCCTCCACTTCTTCCAAAAGAATTCCTACCACCTCTACCTCTGAAGTTTCCTCTCTGATATCTACCACCTCTTCCTCTTTGATTAAAATTCTGATTAAAATTACCATTTCTTTGATTATTATGCCAACAATCATGAGATAGATGATTGGTCTTACCACATATCCAACAAGCTCTGACATTATCTTTGTTATTTCTGCCTCTTCCTCTACTTTCGCCACTTCCTCTTCCTCTTAGGAAGTTTGCTTGACTTGGAGTACCTTCATCTTCAACTGATTGTTGCTTTCCTTTGCTAGCTCTCTTCTTGTCTTTAGAATACATTGCATGACCTGCACTCTTATCAGCATCTGCTTTGATATCATTCTCAAAAGTTAGCATATGTCCTAACAATTGATTCAAATCAGGAGTGAAATGATCTAATGAAAGTTTTGTAGAAAAAATAAAAGGCTTCCACTTCTCATCTCCTCTTAGCCCTGTGAGAATTTGTCTTACCAACTTATCTTCTTCAATATCTTCATCAACTACACCTAAAGAATCATCAATGTCTTTCATCTTTGTCACATAATCAGATATTGATTGTGAAGCGTTCTTCTTAAATGTAGTAAACTCTACCCATAATGAAGCTTTCCTTGATTTGGTTGTATTGTAAAAATGCTCTTCCAAAGCATTCCATATGTCACTGCACTTTCAAGTCCTCTGATACGAGGAAGCAAATAATCATTCACTACCATGTAGATTATGCTCCTTGCTTGAGCATCCTTCTTCATCCAAATCTTTATATCTGCAAGCTCCTCCCTAGTTGGAACACTAGGATCTTTGAGCTCTAGCCTTTCTTCCTCTCCTGTGATCTGTCCCATCAGATCTTTGCTCATAAGATGAGCTTCCATTCTCATAGATCAAGCTGGATAGTTCTCTCTATTCAACTTCTCAATTTGGAGACTATCTCCCATCCTTTCTTCACCTGTACTATCAAATCTTTAATCCTTATAAGAAATGAATGTACCTTAGCTTCAAATGTTGCTCCTTTTGATCCTTTTGATAGCCTTTATGTGTCTTCCTTGAGTCTTTCTTCCACACTATCCTTTTGAACCTTCAAGGTGTGAAATTTGTATATCTGCAGCAGTCGAGGTCTTCCTTTCCTCAATCTGATAAATCCTGCTCTGATACCACTGATGGAGAGTGTTAATCTCCAAAAGAACAAGCTATCCTTGATGTTAGAACACCTCTATATCAAGAATAATTTTAACCTCCAACCAATTTTGGAAGACAAGCACCAAACTATCAAGATTTTAGCTAACTGTGCAAAAGTCATTTCACATAAAAGTCTGCTGCACATTATTGACTCATTAATTAATCATTTGTGTAGAGTCTCTGATGAAACTTTGTAGAATGTGTGGACTCGATTTTGTGCACCTCCTCCAAGTTAAAACACTTCAAAAGCTTAAGTAGATTATGAGAAATGATCCAAACAATCTACCTATGTATGAAACTGCCTTCTTATAGAGTCGACTTTGACACCTGCAACTTCTAACACATGATTCTCCCAAACTAGAACCCGTTTAAGCAAGTGCTTTTATCCTTCGATGGCTTACCTTCCAACTTAGATTTTGGCTCCTCATTTGTGTAAAACTTTACACTGTGCACTGAGAACTGACCATTTCTTTGACCATCAGGATTGTGCCTGTTTCAGAAGACACTCAACACTTTCTCACATATAGATGTTCCTACACAAAATTCTCTCAACCTGTGTGCAATTAGACTCTCAAACTTTAATCATAGATAGATTAAATATGGAATTAAATGTGTACGAAAGGGTTTCTGATAAAATCAAACACAGAAGGAGAACTAGAGAAAAGATCGATGTGCAATTCTCTAAACATTTTTTTAATTCAGCTCTTCATACATCTGATGGATGATACGCATAATACTCATCATCTACTCATCTCTTTTCATCTATAATTCATCTCTCTCACTTTTTACGATCATATACACGTATATATATATACATATGAGTATTGATTCGTCATTACTTCAAGTATATTGAAGTATTTACAAAACTAATGTACATATGTTTAAAGAACTTTTCTTCTTGAACCTTCACTTCACTTCATGAAGTTGGACTTCAATCTTTTCTTCATATCTTTATTTCTAGGCTTCATATAATCACCAATTGTTGATTGTCTTGCTCGAACAATTTCTTTATGACTGCAGCAGTCGGGGTCCTCCTTTCTTCAATTTTGATACTTCTTGCTCTGATGCCACTGATGGAGAGTGTTAATATCCAAAAGAACAAGCTACTCTTGAAGTTAGAGCACCTCTATATCAAGAATAACTCAAAACCTTCACCAATTTAGAGGATCAATGATCACTTATGAAAATTTTGAACAAACTGTGAAGAAGATGACTACACAGAAAGTCTATTGCACATAACTCACTCATTGACTTATCAAATGTGTAAAGCTTTTTATAAAACTTTGCACAAGGTGTCGGCTATAGTTTGTGCACCTCCTCCAAGTTAAATCATTCCAAAATACTCAGTAGATCTTGATAAATGATCTTAACAAGTCACCTGTTTGAAACTGTAGTTCTTTACAGTCTACTTTGACACCTACAACGTCTGAAGCTTTGTTCTCTCAAACTAGAACCCATTTATGCAACTGATTTTAGCCATACGCACATTACCTTCCAACTTAAAGAATGAGTGCTTGCTTGCTCAAAACTTTACACTGTGGAAGGAGAACTGACCAAAACATTAGCATCAAATTTTGTGCCTCCTGCAACTTCTCTTCTTTACATTTACACATGTAAATCTTCCTACACTCAATTCTCTCAACCTGATCACAACTAGAAGCTGCAAATTTGTACAAAGGTCAATCAACTATAGACTTAGACTTGTACAAAAGCATTTCACAAAAGATTCAACACAAAAGGAGAACTCTCAGAAATATCGAGCGCAACTTTTCTTCAATTCAAGAAAACTTTACATCTAAGTGATGAGAGAGATCTTACTCACTTCTAAAGTGTCTAATGACTCATAAAACTTCTAATTTCCCCATTCACATGCTCTCACATATTTGTCCCGACATTTTCCTTGTATATATAGGCAAATATGTACA
The DNA here is from genome assembly GCA_020310875.1 of Ceratopteris richardii. Taxonomy (NCBI): domain Eukaryota; kingdom Viridiplantae; phylum Streptophyta; class Polypodiopsida; order Polypodiales; family Pteridaceae; genus Ceratopteris; species Ceratopteris richardii. The sequence continues at coordinate 189,871,217 of CM035407.1, forward strand.
AGCTCATAAATATACAAAAGTATAAGTGAGATAACTCTAAGTTAATGTACATATGTATACATATCTTCATTCTCCGAACGTATACTTTCTTCATGCTTCATGACTTGATCTTTTCTTCAATCCTTGACTTCAAAACTTCATCAAAACTTCAATTGTTGATTGCCTTGCACCAACAATAGATAGATAGATAGATAGATAGATAGATAGATAGATAGATAGATAGATAGATAGATTGATAGATAGATAGATAGAAAGATAGATAGATAGAAAGATAGATAGATAGATAGATAGATAGATAGATAGATAGATAGATAGATAGATAGATAGATAGATAGATAGATAGATAGATAGATAGATAGATAGATAGATAGATAGATAGATAGATAGATAGATAGATAGATAGATAGATAGATAGATAGATAGATAGATAGATAGATAGATAGATAGATAGATAGATAGATAGATAGATAGATAGATAGATAGATAGATAGATAGATAGATAATAGATAGATAGATAGATAGATAGATAGATAGATAGATAGATAGATAGATAGATAGATAGATAGATAGATAGATAGATAGATAGATAGATAGATAGATAGATAGATAGATCGATAGATTGTTGGAACAAAACAATCACAAATTGATGATTACAAAGAGCTTGAAGCATGTCAATGATCATATTGAAGTGAAAGAAGTCATTTGAGAAAGTGAAGAGATCTCAGAAGTGAAGATTGTATACATATGTACATTACAGATGGGAATTCTTGTATTATGAGTGTAGATGATCCTTAGGATGGTAAGGAGAAATGTAATAGACACGGGATAAGTCTAGAATCATATGTATATAAGTCAATGATGTAAAGAAATACATGAGAGAGAGTCATTAGAAGCCAAGTGTCATTGAGATAGATGTGTAGAGAGTCATCTTCACGAGTTAGCGTTGAGTCTTCCTCTAATTTCTCTCAGCCTGATCATGTGGATCACGAAATCTTTTGTACACATCTAATCTAGAAGCTAGTGAAGCTATGTTAAAAGTTTCATGGTCTAATTCCTTTCATGTTGTGAGTATGATCAATAGGGACATGTGTATGTAAAGTCTGCAAGTAGACCTCTCAGAGTCACACATTTTTTCATGTCAATGTTTTGGTTAGATCTCAGTGCAGAGTGTACAGTTTTTTATGAATGAGCATTCAAAATCTAAGTTAGAAGGTAAGGAAGCTATGGCTAAAAGCATTTAGCAAAATGGGATCTGTGCTGTGAGAAATCAACCTTAGAAGTTAGCTATGTCAAAGTCGCTTGTTCAGGAAGACAGTTTCTGACATACTTTTGATCTTAAGGATAAAATTAAAGTTTTAATGATTCTTTTGAAGGACTAATGTTGACATGATTGTGCAAAGGTAGCATGGATATATGTGCATCATTAGTTTGAAGAAATCTGAAGATATGTGCAGGTAATGAAGTCAATCTTTGAAGCAGACTTCTTGAAGAAAAAAGATTCTCACTCAGAGAAGTGGTAATTGAAGATTTGGTAAATGAAGGTAACATTTGTGTAAAGTTTGGTCCATAACTGATATAGAGGTGCTCTTAAATCAGTATAGATCAAACCTTTGGAGATTTAGAGGTCTCCAACAGTGGTATCAGAGCTGAAGGTGTAATACAAGTAAAGTAAAGGCATTGGAAGTCTCGACTGTTGCAGATATTGAAGTTCCATCTAATTGAAGGTGGAAAAAGTCAAATTCTTGAAGACAAACTGAAGAAGTACAAAGCAGGAGTTCAAAGGATCAAGAAGGATTAAAGCCTCATATCAAAGGTACACTATATTATCATAAATCCTAGTAATTGTAGACACAAAAGATCAAAGATGGGAGAAAGCTTGAAGATTGATAAGCTAGATAGGGAGAACTATCTAGCTTGGTTCATGAGGATGGAGTCACACCTCATGAGCAAAGAATTGATGGCATTCATTATAGGAGAAGAAGAAAAGCCTGAGTTTGAAGATCCTAGTGTTCCAACTAGGGAGGGACTTGCAGGTTTGAAGAATTGGATGAGGAAGGATGCTCAAGTTAGGAGTATCATTTACATGGCTCTAAATGGTTATCTTCTACCTCACATCAGAGGACTAGAAAGTGCAACAGATGTGTGGAATGCTTTGGAAGAGCATTTCTGTTGGTGTGTAAAACACCACAAGAACTAAACTAATGTGGTATTAGAAGACCTCCATAACCACCATTAGCTTAGCAATACTCACATTGTGAATCTTCATCTCTGAATTTAGTGAAAATCAAAATTTCACTTCACAGAAATCTGCGCCTTTTCTTCTATCCTTCAATCTGACCTGTATTAGCTCAATCTTTGCAAAATCTTTTGATCACTTGCTAAAAGATGTTCTTGCTAATGTTAAGCAACACATAATAACCAAAACTTTCAAGTAATGACTTCAAAATCTTCTGATTTTGTATCAAACTTTTCACTATGTCTGAAAACTGGAAATTGACTTCATCGATTTGACATACCTCCACTCTTAAGCTGATTTCTCTGAGTATGCGTCCCGTTTCTTAAAGATCTTTTGACCAAATGTAGTTGAGGATAGTAGCTTTCAAACGAGCTATCACTTACCAAAAACTTTACACCATGCTTCGAGATCTGACCTTCAGAAGATCAGTCAAATGTGCGCCAGAAAAGTCGTAACTGTCAACTACCTTACACAGTCATATGAAATGACTTGGAACTCAATATACAAAAGGAATTAGACTCAATCCTTCTACACAAACATGTGTTGATTATCAGAGAAGATGTGTACAAAATGGCTTGGCCTAATTTTGCTCACAGCCATGGAAAACTCTCTCAGACTCAGAAGTTTTCTCTCACCATCTCTCTCAGAAATTACACGACTTTTCTCTACTCACACAGATTCCAAAATTGAGTTCTCTCATATATGTTTTTGGCTCAAATTAACTTATATACCTATGGTTTACATTCTTCTAGACTTGAACTCGTAAGTTCTGAAGATCAAATGAACATCTAGACTCTAATTTTGCACTAATTTACAATAGTGAAATTGTCCCTTCACTTAGGCTTGATTTCTTGTAAGTCTTTTCTTCACTTCTTCTTTCCTCCATCATATGTCTCCATATGTCTTCATATATCCATGCCTAATTAGTGAGTGAAGCCCCAACAGCTCCCCCTCAATCACTAATTAGCATAATTTGACTTCTTCACATAATCTTCTTCTCTTTTATTCCTGCCATCTCCTTGAACCTACTTGTCTTCACTCCATCCAAGCTTTTTGTCATAATATCTGCAATCTGATCTTTTGTAGAAGTGTACACCACTTCAATCTCTTTCTCCATTACCTTTTCTCTGAGAAAATGATACTGTATTTCTATGTGCTTTGTCCTTGCATGAAATACAGGATTTGCTTCAAGATATAATGAACTCATGTTATCTCCATGAATAATGGGTATACCTTGATCAATTCCTAAGCTTTTTAATAATGTCTGCATCCATATGACTTCTTTTGCTGCTTCCACAAGTCCTTTGTATTCAGCTTCTGTAGATGATAAGGCCACTGTGTGTTGTTTCTTTGAACACCAACTCACAAGCTTATCTCCAATGTATATCATGTAGCCATGGGTAGACCTTCTGTCATCTTGACTTCCTGCCCAATCTGAATCACTATAGGCTCTCAACCTTATATTTGATGTAAAAGGATAATATAATCCTTCTTTCAAAGTCCCTTTGATATATCTAAGGACTCTTTGACCTGCAATCCAATGTGGATCCTTTGGACAATGCATAAATTGAGAAAGGACACCAACTGCATAACTAAGATCAAGCCTTGTTAGAGTTGCATAAATCAAACTTCCCACTAAAGATTGATACTTCCTCATGTCTTTGAATTCTGCTCCATCATATCTACTGAGTTTATGATTGACCTCTAGTGGTGTTGATGCCTCTCTGCAATTCTCCATGTTGAACTTCTTTAGAAGATTCAAGAGATACCTTTCTTGTGATACATATATACCATGTTCTGCATAAGTGATTTCCATTCCAAGAAAATATGACAATTTTCCTAGATCACTTATCTTGAATTCCTTCTCAAGTAGCTTCTTCACCTCCTTGATTCTTTCATTTGAGGTACCTGTAATTATAATATCATCTACATATATACAAATGTAGATCATACCTTCATCTGTTCTTTTGATAAGTAAACTTGCATCTGCTTTTGAACTTTGATATCCAAGGTCATTAAGATACTTCACAAGTCTATAATTCCAAGCTCTTGGAGCTTGCTTCAAACCATAAAGTGCTCTTCTCAATCTGCAAACATAATTTGGAAATTTATGATCTGCAAACCCTTGAGGTTGCTCCATGTAAACCTCATCTGATATATATCCATTCAAAAATGCATTCTTAATGTCCAATTGACTCAATGTCCATCCTCTTGATGCTGCAATGGCAATGATTGTCCTTATGGTTGACATCTTTGCTACAGGACTGAATGTCTCATCATAATCTATGCCAAATGTTTGAGCATAGCCTTTAACCACCAATCTGGCTTTGTACCTGGCTATAGTTCCATCTGCATGCTTCTTAATTTTGTAAACCCATTTATTTCCAATCACTTTCTTACCATTAGGCTTTGGGACAAGTTCCCAAGTTTTGTTCTCTTCAAGTGCATCAAACTCTTCCTTCATTGCTACTTCCCATTGTCTCTTACCCTTTGCTTCATCATAGCTTTGAGGTTCTTCATCTTCCTTAACCATGTAAGCATAATTTTTCTGAGTCAAGTAAGAAGTATCATAGGAATACCTTGTAGGTTGCTTCCTCATTCTGGTTGACCTTCTTGGTTCACACTCTTCATGTATATCTGGATGTACTTCTTCATCAAATATTGGTCCATCTTCATCCCTTCTATATGATCCAACTCTTGATGTGCTTGCTTGCATATGTTCTTCATCACCATCTATCTGCATATGTGACTTACCTCTTGCACTCCTTCTTATCTCTTCTTCAAATGTTTCAAGATCACATTCTTTATCTGCGTACCAACTCTTCTGTTCATCAAAGGTCACATCTCTGGAAACAATAAAATGTTTAGTCAAAGGACTCCATAGTCTATAACCCATTTGCTTTTCATCATATCCAATAAACACATATTTTTCTGCCTTTGGTTCAAGCTTATGTCTGAGTTGTGATGGCACATAAGCATAAGCAATTGACCCAAACACTTTACAATGGTCAAGTGTTGGTTTCTTACCCCACCAAGCTTCATAAGGGGTCATACTATTCAAAGCTCCACATGGTAGCCTATTCACAAGGTATGTGGCTGTATTTACAGCCTCAGCCCAAAGATAATTAGGGCAATTCTTTTCCTTTAGCATTGCTCTTGCAAATTCAACCAATTTTCTATTTCTCCTTTCTGCCACCCCATTATGTTGAGGTGTGTACCTGCAAGTTATCTCTCTCTTGATACCTGCATTCCAAAGATAGTCATTAAACTCTTGAGAGAAGTATTCTCCCCCTCCATCAGACCTTAGCCTCTTGAGTTTTTGACCTGTAACTCTTTCTGCATAAGCATGAAAATGTTTGAAGGCTCCAAAGACTTCTGACCTTTCCTTTAGAACATAAAGGGTTATCCACCTTGTAGCATCATCAATAAACAAAACATAATACCTAGATCCATTTATTGAACCTTCTTTTGTTGGTCCCCATACATCTGTATGTATGAGTTCAAGCAAACCATCATGCTTGAATCCTTTCTTCTGAAATGGTAGTCTATGAGCTTTTCCCATCTGACAAGCTTCACACTTATATATCATATGTTGATTCTTCACATTTGGTAGCCCCATTACAGATTGATTCTCCACCATAGTTTTGATTCCTCTTTCATTGAAGTGTCCGAATCTCTTATGCCAAAGATCTAACTCTGTAATTACTTCATCACCATGTGTGATTAGGGCTTGACCAACATTTCCTTGTACTTTGAGAGTAAAAAGTCTACCTTCCTTCTTACCACAAACAATAGGTTTGTATGCATCTTCTGGATCTTCAACAAATACCCCTTCATTTGTAAATTTGACTTGAAAACCTTTCTCCACTATTTGTCCAACACTAATCAGATTCTTTGGTATTGTTGGAACATACAAAACATTTGTTAATAAATCAGCTCCACTCCTGCACTTCACTTTTCCAATTGAATGCACACTATGCTTTGTATTGTCACCTGTTTGTACTGTATGATTTGAATTGCCTTCTTCCAATTCTGACAATAATTCTATATTACCTGACAAATGATTTGAACAACCAGAATCAATATAGAATACCTTAAGATCCTCCTTTTCTGATGAACTTATTGAATTCATCATCAATGTTGTATGGTTGTCATTCTGTGTATCATTTGCATAATTATAATATGTGGTGTTGTATGATTGGTTCTGATTCCAATTTCTTCCACCACCTCTTCCATAACTTCCTCTTGAATTCTGTCTTCCTCTTTGAAATTGATTCTGAAATCTTCCACCTCTTCCTCTGCCATTGTTGTTCTGATTTTGACTTGCTCCTTGTTGATTATGCCAACAATCATATGCTAGATGATTGCTCAATCCACAAATCCAACATGTCTTCTTGTTATTGTTCTGATTACCTCTAGCTCTTCCATTTCCTCGACCTTTACCTCTGCCAAAGCCTCTTCCTCTTGCATAATTTGCTTGAGTTGTTGACTCTTCTTCATCCTTTGCCTTGCCTTTATCTCCTTTCTTTTTATTCTTCACATACATTGCAGAACTTTGACCTTTGTCTCCATCTGACTTCAAGTCTTGCTCAAATGTGAGCATCAATCCAAGTAATTGATTTAATTCTGGCACATAATGGTTTAATGAGAGTTCTGTTGAAAGTACAAAGGGCTTCCATCTCTCATCACCTCTTAACCCTGCAAGTAATTGTGCTATCAGCCTATGATCTTCAATATCCTCATCAATGGATCCAAGGCTATCTGCCAAGTCCTTCATCTTAGTGACATAATCACTAATGCTCTGATTTTGCTTTTTCTTGAATGTGGTAAACTCTGACCATAAGCTAGCTTTCCTAGCTTTACTAGTGTTTTGGAAGTGATCTTCCAAAGCATTCCAAATATCTTCAGCTGTTTCTAACCCTCTGATATGTGGTAACAAATGATCTGTAATAGTGTTATATATATAAGCTCTTGCACTTGCATCTCTCTTCTGCCATAGCTTCAAAGCTTCTAGCTCTTCTTTTCTTGGATGACTTTCATCTTCAAATTTAGGCTTCTCCTCTTCACCTGTCACATATACCATTAGGTCCTTACTCATAAGTAAGGCCTCCATCCTCATTACCCAAGCAGGATAGTTATCTCTGTCCAATTTGTCAATGGACACATGATCTGCCATGGTATCCTTGCTTCTGCTTCAACCTGTAAGTGTAAGGTTAAAGAATGATACCTTTTGTAGACCTTTACCCTTGGGAGAAACTTCGAAACAATCTTCTGATGACTTTTGGTTGTTGAACACCTCAGCTTCCTCCTTCTTTGATAAAGAACTCTTCAATTTTTCTTATATCTGCTATTCCTTTAGTCTCGAGGACCTTATCTGCTCTGATACCACTTGTTGGTGTGTAAAACACCACAAGAACTAAACTAATGTGGTATTAGAAGACCTCCATAACCACCATTAGCTTAGCAATACTCACATTGTGAATCTTCATCTCTGAATTTAGTGAAAATCAAAATTTCACTTCACAGAAATCTGCGCCTTTTCTTCTATCCTTCAATCTGACCTGTATTAGCTCAATCTTTGCAAAATCTTTTGATCACTTGCTAAAAGATGTTCTTGCTAATGTTAAGCAACACATAATAACCAAAACTTTCAAGTAATAACTTCAAAATCTTCTGATTTTGTATCAAACTTTTCACTATGTCTGAAAACTGGAAATTGACTTCATCGATTTGACATACCTCCACTCTTAAGCTGATTTCTCTGAGTATGCGTCCTGTTTCTTAAAGATCTTTTGATCAAATGTAGTTGAGGATAGTAGCTTTCAAACGAGCTATCACTTACCAAAAACTTTACACCATGCTTCGAGATCTGACCTTCAGAAGATCAGTCAAATGTGCGCCAGAAAAGTCGTAACTGTCAACTACCTTACACAGTCATATGAAATGACTTGGAACTCAATATACAAAAGGAATTAGACTCAATCCTTCTACACAAACATGTGTTGATTATCAGAGAAGATGTGTACAAAATGGCTTGGCCTAATTTTGCTCACAGCCATGGAAAACTCTCTCAGACTCAGAAGTTTTCTCTCACCATCTCTCTCAGAAATTACACGACTTTTCTCTACTCACACAGATTCCAAAATTGAGTTCTCTCATATATGTTTTTGGCTCAAATTAACTTATATACCTATGGTTCACATTCTTCTAGACTTGAACTCGTAAGTTCTGAAGATCAAATGAACATCTAGACTCTAATTTTGCACTAATTTACAATAGTGAAATTGTCCCTTCACTTAGGCTTGATTTCCTGTAAGTCTTTTCTTCACTTCTTCTTTCCTCCATCATATGTCTCCATATGTCTTCATATATCCATGCCTAATTAGTGTGTGAAGCCCCAACAATTTCCAAAACACAACCGAGTAAAGGAAGTCCTCATTATGGGCAGAGTTCAAAACTTTCAAGAAGAAAAGCTCATAATCGATTTCTGATTATGTGGCAAGGATGAAGGATATTGCAGATAGCTTGGGAGCAGTAGATGAAGATATTGAAGAGGATAAGTTGGTAAGGCAAATACTTACAGGTCTGAGAGGAGATGAGAAGTGGAAGCCTTTTATATTGTCCATAGAATTGTCACTAGATCACTTTACTCCTGATCTTAATCAATTGCTAGGACACATGCTAACTTTTGAGCAGGACATTAAGGGAGACAATGATAGGAGTGCAAGTCAGGCTATGTACTCCAAGGACAAGAAAAAGAATGGCAAAGGGAAGCAGTCAATTGATGATGAAGGAACTTCAAGTCAAGCTAACTTTACAAAAGGAAAGATGAACTTTAGAGGTAAAGGAAGAGGAGGTAAGAACAAAGACAATACTAAAGCTTGTTGGATTTGTGGCAGAACCAATCATTTGGCAAATGATTGTTGGTATAACAATCAAAATGGTGGAATTAATAACGAGAGCTTCAATCAAAGAGGTAGAGGAGGCAGAAATCAAAGAGGAAACTTCAGAGGAAGAGGTGGTAGGACATCATATGCTAGATAAGGTGGAAGAAGTTTTCAATCTCAGTCCTACAACAATAACTATTATAACTATGCATCAGATCAGAAGGATGGAATGGCTCATATCTTGAATGCAACACATGAAGCAGTAGGACAAGACCAAAGGGTGTTCTATATTGACTCAGGATGTAGCAATCATCTGAGTGGCAATATATCATTGATGATTGATATGGAAGCAAAGGTGAATGGACATACAGTTCAAACAGGAGATAACACCAAGCATAAAGTGGAGAGCATTGGTTCAGTGAAGGCAAAGAGTGGGAGCACACTCTAAAGCAAGGTACTTTATGTTCCTACTATTACTAAAAACTTGATAAGTGTAGGACAAATTGTGGAGAAGGGATATGACGTCAGATTCACAAATAATGGTGTTTATGTGCAACATCCAAATCAAGAATACAGAAATATCATTGCAGGTAAAAAGGAAGGAAGGCTGTTTACTCTCAAAGTCCAAGGTAATGTGGGACATGCTTTATTTACTTATGGAAGTCAAAAGATGTCTGAGTTATACCTATGGCATAAATGCCTAGATCATTTCAATGAGAGAGCCATAAAGGAAAGGTCAAAGAATGATGTGGTGCTTGGTTTGCCAAATGTTGAAGGTCAACACATGGTGTACAAGTGTGAAGCTTGTCAATTAGGTAAAGCACACAAAGTTCATACAATAAATTAGGGTACAAGTATTCAAATATGCTTGAATTGGTTCATACAGATGTGTGGGGTCCTTCAAGGGACTATAGTATAAATGGATCCAGATATTTTGTGTTGATTGTTGATGATGCTACCAGATGGATTACTTTATATGTAATCAAGGACAAGTCAGAATTGTTCAAGACATTCAAGCATTATCATGCTTATGTAGAAAGGATTACAGGACAAAAGCTCAAGAGGTTGAGATCAGATGGAGGGGGAGAGTATTTCTCTTAAGAGTTTGATGATTATTTGTGGAATGCAGGTATAAAGAGAGAAGTAACTTGCAGGTACTCCCCTCAAAAAAATGGAGTTGCAGAAAGAAGAAATAGAACTCTTGTAGAGTTTGCAAGAGCAATGATGAAGGAAAAGAATTGTCCAAACTACTTATGGGCAGAAGCTATCAACACTGCAACATACCTTGTGAATAGGTTACCTTGTAAAGCTTTGGATGGAAGAACACCTTATGAAGCATGGTGGGGTAAGAAACCTACTCTTGATTATTGTAAGGTATTTGGATGTTTAGCATATGCTTATGTTCCTTCACAATTAAGACATAAGCTAGAACCCAAAGCAGAGAAGTATGTGTTTATTGGGTATGATGGTAGACAGATAGGTTACAGATTGTGGAGTCCATCCACAAAGCAATTTCTTGTTACAAAAGATGTTACATTTGATGAGCAAAGTACATGGTATACAGGGACAACAAATGAA
>CM035407.1:189886917-189889417 GCA_020310875.1 Ceratopteris richardii
AGTTCTAGCATGGAATACAGGATTTGCTGCCAAATATAAAGAACTCAGATTGTCTCCACAAATGATAGGAGTACTCTGAAAAATATCAAAACTTCATAAGAGTCTTTAACCATATCACCTTCTTTGTAGCTTCTACCATGCCTTTATATTCTGCTTCTGTAGATGATAAAGCAACTGTATGTTCCTTCTTAGAACACCATGAAATTAGCTTATCTCGCACATAACACAAGTATCCATGTGTTGATCTTCTATCATCAGAAATACCTGCCCAATCTGCATCATTGCATATTTTGACTCTTATATCTGAAGTAACTCCATAGTACAAACCTTCTTTAAGTGTGCCCTTGATGTACCTTAGTACTCTTTGTCCTGCAATCCAATGTTCCTTTCTAGGACAATTCATGAATTGAGATAGAAATCAAACTGCATATGATAAATCAGGCCTTGTTAATGTAGCATAAATCAAGCTACCCACCAAACTCTGATAAAGCTTCATATCTTTGAATTCTTCTCCTCCATATCTACTCAATCTATGATTCACCTCCATTGGAGTTGGTGCTATCCTCCAATCTTCCATTTTAAATTTGTTTTAGCAGATTTTTCAGATACCTTTCTTGAGTTACATATACTCCATGTTGAGTATATGAAATCTCCATTCCCAAAAAGAATGACAAATTTCCCAAATCACTGATTTTGAATTCTTTCTCCATCTCCTTCTTAACCATGTATATAGCTTTGTCATCTGTTCCTATAAGTATTATGTCATCAACATAAATACAAACATAAATAAATCCATCCTCACTTGCTTTGACTAACAAGCTACTATCTGCCTTTGATGCTTGAAATCCAAGTTTCTTTAAGAACTTTACAAGCCTATAATTCCATGCCCTTGGGGCCTGCTTTAATCCATACAAAGCTCTCTTGAGCTTACACACATAATTTGGATACACTTGATCTTTGAAACCATCTGGTTGTTCCATGTAGACTTCGTCTGAAAATATAACCATTCAAAAATGCATTCTTCACATCTAATTGAGATAATTTCCAACCTTTGCAAGCAGCAATTGCTATGAGAGTCCTTATGGTTGTCATCTTTGCAATAGGACTATAAGTTTCATCATAGTCCACACCATATGTCTATGCATATCCCTTTACAACAAGCCTGGCTTTGTACCTAGATACACTTCCATCTGCAAACCTTTTTGTTTTTTAGACCCATTTACATCCAATGATCTTCTGACTATTTGGTTTAGGAACCAAATCCCAAGTCTCATTTTCCATCAATGCATCATATTCCTCCTGAATAGCTTTTTCCACTTCTTCTTCCCTTTGGCTTCATCATATGTGGATGGATCTTCATCTGCTTTTAACATGTAAGCATAATCTTTAGTAGTCAAGAATGAAGTATCCTAGCTATACCTTGTAGGTTGCCATTTGTGCCTAGATGACCTTCTGAGTTCTCCACTTCTTGAAGTTTCTGGTTCATCACATTCTGGATCAAACCTTGGAACTTCTTCAACTTCAACATGTACTTCATTGTTCTCCTCTTCATCAAATATCTGAACCTTTGATTTACCTTTCTTTTGATTTACAACTTCTTCAACATCTGCATAAACATTAAGTGTACCTGCATACCAAGTACCTTGCTCATCAAATGTAACATCCTTATACACAAGGAATTGCTTTGTGGATGGACTCCACAACCTATAACCCATCTGCTTGTCATCATAGCCAATGAATACATACTTCTCTGCTTTAGGTTCCAATTTATGCCTCAATTGAGATGGCACATATGCATATGCCAAACAGCCAAATATTTTACAATGATCCAATGTAGGTCTCTTAGCCCACCAAGTTTCATATGGTGTCATACCCTGTAAGGCTTTACATGGTAACCTATTGACCAAATATGTGGCTGTATTTACAGCCTCAACCCACACATAATTGATCTTGCAAACTCAACAAGAGTTCTGTTTCTTCTCTCTGCTACCCCATTTTGTTGAGGAGAGTACCTGCAAGTAACCTCTCTCTTTATACTTGCACTCCACAAATAATCACTTAATTCATTTGAGAAATACTCTCCCCCTCTATCTGATCTTAACCTCTTCAATTTTTGTCCTATAATCCTTTCTGCATATGCATGATAGTGTTTAAATGTATTAAATACTTCTGACTTGTCTTTGATCACATAGATTGTAATCCATCTAGTAGCATCATCAACATATATGACATAATATATTGAACCATTTATACTGAAGTCCTTTGAAGGACCCCACACATCTGTATGTACCAATTCAAGTCTTTCTGAATACATAAAACCATGCTTAGAATAAGATTGCTTGTGATCCTTACCTAATTGACATGCCTCACATCTGTATGTCATATGTTGACCTGCAACATTAGGCAATCCAAGTATTGAACCATTGTTAACTAGATCTTTGATACCTCTTTCATTAAAGTAACCAAGTCTTTTATGCCAAAGATCCAATTCAAACACCTT
>CM035407.1:189904417-189906917 GCA_020310875.1 Ceratopteris richardii
AAACAGGTTGTTACAGGAAAGAAAGAAGGAAGGCTTTTCACATTGAAGGTACAAGGAAATGTTGGACATGCTATGTTCACATATGGAGAGCAGAAGGTGTCAGAATTGGATCTTTGGCACAAAAGACTTGGACACTTTAATGAAAGAGGTATTAAAGAAATGATTAACAATGATTCAGTGCTTGGATTGCCTAACATTGCAGGTCAACACATGACATACAGATGTGAGGCATGTCAATTAGGTAAGGCTCATAAGCAATCCTATTCCAAGCATGGGTTTATGTATTCAGAAAGACTTGAATTGGTGCATACAGATGTGTGGGGTCCTTCAAAGGACTTTAGTATAAATGGTTCAAGATATTATGTCATATATGTTGATGATGCTACCAGGTGGATCACAATTTATGTGATTAAAGAAAAGTCAGAAGTGTTTAATACATTTAAACACTATCATACATATGCAGAAAGGATTACAGGTCAAAAATTGAAGAGACTAAGGTCAGATGGAGGGGGAGAGTATTTTTCAAATGAGTTCAATGATTATTTGTGGAATGCAAGTATAAAGAGAGAAGTTACTTGCAGGTATTCTCCTCAACAAAATGGGGTAGCAGAAAGAAGAAATAGGACTCTTGTTGAGTTTGCAAGGTCCATGATGAAAGAGAAGAATTGTCCAAATTATTTGTGGGCAGAGGCTGTAAACACAGCTACTTATTTGGTCAATAGATTGCCTTGTAAAGCTTTGCAAGGTATGACACCATATGAAGCTTGGTGGGGTAAGAAACCTACCTTGGATCATTGTAGAATATTTGGATGCTTGGCATATGCATATGTGCCATCTCAATTGAGGCATAAGTTGGAGCCTAAGGCAGAAAAGTATGTATTCATTGGTTATGATGATAAGCAAATGGGATACAGGTTGTGGAGTCCATCCACAAAGCAATTCCTTGTATCCAAGGATGTTACATTTGATGAGCAAGGTACTTGGTATGCAGATAAATATAATGTACATGCAGATGATGAAGAAGTAGTGGAACAAAGAAAAGGTAAAGCAAAGATTCAATTACTTGATGAAAGTGAGAACAATGAAGTACAGATTGAAGTAGAAGAGAGGCCAAGGTTTGATCCAGAATGTGATGAACCAGAGACTTCAAGAAGTGCAGAAGTTAGGAGGTCATCTAGGCACAAATGGCAACCTACAAGGTATAGCTATGACACTTCATTCTTGACTACTAAAGATTATGCTTACTTGGTAAAAGCAGATGAAGATCCATCTACATATGATGAAGCCAAAGGCCACAGAAATTGGGAAGAAGCCATGCAAGAGGAGTATGATGCATTGATAGAGAATCAGACTTGGGATCTGGTTCCTAAACCTAATAGCCAGAAAATTATTGGATGTAAGTGGGTTTACAAAACAAAGAGATTTGCAGATGGAAGTGTGTCTAGATACAAAGCTAGACTTGTTGTGAAAGGGTATGCACAGACATATGGAGTGGACTATGATGAGACTTATAGTCCTGTGGCAAAGATGACAACAATCAGAACCCTCATTGCAATTGCTGCTTGCAAAGGTTGGAAGTTGTCTCAATTAGATGTTAAAAATGCTTTTTTGAATGGTTATATTTCAGATGAAGTTTACATGGAGCAACCAGATGGGTTCAAAGATCAAGTGAATCCAAATTATGTGTGTAAGCTCAAGAGAGCTTTGTATGGATTAAAGCAAGCCCCAAGGGCATGGAATTATAGGCTTGTAAAATTCTTGAATGATCTTGGATTTCAAGCATCAAAGGCAGATAGTAGCTTGCTAGTCAAAGCAAGTGAAGATGGGTTCATTTATGTTTGTATTTATGTTGATGACATAATACTTATAGGAACAGATGATAAAGGAATACAAATGATCAAGAAGCAGATGGAGAAAGAGTTCAAAATCAGTGATTTGGGGAACCTATCATTCTTCTTGGGAATGGAGATTTCTTATACTCAACATGGAGTATATGTGACCCAAGAAAGGTATCTTAAAAATTTGCTAACCAAATTTAAAATGGAAGATTGCAGGGTTGCACCTACACCTTTGGAAGTGAATCATAAATTGTCTAGGTTTGGAGGAGAAGAGTTCAGAGATATGAAACTCTATCAAAGTTTGGTTGGTAGCTTGATTTATGCTACATTAACAAGGCCTGATTTGTCATATGCAGTTGGTGTGCTTTCACAATTTATGCATTGTCCTAGAAAGGAACATTGGATTGCAGGACAAAGAGTACTTAGGTACATCAAGGGTACACTCAGAGAAGGGTTGTACTATGGATTTACTTCTGATACAAGAGTGAAGATATATAGTGATGCTGATTGGGCAGGTAATGTGGATGATAGAAGATCAACACATGGATACTTGTGTTATGTAGGAGACAAATTGATTTCATGGTGTTCTAAGAAGCAACATACAGTTGCTTTGTCATCTACAGAGGCAGAATATAAAGGTATGGTGGAAGCTACAAAGGAGG
>CM035407.1:189909417-189914417 GCA_020310875.1 Ceratopteris richardii
AATCGAGAAAACTTGCGCCCGATGTTTTGCTGTCTGCTCCTTCTGTGTTTAATCTTTTGAGAAATCCTTTTGCACATATCTAAGTCCATAGCTAATCTATCTATGGCTAGAATTTGAGAGGTTAATTACAATCAGGCTGAGAGAATTTTGTTTAGGAACATTCATATGTGAAAATGTTCTAAGAGTCGTCAGAACTGGCGCACATTTCATCTTCAAAGAAATGGTCATTGCTCAGTCCACAGTGTAAAGTTTTACACAAGTGAGGGCTCAAAATCTAAGTTGGAAGGTAAGCCATCTATGGCTAAAAGATCTTGATCAAACGGGATTTACTTTGGGAGAACCAGTGTTAAGAAGTTGCAGGTGTCAAAGTCGCCATTGCAGAGAAGCTGTTTCAGACATAGGTAAAGTGTTTCACACATTTCTCAGTGTGTACTCAATCATTTTGAGAAATTTAACTTGGTAAAGTTGCGCAATATCAAGGCGAAGTGTTGTGCAAAGTTTTGTCAAAAACTTTACAGAATTGATTAGTCAATGAGTGATTAATCTGCAGCAGACTTTTCTGAAGAAGTTGAATTTTTCAGAATAATCAATTTTTTGATAAATTGGTGAATGATCTTTAAATTTGGTGGAGTCTAAGGTTAATCTTGATATAGAGGTGATCTAAATTCAAGGTTAACTTGTTCTTTTGGAGATTAACACTCTCCATCAGTGGTATCAGAGCAGGTTGTGTCAAAATTGAAGTGAAGAAGACTCCGACTACTGCAGAAATACAAATCTTTACATCTTGAAGGTGAAAAAAGGATAAATGTTGAAGAAAACTTGAAGGTAGACACATTGAAGCTATCAGAAGGATCAGAAGAAGCAAGACTTGAAGTAAAGGTACATTTATTCCTTGTAAAGTCTAAATGTTTGAGACTACAGGTGAAGCAAGGATGGGAGATAGTCTCCAAATTGAAAAGTTGGATAGAGAGAACTATCCTGCATGGTCTATGAGGATGGAAGCTCATCTTATGAGCAAAGATTTGATAGCCTACATTACAGGTGAAGAAGAGAAGCCTAAATTCAGAGATCCTAGTGTTCCAACTAGGGAAGAATTGTCAGACCTAAAGAATTGGATGAAGAAGGATGCTCAAGCAAGGAGCATAATCTACATGGCAGTCAATGACTATTTGCTTCCTCACATTAGAGGACTTGAAAGTGCATGTGACATTTGGAATGCTTTGGAGGAGCATTTCCAAAACACAACCAAATCAAGGAAGGCTTCACTATGGGCAGAATTTACTACTTTCAAGAAGAAGGCCTCACAATCAATCTCTGATTATGTGACAAAGATGAAGGACATTGCAGATTCTCTAGGTGCAGTGGATGAAGACATTGAAGAAGACAAATTGGTAAGACAAATACTCACAGGGCTAAGAGGAGATGAGAAGTGGAAGCCTTTCATTTTATCTACAGAACTTTCATTAGATCACTTTACTCCTGATTTGAATCAATTGTTAGGTCATATGCTAACTTTTGAGAATGATATCAAAGGAGATGTTGATAAGAGTGCAGGTCATGCAATGTACTCTAAAGACAAGAAGAAAGCTAACAAAGGGAAGCAACAATCAGGTGAAGAAGAAGGTACATCAAACCAAGCAAATTTCATAAGAGGAAAAGGAAGTGGCAGAAGTAGAGGAAGAGGCAGAAACAACAAAGATAATGCAAGAGCTTGTTGGATATGTGGTAAGACCAATCATCTATCTCATGATTGTTGGCATAATAATCAAAACAATGGTAATTATCAGAACTTTAATCAAAGAGCAAGAGGTGGTAGATTTCAGAGAGGAAACTTCAGAGGTAGAGGTGGTAGGAATTCTTTTGGAAGAGGTGGAGGAAGAAACTTCCAAAACCAATCCTATAATAACACCTACTACAACTATACATCAGATCAGAAGGAGGACTCGACTCTCATTATGAATACATGTGAAACCTCACATGAGGACATGAGAGTGTTCTACATTGATTCAGGATGTAGTAATCATTTAAGTGGAAATATTGCTTTGATGACTGACCTAGATCATAATGCAATTAATCATACAGTTCAGACAGGTGATAATACAAAGCATAAGGTAAAGTCAATTGGTTCAGTCAAAGCTAAGGATGGGAGTACTCTTCTGAGTAAGGTTCTTTATGTTCCCACAATCCCAAAGAATTTGATCAGTGTAGGTCAAATTGTGGAAAAAGGATATGAGGTAAGGTTCACCAATGATGGAGTTTATGTTGAAGACCCTAGTCAAGGGTATAAACAGGTTGTTACAGGAAAGAAAGAAGGAAGGCTTTTCACATTGAAGGTACAAGGAAATGTTGGACATGCTATGTTCACATATGGAGAGCAGAAGGTGTCAGAATTGGATCTTTGGCACAAAAGACTTGGACACTTTAATGAAAGAGGTATTAAAGAAATGATTAACAATGATTCAGTGCTTGGATTGCCTAACATTGCAGGTCAACACATGACATACAGATGTGAGGCATGTCAATTAGGTAAGGCTCATAAGCAATCCTATTCCAAGCATGGGTTTATGTATTCAGAAAGACTTGAATTGGTGCATACAGATGTGTGGGGTCCTTCAAAGGACTTTAGTATAAATGGTTCAAGATATTATGTCATATATGTTGATGATGCTACCAGGTGGATCACAATTTATGTGATTAAAGAAAAGTCAGAAGTGTTTAATACATTTAAACACTATCATACATATGCAGAAAGGATTACAGGTCAAAAATTGAAGAGACTAAGGTCAGATGGAGGGGGAGAGTATTTTTCAAATGAGTTCAATGATTATTTGTGGAATGCAGGTATAAAGAGAGAAGTTACTTGCAGGTATTCTCCTCAACAAAATGGGGTAGCAGAAAGAAGAAATAGGACTCTTGTTGAGTTTGCAAGGTCCATGATGAAAGAGAAGAATTGTCCAAATTATTTGTGGGCAGAGGCTGTAAACACAGCTACTTATTTGGTCAATAGATTGCCTTGTAAAGCTTTGCAAGGTATGACACCATATGAAGCTTGGTGGGGTAAGAAACCTACCTTGGATCATTGTAGAATATTTGGATGCTTGGCATATGCATATGTGCCATCTCAATTGAGGCATAAGTTGGAGCCTAAGGCAGAAAAGTATGTATTCATTGGTTATGATGATAAGCAAATGGGATACAGGTTGTGGAGTCCATCCACAAAGCAATTCCTTGTATCCAAGGATGTTACATTTGATGAGCAAGGTACTTGGTATGCAGATAAATATAATGTACATGCAGATGACGAAGAAGTAGTGGAACAAAGAAAAGGTAAAGCAAAGATTCAATTACTTGATGAAAGTGAGAACAATGAAGTACAGATTGAAGTAGAAGAGAGGCCAAGGTTTGATCCAGAATGTGATGAACCAGAGACTTCAAGAAGTGCAGAAGTTAGGAGGTCATCTAGGCACAAATGGCAACCTACAAGGTATAGCTATGACACTTCATTCTTGACTACTAAAGATTATGCTTACTTGGTAAAAGCAGATGAAGATCCATCTACATATGATGAAGCCAAAGGCCAGAGAAATTGGGAAGAAGCCATGCAAGAGGAGTATGATGCATTGATAGAGAATCAGACTTGGGATCTGGTTCCTAAACCTAATAGCCAGAAAATTATTGGATGTAAGTGGGTTTACAAAACAAAGAGATTTGCAGATGGAAGTGTGTCTAGATACAAAGCTAGACTTGTTGTGAAAGGGTATGCACAGACATATGGAGTGGACTATGATGAGACTTATAGTCCTGTGGCAAAGATGACAACAATCAGAACCCTCATTGCAATTGCTGCTTGCAAAGGTTGGAAGTTGTCTCAATTAGATGTTAAAAATGCTTTTTTGAATGGTTATATTTCAGATGAAGTTTACATGGAGCAACCAGATGGGTTCAAAGATCAAGTGAATCCAAATTATGTGTGTAAGCTCAAGAGAGCTTTGTATGGATTAAAGCAAGCCCCAAGGGCATGGAATTATAGGCTTGTAAAATTCTTGAATGATCTTGGATTTCAAGCATCAAAGGCAGATAGTAGCTTGCTAGTCAAAGCAAGTGAAGATGGGTTCATTTATGTTTGTATTTATGTTGATGACATAATACTTACAGGAACAGATGATAAAGGAATACAAATGATCAAGAAGCAGATGGAGAAAGAGTTCAAAATCAGTGATTTGGGGAACCTATCATTCTTCTTGGGAATGGAGATTTCTTATACTCAACATGGAGTATATGTGACCCAAGAAAGGTATCTTAAAAATTTGCTAACCAAATTTAAAATGGAAGATTGCAGGGTTGCACCTACACCTTTGGAAGTGAATCATAAATTGCCTAGGTTTGGAGGAGAAGAGTTCAGAGATATGAAACTCTATCAAAGTTTGGTTGGTAGCTTGATTTATGCTACATTAACAAGGCCTGATTTGTCATATGCAGTTGGTGTGCTTTCACAATTTATGCATTGTCCTAGAAAGGAACATTGGATTGCAGGACAAAGAGTACTTAGGTACATCAAGGGTACACTCAGAGAAGGGTTGTACTATGGATTTACTTCTGATACAAGAGTGAAGATATATAGTGATGCAGATTGGGCAGGTAATGTGGATGATAGAAGATCAACACATGGATACTTGTGTTATGTAGGAGACAAATTGATTTCATGGTGTTCTAAGAAGCAACATACAGTTGCTTTGTCATCTACAGAGGCAGAATATAAAGGTATGGTGGAAGCTGCAAAGGAGGTAATATGGCTAAAGACACTTATGAAAGTTTTTGATGTTGTTCAAAGTACTCCTATTGTTTGTGGAGACAACATGAGTTCTTTATACATGGCAGCTAATCCTGTGTTTCATGCTAGAACTAAGCATATTGAAATACAGTATCATTTCCTGAGAGAGAAGGTCATTGAGAAGGAGATTGAAGTCATACACACTCCCACAAAAGATCAAGTTGCAGAT
>CM035407.1:189924417-189926917 GCA_020310875.1 Ceratopteris richardii
GTCAATTGGTTCAGTCAAAGCTAAGGATGGGAGTACTCTTCTGAGTAAGGTTCTTTATGTTCCCACAATCCCAAAGAATTTGATCAGTGTAGGTCAAATTGTGGAAAAAGGATATGAGGTAAGGTTCACCAATGATGGAGTTTATGTTGAAGACCCTAGTCAAGGGTATAAACAGGTTGTTACAGGAAAGAAAGAAGGAAGGCTTTTCACATTGAAGGTACAAGGAAATGTTGGACATGCTATGTTCACATATGGAGAGCAGAAGGTGTCAGAATTGGATCTTTGGCACAAAAGACTTGGACACTTTAATGAAAGAGGTATTAAAGAAATGATTAACAATGATTCAGTGCTTGGATTGCCTAACATTGCAGGTCAACACATGACATACAGATGTGAGGCATGTCAATTAGGTAAGGCTCATAAGCAATCCTATTCCAAGCATGGGTTTATGTATTCAGAAAGACTTGAATTGGTGCATACAGATGTGTGGGGTCCTTCAAAGGACTTTAGTATAAATGGTTCAAGATATTATGTCATATATGTTGATGATGCTACCAGGTGGATCACAATTTATGTGATTAAAGAAAAGTCAGAAGTGTTTAATACATTTAAACACTATCATACATATGCAGAAAGGATTACAGGTCAAAAATTGAAGAGACTAAGGTCAGATGGAGGGGGAGAGTATTTTTCAAATGAGTTCAATGATTATTTGTGGAATGCAGGTATAAAGAGAGAAGTTACTTGCAGGTATTCTCCTCAACAAAATGGGGTAGCAGAAAGAAGAAATAGGACTCTTGTTGAGTTTGCAAGGTCCATGATGAAAGAGAAGAATTGTCCAAATTATTTGTGGGCAGAGGCTGTAAACACAGCTACTTATTTGGTCAATAGATTGCCTTGTAAAGCTTTGCAAGGTATGACACCATATGAAGCTTGGTGGGGTAAGAAACCTACCTTGGATCATTGTAGAATATTTGGATGCTTGGCATATGCATATGTGCCATCTCAATTGAGGCATAAGTTGGAGCCTAAGGCAGAAAAGTATGTATTCATTGGTTATGATGATAAGCAAATGGGATACAGGTTGTGGAGTCCATCCACAAAGCAATTCCTTGTATCCAAGGATGTTACATTTGATGAGCAAGGTACTTGGTATGCAGATAAATATAATGTACATGCAGATGACGAAGAAGTAGTGGAACAAAGAAAAGGTAAAGCAAAGATTCAATTACTTGATGAAAGTGAGAACAATGAAGTACAGATTGAAGTAGAAGAGAGGCCAAGGTTTGATCCAGAATGTGATGAACCAGAGACTTCAAGAAGTGCAGAAGTTAGGAGGTCATCTAGGCACAAATGGCAACCTACAAGGTATAGCTATGACACTTCATTCTTGACTACTAAAGATTATGCTTACTTGGTAAAAGCAGATGAAGATCCATCTACATATGATGAAGCCAAAGGCCAGAGAAATTGGGAAGAAGCCATGCAAGAGGAGTATGATGCATTGATAGAGAATCAGACTTGGGATCTGGTTCCTAAACCTAATAGCCAGAAAATTATTGGATGTAAGTGGGTTTACAAAACAAAGAGATTTGCAGATGGAAGTGTGTCTAGATACAAAGCTAGACTTGTTGTGAAAGGGAATGCACAGACATATGGAGTGGACTATGATGAGACTTATAGTCCTGTGGCAAAGATGACAACAATCAGAACCCTCATTGCAATTGCTGCTTGCAAAGGTTGGAAGTTGTCTCAATTAGATGTTAAAAATGCTTTTTTGAATGGTTATATTTCAGATGAAGTTTACATGGAGCAACCAGATGGGTTCAAAGATCAAGTGAATCCAAATTATGTGTGTAAGCTCAAGAGAGCTTTGTATGGATTAAAGCAAGCCCCAAGGGCATGGAATTATAGGCTTGTAAAATTCTTGAATGATCTTGGATTTCAAGCATCAAAGGCAGATAGTAGCTTGCTAGTCAAAGCAAGTGAAGATGGGTTCATTTATGTTTGTATTTATGTTGATGACATAATACTTACAGGAACAGATGATAAAGGAATACAAATGATCAAGAAGCAGATGGAGAAAGAGTTCAAAATCAGTGATTTGGGGAACCTATCATTCTTCTTGGGAATGGAGATTTCTTATACTCAACATGGAGTATATGTGACCCAAGAAAGGTATCTTAAAAATTTTCTAACCAAATTTAAAATGGAAGATTGCAGGGTTGCACCTACACCTTTGGAAGTGAATCATAAATTGTCTAGGTTTGGAGGAGAAGAGTTCAGAGATATGAAACTCTATCAAAGTTTGGTTGGTAGCTTGATTTATGCTACATTAACAAGGCCTGATTTGTCATATGCAGTTGGTGTGCTTTCACAATTTATGCATTGTCCTAGAAAGGAACATTGGATTGCAGGACAAAGAGTACTTAGGTACATCAAGGGTACACTCAGAGAAGGGTTGTACTATGGATTTACTTCTGATACAAGAGTGAAGATA
>CM035407.1:189931917-189934417 GCA_020310875.1 Ceratopteris richardii
TTGCCTAACATTGCAGGTCAACACATGACATACAGATGTGAGGCATGTCAATTAGGTAAGGCTCATAAGCAATCCTATTCCAAGCATGGGTTTATGTATTCAGAAAGACTTGAATTGGTGCATACAGATGTGTGGGGTCCTTCAAAGGACTTTAGTATAAATGGTTCAAGATATTATGTCATATATGTTGATGATGCTACCAGGTGGATCACAATTTATGTGATTAAAGAAAAGTCAGAAGTGTTTAATACATTTAAACACTATCATACATATGCAGAAAGGATTACAGGTCAAAAATTGAAGAGACTAAGGTCAGATGGAGGGGGAGAGTATTTTTCAAATGAGTTCAATGATTATTTGTGGAATGCAGGTATAAAGAGAGAAGTTACTTGCAGGTATTCTCCTCAACAAAATGGGGTAGCAGAAAGAAGAAATAGGACTCTTGTTGAGTTTGCAAGGTCCATGATGAAAGAGAAGAATTGTCCAAATTATTTGTGGGCAGAGGCTGTAAACACAGCTACTTATTTGGTCAATAGATTGCCTTGTAAAGCTTTGCAAGGTATGACACCATATGAAGCTTGGTGGGGTAAGAAACCTACCTTGGATCATTGTAGAATATTTGGATGCTTGGCATATGCATATGTGCCATCTCAATTGAGGCATAAGTTGGAGCCTAAGGCAGAAAAGTATGTATTCATTGGTTATGATGATAAGCAAATGGGATACAGGTTGTGGAGTCCATCCACAAAGCAATTCCTTGTATCCAAGGATGTTACATTTGATGAGCAAGGTACTTGGTATGCAGATAAATATAATGTACATGCAGATGACGAAGAAGTAGTGGAACAAAGAAAAGGTAAAGCAAAGATTCAATTACTTGATGAAAGTGAGAACAATGAAGTACAGATTGAAGTAGAAGAGAGGCCAAGGTTTGATCCAGAATGTGATGAACCAGAGACTTCAAGAAGTGCAGAAGTTAGGAGGTCATCTAGGCACAAATGGCAACCTACAAGGTATAGCTATGACACTTCATTCTTGACTACTAAAGATTATGCTTACTTGGTAAAAGCAGATGAAGATCCATCTACATATGATGAAGCCAAAGGCCAGAGAAATTGGGAAGAAGCCATGCAAGAGGAGTATGATGCATTGATAGAGAATCAGACTTGGGATCTGGTTCCTAAACCTAATAGCCAGAAAATTATTGGATGTAAGTGGGTTTACAAAACAAAGAGATTTGCAGATGGAAGTGTGTCTAGATACAAAGCTAGACTTGTTGTGAAAGGGTATGCACAGACATATGGAGTGGACTATGATGAGACTTATAGTCCTGTGGCAAAGATGACAACAATCAGAACCCTCATTGCAATTGCTGCTTGCAAAGGTTGGAAGTTGTCTCAATTAGATGTTAAAAATGCTTTTTTGAATGGTTATATTTCAGATGAAGTTTACATGGAGCAACCAGATGGGTTCAAAGATCAAGTGAATCCAAATTATGTGTGTAAGCTCAAGAGAGCTTTGTATGGATTAAAGCAAGCCCCAAGGGCATGGAATTATAGGCTTGTAAAATTCTTGAATGATCTTGGATTTCAAGCATCAAAGGCAGATAGTAGCTTGCTAGTCAAAGCAAGTGAAGATGGGTTCATTTATGTTTGTATTTATGTTGATGACATAATACTTACAGGAACAGATGATAAAGGAATACAAATGATCAAGAAGCAGATGGAGAAAGAGTTCAAAATCAGTGATTTGGGGAACCTATCATTCTTCTTGGGAATGGAGATTTCTTATACTCAACATGGAGTATATGTGACCCAAGAAAGGTATCTTAAAAATTTGCTAACCAAATTTAAAATGGAAGATTGCAGGGTTGCACCTACACCTTTGGAAGTGAATCATAAATTGTCTAGGTTTGGAGGAGAAGAGTTCAGAGATATGAAACTCTATCAAAGTTTGGTTGGTAGCTTGATTTATGCTACATTAACAAGGCCTGATTTGTCATATGCAGTTGGTGTGCTTTCACAATTTATGCATTGTCCTAGAAAGGAACATTGGATTGCAGGACAAAGAGTACTTAGGTACATCAAGGGTACACTCAGAGAAGGGTTGTACTATGGATTTACTTCTGATACAAGAGTGAAGATATATAGTGATGCAGATTGGGCAGGTAATGTGGATGATAGAAGATCAACACATGGATACTTGTGTTATGTAGGAGACAAATTGATTTCATGGTGTTCTAAGAAGCAACATACAGTTGCTTTGTCATCTACAGAGGCAGAATATAAAGGTATGGTGGAAGCTGCAAAGGAGGTAATATGGCTAAAGACACTTATGAAAGTTTTTGATGTTGTTCAAAGTACTCCTATTGTTTGTGGAGACAACATGAGTTCTTTATACTTGGCAGCTAATCCTGTGTTTCATGCTAGAACTAAGCATATTGAAATACAGTATCATTTTCTGAGAGAGAAGGTCATTGAGAAGGAGATTGAAGTCATAC
>CM035407.1:189941917-189943805 GCA_020310875.1 Ceratopteris richardii
TCAGATCAGAAGGATGACATGACTCTTATATTGAATGCAACTCATGAAGCAGTAGGAGAAGATCAAAGGGTGTTCTATGTTGACTCAGGATGTAGCAATCATCTGAGTGGCAATATATCATTGATGACTGATATGGAAGTAAAGGTGAATGGACATACAGTTCAAATAGGTGACAACACCAAGCATAAATTGGATCGGTTACAGATTGTGGAGTCCATCCACAAAGCAATTTCTTGTTACCAAAGATGTTACATTTGATGAGCAAAGTACATGGTATATAGGGTCAACAAATGATTATGCAGATGTTAAAGAAATACAAAGGAAAGGGAAGACAAAGGTAAGTGTGTATGAAGAAGATATTGATGATGTTGATTATAAAAGTTAACTGCAGGACAATGTTGAAGATGGGCCAAGATTTGATCCAGAATCAAATGTGGCTGAGACTTCAAGAAGTGCAGAGGTCAGAAGATCCTTGAGAGAAAGAAAAGAACCTATCAAGTATAGCTATGATACATCTTTTCTAAGAACAAAAGATTATGCTTACATTGTGAAGACAGAAGAGGATCCAACCACATATGAAGAAGCTAAAGGTAAACAAAATTGGGAGAAGGCAATGCAAGAAGAGTATGATGTTCTACATGAAAATGAAACATGGGAATTTGTCCCAAGACCAAAGAATCAGAAGGTCATTGGATGTAAGTGGGTATATAAAACGAAAAGGTTTGCAGATGGAAAAGTGTCTAGATACAAGGCTAGACTTGTGGTTAAAGGTTATGCCCAAACTTATGGGGTAGATTATGATGAAACCTTTAGTCATTCTGACATACTTTTGATCTTAAGGATCAAATTAAAGTTTTAATGATTCTTTTGAAGGACTAATGGTTGATACGCTTGCACAAAGGTAGTGTGGGGATATGTGCATCATTGTTTTGAAGAAATCTGAAGATATGTGTAGGTAATGAATTTGATCAGTGAAGTAGACTATTGAAGAATGAAGATTTTCACTCAGAGAAGTGATATTTGGAAGTTTTGGTAAATGAAGATAACATTTGTGTAAATTTTGATCTATAATTGATATAGAGGTGATCTTAAATCAGTATAGATCAAACCTTTGGAGATTTAGAGGTCTCCAACGATAGATAGATACATAGATAGATAAAAAGATGGATAGGTAGATAGATAGATAGATAGATAGATAGATAGATAGATGGATAGATAGATAGATAGATAGATAGATAGATAGATAGATAGATAGATAGATAGATAGATAGATAGATAGATAGATAGATAGATAGATAGATAGATAGATAGATAGATAGATAGATAGATAGATAGATAGATAGATAGATAGATAGATAGATAGATAGATAGGTAATTGATCGAAAGACAGATAGATAGATAGATAGATAGATAGATAGATAGATAGATAGATAGATAGATAGATAGATAGATAGATAGATAGATAGATAGATAGATAGATAGATAGATAGATAGATAGATAGATAGATAGATAGATAGATAGATAGATAGATAGATAGATAGATAGATAGATAGATAGATACATACATACATACATACATACATAGATAGATAGATAGATAGATAGTAGATAGATAGATAGATAGATAGATAGATAGATAGATAGATAGATAGATAGATAGATAGATAGATAGATAGATAGATAGACAGACAGACAGATAGATAGATCGATCAATAGATTGATAGATAGATAGATAGAGACAGACAGACAGATAGATAGATAGATAATAGATAGATAGATAGATAGATAGATAGTAGATATAGATAGATAGATAATAGATAGATAGATAGATAGATAGATAGATAGATGGATAGATAGATAGATAGATAGATAGATAGATAGATAGAT
>CM035407.1:189953805-189956305 GCA_020310875.1 Ceratopteris richardii
ATCTATCTATCTATCTATCTATCTATCTATCTATCTATCTATCTATCTATCTATCTATCTATCTATCTATCTATCTATCTATCTATCTATCTATCTATCTATCTATCTATCTATCTATCTATCTATCTATCTATCTATCTATCTATCTATCTATCGATCTGTCAATCTATCTATCTATCTATCTATCTATCTATCTATCTATCGATCTATCTATGTATCTATCTATCTATCTATATATCATCGAGTTATGCATCTATCTATCTATCTATCTATCTATCTATCTATCTATCTATCTATCTACCTACCTACCTATCTATCTATCTATCTATCTATATATCTATCTATCTATGTATCTATGTATGTATCTCTCTATCTATCTATCTATCTATCTATCTATCTATCTATCTGTAAGACACTAGTTATGCAATATAACACAGGAGCAGTAGCAGTGAAGATAACAGATATTAGAGAATCTTAACAATTTTGTACTAACAGCAAGTACAAAGATGATGGCGTTGTCCACCCGTGCGCTCTCAAGGTAGAGCTTTAATGGCAATCTAGACAACTCTAGATAGGGAGATACAAGGTAGAGGTATGCTGGCTCAACTTAATGTCTAAGGTAGTGCATAATTCATGTATATATAGGATCATGGGTGGCCTTCTGTGGACGTCTATACATGGGCGGTAGAGCATGGGTGGCCAGCGCCCGCAAATCATCATACAGGGCTTAGACCGGTTGAACCGACCTAACAAATATAAATGATTTCTGACTTCGATAGGGAATATTCTATGGACCGGTTGAACCCCCCTAGGACCCCCCAGCTAGGGGGCCTGCTAGACCCCTTGGACCCCCCAGCCGGGGCTGCTCCCCACTGCCCCAGACCCCCCAATTGGGGACCCTGGTAACTCCCTTTCCTTACAATACATTACATGGTCCAATATGACCTTCATCCAACATGCAAGTTGGGATTCGCATCAATTGGGTAATGCACGCCTGGCTTCTCCTCATAACGGGGGCCTTAAAAAATGTGCATACAATCATGAGGGGTAGACATTTATCATATACTAACACTACCTACCTACCTATCTATCTATCTATCTATCTATCTATCTATCTATCTATCTATCTATCTATCTATCTATCTATCTATCTATCAATCAATCAATCTATCTATCTATTATCTTATCTATCTATCTATCTATCTATCTATCTATCTATCTATCTATCTATCTATCTATCTATCTATCTATCTATCTATCTATCTATCTATCTATCTATCTATCTATCTATCTATCTATCTACCTATCTATCTATCTATCTATCTATCTATCTATCTAACTATCTATCTATCTATCTATCTATCTATCTATCTATCTATCTATCTATCTATCTATCTATCTATCTATCTATCTCACCTCTTGACCTTTCACTTCATGGACTTTGTCCTTCCATTGCCTTGGGTGGCTTTTGGTGCTCCATATCACTCTATATGGAAAATGTCATGACTTTTTTGAGTATCCCATCTCTCTATTTATATTTTGTCTTTTATCCAAGCCATAAATACAGTTTCCCTTTTTTATTCAGCAGTCCACTGTAAGGTAAAGAGTGTGCTCTTTATATTTTTAGGGTCTAGCTTCATTTTGGGCTTACATGAAATACGTAAATGATGAAGAGGTAATAAATGAGAGGTGAATATGTGTGAAGCCTCACACTTGGAGCTTGAACATGTACCATAATTTTCAACACTCCCCCTCAAGTTACAATTGGGACTCCACGCTACTCTCCAATTGTTGTCCTCCTCGTCGTTGCTTCATTTTCCCTTGTATCCCTTCATTTGATTTTCTTGGTGATCGTTTTTTTGTCTCTTTGAAGCTTCTTTGGCCTCCTTCTAGCATTAGCTTTGCTTCTCTGTGTATTGTCAAGAGCTCTTCTTCAGTCGCTATCAAGGAACACTGCTTCATACAAACTCATAGAATGAAATGAGATCACCTTGTACTTATCTTTGTTGCTTCACTCTCTTCCTTTTGTGTCCTCTTCTTTGCATGTCTCTTTCCTTCTATATCTTCATGGCTTCATGGCTTCATGGCTTCATCCTTCTTTGCATGCTTCTCTTTGATCTGCTTTGTCTTTGGATCATATTGACTCGATCTTTGGGTGCACTCTTTGCATGTCCTTTGATGATGTCATGCCTTCTTCTAACCTCATGACTTCTTTTGTGCACCATTGGATGTTGTTTTGCCTTCTAAGCACTTCCTCAATGTAGGTGGCTTCTCCTCATGCTTTGAGATTACCTTTTATGGCTGCTCTTACTCTTTTTTTGAGTCTTCAAAATTTGAAATTTGTTTGGCTCCTTCTTCTCTTCGTTGGACTTTTCTTGGATCTTCCAATCCTTGCAAGCTAACTCCCCCTTGCTTTACACACATTTCTTCATTCTTCATGGCTGATTTTAGACCTGTAAAATTATCAAATGGCCAATCATACATGAACTCTTTCATGAGT
>CM035407.1:189968805-189971305 GCA_020310875.1 Ceratopteris richardii
TTGGACAATGCATGAATTGTGACAACACACCTACTGCATATGATAGATCTGGCCTTGTCAAGGTAGCATAGATTAGACTACCTACCAAACTCTGATATTTCTTCATATCATTGAACTCTTCACCTCCATACCTGCTCAATTTATGATTTACCTCCAATGATGTAGTTGAGGTCCTGCAATCTTCCATGTTAAACTTGACTAGAAGATTCTTCAAGTATCTCTCTTGTGAAACATATACTCCATGTTGAGTATACACAATCTGCATTCCTAGAAAATAAGATAAGTTTCCCAAGTCACTTATCTTAAACTCCTTCTCTATTTTCTTCTTGAGTTCATTGATTCCTTGAGCATCTGTTCCTGTAACAATAATATCATCAACATAAATGCACATGTAAATGTATCCATTTTCACTTGCCTTCACTAGCAAGCTACTATCTGCCTTTGATGCTTGAAATCCACATTCATTCAAGAACTTGACCAATCTCTAATTCCAAGCTCTTGGGGCTTGCTTCAACCCATATAAAGCTCTCTTGAGCTTACACACATAATCTGATCCAATTGATTCCTTAAAGCCTTCTGGTTGCTCCATATATACTTCATCTGCAATGTAACCATTAAGAAATGCATTCTTCACATCCAATTGTGATAATTTCCATCCCTTGCAAGTAGCAATAGCAATCAATGTCCTAATTGTAGACATCTTAGCAACAGGACTAAAGGTCTCATCATAATCTACCCCATAAGTTTGGGCATAACCTTTAACCACTAGTCTAGCCTTATATCTAGACACCTTACCATCTGCAAACCTCTTTGTTTTATATACCCACTTGCATCCAATGACTTTCTGATTCTTTGGTCTTGGTACTAGTTCCCAAGTTTCATTTTCAAGTAGAGCATCATACTCTTCTTGCATTGCCTTCTCCCAATTCTGTTTACCTTTGGCTTCTTCATAAGTAGTTGGATCTTCTTCTGTTTTCACAATGTAGGCATAATCTTTTGTTGTTAGGAAAGATGTATCATAACTATACCTTATAGGCTCTTTCCTTTCTCTTGTAGATCTCCTGATTTCTGCACTTCTTGAAGTTTCAGCCTCATTTGATTCTGGATCAAATCTTGGCCCTTCTTCTACATGATCCTGCACTCTACATCTAGAGTCAACTTCATCAACAATTTCTTCACAAACTTTTACCTTTGCCTTTCCTTTTCTTTGAACTTCTTCAACACCTGTATACTCATTTGGTGATCCTGTATACCACACATTTTGCTCATCAAATGTCACATCTTTAGTAACAAGAAATTGCTTTGTGGATGGACTCCACAATCTGTAACCCATTTGTCTATCATCATATCCAATAAACACATACTTCTCTGCTTTTGGTTCTAGCTTATGTCTTAATTGTGAAGGAACATAAGCATATGCAATACATCCAAATACTTTACAATGATCAAGACTAGGCTTCTTACCCCACCATGCTTCATAAGGGGTTCCTCCATCCAAAGCTTTGCAAGGCAACCTATTCACAAGGTATGTTGCAGTGTTAATGGCCTCTGCCCATAAGTAATTTGGACAATTCTTTTCCTTCATCATGGCTCTTGCAAACTCTACAAGAGTCCTATTCCTCCTTTCTGCTACTCCATTTTGTTGAGGGGAGTACCTGCAAGTCACTTCTCTTTTGATACCTGCATTCCACAAATAATCATCAAACTCTTTTGAGAAATACTCTCCCCCTCCATCTGATCTTAACCTCTTTAGCTTTTGTCCTGTGATCCTTTCTGCATAAGCATGAAAGTGTTTGAATGTCTTAAAGACTTCTGATTTATCCTTGATTACATACAAAGTAATCCACCTGGTTGCATCATCAACAAATAACACATAATATCTGGATCCATTTATGCTATAGTCCCTTGAGGGACCCCATACATCTGTATGAACCAATTCAAGCATATTTGAATACTTGTACCCTGATTTGTTATAAGAACTTTTATGTGCTTTACCTAATTGACAAGCTTCACACTTGTACACCATATGTTGCCCTTCAATGTTTGGCAATCCAAGCACCACCTGATTCTTTGACATCTCCTTTATAGCTCTCTCATTGAAATGACCTAGCCTTTTATGCCATAGGTCTAATTCAGACACCTTTTGACCTCCATAGGTAAACAATGCATGTCCCACATTACCTTGGACTTTGAGAGTGAACAATCTTCCTTCCTTTTTACCTGCAATTATGGTTCTATATCCCTGATTTGGATCTTGTACATAGACACCATCATTTGTGAATCTTACCTCATATCCTTTCTCCACAATTTGCCCTACACTTATCAAATTTTTAGGAATAGTAGGAACATAAAGTACCTTACTCAGAAGTGTACTTCCACTCTTTGTCTTCACTGATCCAATGCTCTCCACTTTATGTTTGGTATTGTCACCTGTTTGAACTGTATGTCCATTCACCCTTGCTTCCATATCAGTCATCAAGGATAGATTCCCACTCAGATG
>CM035407.1:189993805-189998805 GCA_020310875.1 Ceratopteris richardii
AAGCTGATTTCTCTGAGTACGCGTCCCGTTTCTCAAAGATCTTTTGACCAAATGTAGTTAAGGATAATAGCTTTCAAACGAGCTATCACTTACAAAAAACTTTACACCATACTTCGAGATCTGACCTTCAGAAGATCAGTCAAATGTGCGCCAGAAAAGTCGTAACTATCAACTAACTTTCACAGTCATATGAAATGACTTAAAACTCAATGTACAAGAGGAATTAGACTCAATCCTTCTACACAAACATGTGTTGATTATCAGAGAAGATGTGTACAAAATGGCTTGGCCTAATTTTGCTCACAGCCATGGAAAACTCTCTCAGACTCAGAAGTTTTCTCTCACCATCTCTCTCAGAAAAGACACGACTTTTCTCTACTCACTCAGATTACAAAATTGAGTTCTCTCTATCATGTTTCTGTCTCAAATTAACTTATATACCTATGGTTTACATTCTTCTAGACTTGAACTCGTAAGTTCTAAAGATCAAATACAAATCTAGACTCTAATTTTGCACTAATTTACAGTAGTGAAATTGTCCCTTCACTTAGGCTTGATTTTCTGTAGGTCTTTTCTTCACTTCTTCTTTCCTCCATCATATGTCTCCATATGTCTTCATATATCCATGCCTAATTAGTGAGTGAAGCCCCAACAGCTCCCCCTCAATCACTAATTAGCATAATTTGACTTCTTCACATAATCTTCTTCTCTTTTATTCCTGCCATCTCCTTGAACTTACTTGTCTTTACTCCATCCAAGCTTTTTGTCATAATATCTGCAATCTGATCTTTTGTAGAAGTGTACACCACTTCAATCTCTTTCTCCATTACCTTTTCTCTGAGAAAATGATACTGTATTTCTATGTGCTTTGTCCTTGCATGAAATACAGGATTTGCTGCAAGATATAAAGAACTCATGTTATCTCCATGAATGATAGGTATACCTTGATCAATTCCCAAGCTTTTGAATAATGTCTGCATCCATATTACTTCTTTTGCTGCTTCCACAAGTCCTTTGTATTCAGCTTCTGTTGATGATAAGGCCACTGTGTGTTGTTTCTTTGAACACCAACTCACAAGCTTATCTCCAATGTATATCATATAGCCATGTGTAGATCTCCTGTCATCCTGACTTCCTGCCCAATCTGAATCACTATAGGCTCTCAACCTTATATCTGATGTAAAAGGATAATACAATCCTTCTTTCAAAGTCCCTTTGATATATCTAAGGACTCTTTGACCTGCAATCCAATGTGGGTCCTTTGGACAATGCATGAATTGAGAAAGAACACCAACTGCATAACTAAGATCAGGCCTTGTTAGAGTTGCATAAATCAAACTTCCCACTAAAGATTGATACTTCCTCATGTCTTTGAATTCTGCTCCATCATATCTACTGAGTTTGTGATTGACCTCTAATGGTGTAGATGCCTCTCTGCAATTCTCCATGTTAAACTTCTTTAGAAGATTCAAGAGATACCTTTCTTGTGATACATAAATACCATGCTCTGCATAAGTGATTTCCATTCCAAGAAAATATGACAATTTTCCTAGATCACTTATCTTGAATTCCTTCTCAAGTAGCTTCTTTACCTCCTTGATTCCTTCATTTGAGGTTCCTGTAATTATAATATCATCTACATATATACAAATGTAGATCATACCTTCATCAGTTCTTTTGATAAGTAGACTTGCATCTGCCTTTGAACTTTGATATCCAAGGTCATTAAGATACTTTACAAGTCTATAATTCCAAGCTCTTGGAGCTTGCTTCAACCCATAAAGAGCTCTTCTCAACCTGCAAACATAATTTGGAAACTTATGATCTGCAAACCCTTGAGGTTGCTCCATATAAACCTCATCTGATATATATCCATTCAAAAATGCATTCTTAATGTCCAATTGACTCAATGTCCATCCTTTTGATGCTGCAATGGCAATGATTGTCCTTATGGTTGACATCTTTGCTACAGGACTGAATGTCTCATCATAATCTATGCCAAATGTTTGAGCATAGCCTTTAACCACCAATCTGGCTTTGTACCTGGCTATAGTTCCATCTGCATGCTTTTTAACTTTGTAAACCCATTTATTTCCAATCACTTTCTTACCATTAGGCTTTGGGACAAGTTCCCAAGTTTTGTTCTCTTCAAGAGCATCAAATTCTTCCTTCATTGCTACTTCCCATTGTCTTTTACCCTTTGCTTCATCATAGCTTTGAGGTTCTTCATCTTCCTTAACCATGTAAGCATAATTTTTCTGAGTCAAGTAAGAAGTGTCATATGAATACCTTGTAGGTTGCTTCCTCATTCTGGTTGACCTTCTTGGTTCACACTCTTCATGTATATCTGGATGTACTTCTTCATCAAATATTGGTCCATCTTCATTCCTTCTATATGATCCAACTCTTGATGTGCTTGCTTGCATATGTTCTTCATCTCCATCTATCTGCATATGTGACTTACCTCTTGCACTCCTTCTTATCTCTTCTTCAAATGTTTCAAGATCACATTCTTTATCTGCATACCAACTCTTCTGTTCATCAAAGGTCACATCTCTGGAAACAATAAAATGTTTAGTTAAAGGACTCCATAGTCTATAACCCATTTGCTTTTCATCATACCCAATGAACACATATTTTTCTGCCTTTGGTTCAAGCTTATGTCTGAGTTGTGATGGTACATAAGCATAGGCAATTGACCCAAACACTTTACAATGGTCAAGTGTTGGTTTCTTACCCCACCAAGCTTCATAGGGGGTCATACCATTCAAAGCTCCACATGGTAGCCTATTCACAAGATATGTGGCTGTATTTACAGCCTCAGCCCAAAGATAATTAGGGCAATTCTTTTCCTTTAGCATTGCTCTTGCAAATTCAACTAATGTTCTATTTCTCCTTTCTGCTACCCCATTATGTTGAGGTGTATACCTGCAAGTTATCTCTCTCTTGATACCTGCATTCCAAAGATAGTCATTAAACTCTTGGGAGAAGTATTCTCCCCCTCCATCAGACCTTAGCCTCTTGAGTTTGTGACCTGTAACTCTTTCTGCATAAGCATGAAAATGTTTGAAGGCTCCAAAGACTTCTGACCTTTCCTTTAGAACATAAAGGGTTATCCACCTTGTAGCATCATCAATAAACAAAACATAATACCTAGATCCATTTATTGAACCTTCTTTTGTTGGACCCCATACATCTGTATGTATGAGTTCAAGCAAACCCTCATGCTTGAAACCTTTCTTCTGAAATGGTTGTCTATGAGCTTTTCCCATCTGACAAGCTTCACACTTGTATATCATATGTTGATTCTTCACATTTGGTAGTCCCAATACAGATTGATTCTCCACCATAGTTTTGATTCCTCTTTCATTGAAGTGTCCCAATCTCTTATGCCAAAGATCTAACTCTGTAATTACTTCATCACCATGTGTGATTAGGGCTTGACCAACATTTCCTTGTACTTTGAGAGTAAAAAGTCTACCTTCCTTCTTACCACAAACAATGGGTTTGTAAGCATCCTCTGGATCTTCAACAAATACCCCTTCATTTGTAAATCTGACTTGAAAACCTTTCTCCACTATTTGTCCAACACTAATCAGATTCTTTGGTATTGTTGGAACATACAAAACATTTGTTAATAAATCAGCTCCACTCTTGCACTTCACTTTTCCAATTGAATGCACATTATGTTTTGTATTGTCACCTGTTTGTACTGTATGACTTGAATTGCCTTCTTCCAATTCTGACAATAATTCTATATTACCTGACAAATGATTTGAACAACCAGAGTCAATATAAAATACCTTGAGATCCTCCTTCTCTGATGAACTTATTGAATTCATCATCAATGTTGTATGGTTTTCATTCTGTGTATCATTTGCATAATTGTAATATGTGGTGTTGTATGATTGGTTCTGATTCCAATTTCTTCCACCACCTCTTCCATAACTTCCTCTTGAATTCTGTCTTCCTCTTTGAAATTGATTCTGAAACCTTCCACCTCTTCCTCTGCCATTGTTATTCTGATTTTGACTTGCTCCTTGTTGATTGTGCCAACAATCATATGCTAGATGATTGCTCAATCCACAAATCCAACATGTCTTCTTGTTATTATTCTGATTACCTCTACCTCTTCCATTTCCTCGACCTTTACCTCTGCTAAAACCTCTTCCTCTTGCATAATTTGCTTGAGTTGTTGACTCTTCTTCATCCTTTGCCTTGCCTTTATCTCCTTTCTTTTTAT
Source organism: Ceratopteris richardii (assembly GCA_020310875.1). Lineage (NCBI taxonomy): Eukaryota > Viridiplantae > Streptophyta > Polypodiopsida > Polypodiales > Pteridaceae > Ceratopteris > Ceratopteris richardii. Next base: position 189,998,049 of record CM035407.1, read on the forward strand.
TCTTCACATACATTGCAGAACTTTGACCTTTGTCTCCATCTGACTTCAAGTCTTGCTCAAATGTGAGCATCAATCCAAGTAATTGATTTAATTCTGGCACATAATGATTTAATGAGAGTTCTGTTGAAAGTACAAAGGGCTTCCACCTCTCATCACCTCTTAACCCTGCAAGTAATTGTGCTATCAACCTATGATCTTCAATATCCTCATCAATAGATCCAAGGCTATCTGCCAAGTCCTTCATCTTAGTGACATAATCACTAATGCTTTGATTTTGCTTTTTCTTGAATGTGGTGAACTCTGACCATAAGCTAGCTTTCCTAGCTTTAGTAGTGTTTTGGAAGTGGTCTTCCAAAGCATTCCAAATATCTTCAGCTGTTTCTAAACCTCTGATGTGTGGCAACAAATGATCTGTAATAGTGTTGTATATATAAGCTCTTGCACTTGCATCTCTCTTCTGCCATAGCTTCAAAGCTTCTAGCTCTTCCTTTCTTGGATGACTTTCATCTTCAAATTTAGGCTTCTCCTCTTCACCTGTCACATATACCATTAGATCCTTACTCATAAGTAAGGCCTCCATCCTCATTACCCAAGCAGGATAGTTATCTCTGTCCAATTTGTCAATGGACACATGATCTGCCATGGTATCCTTGCTTCTGCTTCAACCTGTAAGTGTAAGGTTAAAGAATGGTACCTTTTGTAGACCTTTACCCTTGGAAGTAACTTCGAAACACTCTTCTGATGACTTTTGGTTGTT
>CM035407.1:190013805-190018805 GCA_020310875.1 Ceratopteris richardii
CTCCTTGAGCTTCCAAATGATACCAAAATATGCTATATGTACTTTGGAAAAGGTTTGAGTAACGACTTGATCAAAACAGATAAGTTTGTACTTCACAAAACTTGAAAACTTGCTATTTTTGTAGTGACACCTGCTCAGTCTTTCACTCAGTGTGACCAGCACACTTACAATTGATCTAATTCCTTCTGGACATATTAAATTAGCTTAACAAGCTACCATTTGCAAGTGGAATGAGAAGAAATGATAAACTACTCACTGAGAAATCAATTTAGCAAAATTATATGTACCCCCGACTTTTTAGGAACATTGCAGCAGAATACCAGATTCCACTTCGAGCGCGATTTCTCTCAGATGACTGATGCTTTGACCTTGAAATTTTGTAGGCATGTAGTACGCTTGGAGCTGGTGCCGATGTGCTTTGAATCACTTGGTTTGGTTTAATAGATCCTGAGATATGCCCTGTTGAAGTTGACAGACTTGGAGTAGATAACTTAGAGAAACCAGAGATTATGAATGTGTATACTTCTATTGATTGATGTAGTTGTACAATCTCATTAGCATAACAAGCATAGCTAAATGAGGTGTTGTGGTGTAGGCTATGAAGTAGCACTAACACACACAGAGTTACAATGGTGAATGCCTCGGGGAGTGAGCTCAATTGGACTAGCTAACCCGCGACTTTTTGATTGCATCTTTTATAGAAGTTAAGTTGAGATTTGAATTTGAATTCAAGTTCAATTCTCCTATAATCACTCCTCTAAAAGTAGGGAGATATTCTCTCCAATTACACCTTCCAAATTCCACGACTCTAATCAATTAGGTGTGTATACATAATGCCAAGTCACTTAGACTTTTACAAAGAGTAAAAAGATAATAAATCATAGGTATGGGTTCCTATGCCCTTTCCTTCAAGTAAGGCCTTGATGAAATTTGTCCAAGCTAATCTTCCAAAGTTCCAAGCCAAGTGTGAAGGCTTGAAATGCACCAACAGCTCCCCCTCAAGCCAAGCACTTTGGCTTAAGTCTTTGTCTTTAGTCCTCAATCACATCCTGCAATCCAATCATAGATTTGAATCTGCATAGCTTGTTTCCATCCAATGCTTTAGTGAGTAAATCTGCACATTGCATATTAGTAGACACATAAGTCAACTGAATCTCTTTGCTTAGCAATTTCTCTCTCACATAGTGGTAATGAACCTCTATGTGTTTTGTTCTAGCATGATATATTGGATTAGCTGTAAGGTGAAGAGAGCTAGTGTTATCTCCAAAAATAATTGGAGGCCTAGTGTATAGGCCTAGCTCTGTATACAAAAGCTTCAACCAGATAGCTTCTTGAGTGGCATTGGCAAGCCCTCTATACTCTGCTTCAGTGGATGACAATGCCACTGTAGGTTGCTTCTTGGCTGACCAAGAAATAGGTTTATCTCCTGCAAAACAAATGTAACCTGATGTGCTTCTTCTATCATCCTTGCATCCTGCCCAATCTGCATCTGAATATACTTTAATGTCAATATCTGATGTATAAGGAAAGTACAAACCATGGCTTTGAGTTCCTTTGAGGTACTTCAAGATCTTCTTTGCTGCCTCTAGGTGAGGTACCCTTGGTTTGTGCATGAATTGGCTTAGCACACTAACTCCATATGCTATGTCAATTCTTGTCAATGTAGCATAATTCAAACTACCTACCATACTTTGATATCCTGTGATGTCTTGGACTTCTTCCCCTTCATGAGCACTTAGCTTTAGGTTGACCTCCATTGGAGTAGTTGAGTCTTTAATATTCTGCAAGCCAAACTTCTTGACCATATCCTGTACATACTTCTTTTGAGTGATATATACACCTGAGTTGGTGTAGACTAACTCAAGACCTAAGAAGTACTTCAATAATCCAAGATCATTAATCTTGAACTCTTTCATCATCTGTCCTTTGATGTGTCTAATCCCATTGACATCATTGCCTGTAATGATGATGTCATCAACATAAACACACAAGTAGATTACCTCTGTACTACTCCTCTTTATGAATAGAGAAGTGTCTGCTTTACTCATCACAAATCCTTGGTCTTGGAGGTAGGTTGTCAACCTATAATTCCATGCTCTAGGTGCCTGCTTCAATCCATATAGAGCCTTCTTCAATTTACAAACATAATTTACCTTCTTGGGATCTTCATAGCCAGGTGGTTGTGACATGTAGACTTCTTCAGATATCCATCCATTCAAGAAGGCATTCTTGACATCTAATTGGTACATGTTCCAATTCTTGGATGCAGCTACACTTACCAATATTCTGATAGTTGGCATCTTGGCCACATGAGAAAATGTTTCCTCATAATCAATGCCTTGGGTTTGTGCAAAACCCTTGGCTACCAACCTAGCTTTGTACCTGTTGATTGTTCCATCTGAATTTCTCTTTAGCTTGTAGATCCATCTGGATCCTATCACCTTCATAGAGTCCTTCTTGGGTACCAAGTCCCAAGTATCACTCTCCTTGAGAGCTTCCATTTCTTCATCCATAGCTTCTTTCCATTCTGGTTTGGTGATTGCTTCTTCATAGGTACCTGGTTCTTCATTCAACAAATCCTTTGCAAGATATACAGAATGCTTGGTTACAAGAGAAGTATCATACCCATATCTGATAGGCTTCTTACTTTCTCTTTGAGATCTCCTCATTGCTTGAGTTGAGGATTCTGGTATATCCTCTAGCTTCTTCATCTTCATCTTCCCTTTGGACTTCCATGCCTTGAATTCCTCAAGGTTAATTGTATCATCATCATCTGAGCTTGAGTCATCTTTCTGGATTGGTTCCTCCTTGGTGAGCCTTGGGAAGTCTTCTTCCATATCATAGGGTAGACTAACCTTCCTGCATTCATTCTCATACCAAGAGTCATTCTCATCAAAGATGACATCTCTGCTTACCTTGAAGCCTTTGTTTGTTGGGTTGTAGAATCTGTATCCCTTTTGGTTCAAATCATAGCCAATGAAGATACATTTTTCAGCTTTAGGGTCTAGCTTTCCCCTTACCTGTGAAGGAATATGCACATATGCTACACAACCAAAGATTTTGCAATGATCCAGAGAAGGTCTCTTACCATGCCAAGCTTCATATGGTGTCATGCCATCAAGTGATTTGGATGGCAACCTATTAATGAGATAGGTGGCAGTAGATACACCTTCTGCCCAAAGATAATTTGGCAATTTCTTTTCATTAAGCATAGACCTAGCTGTTTCTACTATGAGTCTATTCCTTCTTTCAGCTACCCCATTTTGTTCAGGTGAGTACCTTGTGGTTATCTCCCTCTTGATGCCTCTTTCCTGCAAGAAATCTTCAAACTCATTGGAGAAGTACTCTCCTCCTCCATCTGACCTTAGCCTCTTCAAGCTTCTTCCTGTTTGGTTTTCAACAAGTGCAAGATACCTCTTGAAACAATTAAACACTTCATCTTTATGCTTCATAAAGTATAAAATTGTCCACCTGCTATAGTCATCAATAAAGGACACATAGTACCTTGAACCTGAAATGGAAGGGTCCTTGCTAGGTCCCCAAACATCTGTGTGTACCAAGTCTAGATAGTTTTCATGCATGAAACCTTTCCTTGAGTAGGGCAACCTGTGAGACTTACCAAACTGACATGCTCCACACTTATAAATCATGTGTTTCTTGGACACATTAGGTATCCCAAGCACACATTGATCCCTGCACATTTGCTTTAGGGTTCTTTCACCTATGTGACCTAACCTCTTGTGCCATATTTCTAACTCTGAAAGTGTTTGATCCTTGTAGTTATACAAAGCAATGTTCTTGGTGTCTTCTAGCTCAAAAGTAAACAATCTACCTGATTTCTCCCCCTTGGCAATTCTTTTGAAACCATGTCTTGGGTCCTCCACATATGCTCCATGTTGAGTGAACCTTACCTGCAAACCTTTCTCCACAATTTGACCAACACTCATTAGATTCTTGGTGATGGTTGGTACATAGAGTACCCTGCTCAATAGATTCTGGTTACCATCACATGTCTTTACATTTCCAATCTTTACAACAGAGTGTTTAGTATCATCACCTGTTTGTACCTGATGTTTGCCCTTGGGTTCTTCCAAATCAGAGAGTAGTGCCACATTGCCAGCTACATGGTTAGAACATCTTGAGTCAATATAAAATAAATGATCATCATTTGTACCTGCCTTGGAGGTCATATTCATGATCAATAAGGAGTCATCTTGCTCCTCTATGTAATTGTTGTAATCCCTTCTATTTCTGAATCCACCTTGGTAGTTACCATTGTGGTTGTGGTTGTAATTGTTGTTGTACTGATTGTTGTATCCATTGTAGCCTTGATGTTGGTTGAATCTGCCTCTCCCTTGAGAGTATCCACCTCTTGAATAGCCTCTTCCTCTCTGATTCTTGTAGTTCTTGTAGCATTCATCTGTGGTATGATTAGACAATCCACAAATGTTGCATGGTGATGAGTTGCAGGGTCTCCCCCTACCTGACTTACCTCCTCTGCCTCTTCCTCTTGAGGATCTACCTCTCCCTGCATAGTTTGCTTGGGAGGTAGAACCTTCTTCATCAACCTTCTTACTTTTACCTTTATCTTTTACCTTCTTATCAATATATAGAGCAGAGGGGTTGTTACCTTTTGATTGATCTCCTGCCTTTGTAAACTTTGCTTCATGTGTGAATAGTTGGCCCATGAGTGTTGTGAGATCTGGGGTATGCATATCCATGTAGAGGTCCATTGCAGTTGTGAAGCTTTCCCACTTATCATCTGCCTTGAGTCCATTTGTTACTTGCCTGACTATTTGCTCCTCTTCAATCTCCTCTCCAATGCTTGCTAATTGGTCTGCCACATCTTTAATCTTTGTCACATACTCTGAGACTGATTGCTTGGGCTGCTTCCTAAGGGTTGTGAATTCAATCCACAGTTGATTCTTCCTGGCCCTTGTGTTGGAAGAGAAACATGTTGACAAGGTTTCCCAAGTCTCTTGGGAAGTCTTACAGTTCCT
>CM035407.1:190051305-190191305 GCA_020310875.1 Ceratopteris richardii
CAATCCTATGTGTATCACTCCCATAAAAGGATTTCTTCTAATTGTAATCACGTTGGTTGCTATAGGCATTTGAAGTTCATTGTCTCTCCCATAGATAGTAAGTTTTTTGAGCTATTCGACCCACGAAACTATCTGTTTTGTATCGACTCATTCTCCTTGATGCTCCAAAGTACATAGTGTGTTTCTTTGCACTTATCACATGCTTATAAGGTCTATTTGAGTCTCCATAAGCTCAAGGGCTGGTCTTGTGCCGGTTGGCTAGACCAAACTTTGTCGCGTTGAAACACATTTTTCTACCCTCTACAAGCTTTTCCAAGTTCTTTCAGTGGTATCAGAGCTAGACCAAGATGGGTGACGGCTTTCCCTCAATGATCGAGAAGCTTGATCGACACAACTATGCAGCTTAGCAAATCATAATGGAGGCCTATTTGTAAGGTAGAAATCTTTATGGAATTGTAGCAAGTGATGAAGCTATGTCTATTCCAAGATCCAAAGGAGGACCTACACAAGAGGAGACAGATAAGCTCACACTTTGGTGCGCAAGGGATGCTCAAGCAAGGTCGTACATACTAAACTCTATCTTTGACTTTCTATTACCACACATTAGAGGATGCAAGAAATCTCAAGAGACTTGGGATGCCCTCGAGACTTTCCTTTTTGCTAGTACCAAAGCAAGAAAGAATCATCTTTGGAACACGTTCAACCAAATGAAGAAGACACCTAAACAAACCATCACAGAGTTTGTTACCAAGGTCAAGGAGGTTGCAGATCAGTTAGCATCCATTGGAGAGCTGATTGAAGAAGAGGTCATCATGAGGCAAATTCTCAATGGCATTTGAAGTGATAAGCAATGGCAATCCTTCATGATGGCTTATGACCTCATCATGGATGTGCAAACTCCAAACTTTAACATCTTTCTTGGACAACTCTTCAATCAAGCAGCCAACAATAGCATAAAGGAAGGTAACTCTTATCATGGTAATTCAACTAGTGCTCTATATGCAGATAAGAAGGATAAGAAGCAAAAAGGCAAGAAGAAGGAAGAAGATGAAGAAGAGACCTCTCAAGCCCATTTCGCAAGCAAGAGCAAGTGAAAAGGGAAGAAGAAAGGACCAAAGCAAGACAAAGCCAAAGGTCATAATGTTCAACCTTGTGCCATATGCGATAAGACCAACCACACCACTCAGAATTGCTGGTTCAATGGGAAGACCCAGAAAGGAAGTGGAAGAGGTGGATATGGCAGCAATAGAGGCAGAGGTGGACGCAACTTCAACAATAACAATAGAGGCTATAATAGAAGGGACTACGATAATTATTCAGAAGATCAACCACATGAAGACTCATTGCTTCTTATGAATCTAAGCCACAAAGAAGGTAAAGAAGATGATCATTTGTTCTACATAGATTCAAGATGTTCGAATCATGTTGCAGGCAACATTGCTCTTCTATCTGATTTGGAAAGTCCGAAGCATAGACATGAAGTGTAAACAGGGGATGACACAAAGCACAATGTGGAGAGGATTGGTAATGTCAAAGCTTCCAATGGCAGGACAAACATTCTAAGTAAGGTTCTCTATGTACCCACTATCACTAAAAACCTAATAAGTGTAGGCCAAATAGTTGAAAAAAGCTTGCAAGTTAGGTTCACCCAACATGGAGCTTTTGTGGAAGATCCATGTCAAGGCTTCAAAAAGATAGCTAAAGGTGAGAAGCATGGTAGGCTCTTTACTTTTGAAGTAGGAGAAACCAGGAACACAACTCTATTCAACTTTAGGTCTCAAACCCTAAGTGAGCTTGAAGTGTGGCATAAGAGACTTGCTCATGTGAATGAAAGAACCTTGAAGGATATATGCAGGGATCAAAGTGTTCTAGGACTGCCGAACATATCAAAGCAATACATGATCAACAGGTGTGATGCATGTCAGATTGGGAAGGCACAAAGACAACCATTCAACCACAAAGGCTACATCCACAACAACTTATTGGACTTAGTACATACATATGTATGGGGATCAAGTCAAGAAACTTCATTGGCAAGATCAAGGTATTATGTCTCATTTATTGACGACCATAGTAGATGGACTGTTCTATACTTTGTCAAGAGTAAGAATGAAGTGTTTGATTGCTTCAAGAAGTATCTTGCACATGTGGAGAATCATACAGGTAGATCACTAAAGAAGCTCAGATCTCATGGAGGGGGAGAATACTTCTCCAAAGAGTTTGATGAGTTCTTGCAGGATAAAGGTATCAAAAGGGAAGTGACTACTAGGTACTCTCCTCAACTAAATGGAATTGCAGAGAGGAGAAACAAGACACTGGTTGGATCAGCCCAAACAATGCGAGAAGAAGCTGCCACATTATCTATGGGAAGAAGCTATTTCAACTTCTGTGTACCTTGTCAATAGACTACCATCCGAATCGCTTTAAGGTTTGACTCCTTATGAAGCATGGCATGGAAGAAAACCTAGTCCTGGACATTGCAAGGTTTTTGGTTGTTTAGCTTATGTTCATGTACCATCACAAATAAGAGGTAAGCTAGATGAAAGGGCAACAAAGGTAGTGTTTATTGGATATGATTCAACTCAGATAGATTACAAGTTCTTCAATCCTTCAACCAAGCAGTTCACTACAAGTAGAGATGTGTTTGAAGAACATAGGTCTTGGTATGATGAAGACAACAAAAGGTAACACAACCATATGATCTTGATTCTGACTCTCATCAATTAGGAAGCAAGCATGATACACAGGTCCAGGATCCAAGAAGTGATGCAGACGATGACCAAGATGAAAGAGAAAAGGATTACAAGCTATGGAAGTTAAGAGGTAAAGCAAAGATGCAAGAGGTTGGAAAATGCTCCAAAAAAGTATTTAGAAGATCAACAAGAGAGAAGAAACAATTAGAAAGGTATGGATATGATTCCACAATTGTTATGAAGCATTCAATATACTTGGCAAAAGACTCTATTTTAGAGGAATCCTCAACCTATGAAGAGGCAAAGGGAAACCCTAATTGGGAAAAGGCTATGAAAGAAGAATTAGATGCATTGAAGGAGATGGACACTTGGGATTTGGTTCCAATATCACTGAATCAAAAGGCAATTGGTTGCAGATGGGTATATAAAGTTAAAAGAAACTCAGATGGATCAGTTTGCAGGTATAAGGCAAGATTAGTTGCCAAAGGATGCTCACAAACTCATGGTATAGACTATGAGGAAACATTCTCACCAGTTTCAAAGATGACTACAATCAGGACATTGATAAGTGTAGTTGCTGCAAGGAATTGGAGACTCCTCCAACTTGATGTGAAAAATGCATTCTTAAATGGTTGGATAAGTGAAGAGGTATACATGTTACAACCACCAAGTTTTGAAAACCCTAATTATCCATCTTATATTTGCAGACTTAAGAAAGCATTGTATGGATTGAAACAAGCTCTAAGAGCTTGGAATTACAGGTTGGTTACATATCTTCAAGATCAAGGGTTCAAAGCTAGCAGCTCAGATCCTTCTCTATTCATCAAAAGGGATCACAATGAGGTTATCTATCTATGTGTATATGTAGATGATATTATTGTGATAGGTGATGATCTAAATGGCATTCAAAGGATCAAGAGACACATGCAAGAGGAGTTCAAAATCAAGGACCTAGGTGAGCTCACATATTTCTTAGGTATGTAGGTGATATACACAGATGAAGGAATGTATTTGACTCAAAGAAGATACATTCAGGATCTTCTTCTTGAGTTCAAAATGGAGAATACTAAACCTACAGGTACACCTTTGGAGATGAATCATAAACTTAGTGTTTATGAAGGTGAGAAAATTGAAGACCTAAAAGAATATCAAAGCTTGGTAGGTAGCTTGATATATGCTACTCATACAAGGGCAGACATCTCATATAGTGTGGGAGTGCTTAGTCAGCTCATGCACTCACAGAGAAGACCACAAATGGATGCGGCTAAGAGAGTACTTAAATATCTCAAAGGTACAATAAAAAAGGTATATTCTATCCTTACTCTTCAGATTTGGATATCAAAATCTACTCAGATGCAGATTGAGCAGGAGCTAAGGATGATAGAAAAAGTACATGTAGTTACTTAGCATTTGCAGGTTCGAAGCTAGTGTCATGGAGTTCCAAGAAGCAACCAAAAGTTGCTTTATCCTCAATTGAAGCAAAGTACAGAGGCTTGACCATAGCAACTCAAGAGGCAATATGGTTAAAATCATTATATACAGATTTGGGACTTGTGAGTTCCAAACCTCAAATATTTGGAGATAATGTAAGTTCCATGCATCTAGCAGCAAATCCTATTTTCCATGCGAGAACCAAGCACATAGAAGTCCATTACCACTTCATTAGGGAGAAGCTCATGGCAAAGGAGATTGACATTTCTTTTGTTCCAACTGAAAAGCAAGTAGCACATATGATGACGAAGGTGCTTGATGGAATAAAGCTTTGTAGATTCAAAGCTATGGCAGGTATTCAACATATCAGAGAATGAAGACTCAAGCATACTTTAGCTTGAGGGGGAGCTATTGGAACATCAAGCTTACACTATGCTTGAGGTGGATTTGATCTACATCAAAGGCTATAGCGTCGAAAGAATATCCGTTGGAGAGTTCTTTTTTATGCTCATGTATTGTATTTTTTTAGAGATTTTTGATGGTTCATTTACCATTGTAAAAGCCTTTAGATTTACACATGTAAAGGTAGAAAGATAAAGCCCAAATCCCACGAATTTGTGGTGGTTGAAGTTGCATTCAATCAAGCAATCGATCACCTAAAAGTAGATTAAACTAGATCTTCACTTTTCCTAGATTGTAGGAAAGTGAATTGATTCCCTCCAACAAGCATTCCCACCTTCATTTGAATTCAAACTTCACTTGTAGAAGTCATGGAACACTCCTAGAGTCTATATAAAGACTTGAAATCACTTTTACATTACATGGAAGCAATATATATACACTTGTGACCATCATTGTCTTGCTCCTTCGAGTCTCTGCATCATCTTCTTCGCCAACAGTAATCTTGTAGAGGTTGCTGCTCTATCACTCCCATAAAAGGATTTTTTCTAATTGTAATCACGCTGGTCGCTATGGGCATTTGAAGTTCATTGTCTCTTCCATAGATAGTAAGTTTTTTGAGCTAGTCGACCCGTGAACCTATCTTTTTGAGTCTCCATAAGCTCAAGGGCTGGTCCTGTGCCGGTTGGCTAGACTCTAGGAGTGATGTGGTGAACAAGGAGTTGTTACTCATGTATAAGGAAGTACCAAGCTATGTGGAATGAAATCAATCCACAAAGCGAATTAAGCCCAAAGATTTGCAAAAAGCTCCAAACTTCTCCCTTGGCAAGGCCTTTAAGAAAAGGCCTACAACATTATCTTGTGTGGTCACATAAGCCAAATTGATCTCTCTAGTAGGAAATCTCTCCATGACATAATGAAAGTGCACCTCAATTTGTTTTGTGTGAGCATCAAACATAGGGTGCCTCACAACTACCAATGTGCTCTGACTATCACTAAAGATGATGGTGGTAGAAGATTGAATAACACCCAAATTAGCCAAAAGATTACTGAGCCATTGGCACTCAATAGTCATTGTGAAAGCTACCCTATACTCAACCTCACAACTAGAAGTGGACATAGTAGGTTGTTTCTTGTTCAACCAAGATATGCATGAGCTACCATGCATGAAGCAAAAACCAATGATGAACACACAAGTGTCATAGCAACCAACTCAATCTGAATCATAAAAAGCATGTAAATCTAGCAGTAATGATCCCCCTTGGGATAAAAAAAATCTAAGTAGTTAGGTACCACTCAAGCAAAAAAATATGCGCTTAACTACTTGCCAATGCACACTTGGGCAATGCATAAACTTGCTCATCAAATAAACAATAAATTGAATATTGTACCAAGTTATGCATAAGTAAATCAAGCATCCAACAACTTGCTAATAAACATCATGAAGACTCAACCATAAACCTACTTCCATGGGACTAGCAATAGGTTTTCAATCTTCAAGGCCAAAATGCTACATAATGTGTGGATATATCTTGTTTGACACAAAGCGGTTCCCCCTTAAACTTGAATAAATTGAATGCCCAAATAATGATGCAAATGCTCCAAATAAGACATCTCAAATGAGACATGCAAATCAATGTTAAATTAGTAGTATGCTTCTCACTAAGACTAGTGAGTAGCATATCATCAAAATATGCAACATTGATCAAAAGTACATCATGTGCACACTTAACATACAAGGTGCTCATAGTTGGATTGTTCTCAAATCCATGTGCTAGCAAGTAGGCATGTATCTTTTCATAGCAATCACATGGTGCTTGCTTCAAATCATATAATGCCTTTTTCTACCTGCATGCTTTGTTTTCATGCTCTTTTTTCACAAAACCATAAGGTTGAAATGCATACCTATAAATTACCATTCAAAAATTTAGTTTTAATGTCCAACTAACGTACATTCCAACCATGATGAGTTGGAAGTGCACACATGCTACAAATGTTGGTCATTCAGCATGTGGGAGGAATTGTCTCATCAAAATCAATGCCCTTCTCTTGAGCAAAACCTTTGGCAACAAGCCTAGCCTTATACCTATCAATTATTCCATCGAGATTATGTTTCCACTTGTACACCCATTTAGTGCCAACAACCCTTTTTCTTGGTAGCAAATCACATAAAGGCCAAGTACCATTCTAATAACATCATATTCTAATTGCATAGAAGCCATCCATTTTTTTTAGTTTTGTGCATCATCAGAGAAACAAGTTCATTCTCACCATAAATATTGGAAACAACCATTGCATGAAAATATGATGCAAAAGAAGCATTATGAGAGTTTGAAATAGTATGATATGACAAAGGTGCATCTAATTTCTATCTCTTAAAGTCTACGCCAGATATTTAGATAGTTTTTGCCTCTTCTATATTAGGCCTCCCATCAATAAGTGCATCATGTAAATATGCATAAGAAATGGAATGATCTTCATCACCATTTGAAACCTATAAAGGATGAGAAATCATCTCATTAGTACTAGCACTTGAATTTCCACATGTAAAAAGAGGAAGCAAAGATTCATACACATCCTTTGAGTTAGTTGATGTCTCCTTGGTACATGAAAGTAACTAACAAAAAACAACATCACAAGTAACTAGAATGTGTTTAGTTTGTGGATGATATAGAAGGTAGCCTTTGCTTTCAAAACTATACCCAACAAAAATACATCCACTACCTTATCATGCAATTTTCTACATTTTTGTTCAAGCACTAAGCATATGCCAAGTAACCAAAAATGTGTAGATGAGCAACATATGGCTTGGGACCATGAAAAGCCTCATATGGAGTGATAGATCGAAATGCTTTGGTGAGACACTTGTTAAGTACATATGTTGCACACATAATGGCCTCAAGCGAGAAGTTATGTTGTAAAGCTTGAATTTTAACTATACATCTTGCCATTTCCATGAGAGACCTATTCTTCCTATTGGAAAATCCATTTTATTGAGGTGTATACTATATATTGATGTTTTATCCCAACATTAGCCAAAAATGCATTAAACTTGGGAGACATATATTCCCCCCAATCAGAATGGAGGGTACCCATTTTACATGATAGATTTCAGCGAAACTATTTAAAACACATAAACACTTTTAACTTTTTTTTCAATGGATAAATCCATGCATAGCTATAAAATTCATCAATGAAAGTCACCAAGTATAGGTAATTCCCAAGTGAAGGTGTCAGACACATAGGACAAAGAACATCACTATGAACAAGTTGTTATTTATGTGTAGCTTTGGCTGGCCCATCTTTAGGGAAGAAAGAATGCAACATTTAACCCAAAAAACAGCCCTCAAAAAAATTTTTAGAAGTTGACTCAAGTTTGGGCATAAAGGATGCCATTTCACATTTCTATAGGCAAAGAAAACTAGCACAATTCAGATGAGAAAATCATGCATGCCAAAGCTTTGCATCTAAAATAGCCTTAGAATCATGAACTACACATGTTGAACCATTCTTAGATTTTGCATAATCTATGAGCTTATACAACCCATGAAATAAAATGCCAAAAGCAATGATAACATCACCATTCAAGAGATCATGAATTATACATCTTTGATCAATAAATTTAGTAACCAAGTCAATCTTGGCTAGTGCTGAAATGGATAACAGATTTTTCTTGATCCTTGGCAAAAATAAGGCATTTGACAGTGTGAAAGAACTACCATTAGCAATAGTGATAATGATCTTTCCAACTCCCATGATAGGATAAGAGGACTTTTTAGCATGTGACATTATTACCTATAGGAATAGGCTCAAGTGAAGTGAAGAAATTGTGTTGTGATGTAATATGTTTGGTCACCACTATCGAAGTACCAAATATCCAAGTCTACTATAGACATAGACTCCTCATGAGAAGATGGTCCATAGATACATGGAGCAGTAAATGCCCATCCTTCATTTTGAACAAGGTTAGAAAACTCTACTTAGGTGTAGAGACCTCTGCAACAACCATTCCAACCTCTTTCTTTTTTGCCTCTTTTGTAGCTAGTTTAAGAAAACTCTTAATTCCATTATTATTTACCTTATCGTACTTGATAAATTGTTTCTATTTTTTGTCTTCTTGTCATATTTGTCTTCCTTGTTTGACTATGCAACATTGGCACATTTCTATTTACTAGTAGACAATGTCCATTTACCTTTGTCCTTTTGACTAGCTAAGAAAGCTTGATCTGCAACACATAATTGACCTATTATGTCTGGATTGATCTCCTAGTAGAAAGCTAGAGGCTAATTTCTCAAATATTAAGGTATTTGGATTTCCTTTCATCATCAACTAAAGAGTAGAATCAAAACTTTGATAAGAATTTGGAGGACTATAATTACACAAGTGAACTATTTGGCAAGATTCCATCAACAAAAATAAACTTCTCTCTCAAATCCTTGAGTTTGTAAAAAAAAATTCCATTGAATCTCCTTCATTCATATGCTCACTCTCCATTTATTTTTGGAGGTAAGAAACACGAGCCTCGTTTCTTTCCTTATATAGTGTTCTAAGAGTATCCCAAGCATCTTTTTTTGTTTCATAAGAGCAAATGTGAGGGATAATGGTGCATTTGACAAAAAAATCTCTCAATGTATGTGTATGTGCATCTTTGTCATCCCAATTAAGTTGCTCTATAGTAGGTGCAATAGGAACTCCCGTAGCACCAAGAAATTGAAGAAATCATCTTTAGAGCCACTTGCATCACTTAGAATTATTGTATTTGTAAGTATTGGAGGACATGTTTCAACACCCTACACAATATTCCACAATCCTTTTGCTACCAATATATGATGCATCATGTATGCCCACAATGGTAGTTGGAACCATACAACTTATCCTCAACATCCAATATATGGAATACATCATTGGTTTCAGCGATGACCAGTGATGAAATACCTGATGTACAAAGTTGATTGCATCTCAACAAGTTGAACAAAAATACGTAATCAAGCTATGCTAGACCTATAGAAAACTTTGACACACTTGTACTGGAAAACCAAAAATCATATATATGTTTGGCACAAAAGGGAAAAGTTTCCTACATAGCCATTGTGATATTGTGTTTAGAGACCAAAACTAGCTCAAAACAAGATTTCGACACCATAGAATGAAGCTTTTTGAACTACTAATCACCCCAACTATGCTCACCTATTTTTGTGCAATTTTGAGACTTGAAAAGTTTGATATTTTCATGAAGTCTCAAGGCTATTTTGGAAGCAATGAGGATCATTTTCTATACAGTAAAAGATGCTTAGATGGTTTCTTGATATACTTGATACTTTATGTTGAAAATATGTTGATTGATGGTGTTTTTCATTGCTCAAGAATAAGTTAAGTGAGACATTTGATATGAAGGATTTGGAGGATGCCAAACATACTATTAGCATGCATATTACTCATGATAGGAGTGATAGATGCATATATTTGTCTCAAAGTGAGTACATATCCAAAGTATTTTGCAGGTTCAATATGCAGGGTAGAAAGGCATTGAGTATACCTTTACCTACATATGTGAATTTGAGCAAGGATGATTGCCCCAAATCAAATGAGGAAAAGGAACTTGTGACCAGAATTCCTTATCAATATATTGTAAGTAGTCTTGTGTATGCTATGGTAGCTATGAGATGAGACATTGCATTTGTGGTGGGAGTTGTGAGCAGATATATGTTTAATCCTAACAAGATGCATTGAGAAGTGGTCAAGATGATTATGAGATATATGAGTGGCACTAAGGAAAAGTGTATATGTTTGGGTAGAGGAGATGCATCCATTATTGCTTACACATATTTTGATTATGCTAGTTGTGTATACAATCAAAAGTCTACATCAGGGTACATTTCACTTTGTTGGAGATGTTATCCCTTGGAAATCTTTTTTTCAAGAATGTATAGATGTTTCCACTGAAAGAAGATTAGAAGGTTCAGCTTCCTTGAAAAATAAAACGTTTTTCAGTTATTATTGTTTATTAATGTTTTAACATTTCAAGAAGATTAAAAAGATGTGTTGATGTATTGTAGTTATATTGTGTGTTACAGCCTAGGGATTTTAGTGTATTCTTATATTATAGAATCTAGGGTTAAGATTATTTTACATTGTAATTCTTTTATAAGGTATTTTATTCTATAGAACATAGCGTATAATTATTTTATGTATCATATATGGCTACCATATAATTATTTTACGTATCATATATGGTTACCTAATGAGATTGGGTTATAGTTTGTAGAGCTAATAGGTTTACGATAATAAACAATGGAGCCTAGATGAGGAGCTATTTTAGACTCTCTAGATAGTGTTACATTGCTATTTAACTTTAGTTTGACTATTAAATTAATTTATGGGGTACAAAGGAGTTTTTTTAATGTGCATAGTCTAGTTAGTATGTAGTTGAAACAATCATAGAGTACCTTAATTTTCTCCACGGCAAGAGTAGTGTTAGAAACTAAAAAAATGGAAAAAAAAAATCTAGGGAGATTTCTATATAAATAATGCTTCTACGATAAGATGATCTTTCAAAAAAATACATGGTTTGAAAGAAGCAATTAACTTTTGTTTGAGGGGTAAAAGGAAAATCTTGGTTAGCAAAATTGAGATCATATTCTTTCCTTAAAAAAGTAGATCAAATCTAATATTTATATCATTTGCCATAACTTGGAGGTTATAAATAAATGGTTGATAATTAAATATTATAACTATGGTTTAACTAGTTGAAGCATGGTTCAGTATACCTAAAAATTTAGATTCGAGAACAATGATGAGCAAAGAATGTTTTTTTATGTAGTCTCCTCAAGTATGAGATTATATTATCAATACAATGGAGAGGTTTATTTAATATGATGTAGGATTTTCATGAATTAATTGATTAAATAGCCATAATAACTATTGATAATGACTATTGATAAATACTATTCTGTGAAATAAATTATCTTGGTCAAGACACAATATATGATTTAATGTACGTCTTAACTAGGGGATTAATAAATGTATATATATAATTTGATGACAATTGTATTAAATTAAATGCTAATGGATGATGGTCAAACCTATGATATTAAGGTAAACTAAAGATGCACCAAATGTCAATATAAATCTCAGTATATAAAAAATGCATTGTGATTAAGAGTTTTGATTCCAATAAGTATTTAAAATGCATTGTTACACATATCCGTCTTGGAGCTATGAACGAGATGACGAGAGCAAGAGAAGCAAGAAAGTGATCCCAAGCAGAATGTGCACAAGAAAAAAAAGAATCCAATTTGGTAATTGTTTACACTTTTTATGAAAATCCAATTTGGTAACTGTTTACGATTTGGTAATTGCCAAGATGATGAAAAATACCCAAATATAACGAAAACTAGTTAATTTATTTCTACAAGTAGCGTAGGAATATTTTTTAGTAGCCCAAACATTTTGGTATGAAAAAGGCCACTCAAAATTGGATATAGCTCCATGAGAGATCATTTTTTAGGAAGTTTTGTCATTATTTATAGAGATCTTCAAGAAATCTTGCAACTTGATCTTTTCCCTTATTTTATCTTCATTCTTGGCTTTATTGAGAGGATTATGATGAGGCAAAAGCATGTCCAAGGCATGTGCAAGCATGAGAACACCATGCGTGCATAGGGAGCTCTAGAGGAAGGTAATAATGTAGTTTTTGAAATTCACATGCAGTCTATTTTTTAATCTTTTTGTAGATTGGTTTGCCTGTTCGAGCACGTTTTGATATGTAACAGGGCGAGTGATCTCGATGTCAAAATTTTTAACTTTTCTTCTTCCATTAGTCTTTTCTGCATGCTCGCAAGGTTGAGAATTTGTTGTTAGTCAACCAACCATTAGATATGTTGGTAATCACTTCTAAATGCTTTCAGGTCTACAAATGCTCGACACCTTTTGGTGCCATTACCATGCATCTAAGCTTAAATTGGTGGAGAAGAACCAAATGGAGCATGAATTGAAGTAAGGGAAGTGTTTAGAGTAATATGTCAAGTTTTTAAACAAATCTTTCCATTCCTAGTTTTAGAAGCTAGAGTAGGTGAAGAATAACCTTTGAAATGCATTTGAAAGAGTTTGAACGAGGTGAAGAAGGACTTGATACACTTTCCAAAGCTGTTATCCAGGTTTGTACTCTTCCATTTATGCTCCAAGAACCTCAAATGTGGTCTCATTTGCATCATTTTCAAGATAGAGAGAGAGAGAGAGAGAGAGTTCTAAAGCATGTTTCATGCAAACCAAGCATCCATTTGACGTGAAAATTTTGATCAAGCATCTTTGAGGGAACGTTTATCATCTTTGCACGTCTCATTTGATTTAGATGGGTGTGCATTGAGTTCTAGGTATTCAAAATTGATGGGAGCTGTGAGATTTTTGCAGTGGAATTTCGTCCTATGCACTTGAGAACATAGGAAAGGACTCCATTGTAGAAAAACAATTAAAATCCTCAAAAACCAAAGATTCGTTCTTTTGTTGCATAAGAAATTTCTTGAAAATTAACAATTTCTAATGGGACATCATTATTGCTCTCAGGAAATTGTGATTGCCCAAACACACATAACAACTCATACAAACAAATTTCCATTGCATAGGAGAAATTGCAGTTTCCCATGGACAATTGGCAAAAGGAAATTGCCATCGCATTGAGACATCAAAATTGCTCATTGGCATGCAACATTGGGACATCACCGCCATTGCTACAAAATCATACAAGCATCTATGGAATCATGATTTTCCAAGAGACATCACGATTGCTGTAACACGTGCTTTGGAACATTGTGAGGGTTACAAGGACATTTTAATTCCTGCCAAGATATTAGAGGACTATAGAGACATCACAATTTCTCCTAAAAAATCTCTTTCTTGGGGAAATCATAATTTTTGTCTCATATGGTTTTGAAATTTTTGGTATTTTCATGATGCTTTCCATTGTTCTATAAGGTTATGACCTTAGATTTGAAGTTGTTTGATGCATGAACGAGTGCAATCTAGTGAATTAAGGGCTTTGGAGGTAGCATCAACTCATCAAGGACCTCCAAGTGACTTTGAAGTGTGAAGCAACTATCCAGGTACTACTATATTTCCCACTCAAAGCTAAGGGAACAAATGAAACTTTAAAACATAGTAAACAAAAATTGGACACTCATAAGACCTAAAAATTTGATAAAACTTGATAAAGAATAAACTAGAGTTCCAAACAAAGTAAAAATTGACATATGCACTTAACATTTAGCCAAACATTAGGGTCACTTACTAAATCACAATGCCACCATGTATGTGGTGTGTGAAAATCGTAAGCATACCAATGATTTGGGAGATATATAAGGTGAGAACTTGCATAAGTGCAATGAGTTAGTTACTACTCCACTTGAGAAATCCATCCTAAGTAGGATACATTGTGTAGATCATGTGCATATAGTTTCTAATCTCACAAATTTCTATCTTTTAGCTTTCCACACTTTTGGTTATGCTGACAAGCAAGGTCCTAGCTCCATTATCATCCAATAGACAAATGATCCAGAAAACAAGATCTTTGTCACCTACATAGATTGTAAGCAATGAAGTATCCCATGAAGAGAAAGTCAAACACACATACTGAGGAAAAAAACCTTTCCTCTTATCTAAGATGCATGAAAAGAAGACAACCAATAGAGAAGGAACTAGTGGACGTTACCACTAGGTAGGGACTAATCCCTAGTCATTTTAGAGATTTCAAATGGTATAGGATTGAGAGGAAAAAATCCAAATTCTCAATTTAGACTTCAAACGTGGACAAAAACCTCCTAATCCTCAAGCATGAGAAAATATGATTTCTCAATTTCCATAGCTACAAGATTTGCGACAAGCTTTGAGCCTTCATAGATTTTCGAGTGTATGAAAAATTGCTAAGATGACACTATAGATCCATGTGATCATGTGGCTGAATTTAAGCAAGTGATACAAGCTAAGAAAATGAATGTTTGTCTTTACTTAGTACAAAGTCTTTGGGCTAACCTTGATTTGAACAACTTTGATGTGTTTCCAACCCTTGGATAGGAAACCTTTTAAGATGTTGGACAACTTCTAAATGAGTTTATAGGTGAGTTCTCAAAGGAGTCAGACATGAAACCTCTTCTTTGATCCATGACTTCAAATAGAACAATCATGAGATAGTTTGACTTGCTCCTTTTAGATTAAAAAAATATATCAACCAATGCCTTGATTGAGAGATTCCTTCCAAGAAACGATGATTTCACTTTTTCTTGAACAAATTGCTTAGCAGTGAGTTGATGAAAATTTTTTATGTTGAGCATTTGCATACTCTAGATGCTTGCTTGAAGGGTTGATTTGGAAGACAACTTAGCAAAAGATCTTAGGCTTCCCTAAACACAAGCAAACTCTAACTACTCATCCGTAAGTGATTGGACCTACCATCTATTGAGGAATCAATAATTACATGAGCTTAAAAAATAGGATCTCATTGGGCAATCAAGATTACCAAGGAGCAACTCCATATGTGCAACCACTTTGTAGATATTATCAATGGAGAGGGGACCATCCTACATGAACTTTTGAAAAATCACAACCATGAACTATAGATTGGAAATAACCTCAATATTGCTAACATGTGTGATAAACTCCTATGTATGAACCAAAGTCGTATCCATGCGTGCCTTCTATACCATTTTGAGACTTTAATTGCAAGCAATACTATCAAACACCAAGACCAAAGATGGAGCAACAGGATCTTAGTGCATCACAACTAGTTTTGGGGCAAGAGCTTCCACAAACTCTCAATAGAATTCTTGTTAAGCACATGAATATGAAATAGAACGAGAAGAGGGCAATCATGCTTATTTCTTTCTTGTTAAGCACATGCATATGAAAGAGAACAAGAAGAGGGAAATCATGCCTATTTCTTTAGCACCACCACCTGAAGTGCATGAGTCCTCTTATGACTCTATTATTACTATGAGGAACCATAATTAGACCACGTATGAGGTAGACTAGAGTAGTGACAATGAGAGAGCTTGTTACTGGTTTAATGGGGATCACATTATTCATCAATTTGCTCATCCATCTAACCTTCAATCCAATGCTAGAAATGATTGTGGGTTTTTTCTTGACCTTGGTAAAGAAAAATTCCTCAAAAATTTCCCTAAAAACAATGCTAACTATGGAAAAACCACATAAATCAACACCATTGAGATAGTGGGATCATTGTATGCATGTCATGATACACCATACTAGTTCATAAATCACAAGGGCCCCCATAGGAAATTTCAATTGAAAATGAAGAAGTGAGATCATATGATGCAAAAAAAGAAGACTCCAATCTTGGGATAGTTGAAAACAATACGAATGAGAGTGAAAGGCCAAGTAAGAAGAGATCCCACACTTAGAAGACATGAAAATAGAAACTTAAGAAGAAATGGAAGCAAATAATGAAAGACCTCATAGACAACTTATAACAAGAATAAAGAAGAATAACATGTTAGTGAATCACCAAGAATACAAAAACAGTCAACAATAATAATGAGACAAGTTTCAAATGAACAAAAGAGAAATGAAATTAACCAATAGGTAGGATCGATTGTGGAAAATTGGATGTCGAAAGATGTTTAGATAATCTAAAGTTTATCAAGCAAGATTGGTTGTAAGACCTAGCCTAAAGTATCATGAGAAGTGCTACCCTAGAGGAGGTCTAGAACTTGAAAGGATAGAACTGTGTATTAAAATGGTTGAAGTAGCTCAAGCTATACTAGAGAGAGTTCCTATTCTTTTATCTAATATGATGATTCCAAAACCTCAGTTCCAATAATTCACATAGAAAATGGCACCCAATCATACACCTCAAGACATAACAAGATCATTGAAAGAAAACCAATAGATACCTAGAGCACCAAGAATGGGGATAGGAATAAAGAAAATGATGCTCCACATGGAGAGACTTGGCTTCAAGAACTCTGGGAAAGATTTCATCAAACATGTTGGAGGAAAGAGAATAAATCCAACCTACCTATTCCTGAAATAATTGTAGGTAAGAATGTTGAGATTCCTCATAAATTATCTTATTATGGTGATACTCAAAATTTAGTATTCCAAAGGATGAGATCTTGAGCTTTCACACTCTTGCTAACTACATGGGAGCATATGAATCCAAGATAAAATACAAGGATGCACCTATGGTTAGATAAAAAAGTATCAAAAGGAGTGATCCACAACCCCTTGACACAAAAGCTCAAGAGACTGAAGGTTCAATGCATGCTCACATTATATGAGTTACAATAATTCAAACTTAATATCTAGGACAAGTAAAGTCACACAAAGAGGTATGGGCAAGCTTTCTTATGTGTTAACACTATTGTTTTACTTGGACACTTTAGTGTCCTTGGAAACTTTACTATCCTGAAAAAGAGACATTCTTTGATGAATTTTTTATATTACTAGAAGCAACCATTTATACATGTAGCTATGGAACATGTTAGCACAAGGGTTGAATATTTCTAGAAAAATATATTTTTTATTGAAGGATAGAAAACATTAAGACTTATTCACTAATTTTATGATGCTAATTTCAATATTGGTACAAAAAATATAGTGATGTCCATTAGTGTTGATTTTATATCAAAATAATAATCTACTCATTTTCATTGTTTCAAATGCAATAAAGTCTCTTATTTGATTTACTAAACACTTTTCTATCCATAACTAGATATTTTTAATGATTTTTACAAGGTTTATGGCAAAAAATGTATCTCATATGTGCCATGATAATGCTATTATATATGACTTATTTTGCAAAGTGATAGTATGAATATGAATCATTTTTTATTATCAAGATACTATTTCAGATTCTTAAGGGATATTCTTGACAACCTTAAGACTCAATTTTCTTTGTAGTTCCTTCAAGTTAAACAACACTATTGTTTTTCTATGCTACGAAAAGGTAATTTGATGAGCAAATATTTCATATGCTACATCATTAAAGTTAATATGCTAGTTTTTTCTATACAAAGTAGTTTATATTTTTCATAGTACTATTTTGATTTAATATTACATCATTGAGAAAGCTAATTTCTTAGGATGCAATTTTCTTCTTGGTAGAGTGGAATATGGCTATTCAATGAAGTATTGAGATGGTTAGTGGTATCTTAGATAGCTACATAAAATTATTCATTTAAAGACATGTAGCATACTTTTATGATACTATATGATGGTTTTTGAAATAGAACACCAGCCATTTTAGTGTTTTTATTCATCAACAACATATAAGAGGCTCCTATAGTGTTAGGAGATATAATGAGCACCCTATATTGTAGTATAAAAATGATTTTTCAAATTCCCATTCACTCTACCCATTCCACAACTTGTGCATATTCTAGATTTAGATATCATGGACACATCATGAATATCTCACCACCTTGGATTGATGTCCAAGGATTTAGAATGAACAAATCACCATTAATGGATTCTCAAATAGCAATATGAAGGGATGTGATTCAATGCACCTCTCTTATAGCTATGGAGATATCTTCCACCTTAGTTACTATTGCTAGTGTTCAAGCAATCACAATTTTTGTAACATCTCCAACTTGCATGTCATATCTATTTAAAACCTAAGCAGATGTATTGAAAAATGAATTTAAAAGTCAATGGCATCACTTGAGAAGCATGAAACAAAATTCCCAAATGTGATACTATTCTCAAGAGTGCATCCTGACATAAGAAAAATGGTGCATATTTTGGCATGTACAAATGATGATTTGACGAATGTTGCCACAAGTAGAGATGAAAGTCAAAAGTAGATTATCAAATTACAAAAACAAGTGTAGAGCCTAAAAACTACCCATGCATTGCTTATGCAATATATGCAGTTACTACGCCAAGGGGATGTAGACAGAAAAGAGACAATCAAGAAGTCATAACAGAATTGCAACAAGTAAAAGCACAACATCCAACATCAAATCAATGGATGCAATAATTGAAAAAGATGATTTAGAACATGATGGAATATAATAAATTGTGAAATTATAACAATAATTTATTGGTATTTTTGACAACTTATTCATTGATCCCTATGGAACTACAACCTATGGGACAACCCATCTACAAAAGAATAATGCAGCAGCGAGCACGTCCACAAGACGAGAACACTAAAAAAGATGCAATTATTGTATATTTATAGGCATAAATGAAGAAGTTGAAAGAAAGATCCACCTGAAGTGACCAACCCATACCTACTATTGTCAAAGAGGTGGAAAGGCAAATAAAGACACCAAGCCCTACTCTCCACCCCTAAAGCTCAAGGAACTATAACAAATGGAATAAGTGATGGCAAAGCTATAAATAGCCAAGGGGCCACATCATGTTGAAGAGATGGCCATGAATAATGAAGGATAAGAAATAAGATACAAGATCATTCAAGACTTGTGTATAGAATTTGAGAAAAATCTTATAGATTCTAGCTTACTTAACATGATCTTAGTAAAGAAGATCAGTAGGATTTATCTTCCATACACACATCTTGAGGATCCATCAAATGGAGCATATAGGAAGACTTTCATTGCTAAAACTTGGATGAATTCCTTGAGTTTAGCCCTAGATTTGTGAAGACTTCTGGGAAATACAAGAATCCATGCATGCAAAACAGAGAGTTGATTTTCTAAAAGAGAATCTTGCCTTTCAAGAAGCATTCAAGAGATACCCTAAACACCTACAATGCAATCTAGTTTATTGTTTGATGGTGATAAGATGTATTGATCCACAATAATAGATAATGAGGTCTAACCATAGAGCTAAGAGTGAATGGTTGAATTACCCATTCGTGGCTAGTCCACAAATGGGAATGCATCCAACATAATAATCTATGGGACACTGTGAATACAACAAGTGTTTTATAGACATGTATGTAGTGATCACAAAACTACTATATGGATTATTTACACAATTTAAATGGATTGACCAATGTGAAGAAGCATTGTTGGAACTCAAGAAACAATTGAGCACATATCCCATCCTAAAAGCACCATATTTAAGTTGGTCATTCCATGTTCAACTTGTGCATCAAACTATGCTATATAATACATTTTTACACAACTTGCACATGAAGGCAATGTGGGTTTTCTAATTGCCTATGCTAGTAGATAGTTAAATGCAATATATTGGAATTTTACCACAATGGAATGTGAAGGTTTAAGAATGCTCTACGTGGTTAAGAAGTTGATACATTATCTTTTGACCAAGACATTTAAGTTATTTGTACATTATCAAGCTCTATTATACTTAGTCAAAAAATCATGTGCCACCAAAATTTTAGTATGTTGGTTCCTGCCACTTATGGAATTGGACTTCTAAGTAGTTTTGAAGAAAGGGGAAATGCATTTTCTGTATCAAGTAACCAATGGTGAACTCCTTATTGGGAAATTTATCTCAAGTAACCAATGGTGAACTCCTTATTGGAGTAGGAGATGGTATGCTAGATGCATATTTGTTTAGCTTGGAGGAAATACCTAAGTGGATTGAAAAGATAATATTAGTCCTTACATTTCGACCACACCATGAAATCATTCCTAAAACTTCTAAGTTTTTTTGTGAAACCATCAAGTTTCACTTAATCATAAGAAATATCTATTATCAAGATAGTTTAGTAGTAGTCTTACTTTGTTATGTGGATGATGAGGAGAAACTCGTGTTGGTTTGGAAAGCCCACATAGGTTTCTTAGGGCACCATCACTTTGTGGAATATGCAATCTCATTAAGAGAATTGAACATGCAAATGTTGTTTCATGTTACTATGGCACCCAATTAGAGTAAGCAATTGTCGACTATTTCCAACATGGCTCGTATGTTGATGGAATCACACTTGCCATGAAGAAAGCCCTAGAAAAGGAAATTAAAGGCTACAAAATAATACAAGGACAAATATAGAAATTACATAAGTACTTCTTAAGGTTTTGCATACAAGAGTTAGAGTATATACCTAGACTCAAAGAAGCTCATGAAAGAGTGGCTGTAGGACATTTTGCTCTTGCATGAATAGCCAAAATGATATTTTTTGTGTTGGACTTTGGTTATTGATGCTCCACATGTATGCAAAGGAATACATAAAACAATGGACAATATGCCAAGAAACAAAGTATCCATTTAGGCATGATTGCATGTCTTTAAGAACAATGATAGGAAACAAAGCTTTTTCCAAGTGGGGCATCGATTTTGTTGGACCCATCAACCCATTGGTAAGAGTCTCACATGTAGAATACAACATTGTGGCCATATAATACCTAACAAAATGCGTAGAGGCCAAGGCAACAAGACACAATGGATGCATAAACCACTACACAACTTTTGTTTGAATAGATCTTTACTGGATTTTTCTTGCCAATTGAATAGAGGTACACCCTTAATGAAGTGGTGGAAGCATTGCTAGATGAGTTCCTTGTCATGCACAAGAACTCTACACCATATCATCCTTAGGCTAACAACCAAGCTCAAAGCTCAAATAAAATCCTCTGTACTATGTTGGCCAAATTACTGAATAATGGAAGGTATGATTGGGACAACAGTTGCATCATATTATTTGGGTCTACAAAGTAGCCATTCAATATGATGTATGGACAAAACATAATAGTTTTTATAGGCTTCCTTGTTCCTACCTTAAGACTTGCAAAGATTCATGATTGGACTAGTCATGAGCTCTCTGGGCAAGTAGATCAACTGGTGAAACTACAAGAAACAAGGCCGAGAAAGTCACAGGAATATATGTAGCAAAGAGGAGACAAAAAGCTTACTATGAAAATCATATAAAGGATAAAGGGATCAAAGAAGGAGATCTATTGTCGGTATACATGCTCAAGTAGCATGCTAAAAATTTGCAAAAGAGAGGTTATGGTCTATTGGTAATAACCCACATATTTATAAGTGGAATTGTAAGCTTAGCTAACCTAAATATAGACATGCTATCAAACTACATGAGTGGATGTAGAGTGAAGCTATACAATAGACATCTCACTAATGAGATCTTAGAAAGATTATGTAACACTCAAAAGAGAAAGGAAGAAGAAAAGCAAATCATAAAGGAAGCATGAATGGATGCTTTATAACAATCCAAAACAAGGAACTTTGGTAGAGACAAGTAGATGAGATCTCACACAAGGATGACTGCCAAAGCCTAGTCCTAATTGTGAAGAGATGGATAGGTATGTGCTTGAAGATGAAGAGGTGTTGCAAAATCCTTGATCTACACCAGCCAAATGAACTCCATGAGTATATGGTGGGCCCTTTTAGCTTGCCAATGGATGTATTAGACACCCTATGTACCTTGTAAGATCACTCTCAAAAAGATAGATCAAAACAGATAAGTTGGAGTTAGCTCAGAGGTGAAAACTTGCTATTCTTGGTTCATACACCTGTCGAGTGTTTTACATAATTCTCTGAGCACAGCAGCAATTAGCTTAATTCCTCTTGGGAAAGTCTAGGTATCTTAAAGAGCTAACTTTCAAGAGTAATCTCATAAAAAATAATGAACCACACAGTGAGAATGAGCTTTAACAACTGATGACATCATCCCGATTTTCACGGGCTGCTATAGTTTGAGACTAGTGAGCAGGCAAATCAATATAACCCAAAATGTAGGAATCCAATCATTATGAAAATTTGTATGGTTATAGCAGACAGTAAGCTGAATCCAACAAGCTTTAAATCACTGAATTTGGATAAGTAACCACTGAGAAATGGCTCTGACAAGATGAGTAAAAAAGTCGGGTACCTGATAGAGAAGTGAAGATGAACAGACCCTGTTGACTTCAAATGAATATAACTGAAGATTGCAAAATCCAAATGACATGAAAATTTTTGAGCATATATTAGGCTTATAGAGCTAACTTAACCAAGTTAAATCACTGAAAATGATGCACCAAGCTCAGAGAAAACATCTCTGCAAGCTGACTGAGAAAACTGAGAGTAATGGCAGTGAGTAGTACACTTCACAAGAACATGGAAAGATGAACTCAAATAATCATGAAAATGAAAGTATATTGCTTGTACAATACAATCACTTACTGATACATATGTGTGCCTTGTAATCACACCTTGATATGGCATAAAGCTCAGCTCTTGGAGGTCTTCACATAGGTCTCTCTAACCACGACTAAAACTGCCATCTATTTATAGTTGAGTTTGGGAGGCTAACTTCCCTCAATCACTCTCCAATCAATCAATGATTGATTTGAGTCTCTACCTACCACAAATCACGAATTCGTGGCTCCTCTTTCCCTTTTTGATCATGTGGACTCAACCACTTAAGATTCTCTTACTTTTACATTAAGTAAACTCTTCAAAAAATTACAAGAGGTAGTTCACAAGTGAACTTTACATAGTCTTCTTTTTAAAGCTTCTTCTAAGAATTTGTGAGACTCAAGCCAATACTTAGGCTTGTCATAGACTTGCTCCAACACTAATCTCTACTTACATAGGAACAAATCTAAAACCCCCAAAAAGAAGATCATATCTAACCATAAGCTTGGGAAATATGAGACTATCACTTCTCTTAGTATTGATAAACATGGGGTCTCTCTTAGTACAATAAGATGATCAATTATGAAGCAATTTTAAGGAGAGACAATATCAATAGATTCCTATATCATAGGCATAGGAGGTTCTCACATCAATTTTTTAGGTGAGGTAGAGCTACCAATCCATCTATAGAATGTATCCATGTATGAGACTTTCCTAGTGTGTAAAGATGAAGAATTAATAAAACCTGTCATTTAAGGGCAAGATTGGTTATATTAGCAACACTTTGTTAATCTCAATATTGCCCAAGGCATGTTATCTACAATTGTCTATTGTAGAAGAATGTTTAGCTTATTAGAAGACAGAGATTTATGGTTGTTTTGTTACATATGGAAAGCCCAAGAGCTTCACCATATCCCTGGACTACTTTGGAAGGCTTGAGGACGAGATATATGTACTTACATTTCTCCTTAGTTCATACCTAAGGAAAATGCTCAACTTGTTTTTGCCTATTGTAAAAGGTCTTAAACCCTTAAAAGTTGAGAATTAAGATAAACCTAAAAAGAGACAAAAGATAGGTGTCATATTTGAATTCAAAATTCTAATAAATAGTAAAAAAGTTGATTGGAATCTTTGGTAGAATCATCAACTAAAATCACAGGAAAAAGTTTATATTCACTTCAGTGAAGAAGTGGTGGTATGTGACTAAGATCTCATGCACTCCAAGAGTGCTTATCATGTCCTCCAACACCTCCAAGCATTGTACTTTACATATCAATATATATACTTGAAGTTTCACCATCATCTTGAGCTATTATGTGTTGTTGGCTATCTATTGTTTAAGTATGCTAACTTCTGATAGTTATTGAAGTAAAACCATGGGCTCATTTTTAACCAATTCACGAAACATGAATGTAGCATCCTTGCAAGCTTGTATGTGCAAGTATGTGATCATTGAAGTTTTGTGTGCAAAGAAATGAATCAATTTCTATGACTATATATGCATTGCCTTCTTCCTAAAATGTCGAGATCACACCAATGACTTCTTAAGTATATTTCTCATATTCGAGGAACTCTAAATTCAAGCTATAAATTTTAATAGTACCTCCCTATTAGAAACTATACAATAGGATTCAACTCAATCACAAGTTAGGAGTAGTGAATATTTTTTTGAATACCCTCTTCTATAAATAAAGGGCTTTCTTGTCATGCTCATAATATGCAAATAGCCTTTCTTGACACAAAATTTTGAGTACATTGCTCTAAGGTACTATTGTCATGTTTATGCATCATTAGCAAGCCTAAGAAGTATATTAGTGTTTATAAGAAAGAAATAGGTAGGTCTAAGCACGTTTTTTTCAAAGACTCAGTCATTTATGCACTCTGCAATCCCCTCCTCATAGTGGTATTAGAGCATCATCATAGTGTATACATTATGGGTGATGGTTTTCCTTATTGAATTGACAAATTGGATCAAAGTAACTAATTATCATGGTCTCTAAGAATGCAAGCATATTTGCAAGGAAGAAATTTCTATGGATACATCTCTAGCGATGAGTTGATGCCTATGCTTAGGACCAAAGGACAACCAACTCAAGAAGAGCAAGAGAGGTTGAATACATCGTTTGCAAAAGATTCTTTGGCAAGTTCATATATCTTAAACTCTATCTTTGATGTATTAATTCCACACATTAGGGGCTATAAGACTTCATAAGAGACCTGGAATGCACTTGAATCATTCTTCTCTTCAAGCACTAAGGATAGGAAGAATCAGTTGTGGATGGAGTTCACTTCCCTTGAGAAGCAATCCAAGCAGTGTCACTGACTTTATCACCAAGATAAAGGACATAACTAATAAACTAGGAAGCATTTTAGAGATCATAGATGAAGAGAAAATAATCAAACAAATCATCAATGGAATAAAAGTCGATGATAAGTCGGAGGCATTCATCATTGGCATGGATGTATACATGGACATGAAAGTATGAGAGTTCAACACACTCATGGGACAAATCTTTACCCATGAAGCTAAGCTTATGGAGAATCCTTCAACCTATATAGTGATAACAGTTGAAGTAAAGATGCTAAAGCAAAAGGGGAGATGTCTAATGAAGAAGCAAGTACCTTCCAAGCTAAGTTTGCAGGTAGAGGGAGAAGTTCAACAGGCAAGGGAGGTAGACAAGGTAGGGGGAGATCTCAAAGCTCCTCACCTTGTGCCATATATGGACTTACAAATCATATCATTGAGCACTATTTCAAGAACCTAAGGAATTAGAGAGCAAGAGGATATAACAGAGGAGGTTATAGAGATCGTAGAGGTAGATATAACAACAACCATGGCTACAATGGCAATAAGAACTTCAACAACAAACAACAAGGAGGCTACAAAGGAAAAAAATACTACAATAGCTACATTGTTGATGAATCACAATAAGACTCACTTCTACTCATGAACATGACTATGAAATAAGGTAAATCAGATGAACATGTATTCTATATTAGTTTTGGATGTTCAAATCATGAGACACAAAGAACATAGCATTGTTCAACTATGGTACACAAAATCTATTAGAGATAGAAGTTTGGCACAATAGGTTAGCTCACATTGGACAAAGAACCCTAAAACATTAGAAGAGATCAAAGTGTGCTTGGACCACCACATACCACAAAGCAACACATCATTTGCGAATGTAGTGCATGCCAATTTGGTAAGTTTCGCAGGAAACCTTTCAAAAAAAGGGGATATATACATGGAGACATCTTGGGATTGTCCACATTAACATTTGTGGACCAATCAAGGAACCATTCTCAGTGTCAAGGTATTATGTATCTTTCATTGATGATTATAGAAAATGGTCTATGTTATATTTTATGAAGCATATAGATGGACTATATTATATTTTATGAAGCAAATGGAATGTAGTATATTTTATGAAGCATATAGATGAAGTGTTTTCTTTTTCCAAGAAGTAACTTCCACTTTTAGAAAATCAATCGGGTAAATCATTAAAGATGCTCAGGTTTGATGGAGGGGGATAATATTTCTCCCATGTTTTTGACTCTTTCTTACAAGAGAGAGGAATCAAAAGAGAGATTAGATACAGGTATACACTAGATCACAATGGTGTAGCACAAAGGAAGAATATAATGATTGTTGAAGTAGCTAGATCAATGCTTAATGAGAAGAAGTTTCCCAATTATAAATGGGTAGAGGAAATATCCACTACCACTTACCTCATAAATAGGTTATCATTGAAATCCTTAGAAGTAATGACCCCTTATGAATCTTGGAATGGAAGAAGACCGAACTTGGATCATTGAAGGCATTTGGATGCATTGCATATGCACAAATATCTTCGCAAATCAAAGGGAAACTTGAACCCAAGGTAGATAAATGTGTGTTCGTAGATTGTGACCTAAATCAAAAAGGTTATATGCTATACAATACTAGCACTAAAGGATTCATTGTAAGTTGTGATGAAGCATTTGATGAGAATAAAACTTGGTTTGAAGATGAACTTAGGAAATCCAACTTGCCCTATGACTATGATGATGATTTTCCAACTCGATCAAGCAAAGCTACACATACACTTAAACAAATGGGTGAATCAGAGGATGAACAATGTTACATTTACAAACTTGTAAACATGATAGTGAACAACTAGAGTGATGGAACCTCCCAAGATCTTCAAAAGATAAAACATATGTTGCCAAACTCTATTTGTCTATAAACTATTAATAAAATAGAGACTATCAACAATAGAAAATGAATCACCAAAACTTCTCTGAGTAAAACTGGTTAAAGAGAGTTATACAACATGAAATCATACTTTTTCTAGCCTAATTTAGAAACAAAAATGATAAAAAAAGCTGGGATATAGCTCACAAAAAAATTAGTTTGGATTTGAGGTATCAAAACCTCGTCAAAACCTACAATAGAAAGATGTGCAAAATGTTTTGACCTAAAGATTAAATTACAATATATGGAAAACTCCAAAATGATGATGAATTCTGATATACAATGAATAGAGAAGTAAGGGATCACCTCCGAGCTAAATCCCTCAAAAAAATTTCATATTGGTTGAGATATGAAACTATGAAGAGAGGTATGTCTCTAGCAAGATAGTGGATACCCAACATAAAATATGTATGAGAAAATGCATATTTGTGTGAACTCTGTCATTGCTTTTTATAGAAAATGGGTTATTTATATAATAAATTTTATAAGATTTGTAAAGCAACTCGATTTGGTCACTTAAATTAAGAGAACGAATATTTTTATTGAGAAGTTATCAACATAAACGACTTGCTCTTCTAAAAATAGAGACAACTACTTTCATCATGCCTTTTAACCACTTTGACTCTAAGTTTATGCATTTGTGAATCTTCCATAACTTATTTTTAGTAGTTAATAAAATCCACAAACCTAAAAACAAAGTTAGAGCTTGTATTTATGTAACATTGCCCCCCTCAAGCTCTAAATCCAAAGCTTTGACTCTAAGTAGGACTTGATTCGCTTGAGCTTTTGAGCATCCATTACTTTTGTGAGTATGTTTGATAATTGATATTTAGTTCCAACATGCTGAATATCAATATCTTCATTCACCACCTTAGATAAAGGTAGTGTACTTCAATATGTTTGGTTCTTGCATGGTACAATGGATTAGACACTAGTTGCAATGAACTTACATTATCTCTAAAGAGTAATGGTCATGATGTACATAGCTTCATATATTCATAAGCTTCAAATACCACACAATCTCACATGCTACATTTGTAAGACTCCTATATTCAGCTTTTGTGCTTGAGATACTTTAGGCTATTTTTTAGAGCTCCATGACACCAAATTATTACCTATAAATATCAAATATCATCTTGTACTCCTATCATCTTTGTTTCTATTCTAATCAACATCACTATATATTTTAGATCCATAAATTCATGATATTTATACCACAAAAATTCATTTATTGTACCCTTCAAATATCTCAAGACCCTTTTAGCCACTTGTGTATGTACATCAGTGGGTTTGTTCATAAATTGAGACAACATACTTACAATAAATGTAAAGTTTGGCCTTATTATAGTTGCATATTGAAGATAGAAAATCAAAGAACTAGAGATAATTGGATCTTCTAAAGATTCATCATCTTCAACACTGTACTTGACATTGGGTTCAATTAGTTTTTTACGGATACTCTTTCAATGTTGCATGCCATATTTCTCCAACAAATCCGAAATATACTTCGTCTGTAGAAGATACATGCCATCATCTTTCTTTATAACTTTGATTCTAAGGATGTAGGTCAATTCTCCTAAACATGAAATTTTAAATTCAAATCCAAGCTCAGTTATGATCCTGTCTATTTTACTTTGATAATTTCCTTTTGTTATGAACTCATCCACATAAATTGAGACATAAAAAATCAAAGATCATTAAACTTTAACATAAGAAGGATCTGCATTTGAATACTTATATCATTGCTTCTCAAACTTTACCAATCTGAAATTCCAAACTCTTGGATCTTGTTTAAAACCATATAATGCTTTTAAGAGTTTATATACATCGTAGGCTTCTTGGAGTCTTCATAACCAACCGGTTGCTCCATGTACACATTTTCTTTTAAATCACCCTTGAGAAATACATTTTTGATATCTAATTGATAAAGATTCCATAACTTTCTTGTAGCAACACTTATTATGTTCTTATTGTTGATATTTTGGCAACATGAGAAAATGTCTCCAATCGATGCCATAAATTTGTGCATAACTTTTACAAAAAAGTATTCCTTTATGTATACTTATTGAATCATGAGTGTTCCTCTTGATTCTATACAACCATTTGTTATCGATTACCTTCATCTTAGGTTTCATTGGAACTAAGAACCATGTCTTGTTCTCATACAAAGCTTCCATTTCTTCATTAATTTCCTTAACCCATTTCTTTACCTTTGATGCTTCTACATAAGTTGTTTGTTTTTTATCTTTAAGGAAGCCTTGTGATATAAGCTTCATGAGAAAATCTTTGTGGTTGCCTTCTTTCTTTTACTAGATACCTTGATTGACTTTCTTGTCTTACCATGCTTCTCTTGCCTCCAAGATTGGGATCTTTTTGATGTGGAAACTTCATTTTCTTCTTCTTGTCATTCAATTTCCTTTGAAAGTAAATTTAGAATTTTCTTCAAACTTTGATTGGGGGGGCTAGCTCTTCATGTGTAATTTGAGTTTTTGGTGAGATTGGAGAACTTGGCCCTTCTTCAAGACTTCTTTTATTTTCTTCATCTATTTGCACTTCATGCTTATACCTAGATTTTTTTAATGAAAAACAACATCTCTTAAAACAATTACCTCTTTGGTAGCTAGGTTGACACTTCAAGATGTTGGTTGTGCCCTTCTACCATACTAATGAAAATCATTTTTGTGACCTTAGATCCAACTTTGATGTTAACTATTGTGGTACGTGAACATAGCATGTGCCTCCAAAAATTCTACAATTAGAAACATCTGGTTTTCATCCATAAAGCACTTCATCAGGTGCTTTTTGTGCATAACTTTGAGTAGGTGGAATCTTGTTCATCACATAAATTATCATATTGCATGCTTCAACCCAAAATGTACGTGTCCTTCTCATTTAACATGCACCTACCCATCTCCAAGATAGACTTATCTCTTCTTTTAGCCACACCATTTTCTTGAGATGTGTATCTATTTGTAGTATTCTTCTTAATTCTTTCTTCCTCCAAATATGCAAGAAAATGATTAGAAAAATAATCATCTCCTCCATTTGATCTCAATCTCCTTATGGTTCTACATGTTTGCTTTTAAACCAATGATTTAAACTTCTTGAATGCATCAAACACTTATTATTTGTATTTCGTAAATAAATGAATATAAACTTTGAGAAGTCATCAATTAATATTACAAAGTAATTGTTGCTTGCCATTGACTCTTCTTGAGATGAACTCCATATGTCAGTATGTAAGTGTGAATCAAGACCAAAGGACCTCTACTTTGTAATCTTGATTTTGAAAAAGGACTTTGTGCCTGTTTTTGAAACTAGCATGCCTCACAAACATAATTTAAAACTTGCTTTGGTAGTTCTGGTAAACCCAAACCAAGGAGTTCTTTGCAATATCCTTCAATCTTCCAACATTGATATGTCTAATCGCTGATGCGATAAATACAATTGACTAATCTGAGTCCCATTGAACATTGTATAACATGCATAATCTAGAACTTCAACTTCATAAGTGTATAACTTATTTACCTTTTGTCCTCTTATTAAAAAATTCCCACTATTCTTCTGATAAGTTTACTATTGATTAATTTCAAAATTCACTTTGACTCATGTCCTCCATGTGCCCAATTGAAATAGTAGGAACAAATGGAACAACTTTGAGAGCTGCATGTGAATTAAGTGGACAATCACCAATATACACTACTTCATGCTCACTACTATCTCTTGTAGCAATAGTGACTCTTGACTCTAGCTTGTGTAAGCTCACAAACAAAATCATATTATGACTCATGTGGCTTAAGCAACCACTATCTACATACCAATTTTTGTTTTTTACCTTCCTTTTGTCTATTTTTGTATGCATAGCTATAAGAATGTTTTGATTTTGTGTACAAGCCTCCTCTTGCACTACATTTTTGTTTTGATGCATGTGTTCTTGGCCTCTTTGTCTTTTTCATCCTCTAAAGCCACCTCTATTATTTTGATTGGAGAAGAAATACTTGGCATAATGACCAACTTTACCATAATAGTTACAAACAAAGTTATCTTGTTGATTTTGTTGATTTGTTGACCTTGTTGCATTGTTCTTTCTCCTTTAGTAGCATTAACACCTCCTCTTTGAACTTGTGTACTTTGTGTTACCATTAGTATCCATGTGAAAGGCCAAATGGCCACCAGACACTTCTTTGTATATGTTCTTGAATAAAACATATAGCGGCCTAGTCAGTTACAAATTGTAAGTTTGATTGCATTTGTAAGACCTAAGAAGTCTGTCTTCGTGCTCCTTGTGTACTGTGTTTTACCACGTATTCTATAGCCTCTTTGTGTACTACTATGTGTAGCCTTAGGATCTTAGTTTTATACTCCGAGGATATTGTCGTGGAGCTCTCAAGAAGGAGAGCCCACCATGGTGCATCGTCATCGAATTACTTCATTGGTATCAGAGTAGTTTGATGCAAAAGCTTTGCTCCTTTTGTGCGAGCATTCCCCCCTCCCCCCCCCCCATGGCTTTCTCCAATGATGCTCAACCCCCACGACTTTCTCCAAGCCTTACGACTAAGGCGGTGACCAAGGCATAGACCTTGGCATACCTTGTCATCTGAGTCACCGTTGTCACCGTTGTCACCGTTGACTGTGTGCGAGGGAGGACCTCAATGTTCAAGGAAGATAGAGGTTCCCGATACTTCTTGGGAGGTCACCCATTCCAGTATTGTTCCCCCTAGATCTCACTTAACCATGGCAATCTCTTTCCACTAAGCTACACTCTTGTGGTGTCTAAAGAAGGGGAAAGACTAAGGTTAACATTACCTTGAACATGTTTTGGTCCCCTCAAAGCTTCATTCTTTGCTTTAAAAGCCTATTTTTGAAGCACTTTTGGGGTGTCTTTTGGAGCCATTTTGGAGTAGTTTTGCACAAAGTTCTCTTCACACAGTTCCAAGAACATCAATAAGAGTGTTCTTTGTACTTCTCCAACAATAAATATCAACCTTTGGGGCTCTGTTTTCATCTAGACTCATAAAACTACAGGTTTCTCGAAAGGTTTTTCAGTTTTGGTGGGAGAAACCATTGCAAATTTATGCAGGTTTTTGAGCCTAAAACATCAGAGTTGACAGACACTTGTAGATGTTGTTGGCTAGTTTTTGGGCTGTGCATTTAACCTTTTAGTGTCATTTTACTGCATATATTGATCACATACACACCAATGTATGCTTCTGTGGATACCGCTTATGTACGTCAATGTGCTCATTGATATTGCGGTTATGTTTTTTGCATAAAGCCTTTTATATTTGATAAAGAGGGTCATGGTGAGGTTTTCTTAATTGGGAGACACCCACATGTCGGGGTCTCTTCGGTGATTGCGGTGGGAGACTTACCCAGCCTCGCCATAGGAGATGTATGATAGTTGTTCATAGGTGCTCAATAAGCCTAGTTAGCTTCTATTGAGTAATTGATTATATGTAGTGGAGTCAGTGATTCACTATGCAAGTAAACATGTAAGTACTTTCCGTTTTATGATATTTTGACACTAGTCTGTTGGTGTAAATCAAGCCTTCACACTTGGCTTTGATTTGTACCTTGAAGACTCAACATAAAACTTGGAACTTGGAAGCCTAGCTTGGGTTAATTCATGAAGAGATCACTTGAGGAATGATCATAGGAACCAATGCTTATTGGTTCTTACCATTTATCTCATGTAAAAGTCTATATGACTTTAACCACTCTTGTAATCACACCTACTTGAGAAAGTCGTGGAAAATTGAAAGTTGTAATGGAGAGAATATCTCCCTAAGTTTAGTGGAGAGATTTTAGGGAGCTTCAATTTGAATTTCAAATTCAAATGACCAATCAACTCTTATAAAAGCTATGAAGAAAAGTCGCGGGTAAGCTTGTTCTTTTTCAGCACATATCCCGAGGCTAATCAATCTATCTCTGAGTGTGTGAGTGCTACACCATAGCCTACACATCTGAGTACCATTGAGCATCACATTCTATGCCAATGGGAATGTACAATCAATAGAGTTAATACATAGCATTACATTCATAATCTCTGGTTTCTCTGAGTGACTACCTTCAAGTCTGTCAACTTCCAAGAAGCATATCTCAAGATCTACTGAACCAAATTGGATGATTCAAAGTGCATTGGATTCAGCTTAAAGTCTACTATACACTTACAAAATTTCAAGGCCATTGGATCAACCATCAGAGAGAAATCGCAGTCGGGGTGTTCACTGGTCTGTGACTGTAAGTCTCCTAAAAAATCGGGGGTGTACCTTATTTTGCTAAAGTGATTTCTCTGAGTGTGGTTTATCATTTCCTTTCATTCCACTTGCAAATGGAAGCTTACTAAGTGTGGCTTGTCTAACCATACCACAGATGAATGCTACAAAAACTACAAGAACCAAAGAGGAAGAGGTCACCAAAGAGGAGGATACTCTCAAGGCAGAGGCAGATTCAACCAATCTCAAGGCTACCATGGCTACAACAATAATTATAACAACAACTACAATCACAATGGAAACTATCAAGGTGGATACAGAAATAGGAAGGATTACAACAATTATGCAGAGGAGCAAGATGACTCCCTATTGATCATGAATATGACATCTAAGTCAGGTATCAATGATGATCACTTATTCTATATTGATTCAGGTTGCTCTAATCATGTAGCTGGAAATGTTGCATTACTTTCTGATTTGGAAGAACCCAAAGGCAAGCACGAAGTGCAGACAGGTGATGACACTAAACATTCAGTTGTTAAAGTAGGGAATGTCAAAACTAGTGATGGTAATCAGAATCTATTGAGCAGAGTATTGTATGTTCCAACAATCACCAAGAATCTGATGAGTGTAGGTCAGATTGTGGAAAAAGGTCTATAGGTCAGATTCACACAACATGGAGCATATGTGGAGGATCCAAGACATGGATTCAGAAGGATAGCCAAGGGAGAAAAATCAGGTAGATTGTTCACCTTTGAACTTGAAGACACTAAGAATATTGCTTTATACAACTATAAAGATCAAACCCTATCAGAATTGGAGATTTGGCACAAGAGATTAGGTCACATTGGAGAGAGGACCATAAAACAAATGAGCAGGGATCAATGTGTGCTTGGGATACCTAATGTATCCAAGCAACACATGATATACAAGTGTGGGGCTTGTCAATTTGGTAAGTCACACAGATTGCCTTATACCAAGAAAGGGTTTATGCATGAAGATTATCTGGAATTGGTGCATACAGATGTTTGGGGACCTAGCAAGGAGCCATCCATATCGGGATCAAGGTACTATGTGTCCTTCATTGATGACTATAGCAGGTGGACTGTCTTATATTTCATGAAACATAAAGATGAAGTATTTAATTGTTTCAAGAGGTACCTTGCACTAGTTGAAAATCAAACAGGTAGACATTTGAAGAAGCTAAGGTCAGATGGTGGTGGAGAATACTTCTCCGATGACTTTGAAGATTTCTTGCAGGAAAGAGGCATCAAGAGGGAGATTACTACAAGGTACTCACCTGAACAAAATGGAGTAGCAGAAAGGAGGAATAGACTCATTGTAGAGACAGCTAGGTCTATGCTAAATGAAAAGAAATTGCCAAATTATCTTTGGGCAGAGAGTGTATCTACTGCCACATATTTAATTAACAGGTTGCCATCAAAGACACTTGATGGAATGACACCCTATGAGGCTTGGCATGGTAAGAGACCATCTTTGGATCATTGCAAAATCTTTGGTTGTGTTGCATATGTGCATATTCCTTCACAGGTAAGGGGAAAGCTAGACCCTAAAGCTGAAAATGGTATCTTCAATGGTTATGATTTGAATCAGAAGGGATACAGATTCTACAACCCCTCAAATAAAGGCTTCAAGGTAAGCAGAGATGTCATCTTTGATGAGAATGATTCATGGTATGAAAATGAATGCAGGAAGGTTAGTCTACCTTATGACATGGAAGAAGACTTCCCCAAGATTACCAAGGAAGAATCAATTCAGAAAGAGGACACAAGCTCAGATGATGAAGACACCATCAACATTGAAGAGTTCAAGGCTTGGAAATCCAAAGGGAAAATGAAAATGAAAAAGCTAGAAGATATACCAGAATCCTCAACTCAAGCTATGAGGAGATCTCAGAGAGAAAGTAAGAAGCCTATTAGGTATGGGTATGATACTTCCCTTGTAACCAAGCATTCTGTATATCTTGCAAAGGATCTCTTGAATGAAGAACCAGGTACATTTGAAGAAGCAATCACTAAACCAGAATGGAAGGAAGCAATGGATGAAGAAATGGAGGCTCTCAAGGAGAGTGATACTTGGGACTTGGTACCCAAGAAAGAATCTATGAAGGTGATAGGATCCAGATGGATCTACAAACTCAAAAGGAATTCAGATGGTACAATAAATAGGTATAAAGCTAGGTTGGTAGCCAAGGGTTTTGCACAAACCCAAGGCATTGATTATGAGGAGACATTTTCTCCTGTGGCCAAGATGCCAGCTATCAGAGTTATGGTGAGTGTAGCTGCATCCAAGAATTGGAACATGTACCAATTGGATGTGAAGAATGCATTCTTAAATGGATGGATATCTGAAGAAGTCTACATGTCACAACCACCTGGTTATGAAGATCCCAAGAAGGTAAATCATGTTTGTAAATTGAAGAAGGCTTTGTATGGATTGAAGCAGGCACCTAGAGCATGGAATTATAGGCTGACAACCTACCTTCTAGACCAAGGATTCATAATGAGCAAAGCAGATATTTCATTGTTTATCAAAAGGAACAATTCAGAGGTAATATACTTGTGTGTCTATGTTGATGACATCATTATTACAGGAAATGATGTTCAGGGAATTAGACACATCAAAGGGCAAATGATGAAGGAATTCAAGATCAATGATCTTGGATTATTGAAGTACTTCCTAGGACTTGAATTGGTCTATACAAATTCAGGTATCTTTATTACTCAGAAGAAGTACATTCAGGACATGGTCAAGAAGTTTAATTTGCAGGAAGCTAAAGTCTCAAGCACTCCTATGGAGGTCAACCATAAACTCAGTGCTCATGAAGGAGAAGAACTCCAAGATGTTACAGGTTACCAAACTTTAGTAGGTAGTCTTAATTATGCTACCTTAACCAGGATTGATATATCATATGGTGTTAGTGTACTTAGCCAATTTATGCACAAACCAAGAGTACCTCATTTAGAGGCAGCAAAGAAGATAATTAAGTACCTAAAGGGAACACAAAATCATGGTTTGTACTTTCCCTATTCATCAGACATTGATATTAAGGTATATTCAGATGCAGATTGGGCAGGTTGCAAGGATAACAGGAGAAGCACATCTGGTTACATATGTTTTGCAGGTGATAAACCAATTTCTTGGTCATCCAAGAAACAACCCACAGTAGCTTTATCATCTACCGAGGCAGAGTATAGAGGGCTAGCAAATGCCACTCAAGAAGCTATCTGGTTGAAGCTTTTATATTCAGAATTGGGTCTATATACAAGACCACCAATCAACTTTGGGGATAACACAAGTTCTCTTCACCTTGCAGCTAATCCAATTTATCATGCTAGGACAAAACACATAGAGGTTCATTACCACTATGTGAGGGAGAAGTTACTTAGCAAAGATATTCAATTGTCATATGTGTCTACTAATATGCAATGTGCAGATTTGCTTACTAAAGCTCTGGATGGAAGCAAGCTATGCAGATTTAAATCCATGATTGGATTGCAGGAAATAATTGAAGACTAAAGATGAAGACTTGAGCCAAAGTGTTTGGCTTGAGGGGGAGCTGTTGGTGTAAATCAAGCCTTCACACTTGGCTTTGATTTGTACCTTGAAGACTCAACATAAAACTTGGATCTTGGAAGCCTAGCTTGGGTTAATTCATGAAGACATCACTTGAGGAATGATCATAGGAACCAATGCTTATTGGTTCTTACCATTTATCTCATGTAAAAGTCTATATGACTTTAACCACTCTTGTAATCACACCTACTTGAGAAAGTCGTGGAAAATTGAAAGTTGTAATGGAGATAATATCTCCCTAAGTTTAGTGGAGAGATTTTAGGGAGCTTCAATTTGAATTTCAAATTCAAATGACCAATAAACTCTTATAAAAGCTATGAAGAAAAGTCGCGGGTAAGCTTGTTCTTTTTCAGCACATATCCCGAGGCTAATCAATCTATCTCTGAGTGTGTGAGTGCTACACCATAGCCTACACATCTGAGTACCATTGAGCATC
Source organism: Ceratopteris richardii (assembly GCA_020310875.1). NCBI lineage: Eukaryota > Viridiplantae > Streptophyta > Polypodiopsida > Polypodiales > Pteridaceae > Ceratopteris > Ceratopteris richardii. The sequence continues at coordinate 190,088,339 of CM035407.1, forward strand.
ACATTCTATGCCAATGGGAATGTACAATCAATAGAGTTAATACATAGCATTACATTCATAATCTCTGGTTTCTCTGAGTGACTACCTTCAAGTCTGTCAACTTCCAAGAGGCATATCTCAAGATCTACTGAACCAAATTGGATGATTCAAACTGCATTGGATTCAGCTTAAAGTCTACTATACACCTACAAAATTTCAAGGCCATTGGATCAACCGTCACAGAGAAATCTCAGTCGGGGTGTTCACTGGTCTGTGACTGTAAGTCTCCTAAAAAATCGGGGGTGTACCTTATTTTGCTAAAGTGATTTCTCTGAGTGTGGTTTATCATTTCCTTTCATTCCACTTGCAAATGGAAGCTTACTAAGCTAATAGAATATCTCTAGAAGGAATTTTGCTAATTGTAACTACACTGGTCACACTGAGCATAACACTGAGCAGGTGTCAATACCAAAATAGCAAGTTTTTCAGGATTCTTGAAGTCACAAGTAGTCTGTTTTGATCTAATCATTACTCAACTCATTTCCAAAGTACATATAGTATATCTTGGTGTCATTTGGAAGATCAAGGAGTCTACTAAGTATTTCTGGAGTCAAAAGAGGGCAGGTGTGAAGCAGGTTTTGCAGCATCAACTCAATTTCATGAGTGCATCCAACCATCATTCCCAACATAGTCATATGCTCATTTTGTAGAGGATACTCTGGCAAAATTTTTCGAGACTTTTGGTTTAATCAACTATACAATGGTCGATTTACTCATTGATATACTTATTCATTGGTGTTTGGACTCTTCTAACTCCATTATCATTCTATTCAATTCTCTACTATCATGGCATCAGAGGTCTCAGGTACATCTGGTGGATCAGGGTCTAGTGCCATTGTTCCAAAGAGGAGCTATAACTTGCAAGGCAAAGAACATTTTGAGATCCGAAAATTTGATGGCACAAACTTTGCTCTATGGAAAAATCAGATTAAAGATGTGCTGATTCAAAGGAGGCAATGGAAGCTAGTAAATGGGATTTCAAAGAAGCCTGTTGACATGGATGAAGATGATTGGGATGAGTTAGATGAAATGGCCAAGTCTACCATTCACTTGCACTTGGCAGATAATGTTTCCTTTATAGTATTAGACTGTGAAAGTGCAGAGGAGCTTTGGAAGAAGTTATTCAATACACATGAAAAAGAGACGGCATCAAACAAAGTGTATCTGATGAGAAAATTATATGAGTTTGCATGAAGGACACAAATAATGTTGCTGCTCATCTAAATGAGTTTGATGCTATATTCTCCCAATTATGGGCTCAAAAAATGGATATGGATAATGAAATGAAAGTAGTATTGTTGTTATGCACCCTGCCATCATCGTGGGATACGTTTTGCACAGCTATTAGCAATAGTGCACCTGGTGGTAAACTCGTCTATGATGACATATGTGGAGCACTCTTGAGTGAGGAGATTCATAGAAAATCTATGGTTGGCACTCAGAGTGGAGATGCATATAATGTTCATGATTCTTACCAAGGAAAGAATCAACAACATGGCAAGAGCAAGAACAAGGAAAAGAATGGTCAATGAAATAAGAGTAGAAGTAAATCAAGGAAGAGGGATTTGAATGCCATTATTTTCATCAGAAAGGACATATGAAGAAATATTGTTATGCATTAAAGAATGCTAAAGGTAAAGGACATAATGTTGATGGGCATGTTAAACGGTTACCTACACCATCTACTTCGACTGTGAAGATTGAAGAAATTAATGTTATTTCTGATGATGCTGATGTGTTGACACTTGATAGTACTATGCCAACTGAGGCTCTTATGGCTAATTCTCTTTCCCACATGTGGTTGCTAGATTCTGGTGCTTCTTTTTGTGTGACACCACATAGATAATGGTTCTCTAATTATGTAGCAAAGTCTCTTGGTACCGTGAGACTTGGTGACTCTTATCAGTGTGACGTTGTGGGGATTGGAGATGTGGTTGTGCAATTCATTGACGGTTCAAATTTACTATGCATAATGTGTGCCATGTACCTCAGTTATCACGCAGTTTGCTATCAATTGGTCAACTTGATGACCTTGGTTACAAGGTGATCTTCTATGCTTAGTCCTTTCGTATATCAAAGGGAAATATGATTATTGCAAAAGGAAGCAAAGTTGGCTCACTTTATCCTTTATTTGTATCATAGAAACAACACTTGTTAATTGTTACTGAATAGCCTATGGCTTGTATTTGGTATGGTTGTTTGGGTCATATATCTCGTAGTAGAATGGAAAATTTTTCTCGTTCTCGCTACTTACCTGTGTTATCGTTCTTTGATTTTTCATTTTGTGAGCATTGTCAATATGGAAAGCAAACCAGAAATGTGCATAGAATGCACATTGACTCTTCAATTCAGCCTTTAGATCTCATTCATAAAGATGTGTGTGGTCCTATGCCCACTAGGTCCTTAGGTGGTTCTCTTTACTTTGTCACTTTCATAGATGATGCTACTAGAAAAGTCTGGGTATATCTTATCAAATCAAAGGATGAGGTATTCCCTACTTTCAAAAAATGGCTTGCTTTAGTTGAGACTAAAAAAGGAACTAAGCTTAAGGCTTTATGTTCAGATAATGGGGGTGAGTATACCTCATATGAATTCAGCCTTTTCTGTCAGTCTAGAGGGACTCGTAGAGAGTTTATAGCTCCATATACCCCAGTACAGAATGGTGTAGCTGAAAGGATGAATAGAACTATTCAAGATAGAGTACTTTCTATGTTGCATGATGCAAACCTCTCACAAGGCTTTTGGGTAGAAGTAGTATTTGCAATTCATGTGATTAACCTTTCACCTAGTATTGCCAAAGCTCTGAAAGTGGCACAAGAGTTATGGATAGGGAAGCCACCATATTATGATCATCTTCGAGTTTTTGGGTGTGAAGCATATGTTCATATACCCAAGAGTCTTAAACAAAAGTTGGACCATAAGTCAAAGAAATGCATTTTTCTTGGATATGGTCGAGAAGGACAATTCGGATATTGCTTATGGGATCCTAAAACACGGTTAGTGATCAGAAGTAGTGATGTCATTTTCAATGAGTCTAAGATGCATAAACAACCCATTAAGGAGGTTGAAGTGAGAAGAGTAGTGTTTGAGGATACTAGTCCTCCAATTAGCATGCATAAAAATGCTGCACATAGGGTTGTTCAAGAGAATGTCCAATCAGATCAATCTTTATATGTTCCTATTCAACAACCATTGAGATGCTCTACAAGTGTCTTACATCCACCTGATCAATATGTTCCAAGTTTATATTTTGTTATGCTAACAGATGCCGGTGAGCCCTCTTGCTACAAAGAGGCTATGTAGATAGACGATCATGTCAAGTGGGAGTGTGCCATGAAGAGTGAGTTGGATTCTATTCACAAGAATGGTACTTGGGATTTAGTACCTTTGCCAAATGGCAGGAAAGCTTTACCAGGTAAATGGGTATATAAGATGAAATTCACATCAGATAGTGCTTCTCCAAAGTATAAAGCACGACTTGTTGCAAAGGGTTTTAAGCAACAACATGGTGTTGATTTCGAGGACATCTCTCTAGTGGTCAAGATGACTATGCATGTTGCTTGGATTCCTTGCAATGGAGGACTTAGAGCTAATCCAAATGGATGTGAAAACCACTTTCTTAAATGGAGATCTTACATATGAGATCTATATGGAACTTCTAGAGGGTTATGTAGTTCCTATCAAGAAAAGTATAGTTTGTAAGCTCAAGAAAAGCTTGTATGGACTTAAACAGTCCCCTAGACAATGGTACCAAAAGTTTGATGCTTTTATGAAGTCTCAAGGCTACTCTCAAAGCAATGAGGATCATTGTCTCTACACAAAGAGATGCTCAGATGGCAGCTTGATATGCTTGATACTTTATGTCGATGATATGTTGATTGCTGGGAAGTCCTCTTATGACTTGTTAATTCTGAAAAAGAAGTTGAGTCAGACATTTGATATGAAGGATTTGGGAGATGCCAAACATATTCTTGGCATGCACATTACTCGTGATAGGAGTAAAAGATGCATATACACAAAGAGATGCTTAGATGGCAGCTTGATAGGCTTGATACTTTATGTCGATGATATGTTGATTGCTGGGAAGTCCTCTTATGACTTGTTAATTCTGAAAAAGAAGTTGAGTCAGACATTTGATATGAAGGATTTGGGAGATGCCAAACATATTCTTGGCATGCACATTACTCGTGATAGGAGTAAAAGATGCATATACTTGTCTCAAAGTGAGTACATATCCAAAGTACTTCATAGGTTCAATATGCGAGGTGGAAAGGCATTGAGTACACATCCATTATTGGTTACACAGATTCTAACTATGCTGGTTGTGTAGACAATCCTAAGTCTACATCAGGGTACATTTTTCACTTTGATGGAGGTGCTATCTCTTGGAGTGCTCCCTGTGTATTGTGTTTTACTATGTATTCTGCAGTCTCTATGTGTAGTACTGTGTGCAACCTTAGGAGCTTGGTTTTCTACTCTGAGGATATTGTAATGGAGCTCTCAAGAAGGAGAGTGCACCGTGGTGCATCATGATCAAATTACTTCACTTTGATAGGTTCCACTTGCATTGATGTTCAATCTTCCTCCTCCTCTCCAAGTTACTCTACCTATTGCTCTATTTTATGAAGTATAGAGAGCTTTTCCTTGACTAACTCTTTGAGAATGATAAGAATCTCCACTTTATATGTTGATTTCTTCATTCATCATGAGCATTTGTAAATATTCAAAGGATGGTAGATTCTCTCGAGTCATGAAAGATGTAGTGAATAACTTCCATCTTTCATCTTTTCTCAGGCCATTTATCTGATATTAGACTTTATATCTTCACCGGGAGATGCATCAGTAGAGGCTAATGCTTCAATAAGAGATTTTATCTCAAGAACATAATCATTTATTGATTGTCATGGCTTCTTTTTTACTTTTCTCAACTCACTTATAATTTATGTTTGCCTCCCTTTGTTTATAGTTGCATTTAATATTTTTAGAGACTCCCAAGCTTCTCTATTGGTATTCAAACCTCTTATATTTCCACACATAGTATTCAAAGTTATTGTGATTTAATAAATAAATTTTTTTTGTCTCTTTCAATACATTCTTGGTCTCTTGTTCTATCTCCTTGTGTAGGAACTTCTAATAATAATGGCTTCACTTATGTACCTGTTATGAAACCCCGAACCTTTAGACATGATATAAGACTCCATTCAAAATTGCCACATTGGATGATTCTCCCATTATATAACTTTTCAATAGATGCACTCAAATCTTCCAATGTTGAATTTCTAATCACCAAGAAGATAATCTGATAAGATTTATGAAAGATATGATACCAAAATAGCTAAGATACCATAATGTTATATTTACAAACTTGTAATCACAATAAACAACTAGAAGTGATGGAACCTCCCAAGATCTTAAATATATCAAACATATGTTGCCAAGCTTCTAAAATCAAACTTGTCTACAAACTCTCGATAAAAAAGAGACTATTAACTAAAGAAAACGAATCCCCAAAACTTCTTCGAGTAAAATTGGCTAAAACTAAAACGTAGTTTGAAATCAAGTTGACAAAACCTTGTCGAAACCTTCTACAAAAAGATGTGCAAACTTGTTTGAATTGAAGATTGAATTATTGTAGATGTAAAACTCCAAACCTGATAACAAATTCTGAATGAAGAGAGGTATGTCAAGACAATAGATATCCGTCAAAAAATAGGTCTGCAAAAATGCATATTTGCAAACTTTCTCACTAATTTTTATACAATATATTACATGTTATAAAATTTGTAAAGCAATAAGAATTGCTCAATTTGGACACATGCACTGAGAGAACCACTATTTTTACTGTGAGGCTATCAACACAAGCAACTATCTCTTCTAAAACTAGAGACCACTACTTTCATCCTGACTTTTAACCACTTTGACTCTAATTTAATGCATGTGTGAAACTTCCACATCTTATTTCTAGTATTTAATAAAGCTCACAAGCCTAAAAACAAATTTAGAGCTTGTATTTATGTAACCACAAGAAGAAACCTCAAAGGGAGATCAAGTCATGGAACTCCAAAGGTAAAGCCAAAGTGCAGGAATTAAGAGATGTAGCATAACAAGCAGAAGGTCTACAAGGGAAAAGAAGAAAAAAGAAAGGTATAGAATGATACATCATTGGTCACTAAGCATTCTATATATAGGGCTCAAGACAAAAAATTGAAGAACCATCATCTTATGAGAAAGCTAAAAAAATCTAGAGTGAAAGCTTGCCATGAAGGAAGAAATTGAAGCATTGCAAGAGAAACATACTTCGGGCTTAGTACCCAAGACCTCAACCATGAAGGCCATTGGATCTAGATGGATGTACATGGTAAAAAAGACCTCTGATGGAACCATAAAAAAGTACAAGGATAGACTAGTAGCCAAGGGATATGCTCATATTCAAGGCATTGGTTATGAGGAGACCTTCTCTCCTATAAAAAAGATGCCTACAATCATAATACTCATGAGTATTACAACTTCCAAGAATTGAAAGATATACTAGATGGATCTCAAAAGAGGTATATATGGATCAACTGCCTAGTTTTGAAGACTCACAATATCCTAAGTATGTTTGTTGAGAGCTCTATATGGTATAAAGAGAGCTCCAAAATCTTGGAATCATAGGCTAGTTACTTATCTACAACATAAAGGATTTGTGGTGCGCAAGGTTGATCCTTGCTTCTTTATCAAAAGAGCACATGGAAAGGTCATATATCTTTGTGTATACATAGATGACATCAATGTAATAGGTAATGATGTGAAGGCATAAGAAGAATCAAACATCAAATGAAGGAAGAGTTCAAGATAAGTGATTTAGGGAAGCTATCATACTTTATTGGATTGGAAGTCATATATACAGCATGGTATGTATCTTACTTAGAGGAAGTACATCAAAGACATGCTTACAAATTTCAAGATGGAAAATCCAAAGCTTGTAGGTACCTATGGAAGTGAATTCCGAATTGATTGATCATGAAGGAGAACTTATTCAAGATCTAAAAAGATATCAAATCCTAATTAGGAGCCTCAAATATGATACTCTTTTAAGAGTAGATATCAGCTATAGTGTGAGTCCTTTGAGTCATTTTACGCACTCACCTAGGAAGCCACACATGGGCAGCCAAAAGAAAACTTAAGTAACTCAAGGGGAAAATTAATGAAGGATTATCCTATCCTTATACCTCTTATATATATATATATATATATATATATATATATATATATATATATATATATATATATATATATATATATATATATATATATATATATATATATATATAAAGATCTTTTCTCATGCATATTGGCTATTATCAAGAAATGATAGGAGAAGTACCTCTTGTTATCTTTCCTTTGCAAGCTCTAAACTCATTTCTTGGTCATCAAAGAAGCAACCTATTGTTGCTCTCTCATCTACAAAAGCTGAATGTTGGTACACATGGCAAGCCTAAATGCTTGGACATAAACCTTGGACTTCATTGTATTATGAGTAAATCTTGAGTACATATATGCATTCTTAGCTCACTACTAAGGTGAAAAGGCATGATTTTTATCCATTGTAAAAGAATCTCTTGAATATAGAATCTAATGAGTTGAAGAAAGTGTAAAGAAATACAGAATTCATGAATCTCATTTGAGTTCAAATTCAAACGAACACCTAAAATCAAGGAGATATATTAGGTGAAATTTATAAAACAATCATATTATAAAAAGTGTACATATAAACTTTTGGCTTAGTCACAAAAAGTGTGAATCATTCCACTCATTTCTTGAGTGCTCATTGCACTTAACCTGAAGCCCTTTGAGTCATCCATAACCTCCATGTATTGTATTTTACTACTCAATACATATACATGAAAATTTCATCGTCTTTTCTATTTATTGTTCACTACTATTGTCCATAGCTCAAGTCTATCAAATTCTCAAAGCTATTGAAGTGAATTTATGGTCTCACTGACTTTTCTTTAAAGTTTATCATGAATATAACACTCTTATAAGTGTTTCTAAAAACTATATCAGCCATTGGAGCTTTTTGTGCAGAGATATGACCATATCTCTATTACTATGTATCTACATCATCTACTTCTTGAAAAGTCAGGATCATACATGTGCCTTCTTAGATATATATCTCACTGAATGGTCACTTTAAATTCATGAAATAACTTGTGTTAGATCACTTACCTTCCTATTTGAAGTTGTGAAAAAGGATCTCTCTCAATTCCTAGTAGATTGTGAACACTAAGCATTTTTTTGAGAGTCATCTTTCATAAAAAGGTTTTCTCTACATGTGTAGTTTTTGGAACTTGTCTATCTTGACTCAAACATTTGAGATCAATGCTTGAAGGTACTATAGTGATATTATTGCTTAGGTTGAAAGCTTAGGAAGTCTATTAGAGTTTCCAAGCAAGAAATAGGCTATTCTAGAGCAGGTTTTTGCGAAGACCCTCTCATTTCTACATTCTGCCATCACTCCTCAGAGTGTTATCAGAGCATCACCATAGTTTATACATTATGGGTGATGGTTTCCCTTCATCAATTGGGATTTATGGGAGAAATCTTCACTAATGAAGCCAAGCTTACAAATAATGGTGAGACACAAAAAGGTAATTAATCCTCTACACTTTACACAAATAGAATTAGAAGTGATGTCAAAGGTAAAGCCAAGAAATATGATGAAGAAGTAAGTACCTCCCCAGCTAACTTTGCGGGTAGAGGTATAAGTTCAAGAGAATAGGCAAAGGTGGTACACAAGGTAGGGTGAGATCCTAAAGATCCTCATCTTGTGTCATATGCAGATTAACTTATCATATCACTGATCATTGCTTCATGAATCAAAGGAACTAGAGAGGAAGAGGATATAACAAAGAAGGATAAGGAGCTCCTAGAGGCAGATACAACAACACGTATGGATATACAATAACACCTATGGATATACAATAACACCTATGGATATAAAATCGACCACTACAATAACAACTACCAAGGTGTCTATAAAGGAAGAAGAGCCTACAAAAACTACACTAATCATCAATCTCAAGAGGAGTCACTTTTACTCATGAACATGACAATGAAAGGATGTAAATCAGATGAGCATGTGTTTTATATTGATTCTGGTTTTTTAAAGCATGTAGCAGAGAATATAGCACTACTCTTAGATTTGGAAGACCCCAAGAACAAGCATGAGGTCCAAATAGGAGATGACACAAGGCACATTGTGGAGAAGATTGGAAATGTGAAGACACAAATGGTAACATGAATTTGTTGAGCAGTGTACCTATGATTTTGATGCATACGTTGTGGTCGCGATCCGAAATTGAAGCACGAGAATCAAATATGACGCATCTGTTTAAAGTCATCTGGAGGTTGATGCATCTAGATGATGCATACGTTGGGGTGGACATCGTCGTGATCAAGAATCAAGACTCGGAAATAAATATATGCATGCAATGAAGATTGTCCAGGATTTCTCATTGATTTGCTGAGACGTCTTCGTAATGTTTTGGACAGGTTGCATAAGGAACCAGAGCTTTTGCGAGTTGATTCGGAAAAGATTAAAAGACAGATGCAAGATTTGGCAGTTGGGCATTACCGAGCGTTCATAGTTGCAGCTGAGGCATTGCATTCTATTGGTGAAGAGATGACATCTGTTGATAAGCATTTGGAAAACTTGATCAGTGAGATTCCTCAGCTTACAAGTGGGTGTAATGAGTTCGTGGAATCAGGATACCAGATTTTGGACAAGCGCAACCTGAACCAGATGCTTCTTACCAACCATAGCATTATTTTAAATTTACTGGAGATACCTCAGCTAATGGACACGTGTGTGCGGAACGGCAATTATGATGAAGCTCTTGATTTAGAATCCTTCGTCTCCAAGCTGGCAACCAGGCATTCCAAGCTCCCTGTCATTCAATCATTAGTTGCAGATGTGAAGCAGATCACTCAGTCTATGCTTTCTCAATTGCTTCAAAGGTTGCGCAAGAAAAGAGGAGGGTTCTCTCGTGTTCATCTGAGGGAGGGAATCTGCTAAAGGACAGGGCGCTGAATACAGAGATGTCTGAGCTTTTGTTTCTGAGGAAGGAGAACGCGGCTGCAATTTTTTCGTGCTGGACGAGAATAAGCTTGCTGTCGAGGAATCGGTTGCTAAAAGATATGGAATAGAATCTGCAAAGAATCGGGTCTATGGACATTGGAAGAGCCATCTGTGCATTGCTGATATCAAAGAACGAATCTAACAAGGATCAGAGGCGTGAAGGGAGGACGTTGAGTGCTTTATCATGCCCTTGATCGCTTTTAGTTGGAAATCTTTTTTTGGCACAGCGTCTACCTGGGCATCAAAACGCAGCAGCGTCTTCGCTCCCTGTACATTTCTGCCATTATCTTACCACAACTTCTAACTGCACATCCGAACTTGGCAAAGTCTTGGCTCGTGGAACATAAGGTAAAATTCAATCTCAGATATCTGCTACTGGCGGAAACAAAAAAAATGTCTTTTCAGCTATCATATGAAATAGGTACTACGCATAAGGTGATGGATGTATATAATACAGAGGTAATACGTTTTGGGGATTAATGTGTTTATTTACGTAGATGCATAATCCTTATTCACAACAAATGTTCTGTATCTGAATATAAGCAGCAGGGTAGATCCTAGACTACAAAGCAAAAAATTTTCCATTTTCTCAGGGCTGTATAAGACGGTGAAGGGTAACCAACCAAAGCTTAGAATTTAGGTCACTTCCTAACATCAGAGTACGAAATCGCTGTTCCGAATAGGAAGTCTGCCACATTCCCGGGTAGTTGGCCATTCCACGCACGACCAGCTGTGTATACTTTTAAATCCAACTCCCAGTGGACCTGAAGATAGAAAATCAACCAGCACCTTCAACGTCACAAATTAAATTTTGCGAATTCTTTCTTATGATGGTTTTCCCTCAAAATCTTCGAAGAGATTTGTAACCTCAAAATATTACTGTGAATGTATTACGTGAAAATGGACGTCATTGTTTTCTCTGTGAGGATTCGAAACCGAAGGCCCGGTGAGAAGTGAAGCGGCTGAAGAACAAATATCGATCTCACATCTCTGTCATTCACGGCGACCAGAAACATATTTACATGTCAGCCTCCGTATAATAGAGGTTCTGCGATTGAGAATATTGATGTGAACGTTACAGAGGTAATGCGTATATTTGTCAATGTTGTAATCGTATCCACAATAAGTGCTGTGTGTCTGGAATGATGTTACATGATCAAGCATCACAGAAGATCCAGCAATGCAAACCTTAGTATTTTGATAATTTCTTGTCAATCAAACTGATCCTCAATTTCAATAAGCTTTTTCATTAGGTTTGCAGCGATGCTCTATGATTTGTCTGACGTTTTGAAATGGATTTTATAAGTTGTATCATCTTAATCATTACGCGTCCTTTGAAGTATTCTGATAAACTTTCGAGCAAAAGAGCTGTATTGATGGAACTCTGAGGAACAAAGCCACACCCACAAGTCTTCGCTCATTTTCTCAGTAGTGTAACACACCAATAAGCTCCTCTGATCCGAAGCGTGTAGCTCCAAAGCGCAATCCTTCTGTGCATAGTAGCCATGATGATGCTCTGAAGGGTTTCCAGTTCCTCTCAATGGATGTGGATCAAAGGCAGTAGTTGCCTGGCATGCATTTGCCAAAACAACATGCAGAAGTGTTTTTTTTTTCATTGCCATAGTTAACCTCTTTTGAAAAGGTGTACGTTGACGTATGCACATCATTCTGCAGGTTGTAGGATATGCATACTCCACAGACGTCTTGTAATGCGTGACCGGTTCGTTATAGATGCAATGAGAATTTGGATCTGCTGCTAAGTTGGGCCTTTGCTAATTCTGCTGCTTGCAGTAAGGAGCATCCCATCAGCTGCCAATCCAGGAATCTAGGGTGTTGTTTTGTATGTAAAATTGATGCTCATCAAAGGGTGAAAAGCTCCCTAGTTTTCTCGTGTACATAAGTTTCTAAGGACCTTAATGTTGGTTGAGATGAATGGTTGCAGGGAAAACTCAGATTCAAGGTAATTTGCTTGAAAAATCTCAAAGCTAAAAAAAAGGAGTGACGAATTTAAATATCTACAACCTTTGAAATGAATTAATATAGGTACTTTGGTTTATTGGAATATTTTAATTATTGAAATATGCTTTATAGGTCGTAGGTTTTGAACGAAATCGAAACCTTTTATTATTATAGCTTAAGTCACCTGTTGACAAAAATTGACTTCCGAAAACGAAAATTTAAATATATGTGTGTTTTGGTTTTAAAAATTTTATGATAGCACCTATCTCCTCTTTGCGTATGCACTCTTCTTCATTTCAAGGAGTTCTCTTAGACTTCATCGATCCATACTTCAATGTCATCATTCCTCTCCTTTCCACGAAACAGACGACATACCTGGTGAACCCGACGTGAAAGGAGGGGGTGAGTGAGTTATAAAGCCACAAAGATTAGCATAATTGTTGAAGCTCAAAGTCAAGGACAAAGCATGGAAGCACATCAAAAGGTGGACACACAAGGAAAGGGAGCAAGTAGGGAGCTCCAAGAAGTGTATGTCAAATTTTCAGAAGAATCCCCTACAAAAATAGTGATTTTCCTCACTAAAAACCATTGTAAATACCATTATCTATTTTTAGTAACTCCATTTTGTCCAAGCCGAGGAGTCCTCGAGCTTGAGGAGTATTAGAAGTACCATCGTACCAATTTTCATAATTTTTAGACTTCGTTTGAACCCTCAAATAAGCCCTGGAACCTAATTTTTAACTAGGCCGGACACTAGGTCTGGACAGGGCCAAAACTAGTAAAAAAACTATAAAAAGAGCTAGAGAGCTCATTTTTGAGGTTAGCTTGTGAGAGAATAGAACTTTTGTAAGAGAACTCTTTTGCAATCTAAGCTTTCCATTGTTCCTCTCTTTGATCTTACTTTGTGCGCGCGTGTGTGTATGTGTGTGAATGTTTGTGTGCTTTCACTCACGCACTTGTGCCTTCACTTGCTCGTGGTCTTCATACCGGTCCTCACGTCTCCGCGGATTGACAAGTAAAGGAGGTGGTGCTTACGCTTGAGCTACACCAAATTTTGGCGCCGTTGCCGGGGAGAGTGCTTCGAGGACGAGCGTTGTGATGGTAAGATCGTAGATTTGCGACGTTGGAAGGTAAAAAAACTGTCATTTCAGTTCATTTTCTGTTTTTTCCTCTTCATCTTCATCATCATCATCATCTCCACCTTCTTCCATCTTCTTCTTCATAGAAATTTCTTGTTTTTTAGTGCATTTTCACCATTTTCATACCATTTTTCATGCATTATTGTGTGGGAAGGAGTTAGGAGGTGCAAGGGAGAGCAAGCGCTGTGTTTTTTTCATGATTTTCTGCTCATACGGAGCTCGCCATAGCCGGCGCTCATAAATTTGAATTTCCCGCCAAAAAACGCGATTCTGTGATGAAAATCACGATTTTTCAGTTTTCCCGCCTAAAAGTTGGTTGAAAAGAATCGCGATTCTGTGTTTTTTCTCAAAAAAAACACGATTCTCTGCTCAAAATCGCGATTTTCAAAAAACACGATTCTCTGCTCAAAATCGCGATTTTCAAAAACACGATTTTGTGATCAACATCGCGATTTTCAGAAACACGATTTTGTGATCAAAATCGCGATTTTCAAATACACGATTTTGTGATCAACATCGCGATTTTCAAATCACGATTTTCTGCTCAAAATCGCGATTTTCAAAAACACGATTTTGTGATCAACATCGCGATTTTCAGAAACACGATTTTGTGATCAAAATCGCGATTTTCAAAAACACGATTTTGTGATCAACATCGCGATTTTCAAATCACGATTTTCTGCTCAAAATCGCGATTTTCAAAAACACGATTTTGTGATCAACATCGCGATTTTCAAATCACGATTTTCTGCTCAAAATCGCGATTTTCAAAAACACGATTTTGTGCTCAACATCGCGATTTTTTTGACTTCACAGCATCGCGATTTTCAGAAAGTTAACAAAATCGCGATTTTCTCCAAAGGTCCTGTTTGCCTGTTTTGACCCCCAGGAGCCTGATTTGACATAACTTTCTCATCCAAAGTCCATTTTTTGAGCTCTATAGCTTGTTGGAAAGCTCGTTTCAAATCCTACACGATCTCAACTGTTTTTTTCAAGAATAATGCGTTGATTTTGAGATAGGATAATTTGAAGTTGACCCTCAGGTGGGACTAGGGAACCAAGGGGGCTCTAAAGAATTTTGAACCATACCAAAGGGAAAATTTGGACTCTTGACTAAAGCTTATGAACCTGAGATCTGGTAGACACTTAGGCAAGGATAAACAAAGCATTAGATCTTCTGAGGCTAGTGTCAACCATACATCCAAGTCTTGGACACAACAACTAAGTGGTGATCTTTTACTAAGTTCAGACACAAGTGATTCAGAAATGTCTTTTAGCATGGGAAAACCTGCAGGTGGCTCAGGGACTGCCCATCTACAAACACCGGAAGGTCCCTATAAGACACAGTTGGAATACATTCGGACCAACCAATTAGGTGCTCGCATCTATGAGGATGGTCTGAGGCGATCAGTGGTCCAACTCAAAAATCCAGATCAATCCTTTGGACTTGAACACCCGGTGGTCAAGTTCGAAGAGGGTTCATACATTGATAAGGAAGGAACCATGTATGTGGTTACCAACCAACCAGATAGGACCGATGAGTCTGGAAATATCATTCATGAGAATGAGATAGGAGACCTAGAACAAGGAAATATAGGACAAGGACCCCAGACTCCTAGAGGCAAGTCAGTTTTGACCCGAGTGATCACTCCAGACTGGATCCCTCAAGACAACAAAAGCATAGAACTTTTTTTTAATAGAGAAACAGAGGAAGCCTTTTGGAGGTTCAAGCCAGATCAACCTAGCCAATTGGGCATAGTTATCATCTATGAATTCAAAGATCCTGAGATACCAGGCAAAGTTGTCTACCTGGATAACACATCAGAGAAAATTTTCTTGGTAACAGAACATGATAGACATGCATATACTTGGAAGAATGAATTGATTTTCCTCCCACCAAGATCCAATGTTTCCCATGGCCTCCAAGGAGTAGGATCATCCCTCGCTCATGAAGCCCAGAGAGAAAGAACTAGAGAGAGACCTGAGGTAAGTTTTGCACACACCGTGGGCAGGAATAGGTCAGGATTTGAAAATGAAAGACCTGAAAGAGAGAGACATCAAGCACATAGGCAACAAAGAGATGAACAGGATTTTCCATTGCCTAGACCCCGAGAGTACCCAAGAACCCTTAGACCCATTCAAGTGATCAAGGCAATGAAGAACTATTTCGATGGGACAGGGGATCCTTATGATCATGTGGCTGAGTACAAACAAGTGCTGAGAGCCGAACAAATTGAGGACTGGTTCACCCAGTACGAGGCATTTGGTCTGACTCTTAAGGGCACTGCCTTAGCTTGGTTTCAACCATTGAGTAGTCGCAACTATCGCAATATAGGTCAACTGCTAGACGAATTCATTGTAGAATTTTCCAAGAGTGGTATCAGGCATAACACATCATCCTTGATCCACAGCTTCAAGCAGACTCCCCAAGAAACAGTGCGACTAGCAGGTAGAAGATTCAGACAGTATCTAGAAAGATGCCCTGCTCTAGAGTTACCCACTCCGGCCAAACAAGTGGCTTTGTTCTTAGATGGCTTACTGAGCACCAAGTTAAGATCATATGTGTACTTGAAAGATCCTAGATCCATAGAAGAGTGTGTGCGGACGTGCATAGACATAGAAGATAACTTGGGTGAGGAGTTAGGATTGTCCAAACTCTACAAAGATTCGGATAGTTCTACTAGTCATACTTCAAAGATCTCCACAGAAATAGAAGAGATAGCTGAGCAAGTTGCCAAGAAGCTGGGAGTCCAAAATAAACAAACACAGAGAGTCACTCCAGTGAATCGGTGTTATACTTGTGGGGGCGACCACATGGCTAATGTATGCCCAATGCAAAACCAAAACATTAGAGAAAGGAATGCTCCATATTGCACTATTGAGAGAAAATACACAAACCACACGGCTCAAGATTGTCCCTACAATAGGCAGGCTGTTAGACAGAATTATCAGCACCCTTACCCACAAGGTAGGTATCAGAACCAATACCAACAACCATATTATAGACCACAACAGCAATATCAGGTACCATACAGGCCACAACCTGTCTTGGGAAACCAACCACCAGCTCCAGCCAACGTGATTCCAGTCAAATATGCGGTGGGAGAGGAAAATCCAAATAGAGCATTGGTGCCCCTAACCCCATGGATACCAGATAATGATTCTCATGCTCATAGTTCAGACTACTCCCATGAAGGTAGTCCACATGCGTATTACACAGAGTCACCTGAACATAGTGAGATTCACTCGTATCAATATGAGGCACCACCTATGGAGCAAAATTGGGAGCCAGAATACTCCAATGTCATGTACACAACTCCTAACCCTAGGCCCCAGTTGAGACAAATGAGACCACAAGCCCCTAGGGGATCTTGTTTCAGATGTCATGGTGACCATTACATTCATGACTGTCCCCACCCACCATCTCCGAGTCAAGGACAGGCTATCATAATACAGGCTTTTTGTCCTGATTGTGGCAAAGACCATCTCCCCAGAGATTGTCCAAGAAACCCCTCCAGTGCACCCAAGATTACACCCATTAATGTGGTAGGCTTAGTGGCAGATCCAAGTTCAAGTAGTAACAATGTGGCTCCTATACAAGTGGTCACTAGAGCACAAGCCTTACAGCAGGATAAACCAACAGAACAATCAGAGTCGAGTGAATCAGGAGAGCCTAGTAAGAGGAAAACAAGAACATGGAAGGATACCAGAGAGAAGGCCAATCGCAAGTGGAATAAAAAGTTATCGGAACTAGAAGAAAGTTTAAAAGAAGCGAAAACAAAAATAGAAGACATTGCATCTCAAAGCCCCTTGCATGCCGAAACTCCATCCACTCCACCTCATCCCACCCCACCACCCATTGTAAATAGACCGCAACCAGGGTCTGTTCTTGCAGATCCAACCCCAGAAGGCTTGGACATGATGTTCAAGGCCTACCAGGCTCGACTTCAAGAAGGGCCTACAGCGGCAAACCTAGACAAGAGTTACCCTAGAGCAGATTTAGAGATTGAACGGATGAAAATGTGCATGAAAATGGTAGAACAAGCTCAAGCCATACTTGAGACTAGTCAAAAGTTCAATCAAACAAACTCTATCAAATCAGATTTGCATTTCCAGGGCTTACTAGAAAGATTAGAGCAGTTGGTAAACAAACCACAAGTCTCTTTACCTCCACAGACTCAACCAGTTATTGAAAGAGGAAGCTCACCACCAATGGGAGCTTATGTTCCTAATTCCATGGATCCAGGAATACCTCCTTCAATTCAACAGTACTCTCAAGAATTCTTGCGGGAAATACAAGAAGAGAAATGGGCCAAGGAGAAGGGTAATTCCCCTCTTATTCCTGAGATTGATGATCTTCATGATCAATTTCCCCAAGACATCCCATCTATTTACGAAGATGAAGCAGAACAACAAGAAGACGAAAGGTTAGATTTTGAATCTAATACCTTAGAAGAACTGCCTCAATTTCCAGGCCCATGGGAATCTGAATCTCTCCAGATTAGAGCTCCCACAATACTAGTAAGAAATGAAGACTCAGTGGTTCCAAGGAACACGGATGTCGTGAAGAACACTAAGGTTCAGTGTCATCTCACTGTAGAAGAGCTGCTCAAAGCAAAACCTGAGCTCTGGAATCATGTGAAGGATCAGGTTCCAGAACTTGATTCCAACATGCCAAAAGCAGGCTCCAAGCAAAGGGTACCAGAGATACCTCTAGACAAAATAGGGGACATGTGTGAGGGTGAAGAAGGTAATACTTATCTTCCAATCACCTACCAAGGTTACACAACCAAAGCAAACATAGATTCAGGTGTTGGTGTTGCTATTGCGACGCCGGATAGAGAAAGCCTTTTACCTTTCTTAGTAATTAGCTGAGGGAGGAATTTGAAAGACCTCTAGGATTGCTAGAAGGGATCACTCTAACCACTTGTGGTGTAGAGTTTGAGCACACATTTGCTATATGTGACTTTGAGAAAAATAATGTCTATGAGATGATCCTAGGAAGACCCTTCCTACGACAATTGCAAATAGTACAGGATTGGGGAACTAACTCCTTGTACTTACAGCACTTAGGGGTCACCACCAAGGTCAATTTGAAGGATTACACCTTCAGGGATGTACCACCCCTACAGTGGAATTCTATCCACAAAGCGAAAGAAGATTCCATCTCTGTTCATTCTGAAAGTTCACCTGATCCATCATGGCTGCATGAAGATACTCATTTGTGGATGTGCAAGGTCGCAAAGGAAGAGGAAAAACGTTTAAAGGCAAGAGAAGAAGGAACTTCGCTAGGAGATAGACCAGTTAGAGACCCAGCCTACACACCGATGATCTTTCCAGATGAGGAGTTTGAGCCTCATGGCTGGCCAGAAATCTTAGCCACCATGGACATTGCTGTCAATGAGGAACAGTGGACACCTCATTGTGATGAGGAGGGTTATGATATCTCAGTGTTCATGTGTCAACCCTTGCTAGAAGAATGTGACCCTAGTGATGTCATAGAAGAAGAAGAGA
Source organism: Ceratopteris richardii (assembly GCA_020310875.1). Lineage (NCBI taxonomy): Eukaryota > Viridiplantae > Streptophyta > Polypodiopsida > Polypodiales > Pteridaceae > Ceratopteris > Ceratopteris richardii. The sequence continues at coordinate 190,107,113 of CM035407.1, forward strand.
ATGACGATGATCTGGAGTCTATTGTGATGGATAGTTGCTTTAACTCAGAGCAGCACTATCTAGAAGATATAGGAGTGTTCACCCAGAAAGAAGAAGAACCTCTCACAAGTATTAAAACAGTAAACTCAAAGGAAGGAAGTGAGAGCAGTCAAAAGAAAAAGAAAAGAAAAGCAGTGAAACAAGAAGAGGAGGAATCACTGTTTGAGGTACCAGAAAACTTCAAGAAATATGAAGTTGATGACCGCAAAATTTTGGTACGAATGCCTAAGAGAGAGGCCATCATAGGAGAATCATATGATAATAAAGAAAAGACCAAGAGGATTGTAGTGACCATTGAAGAGAACGAAGAGAGATGCACATATATAGGAGATGACCTAAGTGCAAGAGAAGAAATGGAGCTCATAGCTCTATTAAGGGAATATAGGGATGTGTTTGCATGGCACTATAGAGACTTGAAAGGGGTAGATCCAAGAATTTGCTCTCATACTATCCCCATGACTGCTGATGCTAAGCCCACCAAACAGAAGCCCTACACATATAATGATACCTATGCAGCCAAAATAAAAGAAGAAATTGATAGGTTGATTGAAGCTGGATTCATCTATGAAATTGAGCATACCGAATGGGTGTCCCCCATTGTTGTGGTACCCAAGAAGAACGGGAAGTTGCGAGTGTGTATTAACCTTAAAAAAGTTAATGCCGCTACGATTAGAGATAGTTATCCACTTCCAATCACAGAACACCTATTGGAGCGTGTTGCAGGTAAGGAAGTTTATAGTTTCCTTGATGGATTTTCAGGTTACAATCAAGTAGCCATTGCCCCAGAAGATCAACACAAAACAGCTTTTGCTACAGAGTGGGGAATCTTTGCATTTCGTGTGATGCCATTTGGGCTCACCAATGCACCTGCAACATTCCAAAGGCTCATGTGTCATGTCTTCAAAGAGTTCTTGCGAAAGAGCTTAGAAGTGTATGTGGATGATTTATGTGCTCATTCCCAAGAAAGAAGGGTTCATATCCCTGAGCTCAGACAAATCTTCAACAAGTGTAGAGAATATCGAGTGTGTCTAAACCCAGAAAAGTGTGTGTTTATGGTGCGTCAAGGTAAAATCTTAGGTCATATTGTTTCTAAGAATGGAATCTCAACAGATGAAGATAAGGTACGAGCCATAGCGGAGCTACCAAGGCCAAGGAATATTAAAGAGGTACAAGCCTTTATGGGCCATTGTGGATAATACCGTAGGTTTATCCACATGTACGCGATCATAGCTAGACCACTTTATGCCTTGTTGTCTAATTTTGAGTGGAACGACGAATGCGAGAATTCTTTCAACGAACTGAAGAAACGTTTGTGCACGGCACCAATACTCACCACTCCTGATTGGAATAAACCATTCCATGTCCATGTGGATGCATCCAATCATGCCATAGGATGTGTGCTAGCACAACCCACAAGTGAAGGAAACTTAGATTTGCCCATAGCATATGCTAATAGACAGCTCACTGCAGCTGAACGGAACTATACCACAACTGAGCGAGAGGGCTTAGGCATGGTATACACTGTGAAGAAGTTTAGACACTATTTATTGGCCAACAAGTTCAAGTTTTTCACTGATCATCAAGCTTTGTTATATTTGGTCAATAAACCTTGCAATACTGGACGCTTAGTAAGATGGTTCCTCTTACTAATGGAATATGACTTTGAAGTTGTTGTCAGGAAAGGTAGAACCCACCTTCGGGCAGATCACCTTTCTCGCATCACTTCAGGAGAGTCACCGCAAGGAGTGTCTGACGAATTACTCGATGCTTATCTGTTCAATTTAGAAGTTGTTCCTAAATGGGCAAATAAGTTGGTACCAGTCCTAACCTTTGGCCCTGCAAATAAGAATGTGAAAACATCACAAGAAGAAATTGTAAAATCACAAAAATATCACATATTAGCAGGAAGCATGTACAAACAAGATACTGAGGGTGTATTAGCTTGTTGTGTGGAGGATGATGAACATAGTAGTTGGTTGCAACAAGCCCATGAAGGAATGCTAGGAAATCACTATTCTAAACAACGAACATTGCAGAATCTAAAGCGTTTAGGAGTGTATTGGCCTAGCATGGACAAAGAAATACATGAGTGGATTAAAAATTGTCCAAGGTGCAGAGAGAGACCCCCAGTGGAGCATGCGACCCTTTATCAAGTGTCATTAATTCCAGATTGGAGTACTCCATTGGTAGAGTTTATGAGATCGGGAAGATTACCCAAAGAGGCTAGTCTAGCAAGAAGACGAAGCATGGAGCAAGAGGCTCAAGGCTATGCCTTAGTAGGGGACAACCTATACCGAAGAGGCAAAGATGGTTACTTAAGACTATGCGTTCATGAATCAGACTATTTAAAGGTCTTAGAGACTGCACACAGCGGTGTTGCAAGTGGACATTTTGGTCCTGACCGAGTGATCAAGACCATTCTATTCTCAGGACTTTGGTGGCCCACTCTTCATATGGACGCACATACCTATGTGAAGAAATGTGACACATGCCAACGTGCACAATATCCAGTTAGAAAAGACGAGATGCCCTTGAGGCCAATGATGGGAGGACGTGCATTTTCGAAGTGGGGCATAGACTTCATAGGTCCTATTAACCCCCCAGCTAGAAACTCCCACGCAGAGTACATCATTGTAGCCACAGATTACCTTACAAAGTGGGTAGAAGTCAAAGCCACAACAAAGAATGATGCTCAGACTACGGCTAAGTTCTTATTCGAGAATGTGTTCCCGAGATATGGACTACCAATAGAGTTGGTGAGCGATAGAGGCACACACTTCTTGAATGAAGTCATTGAAAATCTTCTCCAAGAATTCTTGGTGATACATAAGAAATCTGCCCCCTATCACCCACAAGCCAACGGACAAGCCGAGAGTACCAATAAGATCCTCTGTAACGTATTGACAAAACTGGTAAATAATAAACGCTCTGATTGGGACAAACAACTTCATCATGCTGTTTGGGCTTATCGAGTTGCCTACAAAACGGTACTCAACGCCACCCCATTTCAGATGGTCTTCGGACAGAACGCTGTGCTACCATTAGATTTCTTAATCCCTGCCTTAAAAGTAGCACAAGAGTATGAGTGGAATGTGCATGAATTGTCCTCTAGGATCTTTGATCTCGAACGCTTGGGTGAGACGAGGCTACGAGCGGCAGTAGGCATCTACGCTGCAAAGAAGAGGCAAAAGGCATACTTTGATGCACACATCAAGGATAAGGGACTGAAAGAGGGAGATCTAGTGTTGGTATACACACTAAAACAACATGCCCGTAAGTTGGAAAAAAGAGGATATGGACCCATGATCATTAATAGAATTTCCACTAGTGGTGCAGTTCAGTTGGCCACTCTAGAAGGAGATATCTTGCCAAACTATATTAGTGGCTGTAGAGTCAAGCTATATCAAGAACCTCTTATTGAGGATATGCTAATGAGACTCAACACTGCGAAGAAGCGAAAAGAAGAAGAGTTAAGAGTGAGAGAAGAAGCACAGGTAGAGGCCAGAGAGCGTATTAGGCGAAATAAGTTAAGGCGATTAGGCCTAGAAGTCAACTCAAAAGCCCCAAAATATCACATGGATATGTGTCAAAAGTCAGACATAGCGACTTCTCAGGTCATTGACCGAAGACCCTTTGTGACCATAGAGATAGGACAAGGGAAGGGTGCAAGGACGATGAAAGCTTGATTGACTCAGGTGCAGCAAGTAGTGCAGTTAGACTTTCCTACTGCCAAGACTTGGGGTTGAACATTAATCCCATAGAAGCTTATCTCATAGGATTGGGAGGTGTGGAAACCCCTTGTTTGGGCGAGGTGGAACTTCCCATCTACCTTCAAGACGTTCCAATGAAAGTCAAAGCGCTAGTATGTCGAGATGCGAACCTTACAGAACCACTTGACTTGGGTCAAGATTGGATCTATGACCATGCAGTTAACTTAAACCTAAGAAGTCAAATTCTTCAAGTTTGGGTACATGAACAATGCATTACATTAGAATTAGGAAACTGCATGCTCCTAAATCATGGCACCACACACTCTCTTAGTTCTTCCAAGACTAATCATATGAGAGAAGATGTTGTATGTGTCAAAAGCTCTATGATGCAGAAGGAGTCAATCGTGGAAGACCAGGTTCGAAGGCGGGTGGATCTTCCTTCTTCTCCAAAGAATCAAGTAGCCACTGTTGTAAGTCCACCACACAAGCAAACACAACCGTTCACGATAACTGCTACATCAAATAGAAAGACACCATTCGATAAAAAAGCAGTTATGAGCATGAAGCAGATATGGGTACGCAAAGGAGAGCAGCCACCAGCCTTGCCCCCACAAATCCCATCCATGCAAACCAACCAGGCCAGAAGACGAAGGAAGCAGCTCAAACAAGCTCAATCACAAGGTATCCAACAAGTTTGGGTGCCTAAGAAGTTAGCTGCAGCTCAACAAGGGCAATTACAGATGTGGGTACCTAAGAAACTCCTACATCCACAACAACCTTTGTTCTCCCACATGCAAAAGGTTTCAACAAAGAAGCCAAAAAGAGAAAAGGGTAAGAACCACGTACAGAGACCAAAGGAAGAGCAAATCAGCTCGTCAACATTAGTAGGAAGACATGCAAAAAGGATATGGGTTTGGAAGCCAAAAGTGCAAGTAGCCTCCACCGAACCAAAGCGTCAACCACACTGGATACCACAGTTCAGAAAGCATCCAAAGAAAAAGACGCCTGAAGTGACCTCTACACTGCCAAATGATGTTCTAAAATGGACTCCAATAAGGAGGATTACATCAGTTCGAGACTCAATGGATACCTCCACCAAGGTCGGCATCAACCTCCGCAAATAACATCGAAAGCCTCGAACGAGCAACAACCATGTGCTCCTTGCACAACCCTGTCTTTTGCACCATTCAGGTCATGCATTTCCAAAGTATGCATTAATATAGGGCCACATTACACGGCCGTGCATAGACACACTTGAGAATCCCACGCACAAGAGCACAGTGACGTATGTCAAATATTTCTATTGATACTAACTTTTGTGTTCTTGTTTTGTGATATCCTGTTCCTCCAAAAAAAAAAAAAAAAAAAAAGGGGAAGAAAGAAAAGCCGGAGAGAGCTTGTTCCCAGGTTTGGCTTATGAAACATGAATGAGTCATGCTTAGTTGAAGGTGGAACTGTGGATTACTAGGCATTTATCAATTTGGATAGAAGTGTGTCTCGGCCAGCAGTGAGATTGTTGCTGCCTTATCTGGTAGATGACAAGCATTTGGCATGAACATGGCATCTACAACTATGATTCTCTCTTACCATGGTAGGAATGAAGAGCTTGAAAGTCCGCAACTTGAGGGATGCTTAACTACTTCATGTACCAGAGCATCCAAGGAGATATCTGCAAAAGGTAGTTCTAGAGGAGAAGACTCCTGCATATGGTGAGCTAAAGAGAATATGTGAAACTCAACTTGGTGTAGTTACCCGATGTTGCTTGCCAAGGAATATAAAGCAATTCAATTCTTAGTCTTTCCTGAACCAGTATGGAACAGTAGCACTGGTGAATGGTCTATGGCAATCAACATGGTAATCTCTTAGAAACCGGCACGTGTCCAATATTCCTCTGAGTGTCAATATAGGGAAGTGAACGTGCATAAGCCCAAGCCCAGAAATGCACATTGTTAGTGACAAATGTTGCTTTGAAAAGAGGAGAGGAGATCCACCACTCAAAAGATCTCATCAGTGGACAATCAACATGGACATTCATCAACAATGTTCCATCCCACAGGCCGAGTGTACAACACGAAGAGACAAACATCCATCAACCTTCTCCATGGTAAGTATCTTTACTCTGGAAACACCATAACCATGATAGAGTAGGAAACCTCTTCATCAGCATACCCTTGAGCACTTAGCTCAAGACCCCAAATTTTTGCACCATACTTCTTCCAATGCATTTTCCAAGTAAGCATGCATAGGGCTACACTACAAGGCCGTGCACAAGGCACATAATTTTTTCAACCCATGCACTGACACCCTTACCCATCATTCACTATGGGTTGTGAGAACTTGGCATGACTGCTCTCAACATCATCTTTGGAAGAGCTAGCGGACGTTATGGGAACAACATCCATATCTCGGAAGCAAATTAAAGCCAGTAGTTGCTCCAAATCACTCTTGACAACCTCTGTTGAGCAACTTGCAGTTTTGAAAGCTCACAACGACACATTCTTGCTGGAATCCAAGGAACCAGCTCATACAACGGATGGACACCACCTCTCAAAGCACTACATAGAACAGCCCTTCCAACAAGGGTCTGTCAGGGACGACAGACTCGAGAGGGGGGGGAGTGTTGAAGCTCAAAGTCAAGGACAAAGCATGGAAGCACATCAAAAGGTGGACACACAAGGAAAGGGAGCAAGTAGGGAGCTCCAAGAAGTGTATGTCAAATTTTCAGAAGAATCCCCTACCAAAATAGTGATTTTCATCACTAAAAACCATTGTAAATACCATTATCTATTTTTAGTAACTCCATTTTGTCCAAGCCGAGGAGTCCTCGAGCTTGAGGAGTATTAGAAGTACCATCGTACCAATTTTCATAATTTTTAGACTTCGTTTGAACCCTCAAATAAGCCCTGGAACCTAATTTTTAACTAGGCCGGACACTAGGTCTGGACAGGGCCAAAACTAGTCAAAAAACTATAAAAAGAGCTAGAGAGCTCATTTTTGAGGTTAGCTTGTGAGAGAATAGAACTTTTGTAAGAGAACTCTTTTGCAATCTAAGCTTTCCATTGTTCCTCTCTTTGATCTTACTTTGTGCGCGTGTGTGTGTATGTGTGTGCATGTTTGTGTGCTTTCACTCACGCACTTGTGCCTTCACTTGCTCGTGGTCTTCATACCGGTCCTCACGTCTCCGCGGATTGACAAGTAAAGGAGGTGGTGCTTACGCTTGAGCTACAATAATCAAAATGGAAGAGATCCTAGCTCAATTCCTACGCTTTCAAGAAGAAGATAGGCGTCAAAAAGCCATCCAATCACTTCATGAACGTCTAGTCAATCGGTGTGGCTTTTTCAATGGAAAGAATGTCTCAAAGTTCTGCAAAGAATATGAACTCGAGGCCAAATATCTAGGTGTCGGATTAAGTCCGATGACGGAAAAAGAATTATGTGAAAAATTTATCTATGTGTCGGGATACGACGTGCGAGACCAAATAATGCAAATAAATCAAACGACATGGTCCCAATACAAAGCGACACTCCTCAAGCAGTTTATGCTAGAGGATCTTGATAAAGTAACTCGTAGATCTTTCCTGAGGTGGGTTCATATGCCCAAAGACCAACCAATTCTTGAGATCAAAGAAGAGTTTGAGCGACAATATGATGATCTTTCTGAGCAGGATAAGAAGTGCATAAGTCATGAAAGGGTTTCGTTGTTTCTTCGAACAATCGATGTTAATGCCCGAGAAGAACTAATTCCGCTTCTTCAAGATATAGACTCCGACTCAGGACTCACAGAGGATTGGATGCTCGTCCATGAAGCTGTGATGAAATACGTAAAGAAACAACAAACAATTGAGAAATTTCTAAATGATTGGAGAACAGATCTTCAAACAGAGGAAAATTATAACCATGTTCCAAGCATTTTACCAATCGTGGATAATGTTCAAGTCCATGAGGTTGTAGAGACCCCATTTGGGCATGAAGTAGATATGCATGGGCTTAATATCCATAGTGATGATGGGAAGTATGAAGAAACTTCTAAAAGTGCAATCGATATAACCTCAAAGGTTACAAGATGCCAAGAGCCTCTAGATTTCTTTACAATGATAACATCTTTAGGTGCCATAAGCGCACAAACTCTGATGATGGGAGGATCAAAGGAGCAAGTGGAAGCTAATCAAAATCAAACCAAACTAAAACAACATCAAACCAAACAAACAACAAACATAAAACAAAACAAAAACCAACAAAACCCAACAAGTAAACAAGATGAAGCTTCCTCTACTCCGATAAACTCCTCACATCGAATAAAAGATAATCAAACAAATCAAGAAACATATCAAGATGCAAACAAAGAGACAGAGATATCTAGAAGGCTCATAGGTGACCAAATGGAGATAAAAGATGAGATACAAATAGAGAACCTAATAAATATGTCTGAAGATCGAGCTCGAGATGCATCCTTACATGATGACATCGGGCAAGATGTGGAGTATGATTGGATGTCACTTGATGGTGATGATCCTTTTCTAACACAAGATTCGGATAGAACTTCTGATCTAATGACTGAATTACATGAAGGAACTCCCATGGAACATGATGTTGAATCTAAGGACCTGTCAATAAAAGACCCGATGGGTAAGAAAATGGATATGCAGGAATCCACATTATACATGCATACAGAGATGCAAGAAAACGAACTTACTTATATGAAGGAGGACATGCAAAATATGAGTCCTCTAGAGATTGAAATGTGTGATGACGAAGATGAGTATGATGCTAATCTAGAGGATGTACAAATGATAAGTCCTCTAGATAGTGATATGTATGGCGATGGTGATAAGCATGATCCTAATCCTACCGATAGTCTAGATCAAGATCAAGATACTGATATTCTTTTGAGCGATATCACATTGGACAAAGATCCTACACATAAAAAAGAAGATAAGTTAGATGGAGTTCAAAATAATGATATGTATGTAAATGATGCCACATTCCATGAAGAGAGAAATATGAATGAGCATGAGGAGGATGAGAAAATACCATTGATCATTCCTTTAAATACTGATATGTATGTCAAAAATAATCATGTTGAGTTGAGTCCACACGTTGAATAAATTGAGCATAAAGTGGCAGATGAAATGTTTATTGTGACATATGATAAATCTGATGTGTGTATTGCATCGAAGGATATTCAATATAAAACTATTAAGTCAAACAATTGCATTGATAAAGCTCGAGCTGATTTGGATGCATATGTTGAGATTCTCATACATGATGAGATTCTTGAGCAAGAATCAGTGATTGAAGAATCAATGCTTGAAGAAGGTGGACTAAATACATCCTCTGTAGAGGATGAGCAAGAAATGGTTGAGAGATATGAAGAATTCTATGATGGGATCTTGAATAAAGAAATTGAGTTTCCGTCAATCTACATGCATTGTCCTATAAGGTGTAAAAATTATGATGAGTTTGATCTTGATAAGCAAGTCTTTAGTGACATTGAAGATCAAGACTTTCTTGGATTCAGTGATATTGAGTCTCTTTATGACAATGGGAAAATGAATCTGGAAAAAGACGAAGATGAGGAGTTCTTGGAGAGATTAGAGATAGAAGCAGATTCTATAATTTGTAGCACTCAAGTAAGGAGGGATTATGATAGACTGAATCACGAAAATGAACATAATTTGCAGTCAAAGAATGATGAACCTTCCTATTCAGAGTATAAATCTTATGAATGTATTCAAAACCTTAATTGCAATGAAGAAGAAAGTTTGGATAATCATAATGGAAATGATGAAATCCTTTCAAATGATTTCAACCCTAAAATGAATCAAAACATATGCATGATTGATTTGTTTGATGATGTTCTAAATACTCCAAATTTTAAGAATCTATATACATGTGCTCATTTATCATGTGCATCTTCATATGATGCATTAGAGAGAAATGTAAATAAAAGCAACTATGCTCAAATGATTAAATCATGGATTTTCAAATTCTCCAAGAGCAATGTATGCCGAACAATCTTACAAGAAATGGACAAGAAAATGAAGTGGCTTGTCCACATGTGTACCTTGTTTAAGAATACTACCTCGATTAATGCAGTCCAGAGATGGCTTTTATTCAAGCATAGCTTCTTTGGAGAGCATTTATCTGTGAAAAAGTATTGAAAGGGAATTTCTTGAATTCACAAGAAATTTAAAAGTGACTTTTGTAAATATAAGTATGTAAATACTTAATAATTATGTTTTGATTTTTTGAGATGGATAAAAGTAAATATAAAAATAAATAAATAAATAAATAAACAAATAAATGCATAAATAAATAGAGCAAGAAAATGCATCTAGCTCTCAAGAAAATGAAAATTTTTCAAAATAATCTTTTTGAATATGATGCTACTAATGTGTTTTCTGAGTTTATAAGAACAGGTGTTGATATGGAGCTAATTGGAGATCTAGGAGTTTGATGGATTGTGCAGGAGGCAACCACTTTCAAATTATATCTTTATGGTTTACTGCAAATGGTTTCCCGAAGTTCTTTCATGGATTGCATGTACATATTGTGTCATGTGATTTGATGTTTCTCATGATTTGTTTAGTTTCTATGAGTGCAGGAATGATCAAGCGAAGCCAACGGAGATGATGACTCAAGGACAAAGTCGTGAAAATCTTTTTTTTCATTAGCTATCGTGCTTTAACCCTGATCTTTTCTTTGCACCATCTTTGAGATGCATTGCATGCCAAATATGCATGTAAAAATATATAGAAACACGTCTTTGAAATTCCGTAGAAGCACGTCCATCTGCACAATTAGATAGGTAAATATCATTGAAAAATAATAAAGCAAGTTTTGAGTGATAAGAGAGGATAATTCTGAGTAAGGGAGAGTGATTGCATCTGTAAGAGAGTGGAGTTGTGAGTGATGTGAGCGTTGCTTAGATACCATAAAACCTTGATTTTTTGCACCATTTTTGTTTCCTTCATGCACCTAACACATGCATAAATGAAATGTAAAGAGCACGAGTAATATTTTGGTTAAAACCCATAGTTGCACGAGTGATTGCACTTGTATTGAATTGTATATCCATGATAAAAATTGAGTGTAAATCCTCAACACCGAATGCCTGATACCTCCCCTATTTGCACCATGCTGTTTTTTATGCACTTAGAGTATGCATATGTAGGGCTCATTACATGGCCGTGCATAGGCACATTTGTTTTAACCCGTGCACTTGATTTCACTCACATTTGGATTCTTGAAGACTTGCAGATACCGAGATCGATGCTGGTGCATCCGGAGGATGCACAGGTTCAGAGGGGGTGGATGTGGTCGCGATCCGAAATTGAAGCACGAGAATCAAATATGACGCATCTGTTTAAAGTCATCTGGAGGTTGATGCATCTAGATGATGCATACGTTGGGGTGGACATCGTCGTGATCAAGAATCAAGACTCGGAAATAAATATATGCATGCAATGAAGATTGTCCAGGATTTCTCATTGATTTGCTGAGACGTCTTCGTAATGTTTTGGACAGGTTGCATAAGGAACCAGAGCTTTTGCGAGTTGATTCGGAAAAGATTAAAAGACAGATGCAAGATTTGGCAGTTGGGCATTACCGAGCGTTCATAGTTGCAGTTGAGGCATTGCATTCTATTGGTGAAGAGATGACATCTGTTGATAAGCATTTGGAAAACTTGATCAGTGAGATTCCTCAGCTTACAAGTGGGTGTAATGAGTTCGTGGAATCAGGATACCAGATTTTGGACAAGCGCAACCTGAACCAAATGCTTCTTACCAACCATAGCATTATTTTAAATTTACTGGAGATACCTCAGCTAATGGACACGTGTGTGCGGAACGGCAATTATGATGAAGCTCTTGATTTAGAATCCTTCGTCTCCAAGCTGGCAACCAGGCATTCCAAGCTCCCTGACATTCAATCATTAGTTGCAGATGTGAAGCAGATCACTCAGTCTATGCTTTCTCAATTGCTTCAAAGGTTGCGCAAGAAAAGAGGAGGGTTCTCTCGTGTTCATCTGAGGGAGGGAATCTGCTAAAGGACAGGGCGCTGAATACAGAGATGTCTGAGCTTTTGTTTCTGAGGAAGGAGAACGCGGCTGCAATTTTTTCGTGCTGGACGAGAATAAGCTTGCTGTCGAGGAATCGGTTGCTAAAAGATATGGAATAGAATCTGCAAAGAATCGGGTCTATGGACATTGGAAGAGCCATCTGTGCATTGCTGATATCAAAGAACGAATCTAACAAGGATCAGAGGCGTGAAGGGAGGAGGTTGAGTGCTTTATCATGCCCTTGATCGCTTTTAGTTGGAAATCTTTGGCACAGCGTCTACCTGGGCATCAAAACGCAGCAGCGTCTTTGCTCCCTGTACATTTCTGCCATTATCTTACCACAACTTCTAACTGCACATCCGAACTTGGCAAAGTCTTGGCTCGTGGAACATAAGGTAAAATTCAATCTCAGATATCTGCTACTAGCGGAAACAAAAAAAATGTCTTTTCAGCTATCATATGAAATAGGTACTACGCATAAGGTGATGGATGTATATAATACAGAGGTAATACGTTTTGGGGATTAATGTGTTTATTTACGTAGATGCATAATCCTTATTCACAACAAATGTTCTGTATCTGAATATAAGCAGCAGGGTAGATCCCAGACTGCAAAGCAAAAAATTTTCCATTTTCTCAAGGCTGTATAAGACGGTGAAGGGTAACCAACCAAAGCTTAGAATTTAGGTCACTTCCTAACATCAGAGTACGAAATCGCTGTTCCGAATAGGAAGTCTGCCACATTCCCGGGTAGTTGGCCATTCCACGCACGACCAGCTGTGTATACTTCTAAATCCAACTCCCAGTGGACCTGAAGATAGAAAATCAACCAGCACCTTCAACGTCACAAATTAAATTTTGCGAATTCTTTCTTATGATGGTTTTCCCTCAACATCTTCGAAGAGATTTGTAACCTCAAAATATTACTGTGAATGTATTACGTGAAAATGGACGTCATTGTTTTCTCTGTGAGGATTCGAAACCGAAGGCCCGGTGAGAAGTGAAGCGGCTGAAGAACAAATATCGATCTCACATCTCTGTCATTCACGGCGACCAGAAACATATTTACATGTCAGCCTCCGTATAATAGAGGTTCTGCGATTGAGAATATTGATGTGAACGTTACAGAGGTAATGCGTATATTTGTCAATGTTGTAATCGTATCCACAATAAGTGCTATGTGTCTGGAATGATGTTACATGATCAAGCATCACAGAAGATCCAGCACTGCAAACCTTAGTATTTTGATAATTTCTTGTCAATCAAACTGATCCTCAATCTCAGTAAGCTTTTTCATTAGGTTTGCAGCGATGCTCTATGATTTGTCTCACGTTTTGAAATGGATTTTATAAGTTGTATCATCTTAATCATTACGCGTCCTTTGAAGTATTCTGATAAACTTTCGAGCAAAAGAGTTGTATTGATGGAACTCTGAGGAACAAAGCCACACCCACAAGTCTTCGCTCATTTTCTCAGCAGTGTAACACACCAATAAGCTCCTCTGATCCGAAGCGTGTAGCTCCAAAGCGCAATCCTTCTGTGCGTAGTAGCCACGATGATGCTCTGAAGGGTTTCCAGTTCCTCTCAATGGATGTGGATCAAAGGCAGTAGTTGCCTGGCATGCATTTGCCAAAACAACATGCAGAAGTGTTTTTTTTTTCATTGCCATAGTTAACCTCTTTTGAAAAGGTGTACGTTGACGTATGCACATCATTCTGCAGGTTGTAGGATATGCATACTCCACAGACGTCTTGTAATGCGTGACCGGTTCGTTATAGATGCAATGAGAATTTGGATCTGCTGCTAAGTTGGGCCTTTGCTAATTCTGCTGCTTGCAGTAAGGAGCATCCCATCAGCTGCCAATCCAGGAATCTAGGGTGTTGTTTTGTATGTAAAATTGATGCTCATCAAAGGGTGAAAAGCTCCCTAGTTTTCTCGTGTACATAAGTTTCTAAGGACCTTAATGTTGGTTGAGATGAATGGTTGCAGGGAAAACTCAGATTCAAGGTAATTTGCTTGAAAAATCTCAAAGCTAAAAAAAAGGAGTGACGAATTTAAATATCTACAACCTTTGAAATGAATTAATATAGGTACTTTGGTTTATTGGAATATTTTAATTATTGAAATATGCTTTATAGGTCGTAGGTTTTGAACGAAATCGAAACCTTTTATTATTATAGCTTAAGTCACCTGTTGACAAAAATTGACTTCCGAAAACGAAAATTTAAATATATGTGTGTTTTGGTTTTAAAAATTTTATGATAGCACCTATCTCCTCTTTGCGTATGCACTCTTCTTCATTTCAAGGAGTTCTCTTAGACTTCATCGATCCATACTTCAATGTCATCATTCCTCTCCTTTCCACGAAACAGACGACATACCTGGTGAACCCGACGTGAAAGGAGGGGGTGAGTGAGTTATAAAGCCACAAAGATTAGCATAATCAAAATGGAAGAGATCCTAGCTCAATTCCTACGCTTTCAAGAAGAAGATAGGCGTCAAAAAGCCATCCAATCACTTCATGAACGTCTAGTCAATCGGTGTGGCTTTTTCAATGGAAAGAATGTCTCAAAGTTCTGCAAAGAATATGAACTCGAGGCCAAATATCTAGGTGTCGGATTAAGTCCGATGACGGAAAAAGAATTATGTGAAAACTTTATCTATGTGTCGGGATACGACGTGCGAGACCAAATAATGCAAATAAATCAAACGACATGGTCCCAATACAAAGAGACACTCCTCAAGCAGTTTATGCTAGAGGATCTTGATAAAGTAACTCGTAGATCTTTCCTGAGGTGGGTTCATATGCCCAAAGACCAACCAATTCTTGAGATCAAAGAAGAGTTTGAGCGACAATATGATGATCTTTCTGAGCAGGATAAGAAGTGCATAAGTCATGAAAGGGTTTCGTTGTTTCTTCGAACAATCGATGTTAATGCCCGAGAAGAACTAATTCCGCTTCTTCAAGATATAGACTCCGACTCAGGACTCACAGAGGATTGGATGCTCGTCCATGAAGCTGTGATGAAATACGTAAAGAAACAACAAACAATTGAGAAATTTCTAAATGATTGGAGAACAGATCTTCAAACAGAGGAAAATTATAACCATGTTCCAAGCATTTTACCAATCGTGGATAATGTTCAAGTCCATGAGGTTGTAGAGACCCCATTTGGGCATGAAGTAGATATGCATGGGCTTAATATCCATAGTGATGATGGGAAGTATGAAGAAACTTCTAAAAGTGCAATCGATATAACCTCAAAGGTTACAAGATGCCAAGAGCCTCTAGATTTCTTTACAATGATAACATCTTTAGGTGCCATAAGCGCACAAACTCTGATGATGGGAGGATCAAAGGAGCAAGTGGAAGCTAATCAAAATCAAACCAAACTAAACCAACATCAAACCAAACAAACAACAAACATAAAACAAAACAAAAACCAACAAAACCCAACAAGTAAACAAGATGAAGCTTCCTCTACTCCGATAAACTCCTCACATCGAATAAAAGATAATCAAACAAATCAAGAAACATATCAAGATGCAAACAAAGAGATAGAGATATCTAGAAGGCTCATAGGTGACCAAATGGAGATAAAAGATGAGATACAAATAGAGAACCTAATAAATATGTCTGAAGATCGAGCTCGAGATGCATCCTTACATGATGACATCGGGCAAGATGTGGAGTATGATTGGATGTCACTTGATGGTGATGATCCTTTTCTAACACAAGATTCGGATAGAACTTCTGATCTAATGACTGAATTACATGAAGGAACTCCCATGGAACATGATGTTGAATCTAAGGACCTGTCAATAAAAGACCCGATGGGTAAGAAAATGGATATGCAGGAATCCACATTATACATGCATACAGAGATGCAAGAAAACGAACTTACTTATATGAAGGAGGACATGCAAAATATGAGTCCTCTAGAGATTGAAATGTGTGATGACGAAGATGAGTATGATGCTAATCTAGAGGATGTACAAATGATAAGTCCTCTAGATAGTGATATGTATGGCGATGGTGATAAGCATGATCCTAATCCTACCGATAGTCTAGATCAAGATCAAGATACTGATATTCTTTTGAGCGATATCACATTGGACAAAGATCCTACACATAAAAAAGAAGATAAGTTAGATGGAGTTCAAAATAATGATATGTATGTAAATGATGCCACATTCCATGAAGAGAGAAATATGAATGAGCATGAGGAGGATGAGAAAATACCATTGATCATTCCTTTAAATACTGATATGTATGTCAAAAATAATCATGTTGAGTTGAGTCCACACGTTGAAGAAATTGAGCATAAAGTGGCAGATGAAATGTTTATTGTGACATATGATAAATCTGATGTGTGTATTGCATCGAAGGATATTCAATATAAAACTATTAAGTCAAACAATTGCATTGATAAAGCTCGAGCTGATTTGGATGCATATGTTGAGATTCTCATACATGATGAGATTCTTGAGCAAGAATCAGTGATTGAAGAATCAATGCTTGAAGAAGGTGGACTAAATACATCCTCTGTAGAGGATGAGCAAGAAATGGTTGAGAGATATGAAGAATTCTATGATGGGATCTTGAATAAAGAAATTGAGTTTCCGTCAATCTACATGCATTGTCCTATAAGGTGTAAAAATTATGATGAGTTTGATCTTGATAAGCAAGTCTTTAGTGACATTGAAGATCAAGACTTTCTTGGATTCAGTGATATTGAGTCTCTTTATGACAATGGGAAAATGAATCTGGAAAAAGACGAAGATGAGGAGTTCTTGGAGAGATTAGAGATAGAAGCAGATTCTATAATTTGTAGCACTCAAGTAAGGAGGGATTATGATAGACTGAATCACGAAAATGAACATAATTTGCAGTCAAAGAATGATGAACCTTCCTATTCAGAGTATAAATCTTATGAATGTATTCAAAACCTTAATTGCAATGAAGAAGAAAGTTTGGATAATCATAATGGAAATGATGAAATCCTTTCAAATGATTTCAACCCTAAAATGAATCAAAACATATGCATGATTGATTTGTTTGATGATGTTCTAAATACTCCAAATTTTAAGAATCTATATACATGTGCTCATTTATCATGTGCATCTTCATATGATGCATTAGAGAGAAATGTAAATAAAAGCAACTATGCTCAAATGATTAAATCATGGATTTTCAAATTCTCCAAGAGCAATGTATGCCGAACAATCTTACAAGAAATGGACAAGAAAATGAAGTGGCTTGTCCACATGTGTACCTTGTTTAAGAATACTACCTTGATTAATGCAGTCCAGAGATGGCTTTTATTCAAGCATAGCTTCTTTGGAGAGCATTTATCTGTGAAAAAGTATTGAAAGGGAATTTCTTGAATTCACAAGAAATTTAAAAGTGACTTTTGTAAATATAAGTATGTAAATACTTAATAATTATGTTTTGATTTTTTGAGATGGATAAAAGTAAATATAAAAATAAATAAATAAATAAATAAACAAATAAATGCATAAATAAATAGAGCAAGAAAATGCATCTAGCTCTCAAGAAAATGAAAATTTTTCAAAATAATCTTTTTGAATATGATGCTACTAATGTGTTTTCTGAGTTTATAAGAACAGGTGTTGATATGGAGCTAATTGGAGATCTAGGAGTTTGATGGATTGTGCAGGAGGCAACCACTTTCAAATTATATCTTTATGGTTTACTGCAAATGGTTTCCCGAAGTTCTTTCATGGATTGCATGTACATATTGTGTCATGTGATTTGATGTTTCTCATGATTTGTTTAGTTTCTATGAGTGCAGGAATGATCAAGCGAAGCCAACGGAGATGATGACTCAAGGACAAAGTCGTGAAAATCTTTTTTTTCATTAGCTATCGTGCTTTAACCCTGATCTTTTCTTTGCACCATCTTTGAGATGCATTGCATGCCAAATATGCATGTAAAAATATATAGAAACACGTCTTTGAAATTCCGTAGAAGCACGTCCATCTGCACAATTAGATAGGTAAATATCATTGAAAAATAATAAAGCAAGTTTTGAGTGATAAGAGAGGATAATTCTGAGTAAGGGAGAGTGATTGCATCTGTAAGAGAGTGGAGTTGTGAGTGATGTGAGCGTTGCTTAGATACCATAAAACCTTGATTTTTTGCACCATTTTTGTTTCCTTCATGCACCTAACACATGCATAAATGAAATGTAAAGAGCACGAGTAATATTTTGGTTAAAACCCATAGTTGCACGAGTGATTGCACTTGTATTGAATTGTATATCCATGATAAAAATTGAGTGTAAATCCTCAACACCGAATGCCTGATACCTCCCCTATTTGCACCATGCTGTTTTTTATGCACTTAGAGTATGCATATGTAGGGCTCATTACATGGCCGTGCATAGGCACATTTGTTTTAACCCGTGCACTTGATTTCACTCACATTTGGATTCTTGAAGACTTGCAGATACCGAGATCGATGCTGGTGCATCCGGAGGATGCACAGGTTCAGAGGGGGTGGATGTGGTCGCGATCCGAAATTGAAGCACGAGAATCAAATATGACGCATCTGTTTAAAGTCATCTGGAGGTTGATGCATCTAGATGATGCATACG
This sequence comes from Ceratopteris richardii, assembly GCA_020310875.1. Taxonomy (NCBI): domain Eukaryota; kingdom Viridiplantae; phylum Streptophyta; class Polypodiopsida; order Polypodiales; family Pteridaceae; genus Ceratopteris; species Ceratopteris richardii. Next base: position 190,125,544 of record CM035407.1, read on the forward strand.
TTGGGGTGGACATCGTCGTGATCAAGAATCAAGACTCGGAAATAAATATATGCATGCAATGAAGATTGTCCAGGATTTCTCATTGATTTGCTGAGACGTCTTCGTAATGTTTTGGACAGGTTGCATAAGGAACCAGAGCTTTTGCGAGTTGATTCGGAAAAGATTAAAAGACAGATGCAAGATTTGGCAGTTGGGCATTACCGAGCGTTCATAGTTGCAGTTGAGGCATTGCATTCTATTGGTGAAGAGATGACATTTGTTGATAAGCATTTGGAAAACTTGATCAGTGAGATTCCTCAGCTTACAAGTGGGTGTAATGAGTTCGTGGAATCAGGATACCAGATTTTGGACAAGCGCAACCTGAACCAAATGCTTCTTACCAACCATAGCATTATTTTAAATTTACTGGAGATACCTCAGCTAATGGACACGTGTGTGCGGAACGGCAATTATGATGAAGCTCTTGATTTAGAATCCTTCGTCTCCAAGCTGGCAACCAGGCATTCCAAGCTCCCTGTCATTCAATCATTAGTTGCAGATGTGAAGCAGATCACTCAGTCTATGCTTTCTCAATTGCTTCAAAGGTTGCGCAAGAAAAGAGGAGGGTTCTCTCGTGTTCATCTGAGGGAGGGAATCTGCTAAAGGACAGGGCGCTGAATACAGAGATGTCTGAGCTTTTGTTTCTGAGGAAGGAGAACGCGGCTGCAATTTTTTTGTGCTGGACGAGAATAAGCTTGCTGTCGAGGAATCGGTTGCTAAAAGATATGGAATAGAATCTGCAAAGAATCGGGTCTATGGACATTGGAAGAGCCATCTGTGCATTGCTGATATCAAAGAACGAATCTAACAAGGATCAGAGGCGTGAAGGGAGGACGTTGAGTGCTTTATCATGCCCTTGATCGCTTTTAGTTGGAAATCTTTGGCACAACGTCTACCTGGGCATCAAAACGCAGCAGCGTCTTCGCTCCCTGTACATTTCTGCCATTATCTTACCACAACTTCTAACTGCACATCCGAACTTGGCAAAGTCTTGGCTCGTGGAACATAAGGTAAAATTCAATCTCAGATATCTGCTACTGGCGGAAACAAAAAAAATGTCTTTTCAGCTATCATATGAAATAGGTACTACGCATAAGGTGATGGATGTATATAATACAGAGGTAATACGTTTTGGGGATTAATGTGTTTATTTACGTAGATGCATAATCCTTATTCACAACAAATGTTCTGTATCTGAATATAAGCAGCAGGGTAGATCCCAGACTGCAAAGCAAAAAATTTTCCATTTTCTCAGGGCTGTATAAGACGGTGAAGGGTAACCAACCAAAGCTTAGAATTTAGGTCACTTCCTAACATCAGAGTACAAAATCGCTGTTCCGAATAGGAAGTCTGCCACATTCCCGGGTAGTTGGCCATTCCACGCACGACCAGCTGTGTATACTTCTAAATCCAACTCCCAGTGGACCTGAAGATAGAAAATCAACCAGCACCTTCAACGTCACAAATTAAATTTTGCGAATTTATTCTTATGATGGTTTTCCCTCAAAATCTTCGAAGAGATTTGTAACCTCAAAATATTACTGTGAATGTATTACGTGAAAATGGACGTCATTGTTTTCTCTGTGAGGATTCGAAACCGAAGGCCCGGTGAGAAGTGAAGCGGCTGAAGAACAAATATCGATCTCACATCTCTGTCATTCACGGCGACCAGAAACATATTTACATGTCAGCCTCCGTATAATAGAGGTTCTGCGATTGAGAATATTGATGTGAACGTTACAGAGGTAATGCGTATATTTGTCAATGTTGTAATCGTATCCACAATAAGTGCTGTGTGTCTGGAATGATGTTACATGATCAAGCATCACAGAAGATCCAGCACTGCAAACCTTAGTATTTTGATAATTTCTTGTCAATCAAACTGATCCTCAATTTCAGTAAGCTTTTTCATTAGGTTTGCAGCGATGCTCTATGATTTGTCTGACGTTTTGAAATGGATTTTATAAGTTGTATCATCTTAATCATTACGCATCCTTTGAAGTATTCTGATAAACTTTCGAGCAAAAGAGTTGTATTGATGGAACTCTGAGGAACAAAGCCACACCCACAAGTCTTCGCTCATTTTCTCAGCAGTGTAACACACCAATAAGCTCCTCTGATCCGAAGCGTGTAGCTCCAAAGCGCAATCCTTCTGTGCGTAGTAGCCACGATGATGCTCTGAAGGGTTTCCAGTTCCTCTCAATGGATGTGGATCAAAGGCAGTAGTTGCCTGGCATGCATTTGCCAAAACAACATGCAGAAGTGTTTTTTTTTTCATTGCCATAGTTAACCTCTTTTGAAAAGGTGTACGTTGACGTATGCACATCATTCTGCAGGTTGTAGGATATGCATACTCCACAGACGTCTTGTAATGCGTGACCGGTTCGTTATAGATGCAATGAGAATTTGGATCTACTGCTAAGTTGGGCCTTTGCTAATTCTGCTGCTTGCAGTAAGGAGCATCCCATCAGCTGCCAATCCAGGAATCTAGGGTGTTGTTTTGTATGTAAAATTGATGCTCATCAAAGGGTGAAAAGCTCCCTAGTTTTCTCGTGTACATAAGTTTCTAAGGACCTTAATGTTGGTTGAGATGAATGGTTGCAGGGAAAACTCAGATTCAAGGTAATTTGCTTGAAAAATCTCAAAGCTAAAAAAAACGAGTGACGAATTTAAATATCTACAACCTTTGAAATGAATTAATATAGGTACTTTGGTTTATTGGAATATTTTAATTATTGAAATATGCTTTATAGGTCGTAGGTTTTGAACGAAATCGAAACCTTTTATTATTATAGCTTAAGTCACCTGTTGACAAAAATTGACTTCCGAAAACGAAAATTTAAATATATGTGTGTTTTGGTTTTAAAAATTTTATGATAGCACCTATCTCCTCTTTGCGTATGCACTCTTCTTCATTTCAAGGAGTTCTCTTAGACTTCATTGATCCATACTTCAATGTCATCATTCCTCTCCTTTCCACGAAACAGACGACAACGTGTCATCATGCAGACTTATGGCATGTCTTCGAATATATCTTTTTGTTGCTTTTATTCTAGTTTTGATATGTACCGCTAAAGAAAGTGAAAGTTTCGCACACAACACATGGAGAGCTCACTTTTTCTATATTTGGTGGATCATGCACTTCCTTGGGGATGATAAACTCTATTTTGAAAGAGATTTGCTACATCAAGCATGAGGATACTAAAAATCAGATAATTACCTTGTGATTGAGAGTGCGAGTGCGAATGAGATTGGGATATCTCAAGGGTGGTCAAGAGATAGAGGCTTTGTCAAGAAACTATTTTCCAAAGCTATTGTATCGATTTATTCCAATCTATAATATCAAAACTTGTCTTTCTCTCAATCATATCTTGTCTACTCTTCTGCATTGAGTTTTCCCTTATCTTGTGCAAGATTAGTTTTTCTCTCTTCTACTATTCTTGAGTGATCAAAGTCTTGTGATTAAGGATAGCTTGTGATTGAGGAATCACTACAAGTGGTATCGAAGCATAATGATCATTGACAATGATGAAAGGTTTGACATAAAAGATTTGTGAGCACGAGAAGCTTATTCAGAAGGTTCTTGGAGAATTACATAGAGAACAAGACAGAAAGAAACTAAAAGACATCACACATATGTTCACACAGCTGAATGATGAAGTGAACAAAGGCACAAGGATATCTAGTGTGCATAGAGAAAGATAGAAACACAATTATGAAGATATGTGGGTTGGTAACTTTTCCCTCAACCAAGTCTCCAAGAATGCAAAATTGAACAATTTTGATTGTGAGAAGAAGATCACGGAAGATCTAGAGGCATGGATTGAAGATCTAGAGGATTTCTTTGATCTTTGACAATTCAGTGAGGATTCCAAGGCAAAGGTTGGAATCCTACACGTGTATGGCAAAGCTATGGTGGAAGTCCTATATGCAAACTTGGATGTGTTCTAGTCTGATCATAGAGAGCAAGCAGAAAAACATTATTGTTGTCCACACTACCATATGGAGAAGAAGATGGATTTCTATAATTTTTGACAACATGAGAGTGACAAGAATAGTTTTTCTATTGATGAGTATAAAGAAAAGTATCTTCATCTTCACAAATATGAATTGGAGGTTGATGGTGATGCTCTGAAGAGCAAGTTTATTGAAGGGCTTCATGAGGAGCTTTCCCATCAAGTGAAGGGATTTAGATGCTGTTGCGATGGTGGAGAATTTTGAGAACATGGAGAAGTTCAATTTGCAAAATGTGAATAGAACGAGATTCATTGCGATGAGACATAGGCCACAAAGACCTTCAACAAAAAACATGAATAATTCAAAGAAGACTTCATCCTCTAATAATCAATGTAAGAATCCTTTTGATGTGGAAAATCAAAGGAGACATCAACCCATCCATTGGTAGCAAGACCCTGCTTTTATTGAGCGGCCAAAAAGGCTTGGTTTGTGCTTCACTTGCGAGGAGCAAGAGATCAAACATCATTGAGAAAGGTGCAACAATTGACAAATCATATCATGCAGGTAAGTGCCCTAACTCTACTTTACGTTGCATGGTGACTAGTTCTTTCCCAAGGGCTTCTGTAATTATGATTCTGGGTATGACTTCTATGCATAAATCAGATTTTTGATCGATTTGGTAGTATGCATTGTTTTCTATCTTTCAAATTGATATAGAATTTATCGATATGTGTAAACATATAGTTAACAAGACCTATGGAGATGACCTCTGGATGACTACACTACACAAAAGGATCCATTGAAAACCTTACATTTACATTTTTTGATGGGTGTTTTTTTTGGGAGTTTCCATGTGATTGAAATGAAACAGTGATGCAATTATAGGCATGGACTCCTTAGTTCAAAATTCTACAATAATTGATTGCAAATAAAGAACAATCACTTTAAGGCTAGATGGTGAATCTATCCACATTCTCGATTATGCACATAATCCTAAGCCTATTCTCATCTCTTCTATGCAGATAATTAAAGGTATAGGATGCATGTAGAACATTTCTAGTGTATGTGAACAATCTACATAAGGAAGATAATGATGAAAATCTTCTTAATTATGTGGGAAATCAGATGTATTTCTAAAAGACGAGTCTGGTATGCCTCCACCTAGGCAAATTGACACCCCATTGACTTCTATCTAGGGACTGAGCCATATTCTAGAGCATCCTATAGATTTAACATAGATGAAATAAAAGAGCTTAAGATTCAACTAGATGATCTTTTGAAGAAAGGCTTGATAAGTCTGAGTGTTTCACCTTGGGGAGCACCTCTTTTATTTTAGGAGATGAAAGACGGCTCTTATAGATTGTGCATTGACTATAGGGGGTTGAATAAAATAACAATTAAAAACAAGTACCCACTCCCTCACATAGATGACTTATTATGTCAATTAAGTGGAGCGATTGTATTTAGTAAGATTGACTTAAGATCTAGATATCACCAAATTAGGATAAAAAAAAAAGATATACCCAAGACAACTTTTCAAACATGTTATGGACATTATGAGTTTATGGTTTTACCTTTTGGATTAACAAATGCTCCTTCCACATTCATGTGCTTGATGAACAATATTTCTCATGATTACCTAGAGAAATTCATCTTAATATTTCTTGATGATGTATTTGTATACTCTAAAGATGATTGTGAGCATGTTGTATATCCCAAGAAGGCTTTGCAAACTCTTAAAGAACACAAATTATATGGAAAGAAGATTAATTGTTTCTTTGTTAAGGATAAACTTGTGTATCTAGGAGTAGTCATATCTAAAGAGGGAATTCACATAGACCAAGATAAAGTGAAAACATTAGTTGATTGTCCAGTTCTTAAAACTATAAGGTATGTTAGAAGTTTTTAGGATCAATGCAATATGAAAGAGAACATATTAGGGATTTCTCTAAGATAGCTAATCCCCTCATAGAGTTGACTAAAAATAATGCAGGATTTGTGTGGAGTGACACCTTTCAAACATCATTTCAATCATTAAAACAAAAAATGATTGGAAATTGTGTTTTGAAAATACTAGAAATGGGAAAGCATGTGATGCAAGTGGTAGTCAAATGGGATGTGTTCTTTCATAGGATTGTAGGGTGGTTGCATGTGTTCTTTTGTGGTTGCATGTAATCCAACTGGTAGTCGAATGGGATGTGTTCTTTCATAGGATGGTAGGGTGGTTGCATATGAATCAAGGAAAATAAGAAAACGTGAACTTAATTATCCTAGTCATGATCAAGAAATGCTTGTTGTTGTTCATGCACTTAAGCATGAGAGGCATCTATCGTTAGGGGTTAAGTTTGAATTGAAAACGAATCATCATATTCTAAACTACATCTTCATACCACCATTTCTTAACAATAGGCAAAGGCATTGAATTGAATTATTAAGCGAGTATGATTTTCACATTAAGTTGGTAAGGAAAATAAGGTTGTTGATGTGTTGAGTTGAAAACCTATATGTAATCTCCTTTTCATTAAAAAATTTTAATTTCCTCAACCAAATTCCAAAAGAACTGAAACATGACTCTTTTTATGCGCCTACCTTGCATTTTGTGCATGCAAATAGGGAATCAATTTATCAAGACAAATTTCATTTGCATATTGGATTTCTATATTGTAACAATAAATTATGCATATCTTCTAAGTCTCCATACATGATTGTCATAATGCACCTTTTTCTACACATCCAGGTTATTCAAGGACCTATGTTAAAATGAAATATTATTACTTCTGGCCATGTATGAAGCGAGATATTAAAAAATATGTTAGTGAATGTCTAAAGTTCCAATAGGTGAAATCTGAATTTAAGAGAATGCCTAGAATGCCACAATCGTTGGATGTTCCAAATCAGAAGTGGGAGTCTATCTCTATGGACTTTATCACTAAACTCCCTATGATGAGAAGTAAACATGATACCATATTTGTGGTAGTTGATCGACTTACCAAGATGGCACATTTCTTTCCTTTGAAAAAGATTTATACTGCCTTGAATGTTGCTAAACTAATTGTAAAAGAAATTTTTTGACTTCATGGAATGCAGAAAAACATTATTTCTTATAGAGACTCTAGGTTCACATCAAACTTTTGGAAAGCAACATTTGAATCAATTTGCACTCAACTTCATATGAGCACAACTTCCCATCCACAAAGTGATGGGGAAACTGAGAGGGTATGTGTATGTGAATGAAAAGCAAGATAATTGGAGTGAATATTTGTCATTGGTTGAGTTTGCATACAAGAATGCATGGCATGCATCTAACAAAATGACTCCATTTGAGGTTATGCATGGTTATGATTATTTGAATCCACCTTTGTTTTCTAGTTTTCCAAATAACGTAGAAGTACCTAAAGAAGAACTTGGAAACATTAAACAACACATAAAAGAAGTTCAAAAAAGACAAAAGAAATTTTATGATTTCAAGAGAAGACCACTTGAATTTCAAACAGGTGACATGGTATTTCTTAAACTCAACCCTAACCAATCTAACTTGGTACTAGGGAAGGTTCATAGCCTTTCTCCACAATATGCAAGTCCTTTTGACGTTTTGAAAAAGGTTGGATCTCTTGCTTATTTGTTAGAATTACTTAAACATTTAAATGTGCATCCTATACTTCATGTTAGCTTACTCAAAAGATATGTACCTAATGTTTCTCATGTTTTGCAAGACAACTATAAGCTAAAAGATAATGGCTGTTTTGAGCTTCAACCTGAAATAGTATTAGATAAGAGGGAAAGATTCTTAGAAATAGATCCATAGTAGAGATTTTGGTAAAATGTCACACATATTGAGTTGAAGATTTGACTTGGGTGAACTTAGATGATTTTGTGGCACATTATCCTTCTTGCCAACTCTGATGATAGAGTTCTTAAAAGGGGGAGGGGGAGAATTGTGATAGACCTTTCGATAGTGAAATAATTCATTTTGAACTTTCCAAATTACATTGTGGGGATAATGTTTAGAATGGATCATTAGGTCATTTTATGCATGTAGGAAAATTTTAGGGATGACAAATTTTATATTCCCTCTCTAAAACCTTATCCGCATCATGTTTTCTAGTCAAAAAATGAATGTGAAGATGAAAGAATTAAGAGAAATATTGTATGAGAGAAAGGTAGAGCATGCATAAGAGAATAAAAGGGTCTCTATGAAATTTTTGTGAATCATGTTTTAAGTACCTTATTTTGGGCTCTACATTTAGTTCACTGTAAGAAAATACCTTGATTTTATTCTCTCTAAAATTGCTAAATTTGCACGGCTCAAAAGTGATACTTGGAGGTAGATTTGGACCTAGGTCATCTCTAACACTATTGTGTAGATTGAAGAGTTGGACATTTTTGTGTCTCACAAGCTTAAGCTAATTCGTCATGGTTTTTGAGTTACAAGGCTTGGAGAAGTTTTGTTTTTAGGTACTTTAAAAACAAAAATTGGGCTTCTTTAGTTTTATTCGAATCCATGATTTTGATGCTTACGTGTTTTCATGAACGCTTATGAGATGTCTTTGGATATATCTTTCTGTTGCTTTTCTTCTACTTTTGGATGGGTACTGCTAAAGAAAGCACTTATTTACTATAAACACATGCTTTTACAAAAGTTTTGCATGCAACATAGGGAGAGCCATTTTTTCCTATATTTGATGGATCGCGCACTTTCTTTGGAACGATAAAATCTGTTTTGAAAGAGATTTGTTGCATCAAGATTCAGGAGGTCGAAAATCAAAGAATTACCTCATGATTGAGAGCAAGAATGTGATTGAGAGTGTGAGTGCAAATGAGATTGTGATAGCTTGGGGGTTTCAAATGATAGAGGCTTCATCAAGAAGCTATTTTCTTATCTACTCTTTTGTGTCAAATTTTCCATTATCTTGTGCAAGTTTTGTTTTTCTCTCTTCTACTATTCTTGAGTGATCAAAAGCTTGTGATTGAGGAAGCACTATAGTATGCTAGGTTGGATATTCCGATAGTGTTGTGAATATTGTATAGTCTCACATGCAAACAAGTGGAGTACATTGGTCGGTTTGGAGTTAAAAATCTCAGAGTGATACTCCCAAAGTCTTGTAGTAAACATGTCCTGAAATGTCTGTTTATAACATGGAGGCAAATATTTGATCTGACTATGCCATGCATAATAGACTTTGACTAGTGGGATAGTACTCATGTCACATACCAAATCTATGTTTCTCATTTTCAATACTTGGTGCGTTGACATGAGGCTACTTTTTTTAAGACCTTAAAAGTTGCATGCATAAGATAAAAAATATGCATGTACATCCATGCCGCAATGACTAGCATCTTCAAAAGTTGCAAAAGCCAATGGTGAATTGTAGAAGTCATATGGGCCATTGTTTGCGGTCCCTTCAATGGAGCAATGTATGGAACCTAGTTGACACAATTCTTGTTGTTTTTTGTTTTGATTGTGAATACCTTCCAATTACGTTGCCATGGTACTTGTTCGTAACATGGGTTATAGGTTTTCATGCTAGTTAGGCACTTCGAGATAATATCTTAATAGGTTTTCATGCTAGTTAGGCTAAAAAATAGTTCCTCCCTTTGCAGGTAGCTGGAAGGTTGTTGGGCTCAAATTGGGTGGAAAACAGAGGCCTGTGGCTGACAATTTGTTCTACATGCATGTTGTATTCCACCAAAAGCACCTAATAAGGAAAGTATTGTAGGTTTTCTGTAACAATCTAGTATTAGGGTGCCAATTTATGGAAGTATCCAAATCTCAATATTTGATCTTCAACCAGAGCTAACGCTGCTTGTCTACTCATGTGGAGTGGGTTTTTCCAATCTCTTCTATTTTTTTGACCCATGAATCTCTTTGCAACTCAAATACATCTTCTTTGGTTACATGTCCTTCTATGTGGCTTGTGGCTCATATTCTTCTTCATATACTAGATCCATGGGGGTTTGGACTAGTTCCTCTTCTGTGAGTAACTCATGTCAAAACATCGGGTGATCATCACTTGCCATCTTCAAGGTCAATTCATACTATTGAAGATGTATTGACATCTCGATTACTTGTCTATGTAGTTCTTCTAGCTGTCATGTTGTTTCTTCATGGAGAGTGATAGGAGTACTAGCCATTAGTCAATATGTGGTTGCTTGTGAGCAAGATGTGTCCTTCAAGAGAGTGAGCTCCTTTAAGAGCTTGTCATGCTCAGTTAACACATATGTGTAATCCTCTAGGATAGTCTTGATTGCATATGGGGGCACTACGTGAAATTGTGAGGGGCTTACTAGTGCAGTGCCTATCATCTCCATGGTCGCCTAAAAGTTTTCTTGATTTTGTTTCTACAAGTGTGCACTTTCCTCTCATGTGGCTACCAAGTGGTTGTGTAACAACCCCATTTTTCTATTGAGCTTAGCACTACACTCCATTTGGATTCATAAATTATCTTTCAATTATGTGACTGCTTCTTTATCTTGTTGTTCCGATTGTGCTTCCAAGAGAATGTGGGCATCTTTCATAGTAGGGTATGGGGCATTGAGCAATGTGTTTTCTAACCATCAATACATTGACTTGAGTTTGGAGGGATGATGCTTGGATGTGCAAGTTGTCATTGAGTTGACCCAATGCCATGTACTCTTCTCGAATTTGATTCATACAAGAGAACATTTGCAAAAAAGCATTATTCATGTTTGATATTGAGAAGACTAGATTCACATGCATGAATGTTGGTGGGTGAGTTGGAAATGCAGAGAAGAGGGGTCGAGGATACTGTATGCTTGTGTGCGGTGGTGAAGGAAAAATGGGAAAAATTGGTGGAGGGTGAGTAGGAGGAGGGGCTGGGATTGGGGGTGCGAACAATAGTAATCTCACTGATATATCCATTGTTTTACTCACATTTTCTTGAGATGCAAGATATTTTGAAAATAAGGATGGAAGTAGGTGTCATTCTAGAAAAAAATGGTTAGGTGGAGAGTACAGATTGGAAAATGTGTTCAATTGGTGGAGGACAAAAATCAAGAATGGAACCAAATAAAGAAGTCCATGTATTCAAGAAAAAGGTGGGTATCAATGAGGTTAATTAAAAATTTAGAATGGAAGGGTGTGAAGGTGGTGCAGGATGTGTTAATGTATGTGTCATGGGTTGTCGATTAGGGATAACACATGAAGAAGTAGTTAGAATCAGTGGCATGGTTTGTGATGTTTCAAAATTGGACATGATGTCTTCGGACATTTTGTTGGTGGTTAGAGGAGGAGAATGAGTTGTGGTGAATGCAGAAGTATTGATAGGCAAAATCGGAGGTGGGGTGTGTCCTCTAAGAGTCGATCTTTGTGAGACATTCGAATGTACAAGTACATTAATGATGGAATCGGTAGAATTTTGTTAGGGGAATCTTTGTTGGTCATAGCTCGCTAATGGTCACTTCATGAGGAATCAAACTACATCGACAACACCAACAACTTTCATGAGTAGACACATGGTCTCAATGAAAGTTTCGTCAAAGCTGCTATTGATGAGCTCTTGTTCTAATAAAGCATGATTCCTTTCGGCATTTAACTAATTCCTTGCTTGAACCTCTTCCATTCTGTTATACAACCACTATAGTACATCTATATATGTGGGATTCTTAGTTGATTGCTTATGTTATTCCTCTTCATCTTCGTCTTCTTCATCATGTTGTTGCTCTTCATGTTGTTCCTTTTCTTCTTCACATTCTGTCTACGAGCTTGGGTAGCTCAGTCTTTCATATTCCTGTGAGAAAAATTGAGTATTCAAAAATTGGAAAGTTTGATTTAAAGAATCTAGGATCTCAAAGTCAAAGGTTGGACCTAATTCATCTATGTCTATATTGGTGACCCTGAATACAAATCCTTCAGCCATAGTGGCTTCTATCTTTTTGGTGTAGATCCTGTTGGAGATGGTTGGGGACTCAGTGATGTCTCTATTGTATGTAGGCATGGAATAGTGGGGTATTACTGGTGTAGATCCTTTTGGAGATGGTTGGGGACTCAGTGATGTCTCTATTGGATGTAGGCATGGAATAGTGCCACACATTCTCTTTGTTTGGTCAGATGTTGATGCTCTTCCATCTTTGAATGATTGTAGTTGGGTTTGATTTAATGCCCTTTCTATATGTATGTCCTAAGCTAGACACATATATACAATTTTGGTAATGATGCAATAGCCATTTAATACCTACTTGTGGGCATATCTGGCATTAGCTGCATATAGTTGGTCTATGATCCACATAGGTAAGTCAATGTGTAGTGAAAGATTTTGGGCCAAGTACAGACTAAACCATATCTTCTTGTGTGACTGTGTAAAGCGGCCTTGGCGAAGGAATGCAAAATGTTGCAAACATATTTAAAGTGTTGTTCATAAGTTGAGAGTTATTTTTGACATGTGAGAGAACTTTAAAACCTCAATTTTCCTCATTTCCTATGGAACAAAAGCTTCCTTGTCAGAGGAAATATGTGTTCCAAACATTCTGAGTGCTTCCCTCACTAGATTATGTATGAGCTTGAATTTCTTCAATGATTGGTTTGGTAGAAGTGAAGGCAATACAAAAGTTCTTGGCATATCTTTGTCAACATCTGCTTGCAATCTGTGAATCAAAAAGTAGCATCTACAAAAGTTAGGTTAGGCAAAGGTGTCATGAAGTAATTTGTCAATCTATCTTTGTCCGAAATGGATTGTAACTCATGTGAGTTTTGTAAGGACACAAACTCTCTCACAAAGAATTGGCCCCAACAATTTTCAAGCTCCGGTTTAGACTCTTAAATGTACTTTACATCCACAAGTGAACCAACCATTCATTGAAACCAATGTGACTTTAAATGAACCCTGTCAATATGGTTCATGAGTGGATCCAAGATTGGAATATCCCCTCAGAAATTTGCAAACTCTGGAGGTGCGAGGAGAGGATATTCCTTGGTAGGAAGGGACCTGTAATCAACGGGCCTAAAACTAGGTCCTATCGTAGCTATATTTGTTGGTTGCATTTTGAGTGCTAATATCTACTAACATAAGGAAAACACATTAATATTGAAACAGAATTTGATCCTAGTATGGTGAGACCTCATTCCCTTTCCAATACTCACATGATTCCCCAATGTAGCTCATGTTTTGTATAATTGCACTATCAATTGTGATACCTAATGCGAGTCACTAGACCACTTGCATGCATACTTGGGATTGTGCATTAGCTCAACATGCTCCCACTGATCTGTGTGTATTTCATAGTGTTTATGTTCTATAGATTTATTGTTGTATCTAAATTATGAGGTTCGCATATGGGGTTACATGGTGATTTGAAGGATTTGTACAATTCCTTGAGGGGGACTAGAGAGATGACTATGGTTCTTGGTCACAAGTCCATTTATGCACCCATTTTCAAATTATTCTAAGTGGATGTGCACAAGGTCTCGAAGGTGGCACATCTTTAAGTTGAGGTGTACGATGATAGTGAGAAGGCTTAGGGATTCCTAAAGTAGGTAATTGAAGACAAGACATATGGGCCTACAAGCAAGTATTAGGCACCCATACAAGTGAAGTATTAGGGAGTTCCATACTTGATTGCTTGGGAATCCAAATTTGTCAAACTATCTCTGGTTGATGCCTTTCTGTCATGTTAGTTCTTTGCCTCTGATGCATCTTGTTCTTTTGGTCTGTTGGCGACTGTTTAGGTGGAACAATCATTTGTTTACCCTTCTTTACCCACACTTGCTTTATGCCTAGGATATCATGTTTCTCTATTTGTTTGCTCACAAGGTTGCAGGTGATTGTTGTTCCACGTGCTTAGTTTGTGGTTGTGTCTTTGTCCGTTGTGGCTTTGTTGTCATCATAAGACTTTTCTTTGGAAGAAAAGGGAGCTCCAACACTTGCATGACTTGTTCATTAGGAGATGAGGCATTTGGCACAATATACTTAGAGGCACATGTACAGTGAGTGGAATTAGAACCAGAGGGCTCATGGGTCTCTAGTTCCACTATGAGGCATCGCTTATCAACCCTACATGAAGAAGTGATCTTTGAATGTTCAAGTCAATTGCATGATTGTATATCCGATTTGGTCCAATATCAAAGGTTCTGTGAGATCTTCATCATGGAAAACTAATAGTTTTACTATCAAGGGGACATAGTGTAAGAGGATGGGAACTTCCATCTCACCAACATAAGGGGTTTCCAATCATTATCCAATGAGGTAAGCCTCAATTGGATTCACTTTTACTTTCATGTCTTGATAGCATGAATATCTAGTGGCATTGGTGGTGGCTTCTGAATCAATCAAGGCCCTGATCATCTTGATTGTAGTGCCTTGTGCTAGCTCCATTGAAATGAATGGACTTCTATCTACTATGCAATGGAATGTATTTGTGCTATTTCCATGTGATATATTGGGGCTCTTGGAGTTATTAGTATGCCTTTTCATCTCAACTTCATGTGTTTAATATGTTGTAAGGCCTCAACATGTGCCTCTTCTATAATTCTTTGATCTTCCTTTCTATGCTTCTTAGCCTGATTTATTCATTTGAGCATCTCTTCTATGAGAGGTTCTTGATAAATCTTAACTCTGCTACCATCAAGGTAGTTGGGCATAACTTCTCCTTCTAGGGTGGCTAGTTGTATTGCACCACTAGTACAAAGTCTAGTCTATTGATAATCATAGATCATTGACCATGTTTTTTTTATTTTTGTGCTTGTTTCTTGAGTGTATATATCAATACATCTCAATACAAAATTTTAACCCTTTATCTTTCATGTGTGCATCAAAATAAGACTTTTTTCTTTTCTTTGTTGCATATATTCTAGCTACTTCCTCAATCTTGTCTCTCCTAAATGTTCTAGATCCATTATTCTATAAGATATCTCATGGAAAGTCCATTGATGCTCTTAGACACTTTCAATGTGGGTATCAAGATATGGGTAGAACTACATTTTGGCCAAATATTTTCTAGAATAGAGTTGCATTGAGCATCGTGTTATAGGCCACTTGATATGCTCAAACAATATGATGTAGTTGTTTGTCCCAATCAAAAGTTTTGTTATCTATGAGCTTCATCAATACATTACACAAGAAATGTTACTCTCAGCCTATCCATTAGCTTGAGGGTGATAAGGGTCCAATATCTTGTGTTTCACCATGAATTCTTGTAATAGATATTCAATCACTTGATTCAAGAAATGTGTTCCTCTATCATTGATGAGCTCTATTGGAAGTTTGTAGTTTGTGAAGCCATTCTCAAATATGAACCTTGCTATGGTTTTCACATTGTCCTTACATGTAACTCTCACTTCTACTCACTTGGTGAGGTAATCGATGGCAACTATGATGTACTTAGCATGAGAATTTCTAGCTAGGGGTTGATGGGTCCTACCAAATATATACTCCATTTGGAGAATGCATGTTCTCCCATCATGGGTCTTATTGGCATCTCATCTTTTCGTATAGGATACTAAGCTCTCTGCATGTCTCACAATGTTTCACATAGGTATGAGCATCCATGTGAAGAGCGGGCCACCAAAGACCTAAAAACAAAATGGCTCACACATTCATGTCCAAAGTGTCTACCTACAACACCATTGTGCGTAATTTCTAGTATTCTCAAATAATTGCTTTCATGTACACAAACTCAAATATCATCCCTTTCGCATTTGTACAAACTTCCTCTAATTAATGAGTAGTCTTCTGCTTCTCTGTGCTAGACTTCTTTGTTGGACTAGTGTCAATTTTTTGGGGAAAATCTTTGATTTTAGGAAATTAATTAAAGGGCCGCTCCAATCAAGTATTACTGAAACTTGATATAGTGTTGCATGTTCAATTGGGGGTCTGCTAATACAAGATAGACATTTTTTAATCAACTTATGCACCCATCGTTGGCCAATATACACCTAATCTTTTCAGTGTCTAGAGGATTCTCTATGTAGAGTAGCATTTCTATAAAGCACTTATGTGAGCTAATTGTAGCCACTTACATCATCTAAGATGCCTTGGAAGGATTCTCCTAAAGTGAGTCCCAAAAGGTGATCTGCCCTAAGGTGGGTCTTACCTTTCTTGAGAACCACTTCAAAATTGTATTCCATTAGTAAGAGAAACCATCTTACTAGTCTTCTGGTATTGCAAGGTTTGTTCACTAAGTAAAGTAAGGCTTGATGGTATGTAAAGAATTTCAACTTGCTGGTCAATTGATAATGCCAAACTTTCTTTACTGCATGGACCATACCTAATCCTTCACATTCAATTATGGTGTAGTTCCTCTCTACCATCTTTGATTGTCTACTCACGTCTATGTTTCCCCCTTCTATAGGTTGTGCTGGCACACATCCAATAGTGAAATTTGAGGCATCAACATGGACATGGAAAGGTTTATTCCAGTTAGGAGTTGTCAAAATTGGGGTTCAACACAAATGTTCTTTTAGTTCCATAAATGAATTTTCATGCTCATCATTCCACTCAAAATAAGTTAGAAGGTTGTAAAAGGGTTAGGCTATGATTGCATACAATTGGATAAATTGCCTATAATATCCACAATGGCCCATGAATACTTGTACTTCCTTCACCATCCTAGACTGTGGAATTAACGTCGCAATGGTTCTCACTTTATCCTCATCCTTTGATATTCTTATCTTAGAGACTATGTGACTTAAGATTTTCCCTTGTCATACCATGAATAAACACTTTTAAGGATTCAAGCAAACTTTGTTTTTTTTAGTATTCAAGCACACTTGGTATTCTTTGCATTTATTGAATATTTATCTAAGTCCTTGGATGTGATTATGCCATATGTGGGAATGTGAATACAAATCATCCATAGAGTTTAAAATTCTTTCTTAGAGATTCCTTAACCACATGACATATTAGCCATTCAAATATAGTAGGTGCATTGGTGAGCACAAATGGCATCGGAAGAAATGCAAAAGTACCCCATTCAATGGAAAAAGTCATGCTATGTTAGTCTTTTGAGGTATGGCTGATTGATTGTATACTGAAAATCCATCAAGGAAGCTATAAATTTCCTTGAACGATACATTTCTTTTTAGATGTTTAGTGCTAGGAAGTGGATAACTATATCTTATGGTGGCAACATCAACTTTTTTCAAGCTTATACAAACAAAAAATTTACCATTATTTTTGGGCACTACTACAATGGGGATAACCATCTCGTATGCTCAATTTTGTAGATATATCCCACTTCTATCAATCTGCCAATTTCTTCCTTTATCTTTGCTACATGAGTTTCATTGTAAGTGTATGGTTTCTATTTTGCGAGCTTGACTTCTAAAGTCATGGGGACCCTATGTGAACAAATGTCCAACTCCACTCCTTTCAAATCTTTATACATCCAAGCAAATACATCTCGGTATTCTCGTAAAAGGACTACTAACTCTTGCTCTTCCTCCATGCTTAGTTCGTTCCCTGTGTACATGCTTCATTCTTCATTATCTTCAATTATCACTACAATTTCCTTGGTTCATTTCCTTATTATCGTAAGTATCTCTCATGAGAGCCTCTTGTTTTGGCATCCTCACCATAATTTTCCTATCCTCAATCTCATATTTCTTGAAATTCCCAGGTACTTCAAATAATGATTCTTCTTCCTCTTGTGCTTCTGGGTTTTTCTTACATTTGTTTTTCTTGTTCTTCAGCTCAACTTGAGTGGCTAGAAATATCTCATTCTCACACATGTTCGTGGTTCTTTGCATGAAATAAGTACAAGTAATCTTCTTCCAAATCACAGAAAGGGTCCATTATGATGGAGTCTAGATCTTCCTCATCTTCTCCTACCAAGGGTTCACACATGAACACTGAAATTCATAGTTGTCTTCACCACAATGGGGAAATCATTCACTGCTATATCCATCATTGTTAATATTTCTACCCAACCATGACATTCAAATCCCTTGTCTGGAAATATTATAGGTGCATAGCTTGGGTCTTGTATTGATCTAGTGTTCTTAGACACTCCTTCATTCCTAGCTTGTAGTCGTTTCTCCTCTTCTTTAGAAATCTTACACATCATAAGTACATGTCCTCATGCATCCATGAAGGATCCAAAGGACCTATGGAGTATTGACTCTATGTCCTCTTAAATTTTATGGATGGGGTTCCACCGCAAGTGTGGAACATCTCTATGGGTGTAATCCTTGAGATTGACTTTAGTAGTTATCCTTAAGTGTTGTAAGTACAAAGAATTGGTTCCCCAATCTTGCACTATCTGCAAATGTCTCATGAAGGGTTTACCTAATATAATTTTATATGCGTGATTTTTCCCAAATTCACATATCACAAATGTGTGTTCAAAATCTACACCACCATTGGTGAGAGTGATTCATTCCAACAATACGAATGGTCTTTCTATATGTCCATCTGCCATTTGAAGCTTCATTCTCATGGGTCACAAAGATGGCCTACCCCAACAAATCCATAAGGACATGGTCAAAATGGCAACACCTGCTCTGAGTCCAAGAATGCCATAGTAGTGTGTCTTTCATAAGTAATATGGAGATACGTGATTCCTTTGTCACTTTCACTCATATCTCCTATCTTGTCAATTGGGATCTCAAGGATTTTTTTGTTGGATTCTACCTTTGAGTGAGAACTAGAAAGCTCTAGAATTTGGTTTGCTAAATGTTTCCACAACTATGGCTTTACCTTTAAGAGCTCTTCTAAAGTGAGATGGCATTGCAATTAAGTGTTTTTTATGGCCCTATGTTTCTAGGTATAATTGAGTCTTTGTTCCCTACTAGTATTGTAGGGGCCCATATTTGAAAGGATTTGATTCCCATGGACCTGTGAACTAGAACCATTCTTGTAAATAATTGGATTCAAAGTACAACCTCTCACATGATTGAATGTCTTCTTAGTCTTTGTATAGAGATGGAATATCTTGTGGGAGTTGATCTTGCAGATCATCAATCTCTTGAATGGGCAGGGAGTTCATATGTTCCATACCCCGCTTCTCTTCTTGGATCTCTCTCAAGAACTCCTTGGAGTACTTGGTAATGGAAGGAGGTATTCCGCACTCTATTGAGTTAGGAACATAAGAGTTTTTTGGCAAGAATTCTCTTTTCTCACTTCCTATGGAATGAGCATTTTGAGGCATCAAGCTCTCAAGTGTGAACATCATATCCTCTGGTCATTCAAAAAGTCCTTAGAAATGCAACTTGAACTTGACTAAGTTGTTTTGATTGAACAGTTGGCTAGCTTCAAACATAGCCAAGAGTAATTCTATCATTTTGATGAAGAGTTTCATCCTCTCTACTTCTAGTTCTACTCTAGGATAGCTCTTGTCTATTTTGGTTGTGTTGGGCCATTCTCTAAGTCATGTCTGATACTCCTTGAACATCATGTCTAAGTCTTCTAGGATGGGATCTACAAGAACTGAACATGAGTTAGGTATGGGTGGAGTCTGTGTTTTTTGCACATGAGATATCGATTCTACAATCCTTGCCTTGATTTCTTTAAGGCTACCCTCTAATTATGCTAGTTTCTTGGACCATCTTCTCTTCACCTTTTCTCTAGAATCTTTCCCTGTTTTGGTTTTCCTTTTACTAAGTTTCCATTTCTGCTACATTCCAATTCATTGTCTTAATCTCCATACTTAGCTTACTGCAAAGTTTGTGCTCTAGTGATGGAATGAATGGGAACTAACTTGGGCAAGGTTCCACTTGGGTTGTGCACAATGCCTATCATATTAATTGAAATAATCTTTGAAGCATTTGTGGGGTTCTTAGGGCACTCATGGATAATATGTTCCTTACCACACTCAGAACAAAGTCCTTGAATCGTGAGATATTATAGCTATCCTACAGGCAAGGGATGGGAGCATTCACATATGAGATGATCTCCTTGGTATCTAAACCAGGTCCTCTAGGAGCTTTTTCCCACATTTGCCTCATCTAGGGTCTAGGTTTCTCATTGGCACACATGACATTTGCATAGTTGGGTTCCCAACTATATTCATGTTGTAGGGTCTCATATTGATAAGTTTCAGAATGTTCGAGAGACTATGTAGTAGGTATGGACATTCTCACTATGTGAAGAGTCAAAACTATTAGTGTTTAGATCATTCTCTATTATCAATGGAGAAAGTTGTATCAAAGCTCTATCTTGGTTGTCTACTATTGTCGCATGCTTCATTGATACTGCATTTTCTAGGGGTGGTGGTTATTGACCTAGCATAGGTTATGGCCTAGATTGTGTTTGATACGGTTGTTGGTATGATTTTTGGTCCCTAAAATAGGATTGAGCCTAATATTGTTGTGGATACCTATATGTCTATCAGTAGTTTTGTTTGAATGCATGCTTGTTATATGGAAAATCTTGTACCACATGGTTAGTGTACTTCCTCTCTACTATAATGTATTACGAGCCTAGGAGTAATGCATTTTAGGTTTCAATAGGGCATACATTTGCCATGTGATCACCTCCACAAGTATATCAATGCTTGATTGTGGTCACCTTTTGATTCTACCTATTCTAAAAGTTTCCTCCTAATTTTTGTGCAACTAACTCAACTAGTTCCTCAACTTACAATGAGAGTCATGATGTGGTGCTAGTCAAGCATTCAGAAACTTTGTAAAGCTTTGATAGTTCTAGCTCATCTCTTATGTTATCTTCTATGTCTATGCACATTCTCATGCACTCGTCTAGGGTGTTTTTCTCTTTTAGGTACACATATGATCATAGTTTTTTACTCAAGAGACCATCTAAAAACAAGGGAACTTCTTTTGCTTGTGTAGGTATCTCTAAGACTAGACATCTTGCTATGTATTGCTTGAAACTTCTCCCTGCTAGCCTTACCAATTCTTGGGGGTTCTGCTTAAAACTATGTATTAAGGATGATGTGTTCTGCCTAATTCCACTCTTAGAGAACTCAAAGATGAATGCTTCCATCAATTTTGAGATATCTCAATAGTTGGCTTGATGAAACGACTCAATTCATGCTAGGGTTTTACCCTTTAAGGTTAACCCAAAAGCCTCATATTGAGTGACCAAGTGCTCTACTTGCTCTGCTCTCAACACTTTCTTGAATTCCGCCACATGATCATAGGGATCTATGCCATCAAAGTAATTCTTCTCATGTGACCTATGTCATCTAGTTCTCTCCCCCTCTAGTTTGCTTGTTCCTTGCTCTGAAATACCCCTTCCTAATTGGTTTATAAAGCTTATTTTTAGAATTTCTCTTTTGAATTCTTGACGTGTTAGCCTATCCTATATTGGGTTGTTTTTGTGAAGCTGATGATTTGTGTAGAAGGAAAACCTTTTGGCCTTCCCCGAGATGAGCTTGTTTGCTATAGTCCAAGACTATGTACATTCATTCCGAATCGTGTCTCGAATAGGTTGCTTTTCCTAGATTATATGGGTCCTTGAACTCATAGACAAGAAACTCATTCTTATTGTGGGGCTTGTTAGACCTAAATTTCCAAAAAAATAAAGCTTTATGGTGGCATTATTCTAAGGTATCTTGCTTATGGCTACTATCCTAGTCAGTAGATATTTTCTCTTATGAGTATTTGGTAACTCCTCCTGATCTTCTTCATCAGAATCTCTAACTTTTGTTTTTAGAAGAACATTCCCACAGGCGTTCATTTGATCAGGGCGACTAATAGCAACATACATAGTTCCCTGCTTGTCTATGTATGAACCATTCTCAAATTTTACTACAGGATTATCTAAACCAGAGGTTGCTCTAGATTTCTCAAATGGACCATTGACTCCTCAAACCATCTTCATAGATACAAGCACTTAGTTGGTTGGTTCAGATATATTCTAACCACATTGTGTAAAGTCCTTTTTGTACCTCTATGTAGGCTATCTTGGTGCTATTAGTGGGTCTCTCCATGCTATATGAACTATCTGACTCATTGGTTTCTTAGCATAAATTGGTCTAATGGCCGCCTAATTTCCTAGACGATAACTTGGCAACGTGATTGACACTAGCTTTTGAAGATTTCAAGCTTTGTCAATCCACCTTGCCAATATGCTTCCCTAATCTCAAGTTCATTGAATTTTATCCCCGGACTTTATGGTACTCCTTTTAGCTCAATCACGTGTTCATTGATTACCCAATTTATTTGTTTTGTTCTTTTCTTGTTACTTTATTGTCTCATCTTCTGGATCAACTTTCACATTTTTTCGTGTGTTTAAGTTCTTTTCCTTTAAGTGTTTGAGTGTCACAATAAAAATATATTGGTCTTGAACTTGATGTTTTTTTACTGTGTCTTGGAATTTTAGGTTCCTAATGTTGCCCTAAATTCTAACCCTAAGGCTACACACTTATCCTAGGCTAAAATTGACAAGAGGGCGTTGCATATTTTCCAACCTTAGGTTTGAGCTTTGAGGTGGGTTCCAATGCTCAGGATGACATCCCAAGTGACTTTTGCAAGTCAACCACTGTTGTGCAACTCCCATACACACTAGAATCCTTGGACAATATATTGCACCCTTAAAAATCACCAAAACATCAATAATTTCACAAAAAATCACCCAAAATTAAACCCTAAAATTTTGCCGAACAATGGGTCTATCATGATAGGTGGGTCTATCATGAGAGACAAGGTCTAACATGATAGGACACTCTATTTTGATAGATGGGATCTATCGTGATAAATGGGATCTATCGTGATAGAGGAGGATCTATCAGATTCCTTCTATGCTCGTCCGTCACAATAGATGGGTGTCTATCATGAGGGTGGTCTATCATGATAGATGGGTATGTTGCAACAAAGGGGACTTGTCACAATAGAGGCTTCTATCAGGATAGAGGGTGGTCTATCATTTCTTTTGGTTTTCCATGATAGAGAGGTGGTCTATCACGATGGAGTGATCTATCACAATAGATGAGTGGTCTATAGCGATAGATAGGGTGTCCGTCAGGGTGGTCTATCATGGTTTCCATCAGGGTGGTTTGTTGCGATAGAGTGGTTTGTCATGACAGACAAGATCTTTCATCAGAGACAGGGTCTGTCGTGATAGAGTTGGGCTGTTGTGACTCCACCCTATCATGATAGAGTGAAAAACTCAAAGTTTTCCTGATGCATCTAGTGTGTTGTGAAGACCTCAGAGATCTTTTCACTAGGGTGTAGACAAAATCTCAAGATGATGATTTTTTTGATCTATCATGATAGATCGAGGCAATCGGTGAAAATCCCGAAGAAGCAGTGTCACACCTGTTTGTAGTCTTGGAGATGATGATGAAGTTGTAACCTGCAAGAAAACACTAAAAACACACAAAATAACATAGCACACAAGCTCTCTCTCTCTCCCTCTCTCTCTCTCTCTCTCGCAAATGCAAATGAAGGGAAAGGTGTAGATATGCCTAAAGCTGAGATTTTTTAATGGAGATGAAGGTGGATGGTTATGATGGATGGAGTTAATGGAGATGATGATTGAGGTGAAAATGAACCAAAAATTAACAAAAACAATAAAATTTTACCTACCAAAGCTTCCAACATCAATACTCTAAGCTCTTACCATCACATGCTCATCCTTGAGCTATATGCTCCTAGGCAATATGCAAAATTTGGTGTCACTCTAAGAAAATGGTAAGATCTAACCTTGAGGAGTTGCACCTCTTAATTGTCAATCTGCAAAGACGTGATGATGATATGACGATCTTGAGTGAGTGATTTGAGCAAAGGTGAAGGTGAGAAGCACACAAGATGCACACACATATACACACACAAGCAAGAGGCAATGAGTATGAGCAATGGAATGTATATTACTTCAATTACAATAGCTCTCAATGACTACACAAGCTTCCTTCCCAAAATGGCTAACTTTAAAAATGATCTCTAGTTCTATTTATAGTTTTTCCATACCTTTGGCCAGTTTTAGACACAATGTGCAACGTAGTTAAATATTATGACCTAGAGTTAACTTAGGGGGTCTAACAAGCTCCAAAAAAATATGAAATTTGGTACTTGTATTTCACATAAGCTCCTCAAGCTCCATGACTCGGCTTTTAGAAAATGGAGCGTATGTTTACAAAATTAGATTTTGGGTTTTTGTATATACAGATGCTGATAAAAATCATTGTTTTGTATTCGAACTATAAGAATCGATGTTGTTCTTTAAAGTTGTATATATATTAATAAAGAAGATGGTAAGAGCTTAGAGTATTGAAAATGAACCAAAAATTAACAAAAACAATAAAATTTTACCTACCAAAGCTTCCAACACACACACACACACACACACACACACATATATATATATATATATATATATATATATATATATATATATATATATATATATATATATATATATATATATATATATATATATATATACATATAGATAGATAATGACTATTTTCCAAGTGGTAAGACGTGTTTCCATCTTCTTTAGATTCATAGAATTATTGGAAAATAAATTACTCTTTTAAATTTCAAATACCTAATTATTTCAAAAGATAATATCTAATTTCAGACAAAAAGTAGGTATATTACCAAATGGCACAAAAAAGATCTTTCAGAGTACATACAAACAAATAAATAATTGAAAAAACAATCTTTAAGAGCAAGTGTTTTCAAGTTGTTGGTACAACTAAGACTTGGTGTAGCTCAGTGATGAGTAGCACCTCCTTTAATGTCAATCCGGGAAGACGTGAGGATGGTATGAAGACCTCGAGCAAGTGGCGACACAAGTGCGTAAGCACACTAGCATGCACACACATACACACACACGCGCACACACTGCAAGACAAAGAGTGAGAAGCAATGGAATTCTTAGATTACTTTTCAAGAAGTTCTTACAAGTTTGTTTCAATTACAATCTAACCTCAAAAATGAGCTCTCTAGCTCCTTTTATAGTTTTTGACTAGCTTTGGCCCTGTTCAGACCTAGTGTCCGGCCTAGTTAAAAATTAGGTTCCAGGGCTTATTTGAGGGCTCAAACGAGATCCAAAAATTACGAAAATTGGCAGGTAGATACTTCTAAAGCTCCTCAAGCTCAAGGACTCCTTGGCTTGCACAAAATGGAGCTACAAAAATATGAAATGGTATTTACAATGGTGTTTAGTGATGAGAATCACTTTTAATTGGTGTAAAGGTTTTTGAAAAGTTAAAGGGTTGCCTAAGTGCTAGATTTGCGTGAATGCTCATACTTGATTCTTCATGAGGAAAACTATTGGCCTATTTGCCAGATCTTCTTTGACTGCCATGTCTGCTTGTGCTGTCCCTTCGCTCTGACTCTCTTCGTCTTGTGGCTCCTTCGGTTCCCTGACTGCTGCCAACACCCCCCCACTCTCGCGTCTGTTGCCCCTGACAGACCCTTGTCTAGAGGATTTTTGAACATAGTATTGGACGACATCGGAGGCTAGGTGGTGTTCTTCGAGTCGCAAGCCGCGTGCTAGATCTGTGAGCAAATCATCCCAATTCACAGGACCGGGAACATCTGGATGAGGCACCCTCAATTGTTCTGAGTAAATAGTTCTCTCCACAGCAAATAATTGGAGGAGATGTGACGGTCTGGGTATAAAGATTTCGGAGTGATATTCCCAGAATCCTGTGATGAACATCTCCTCAAATGTCTGTTTAAAGCAGGCTGGGAGGTACTTGATTCTGGCGTGCCAAGCATATATTACTTCAATGGATGGGGTGGTACTCATATCGTACACTAGATCCTGGTTTCTTGTCACAAAGCCTGCACCTGAGAAGTGAGGATCCTTAATGTTCTTAAACGTCCTGAAAGTGATCAACATTAATTCAAATATTTTCATGCACATCTGGGCCATCACATCAGGATTATTGCGTAGCCGAATACTCCAGTGACGGATTGTAGAAATCATATAGTTGACCGTGGGGGGTCCTCATGGAGGTGCCAGATAAACATAATTCAACCATTTTGCGCAGGCTTTGATGTCTCTGACGGCAATAGTGAATTCAGGCCAAGTGCGTCTTCGAAGAACTGGAATGTAACAAGGATTGTATTTGATAAACAACGGCATGTTGTTCCAGGTTCGGACCATTTCAGGATACGTTTCCAACAGCCTGATTCTCCAGGTGGGTTGATGGATGGACCCACGCTGAGCACTTTCCGGTATATCATCTGGACCAAATTGTGTAGCAAATGTGGGAGGCTTGCCACATTGCCGTTGAATCTCCGGTTTGTAATCAGCTAAAAGTATACAGAATGGCACATACTGGTCATTATTGGTGCCGATCCATCTATGGTGAGACATGCTTCTGAAGTATTCAGACTTTATGACAGTTTCTTCTAAGTTCGCTAGTGATTGGATCTGAATGGCCACCCGTTCTTTGTGAGTGTTTGATGTCCTTTCCAATGTCTGAAGCCACTCGGGTGCTTCCACTTCCAATGTGTCTAGTCCCTCTGAGGTTCGTCGCCCGCCTGGCATTGGCATAGGAACATACGGTTCCTCGTACGAATCATCCACCTCAATAGGGACCAACTCTTCTTGTTCTGGTTCGACCACTGGAGATGGCTGCCTCTCGTATGTTAGTAACCTCTTTTGTAATTCTGCTACCTGCTCAGTTAAGGCCTTTACTTCGTCTGAGGTGGAGGTTGATGGGACACTCTTCGGTTGTTCTTCCTGTTCCTTAAGCCTGCTCTGAAGTGTGTCACGCTCTCTTTCCAAGTCATCATGGGCTTCCAGGAGATCTGCATAGCTTTCCAAAATGGTTTTCATCGTCTCCATGGGAACTGCTTTGAACTGCTCTGGATCTATCTCGTGAGGGGAGCCTTCCATTGCCGCTTCCAGATTCTCTTCATTTTGTTTTTGCAGCCTTTTGTTCTCTTCCAGTGCTGTGGCCATATGTTTCCATAGTAGCGCCAAGTTGCGTCTGACTCGTAGGTTATCGGCCTGGTATACTTCGAGCAAAGCTTCTAGTTGTTTGACACCTGATTCTGTCGATGGTTGGGGTGCCTCCAATAGTGTTTGGTGAGCCTGCTCAAGCGTTGTATAGCGTTGGTTCACTTCTGCATTTTCCTCTTGTAGAATGTGAAATTGCCTCTGTAAGTTTTGATGGTGTGTTGTCAGTTGTTGATACCGGCCGTCTAGAGCTCTGTACTCATTCTGGAGCTGATATACACATTGATTTAATGCTAAAAATATGCTATTTACATTAAATAATGCTGGGAGGGGTGAAGATGCAGGGGGAATGGGGGCGGGAATGGGAGTTGTGAATGATGTGGATGCAAGCGGAGATGTGGGTGGAGGGGGTATGGGAGATGAAGGTGGCATGGAGGGAGGGAGCGGTGCTGTGACAGGAGATGTTTCCATAGTGTCAATTGTTTGAGTGACAGTGTAGATGGGGATCGTGGGTAGAGTGGATGTGACGTCAGTGAAAAGAGTGGTGAAAGTGGGCATGGTGACTCCCCCGAATTGGATTCCCGGGGAGAGTGGAATTCCCATGACAATGGTGGTGGTAGTGGACATGGTGGTGCTAGTGTCATGTGGTGGAGTGAATTGTGTAGTGCGAGGTGGGGATGGTGGTGACAGTGGTGCTTCCTGATGTTCGTCTGCTTGCGTTGTCTCTCCTGGTGCTGATACATTGATATGAATTTGTTTCCCGGACCTCCTGGGACGAACGGGAACCCTTTTCTCAAATCTGTGAATGTAGGCCATTGCCTCATGGATGGCCTCATCCAATCCTACTGCGTCGGCATGAAGGTTTATGGACTCAATGAACATCTCGTCCACTCCTTCCTCTGCTAGCAACTGGTTCATGAGTTTCTTGCCCGATTCCAGTGACATCTTATGCTGTTCTTGAACTAGTTGCATGGTTCGATATAGTCGTTTGATTTGTGCCGAATACGCAGGGGCACTTGCCAGCTCTGAAAGCTCGTCATATTCGTGTTCCTCATAGGCTTCTTCCTCTTGTTCTGCCTCTTGTTCCTCTACGTCGACTTCTACCTCTTCTGGTCGGGTGGGGGCTGCTGTGGTTGTCTGGGGCTGTGGTTCCTGAGTACGTTCTGTTTCCGTCTCGAGATTAGAATCATAGATCAATCGGGCTACTTCTTCATCCGTGAGATCATTTAGAGTAAAACCCTGTGGGAATTCCAGATCTGATGGGACGGGTGGGAATACCAGATTAGGCCCATCTGTGCTCGGTCTTGGTAGCCGGATTGTGAATGGCCTAACGCGTCGTGTCTGGGGAGGGGTAATTTCTGGTGTAGTGGTGGCTCCCCTTGGTTGAGCACAGGGTAATTGTACTCCCCCCCTCATCTTCTTTGATGGGGGACCTGCTGCTGAGAGTCTTCTCTGGAATTCCTGGGCGCGGGGCCATATGAGTGCCCTCTGAATAGGCACGTCATAGGCCAGACATCGGTAGATTATCTTTGTTAGAGCGCAACATCCATGAAGCACATTTTTCTGCTTCTTGTTCCACCTTTGATGGGCTAGGTGGATCTGATCTATGATCCAGTGTGGCACATTGATGGGAAGGCCTTCCGTCTCTGCCAGATACAAGCTGAACCAAATTTTCTTTGGAGGCATTGTGAATCTTTCCTGGGCGGGGAAAGCAAAATGTTGCACGATGGTCCGCAGGTGAAGCGCAATGATAGGTGTCATAGCTACCATATCCTTCAACTTATTAAGATCTTTGTGTTTCATTCGACCTGGAACCATGGTTTCCTTTTCCGTGGGGATGTGCATGCCATACATGCCCAACGCTTCCCGTACCAGATTAAGGGTCAACTTGAATCTTTTAAGCTCATGACCCGGCAGCAGTGATGGCAACACAAAGGTGCTGTCGCCTCCTTTGGCCCTGCTTGGCGTGATGGTACTTATAAGATATGAACAACGTAAGAAATCCGGCTTTGGTAAGTGGGCCCTGAAATAACTGTCCACACCCGCTTTGATCCAAACTGATCGCATGACTTCGGCGTTTTGATAGCTTTCAAACTCGCGTGTGAAAAAGTGGTATCGACCCCATTTGCCATTAAATTCTAATTCTGCTTCCCAGAAATAGGTTCCATCGCCCAATGGTCCAGCGACATCACTGAACCAATGCGCGTGCTTACCTACTTGAGAAGTGTGCCCTTGAGGAGGATCCTGAATGGGGAGCACATGCACGGCTTGAAGTTCTTGCGAGCTTGCGGTGAGATGTGGCTCGAGGAGGAGTGTTTCTATGTCCACAATCTGTGCACCAGATCCGGCTTGAGAACTGGTACCTCCTGCTTCTGCCATGGCCCTGCTTGCTGGTTGGTTCTGTGAGAATATAGAACCACGTGTTAACATTGTAATGGACAGAATAAATCCGTTGTTGTCCCCGTTACAACATTAACATGAGGTAGATGGTGAGTTAGTGGTTAGTAAGTGCACGAAGACAGTGTGTGTAGTTAATGCTTGGGTAGTCCTAGGAGACTAATGAAGTTAGTAAGTGGGGATGAATTTACAAATTGGGGTCGGGGGGTTTATTACAGGTCTTAGGCTGCCAAATGCAGTGGATGGGTTTTGTTCTTGGTTTCATAGAGACTCTAGAGAGCTTTATAGTTGTATCGGCTTGAAAATGAGGCCTTTTAGGGACCCATTTACAAGCGATTATGTTCGTGCTCATGGGCCTTGGTGTGTTCTTGAGTGTTGAAAACGAATGAATGCTGGCTGTGCGAGTGAATGGGTTACGCTGTATAGGTTGTGGCGTCGGCGTAGCTATTTGCGCCCGCAAGCAAGCCTTAGGCACCCAAATTTGTCTTGATTGTGGGCTAGCCTTCATCGACTTCTTGGGCACCCAAATAGATTTCACGTTAGCAGAAGAATTTCCGAAAGACTTCTTATTAGTGACATGTTGTTGGTTACTAATAAGAGGCTTTTCCCGTGTGGTTGGCGTGAGTGCAACCGGATGTTCGCCTTTCCGCACCCACACTTGGTTCACTTGCTGAGACATTTTGCTACGCAGGTACTTTTGATTTCTGGCATAGGTAGGACTCTGCTTCTTCGGCCTTTGATTCACCTTTGGTTGCTGCCTCCTTCTGGCCTTTGGAAAAGAAGGGAGTTCCGTTGCATCCCTGACTCCTTTTTTGAGAATATCATTCCTCTGCAACACATAGTTTTGGACAAGAACAGCATGGTCATCTTCATGTGTACCCCTGGAGGGACCAAGAGTCTGTGCCTTTCCTAGTTCCTTGAGTGCTCCATTATCTAATTCTACTGTGATTCGACTATGATTGACCCATACCTGAAGAAGTCCACTTCTTAGGTTTAAGTTGACTGCTTGGTCATAGATCCAGTCTTGACCCAAGACAAGGGGTTCCGTGAGGTCCTCATCTTGACACACTAGTACTTTAACTGTCATTGCCTCATCATGAATGTAGAGGGGAAGTTCCACCTCGCCCATGCAAGGGGTTTCCACGCCTCCCAATCCTATGAGATATGCTTCCACGGGATTGATAGTTAACTGCAACTCTTGACAGTAAGACATTCTAACAGCACTAGTGGCTGCACCTGAGTCAATCAAGGCTCTTACGGTCCTTGTACTCTTTCCTTGTCCTATATCTAAGGTTACGAAAGGACGTCGATCAGTTATCCTATGTGAGCTTGTTCTTGCGACTTCACACATTGCCATATGATATCCTTGATCTGCATAGTCATTTGTTCTAGGCTGATCTCTACCTTGCCTTCGTAATTTCATCCTTCTGATGCGTTCTAAAGCTTCTGCTTGAGCTTCTTCTCAAATTCGCTTTTCTTCCTCTTTGCGTTTCTTAGCAGTGTTGAGTCGGCTGAGCATTTCCTCCGTGAGGGGTTCCTGATACAACTTGACTCTGCAACCGCTAATATAGTTTGGGAGAACATCACCCTCTAACGTGGCTAGTTGTACTGCTCCACTCGTGGAAATCCTATTGATGATCATAGGTCCGTAGCCTCTCTTTTCTAGCTTCCTCGCGTGTTGTTTCAGTGTATAGACTAAGACTAGATCTCCTGCTTTCAAGCCTTTATCCTTCACATGGGCATCAAAGTATGCCTTCTGCCTCTTCTTAGCTGCATAGATTCCTGCAGCTGCTCTCAGTCTTGTTTCTCCTAATCGTTCAAGGTCAAAGATCCTAGAGGAGAGCTCATGACCTGTCCATTCGTGCTCTTGTGCTACTCTCAATGTAGGAATCAAGAAGTCCAAGGGTAGCACAGCGTTTTGGCCAAATACCATCTGAAAGGGGGTGGCTTGGAGTACCGTTTTGTAGGCAACTCGGTATGCCCAAACAGCATGGTGTAGCTGTTTGTCCCAATCAGAGCGTTTAGTGTTCACTAATTTCGTTAGTACATTACATAAGATCTTATTAGTGCTCTCAGCTTGTCCATTAGCTTGAGGGTGATAAGGGGCAGACTTCTTGTGTATTACCAAGAATTCTTGGAGTAGATTTTCAATCACTTCGTTCAAGAAGTGAGTGCCTCTATCACTTACAAGCTCTATGGGTAGCCCGTATCTTGTGAATACGTTCTCAAACAAGAATCTAGCAGTTGTCTGAGCGTCATTCTTTGTCGTAGCTTTTACCTCTACCCACTTAGTTAGATAGTCTGTTGCAACAATGATGTATTCCGCATGAGAACCCTTAGCTGGGGGATTAATAGGACCTCCGAAGTCTATTCCCCACTTAGAGAACACACGTCCACCCATCATAGGTTTCAGTGGCATCTCATCTTTGCGTATAGGATACTGAGTCCTCTGACAGACATCACACCGTTTCACATAGGTATGTGCATCCATGTGAAGGGTAGGCCACCAGAAGCCCGCAAATAGTATTGCCTTGATCACCCGATCCGGTCCAAAGTGTCCTCCTGCTACACCTTGGTGAGCAGTTTCCAAGATCTTCAGATATTCACTTTCATGGACACATAGCCTCAGGTAACCATCTTTACCACGCTTATATAGATTATCACCAATGAGTGAGTAATCCTGGGCTTCTTGTTCTAAACTCCTTTTCCTATCCAGAGTCATGTCTGAAGGGAATGCTTTCGTCCTCAAGAAGGATACTAGTGGTTCACTCCAATCTGGCACTATGGACACTTGATAAAGAGTAGCGTGTTCCACAGGTGGTTTAGTGCAGCAGATTGGGCATTCCTTGCACAACTTTTGGACATCCGCTTCCATAGTTGGCCAATGTACTCCGAGTCTCTTTAGGGTCTGTAAAGTTCGTTGCTTTGAATGGTGTTGCTCTAGTGCACCTACATGTGCTAAATGCAACCATTTATTGTACTCGTCCTCTTCTACGCAACATGCCAAGATCCCTTGATATGTGTGCTTGTACATACTTCCAGCCATGATGTGGTACTTTTGGGCTTTTACAACCTCTCTATTCCGTGTGTTTACCACTGGATGATTAGGCCCGTATGTCAATACTGGTACCAATGGCTTAGCCCACTGCAGTACAACTTCCAAATTAAACAAGTAAGCATCAGGAAGATCATCCGATACTCCTTGTGGGGCTTCTCCCGATGTGAGCCTAGAGAGATGATCTGCTCTTAAATGAGTCCTCCCTTTCCTTACCACAACCTCAAAATCATATTCCATTAGCAAGAGAAACCATCTTACTAATCTTCCTGTATTGCATGGCTTGTTTACGAGGTATAGCAATGCTTGATGATCAGTAAAAAATTTAAACTTATTTGCTAGCAAATAGTGTCTAAATTTCTTAACTGCATATACCATGCCTAAACCTTCTCGCTCTGTAGTGGTGTAATTCCGTTCAGCTGCATTCAATTGTCTACTGGCATAGGCAATTGGCAGATCCATATTACCCTCACCAGTAGGTTGTGCAAGCACACATCCAATAGCATAATTGGATGCATCCACATGAACATGGAATGGCTTATTCCAATCTGGTGTGGTCAAGATTGGTGCTGAACACAATCTTCGTTTAAGCTCCTGAAAGGAATTCTCACATTCATCCGTCCACTCAAAGTTAGTCAGAAGTCCGTACATGGGCTTTGCAATGACAGCATACATGTGTATAAATCGTCGGTAATAACCACAATGCCCCATGAAAGCTTGTACTTCCTTGACATTCTTTGGCCTAGGTAGCTCTGCTATCGCTCTCACTTTCTCTTCGTCAGTAGATATGCCGTTCTTTGACACTATGTGTCCTAGAATCTTGCCTTGCCTGACCATAAAAACGCACTTTTCGGGGTTTAGGCAGACTTGATATTCTCTACACTTGTCAAAGATTTGTCTGAGTTCAGGAATATGGGTTTGTCTAATGTTGGAATGAGCACAAAGATCATCAACGTAGACTTCTAAGTTTTTCCTCAGGAACTCTTTAAATACATGGCACATCAGCCTTTGGAAGGTAGCTGGTGCATTGGTAAGCCCAAATGGCATTACTCTAAAGGCAAAAATGCCCCATTCTGTGGCAAAGGCTGTCTTATGCTGATCCTCTGGAGCTATGGCTACTTGATTGTAACCCGAAAATCCATCAAGGAAGCTGTACACTTCCTTGCCTGCCACTCTTTCTAAGAGATGCTCTGTGATGGGAAGCGGATAGTTATCTCGAATCGTGGCCGCATTAACCTTTTTCAAGTTAATGCATACGCGCAGCTTTCCATTTTTCTTGGGCACCACTACGATGGGGGATACCCATTCAGTGTGCTCAATTTCATAGATAAATCCAGCTTCAACCAGTCTATCTATCTCTTCTTTGATCTTAGCAGCGTAATTATCGTTATAGGTATAAGGCTTTTGCTTAGAGGGTTTAGCATCTGAGGTCATGGGGATGGTGTGTGAGCATATGTCAGGGTCAACACCTTTCAAATCCTTGTAACTCCAAGCGAATACATCTCTGTATTCTCTTAGCAAGGCAATTAATGCATGCTCTTCTTCTTCTGTTAGGTCATGGCCTATGTACGTGCATCTCTCCTCTCCTTCTTCTAGGGCCACTACTATTTTCTTGGTAGTTTCTTTGTTATCATAGGCCTCTCCTGATTGTGCATCTCGTTTAGGCATTCTTATCATGACTCTCCTGTCATCTATCTCATATTTCTTAAAATTTTCTGGGACCTCAAACAAAGATTCTTCCTCTTCTGGTGAGACTTCTCTCTTCTTCCGTTTCTTTCCTTCTTCCTTCGGGGTCACATGTGTTGCTAATCTTACATCGTTTGTGAGCTCTCCATGCCTCTGGGGTTAAAATTCTACTTCATGGAAGTATTCTTCATCTGATGCAAATGGTGGGTCCATAATGATTGACTCTAGGTCGGAGTCACTTGCATCCTCAAGTGCATCAGGGCTAGGTTCGCATTCTTCTAGAACTGCCTCTCCCATGATTGGCTCTATGGAGAAGACTGAAATGTCATAGCCATCCTCATCACAGTGAGGTGTCCATTGTTCCTCATTGATGGCTACATCCATTGTTGCTAAAATTTCTGCCCAGCCGTGAGGTTCAAATTCTTCATTAGGAAAGACTACAGGTGCATAGGCTGGGTCTTGGATTGATCTATGGGTTTCTTTCGCACCTACCTCTCTGGCCTTCTCTCTCTTCTCTTCGTCTACTGCTACTTTGCACATCCATAAGTGAGTGTCTTCATGCATCCATGAGGATCCTGACCCTATGGAATGCACCGATTCTGTATCATCTTTGGCTCTATGGATGGGATTCCATTGGATAGGAGGGACATCTCTATGAGAATAATCCTTGAGATTGACTTTGGTCGTAACACCTAAGTGTTGCAGGTACAAAGAATTGGTTCCCCAGTCCTGTACCACTTGCAGCTGTCTCATAAATGGTCTTCCCAAAATCATCTCATAGGCATGATTTTTGCTGAAGTCACATATAGCAAATGTATGCTCAAACTCGACACCACAAGTGGTGAGAGTTATTCCTTCCAGCAATCCTAAGGGTCTCTCAATATGACCATCTGCCATCTGCAATTTCATTCTCGTTGGCCTGAGTGCTGGCTTGCCCCAACGCTTCCATAGGGAAGTAGTGGCAATTGCAACTCCTGCACCTGAATCCAAAATTGCCTTGGTGGTGTACTCCTGGTAGGTGATGGGAAGATAGGTGTTCCCTTCTTCACCCTCACACATATCGCCTATCTTATCCAAGGGAATTTCTGGCACTGTCCTATGGGATCCTACCTGGGAACGAGGTTTGGCTATTTCTGGTACTTGTTTGGCGACATGTTTCCATAATTCAGGTCTAACCTTGAGTAGCTCTTCTAACTTGAGATTGCACTGCACGTTAGTGTTCTTCACTACCTCTGTGTTCCTAGGTATGACTGAATCTTCGTTTCTTACCATGATTGTAGGTGCTCTCATGCAGGTGGACTTCGCTTCCCATGGGCCTGTGAAATGGGGTAGTTCTTGTAAAGAATTAGACTCGAATTCTAATCTTTCTTGAGATTGGGTACTCTCCTGCTCTCCATAAATGGATGGGATGTCTTGTGGGAATTGGTCATGTGCCTCATCCACAAGTTCAATAGGAGGAGGAACTTCACTTTCTTTAGCCCATTTGTCTTCTTGAATCTCGCGTAGGAATTCTGGTATGAATCGATTCATAGAAGATGATGTGTCCGGCTCCGTAGAGTTAGGCACATAGGCTTCTTGAGCAGGAATGCTTACTCTTTCACTTGCCTTGCCCTTGTGTTGAAAGGCAGGTTCCTTATGTGATTGTGCCACTAGATTCTCTATTCTTTCTAGGGAGGGGGAATTGTCTGGTTCAATGGAATTTGGCACATAAGCTTTCGGTGGGGGATGGGTCATGTTTTTACTTACATTCTCCCTTTCTTGATTTTTTTCTTCCTTGGCAGATCTAGCGATTATGCCCTCTAACTTCTCTAGAAGTCCATCCAAGTGTAATTGCGTCTTGGCTGAGCCCGAGTAATTGAAAAGGCGACTGGCTTCAAACATAGTTTGAGCCAATGCGACCATTTTCGCGCAAAGCTTGGTTCTTTCTATCTCTAGGTCAGCTCTAGGGTAACACTTGTCATGATCTGTGACATTTGGCCCTTCTTGAATTCTGACCTGATATGCTTTAAGCATCATGTCGATGTCTTCCGGAATGGGATCAGCTAATACTGATCCTACTCTAGGGGGTGGTGGAATCGTATGACGTGGGTTGGAAGGTGGCGGGTCGGATGGCGATGGGAATGGTGGTGACGGGATAGTGTGAGAGGGAGTTTGAGAAGTGAGTTCAGTTATCCTGGCTTTGGTTTCTCTTATGCTTTCCTCGAGTTCACTCATCTTTTTAGCCCATTGTCTTTTCATTCTTTCCCGACTATCTTTCCATGCTCTAGTCCTTTTCTTTGTTATGCTCTCGGTTTCACTAGCCTCTGGGTTCTTTTCCTGGTTTACCCCTTGATTCTGCTGCAATGCTTGAGCTCTAGTGACTACCTGTACGGGAGCAGTGGAAGTGACACTTCCTGTGGAATCTACCACTAACCCAATAACATTGATAGGCGTGATTTTTGGCATATTATTGGGGTTCTTTGGGCAATCTCGTAAGAGATGCTCTTTTCCACAATCTTGGCAAAAGCCTTGGATCGTCACTGACTGGTTTTGTGTAGGTGGAGGTAAGGGGCAATCACGAATGAGGTGATCTCCTTGGCATCTGTAGCACGGTCCTCTTGGGAACGGAGGTCTTACTTGCCTAGGTTGAGGCCTAGGGTTGGGGTTTGCATACATGACGTTTGTGTAATCTGACTCCCAACTAGGTTCATTTGGCTCTTCGCTGTAATAGGACTCACCATGTTCTGGAGACTGCATGTAGTAAGCCTGGGGACTATCGACATGTGTAGAATCAAAGCTATGGTCACTGGGATCACTTTCGGAAAGCAATGGTGTTACAGGAACTATAGCTCTATTCAGGTTTTCTTCTGCAACAGCATACTTTACTGGAATCACATTAGCTGGGGCTGGGGGTTGTTGTGCTAGCACGGGCTGAGGCCTTTGTTGGTTTTGATATTGTGGTTGGTAATTTTGTTGTGGCCTGCCATATGGTTGTGGAGGGTACGGGTTCTGGTATCTTCCCTGCTGAGGGTATGGCTGAGGGTGGGGTTGCCTAACTGCCTGCTTGTTGTATGGGCAATCTTGTGCGGTGTGATTGGTGTATCTCCGTTCTATGGTGCAGTACTGGCTACTAGGATTTACTTGGGGCTGAGCCATAATGGGGCAGACATTCGCCATGTGGTCACCACCACAAGTGTAGCACCTCTTCACAGGGGCAAACCTTGGGATTTGTTTACTAGTTACACCTAATTTCTGAGCTACTTTCTCTGCAAGTTCCTCTATTGATGTGGATTGTGTGGAAGAGAGGCTAGAGGCACTATCCGAATCTTTGTATATCTTAGCAAGCTCTAACTCCTCCCCTAGGTTATCCTCAATGTCAATACACATGCGTACACACTCTTCTATGGTCCTAGGGTCCTTCAAGTACACATATGATCTTAATTTGGTACTTAACAACCCATCCAAGAATAAAGCCACTTGCTTGGCTGGTGTGGGTAACTCTGAAACAGGGCATCTTTCAAGATATTGCCTAAATCTCCTTCCTGCAAGTCTCACGGTCTCTTGCGGGGTTTGCTTGAAGCTGTGAATCAACGAGGAGGTATTATGCCTTATGCCACTCTTAGAGAATTCAATAATGAAAGCCTCTAGGAGTTGGTCTATGCTCTTGAACTGCCTCTCATTTAATGGCTGAAACCATGTCAGGGCAGTGTTCCTAAGGGTCAGACCAAAGGCATTGTACTGCGTGAATAGATCCTCCACTTGTTCAGCTCTCAGGACTTGCCTAAACTCAGCCACATGATCGTATGGATCTCCAGTGCCATCGAAGTAGTTCTTCATGGACTTAACTAGCTGAGTCGGTCTCAAAGTCCTTGTGTGCTCTCTAGGTCGTGGTAGAGGGAACTCCTCCGCATTTCTTTGATTCCTGTGAGCTCTAAGTATCTCAGGTTCTACTCTATTTGTTTCCGTCCTTGTTCTTTCTCTGCCCACTAGGTTGGAAAAGCTTACTTCCGGCCTTTCTCTATGTCTGTCTCTTTGCATTCCATGAGCTTGGGATGTTCCAGCACCAGGGTGACCATAGGATACATTCGATCTGGGTTGGGGAAAAACGAATTCACCCTTCCAAGTGTAAGCATGCCTATCATGTTCTGTCACCACAAAGATCCTCTCCGAAGCGTGATCTAAGTAGGTCACTCTGCCTGGGCTATCAGGATCCTTAAACTCATAGATCATGATTGTTCCTATATCAGTTGGCTGATCAGATTTGTACCTCCAAAAGGCTTCGTCAGTCTCTCGGTTCAGAAGCAGATCTATACTCTTGTTGTCTTGGGGCACCCACTCAGGTGTGATAATCCTAGTGAGAACAGATTTGCCTCGGGGTGTTCTAAGTTCTACTTCCAAGTTTCCCTGTTCCAAGTCACCTAAGTCCGCTTCTGAGATTACATTCCCAAATTCATCTGTCCTATCTGGGTGACTGGTGACTACGTATATGGTTCCTTCTTTGTCCAGGTATGCACCGTTTTCGAACTTGACAGCTGGGTGCTCTAATCCTATGGATTGATCAGGATTCTTAATCTGCACCACAGATCTTCCTAAGCCGTCCTCATAGATGCTAGCACCTAATCGGTTGGTCCGAAGGTATTCCAACTGTGTTTTGTAAGGGCCTTCTACCCTGTGCAAGTATGGCACACCTGAACTTCCCGTAGGTCTGTCCATGCCTTGAGACATCCTTGATTCACTGGTATCAGAGCTTGGGTAATGAGAGTGGTGGCTCAACTGCTGGGCCCAAGACCTTGCGGTGTGATTGACACTAGCCTCTGAAGACCTAAGGCTTTGTCTCTCTCTTACTAGGTGTCGTCCTGATCTAAGGTTCATATGCCTAACTGATTAACCCAATTTTTCCCAGGTACAACCACGTTTCTGAGTCCTTTTGTATCAGTCACTTGGTTCTTTTTATGTTGATTATCGTGTTTATACTCTTGTCTGATATCACGTCGTCAGGAATACTTGAGTTTAATTTCGCATTTGAATTTGGTCGTGTCACGTTAGGTTCTTTTCCTTTAGAGTTGTCGTTCACACACACACAGGTTATCTCTTGACTTGCACTTGATTTCTTAGATAGTCTTTGATTTATCTCGTGCCTATCGTTGCCTGGAATTACTTCTAACACTACCCGCACTTAGCCTACACTAAGAATTGACAGAGGCTGTTGCGGGTTTTCCAACCTTGAGTTCCTTTCCTTGTATTGTTGCCCTGGTGTGCCCAGGACGCGTATTCCCAAGCCTGCACTTACTCTTGCTTTGTGTACCCTTCGCTGCTCTCTCAAGACCTATAAGAGGCCCACTGTTAGCTCAAGACTTAAATTCAGAAGACAGAACCAATCACTTTCATTCATGTAACACTTCACCAATTTGCACTATGACTTTTTGGACACAACTCTAGAGATCCCTGAATTTTTGTTCCCCCTGGTTATGGTCAACTTCAAATTACCCTATCAAATATTCCTGATCTTAATTTAACTATAACCAGTCGATGTTTTTGTTGTACTCCCTGCGAGCTTTCCAACAAAACAAAAATCACGGCAAACGGATTTCGTATGAGAAAGTTATGCCAGTTCAGGGTTTTGGGGCTAAAACAGGATTAAACTAGGTTAACAGGCAAACAGGAATTCTCGAGTTACTTGGGTCGTGCCCTCGTAATGCAATGCTACACCCTTGTGTTTGTCCCACACTTGGCCAAAATTTAGACCACTATTCTTACCTTAAAAATTTGACCTAATTTGCCCTTCTAACGTGTTCGCGAAGCCTGTCGGTCGCGATTGACAGGTCAGTCGCGATCGACGTGTCGATCGCGATTGACAGGTCCGTCGTGGCTGTCAGTCGCGATTGACTGGTCAGTCGCGATTGACAGGGGTTACGAAAAGTCAATCAGTCGTGGTCAAAGGGTCGTTGACCCTGTCGGTCGCGATTGATGGGTCGATCGTGATTGACGGATCGGTCGCGAGGGTCTGTCGGTCGTGGTCAATCGGTCGTTGACTGTGTCGGTCGCGATTGACAGAGCAGTCGTGGTCTGTCCGTCGTGGTCAAACAGTCGTTGACTGTGTCGGTCGCGATTGATGAGTCGGTCGCGATTGATGACTCGATCGCGATTGACACGTGTCACGCGTATGGTCCGTCGGTCGTGGTCAATCGGTCGTTGACTCTGTCGATCGCGATTGACGTGTCGATCACGATTGACAGATCTGTCCGTCGTGGTTTGTCGGACGCGATTGACAGAGCGATCGCGATTGACAGAATTCTGAGGAATTTCAAAAAACTAAACACATTTTTGGGAAGCTCTAGGCCTGTAGATCATGGTTTTGCACTTTGTTTGGTGATTTGAGCGTTTTTTCTGTCGGTCGCGATTGACAGAAGTCGGCGACACACAGACAGTTACTTCGAAATCCGTACCTGCGCAGAGTGCTGGCGGGGATGATGATGATGATACCTGCAAGAAACACAACAAACATGCAAAAACAGTGCAAGCAATATCGCTCTCTCGCTCTCTCTCACAAGTAGAATGAAGGAAATGAGGTGGAGATGGTGATATGATCAAAACTGAAGATTTTCACGATGATGGAGATGGAGGTGGGAGATGGTGATGATGATGATGGTGATGAAGATGGTGAAGAAAAAACAAGAAAATAGATGAAAGTGAAGAAAATACCTACAACTCCAACGCGTCAACTCTACGTCTTACCATCACACGCTCGTCCTCAAAGCTCGATCCCCGGCAACGGCGCCAAAATTTGGTGTAGCTCAGTGATGAGTAGCACCTCCTTTAATGTCAATCCGGGAAGACGTGAGGATGGTATGAAGACCTCGAGCAAGTGGCGGCACAAGTGCGTGAGTGAG
This sequence comes from Ceratopteris richardii, assembly GCA_020310875.1. Classification (NCBI taxonomy): domain Eukaryota; kingdom Viridiplantae; phylum Streptophyta; class Polypodiopsida; order Polypodiales; family Pteridaceae; genus Ceratopteris; species Ceratopteris richardii. The sequence goes on from CM035407.1 coordinate 190,166,319, forward strand.
AAGCACACTAGCATGCACACACATACACACACACGCGCACACACTGCAAGACAAAGAGTGAGAAGCAATGGAATTCTTAGATTACTTTTCAAGAAGTTCTTACAAGTTTGTTTCAATTACAATCTAACCTCAAAAATGAGCTCTCTAGCTCCTTTTATAGTTTTTGACTAGCTTTGGCCCTGTTCAGACCTAGTGTCCGGCCTAGTTAAAAATTAGGTTCCAGGGCTTATTTGAGGGCTCAAACGAGATCCAAAAATTACGAAAATTGGCAGGTAGATACTTCTAAAGCTCCTCAAGCTCAAGGACTCCTTGGCTTGCACAAAATGGAGCTACAAAAATATGAAATGGTATTTACAATGGTGTTTAGTGATGAGAATCACTTTTAATTGGTGTAAAGGTTTTTGAAAAGTTAAAGGGTTGCCTAAGTGCTAGATTTGCGTGAATGCTCATACTTGATTCTTCATGAGGAAAATTATTGGCCTATTTGCCAGATCTTCTTTGACTGCCATGTCTGCTTGTGCTATCCCTTCGCTCTGACTCTCTTCGTCTTGTGGCTCCTTCGGTTCCCTGACTGCTGCCAACACTTGGCAAGTTGAAATTTCACTTTAACAGGAGCATCAAAACTGATCTTTAATGGAATTACAATTAACAAGCCTATAAAACCTTTATTCTCACTTGATAAGACTATAAGAAGTTTTGATCACAAGGTAAAAACTAAAATTATCTATGTTGAAGTAGAAGTGTAAGCCCAATGATATGATATGTCTAGGCTTATACTACCACTAAAGTGGATTCGATGGTATGAGACATAGGATTTATGGATAATCAAAGCTTGTAAAAGGATGCATGTTCAATAAGCTTAGAAAAGATGATATGAAAATCTTTGGATAGTTATCTTAATCGATGGGCTCAATGCATAGGTTAGAAATAGATAAACTCTTTCAAACTTTGACAAAGAGTAGTTAGAGTATCAATTCCATTGCAAGCAAAGGTAGTTTTTGAGGAAGAAAACTCTTTAAGGGGAGGTGGAAGTTCCCATGCTTTATGCTCGATGAAAATGAAATAGAGTACCACAAGGTTTAAGGATATGTCAAGAGATTGCAATGTAAGCAAAGACTTTCATAAACTCTAAAGTTCATAGGAATCCTAAATGGTTTAGAAAAATGAATTAGAAGAGTTATAAAACATATCATAAAGGTATCTTGATGATTCATGGGATATCACAATATAAGTTGTTGATCCCAATCGTAAAAGCCTAAGGGAAAAGGTTTTCTATGTGAAGAAGCATAATAATTAGATCCCCAAGTAAAACCCATGGGTAAAACATTGAACATAAGATTTGGGAAAAGGGATCCAATAGAGAAAGGCAAGTCTTATCTCTTATGTGACAAAAGAGAAAATTGAAAAGCGAAAATCACCAAGTGTATCAAAGATCAAATCAAAATTTAAGTTTGATGAATAAACCAAACCACATTAAATGGTTTATGCAAAATTCTTGAAAGATAAGTGAAACTAGTCCTCTCACAATTTTGTACCATAAATTCTAACATACAAGTTAACTAGCACAAAATGTAAATGAAAGTAAGAAAAGTTATGGAAAATGCATAGTTGATAGGCTATACAGACCTATCAACTGGCTTCAACTCGAATGAAGAATCGACAAGTGAAAACTACATGTCTTCTAAAACGACAATCATATATATGAGAATGAATACATGGAAACCCCAAATTCATCCTCAACTAAAAGTGAAAACTCATGATAGTCAACTACAAGGCTATATAGCAAATGAGATCCATTATGCATAGTTGACTTGATACTATGGCATCCCCATTAACATCATCAGTGTCCAATAGAAAGTATTACATATTTTTTTTCAAATTGAGCATGGGCAAAAGTGATCTATGTAATTACACATTTTTGGTCAACTTGAGCATGGGCAAAAGTGATCTACTTAATTACAGATTTTTGGTGGACTTGAGCATTGGCAAAAAAGGTCTACCTGATTACACATTTTTGGTCAACTTGCAACAAATCGAAGAAAGTAGTGGATTGAGCTATGACTATTTAGATACAAATTTGGACAACTCATAGATTTGGGCAACTTTTGGTCCTTTGTTAGTTTGGTCGACTAAGCTAATATGATTCATGGGGATGGAAGTTATGGACATCTGAGAAATTCATCAATTTCTTGTGAAAGTCATCATGTCAAATGATCATTGAAGGAGGCCTGGTGTCCTCTTGTGCAGTCACCCATGGGAACCTCAAGACTCGTATTCGCCCATGGGAATCTCAAGACTCATACTCCATCATGTTAGTTGCCCTTTTGTTCTCCACCATGGAATGTGGGCACCCACATCTGTATAAGCGGTAGCTTGATACTAATCAAAGTATGCACATGTGGTGTTGTAAGAGGCTCTTATATTGTAGTTTGTGTGCTTGTCTATAGTTGAATATCTTTGTAGTGCTTGTGTACTATTGAGTATCTCACTGACTTGGGTTTATCTCTGCAATGTGCAAGGCAAAATCCTTTTGTGTGGTTGTCTTCCCAAGTAGGCACTTTGTCCAAGTGCATGTTGCACTATTGTACTCATCCATTGGAGATATTCTTTTTTATTTTCTCTCTTGATTGTGTGGTATTTCTCTTTGTGTGCACCTATCACTGCATATGAATACATGTCTCAAGATGGTCATCTCTGTTATGAAGTGATCTAAGTGTCTAAGTCAATCAGACTATACATATCCAATTATGTTCCTTGTGGAAGGAGGTGTAGCTTGCTAGAGTATATGAGAAAGTAGCCTCTAGTGAGGTAGTCAAGTGGAACTACAGTGAGCTTATTTCCTATTGGTTGATCTAGTTGGAGTGACTATTCTTGTAAGTATTAAGCCTTATGTGACAACTGTAAGGTTGAAAATTGGTCTCTAAAGTAGCCAACCTATGAGGGAAGCTACACTCATGATGTTACAAGGCTTTCAATTTGTAGCTGATTTTGCTTTTGTGGCACTACTCAAGGGATCTTTCTTTCCATTACTCTTGGGGAGACCTTGGCTGAGTGAAGCTAGACACCCTGGTAGTCACAGTGGTGGAGGTTCTTGCCTTGAGACGAGGTGTCCATGTGTGGAAGAGTGGGGTTATGCAGCAGGTTAGGGTTTTTGCACTTAACTTAAAGGAACAATAAAACAATATGCAAATAAAGATTGAAATGTAAAATCACTCAAGAATTACAATGGAGACACAAACTTCAAAAATTGTTGGCCCAAAGTTCCCAAAGTATGTGACATATTTGAAACAAAGTACATGGTAGAGCTACAAAATGGCCTAGAAAGAGTGGGCATTAGCAAATAGAATAGAGCTGCAAAAAATGGTCAACAAGTAAAGGACATTAATAGACACATATATGGAAGCAAATACAAATTTGGTTATTGCTCCAACAAAAACTATTGTACAAAAGTCTATAAATAGAGGGTAGAGCAAGTACAACAAGAATGAGCAAAGCAAATACAAAAGAACTGACTCTAAATAGCAATATACCAAGAAGATGCTTACTCAATAGATTGTTTTCACAAAGTAGTAGGGTATGATAAATGAGAAAGTTGTTCAATAATTAGCCAAGTAGCTAAGTCAAGCTTACTCAAGGATTTTACTTCAGCATACGAGTCAAATAGATGATATATAAACTAGTCCCACAACAATCGACTAGTCCAACTCATGCTCCTAGACAAAGGTTCAACATGTAGTTCATCAAAGAAATTATTCTTCTTTCTTACCAGACAGAATGAAGTGCACTCTTGAGGAAACAACCTGCTCCTTGCACAAGGAAAGCACAAGTTGTCTACTTCCACAAGCTTCACAGAGGCCACCAACAAAATCTTCCCCTTTGCTTGGCTCCACCTAGCTACACTTGGAGCTTCCTTGAGTCACCTATCCTCCTTATATAGAAGTGTGCATTGTCCCTCGACAAGATCTTCAGTCCATTCTTGTGGCTCTACATCATGTCAGTGGGGGAGTGGAAAAAAGGGGTTGGAGAGATTTTTGGTTTTGTACATGACAATTGAGAAGTTTTGGTTGAGTAATGTGTAGGTTGTTGGAAGTAGTAGTCCAAAAAGTGGTGGTTCCTTCCTCGGTCCACCAACATTAACTTCATGTGCATACACTGGTGGACTTCCCTTTCCTTGCTCACTGGACCATGGATCATGGTCCACTTTTAAAATTCAATGGACGGTCCACTTTTTTCTAGTCTACTAGATATTTCCAAAGTGGAACATGGTCCACGCATGCCACACTTGTCTTCAGTCTATGCATTTTAGTAGCATTTTAGTAGGCTTCTTCCAATACTCATTTGGTCAAATTTATTAAGTCACTTTCACCCACCTCTTTGAGCCTTCCCTTCCTCATGCTTCATGGGTACGTCGGTTGCCCCTTGCTTCGTGGGTAGATGTCTGGCAACGAGAATATCCCCGTCAATCCTTGGCAGGTCTTGCACCTTGACGGCTAAGCAAGCCGGCCCGTCCCTCATCTTGCCCGCTCACTCGAAGGGGCTTTGGATATGTGTGGCAAAGGAGAGCCACAATACCTCTTGGCAATGGCAACTTAGGACTTGACAGCAATGTCCCACCGGGCCAGCCCGTATTCGGCAGTCATCCCTCGTATCTGCCGAGTTAAGTCTCGCTTTTGCTATGCAACCGACCTCTGGACCACCCAACACTTCATCCCGCTTCCGATTCCGGGTTACTTAAGGGGATTGCCCCTTTAACTTGTGGTAGTCTATCTCCTTGTGGGCTATAGAGAAAACCCTCTTGGAGTTGGACCATCACATTTGGTATCAAAGCTTCGGCTCTTCGCTGGTGCATGCATCCACCATCGATGGTGCCGGTCATCATCCCATCGAAAAAAAGGGAAAAAAAAAAATTACATGAGATACATTTGTCGCCATCCCTGCTTGGACATCGGCTCATTTTGGCACAAAAAACAGAGAATTTTCCTATGGACGTCACAATGTCCACCGTTGGTCCCCGCATGGGCCATCTGCAAATGACAATAAATCAGAGCTTCAGGCCAATGTGGCATGGGTCATGGGGTCGGCATGGCAAGCCACCCCAATCTTTTATGATCCTATGCAAGGCATGGTGATTTGCCCATCAATGTGTTTATGGCCTCGACTCGCTTGTCGGCCCACTCCCGTTTGCTCATTCCCTCATTGATTGGACCCACAACATTCATTCTGCGGCAACCACCGTGAAGCGAGAGGTAATGTCCTCCATATGCCAGAAAGGTAGCCTTGCTCTCTGGGCCAGGGTAGCACTATAAGATGCTCTAGCTCACCGTAAGTCAGGTCCCTTTGGGGTGGGGACCCCTATCTGTGAGACTTAAATCGGGGAGCAACACAAGGCAGTCCCTCCATGCTCCACCGTGGGTGGGTTGGTAGGGTAGAGTGCTAATAAAAATGATGATGCTACCAAGTGCCAAAACATAACCTATGCTCAACCCGCTTATAAGACATGTCCCTTTGAAAATATGGCAATATAATTTATTTGAGTCACCCTTGAGCTAAGCGAAAATATGGAAGCAAGAGGCCACAAAATCCTGTTCTCCTTTGAGGGTATCACATCGGCTCAGGTAGTGAGCACCTTGAGGCCCAAAATTTTCATGGATGGAAAAAAGGCCCCTATCATTTACTCTTGGGCCGGCGTGCCTAGAGTTATACAAAGTGAAGTGCCATGCTACTCGTCAGGCTATCCAGGTCGGGGTACACACTATGTGAAAAACGATGGCTGGTAGGCTCATGGCTATGCCCTCCCATCGCAGCCTGTGTGAATGCTGCCCATGGGTCCCTTCATGGTCGAGGCTCTTTTTCAAGAAAATCAGACAGCATGAATGTAAGATGCACCATGTGCCACATGCCCGTGCTTTGTGCTTAAATGTAGAGTGGGCTACTGATAGGCCTGTTTTCATGTGGCGAGCAGGTTCCTAGCCTTGCCCTCCCATCCATGCCTTATGTGTATTGCCCGCGGGTCCCTTCATGGCCGAGACATTTATAAAGGAATCGGTCAGCGTGAATGTAAGTAGCACCATGGGCCGCACATCCGTACCTTGATTTAATCATTTCTTGGGCCGTCGATAGGCCCATTTTAGGGTGGTCAGCAAGCATGTAAGTCGTACTGCCACATCTCTATGAGATGTAAGTTGCAAGCACCATCTCGTTCATGCCTAAGGGTGGGGGATGCCCATGGGTTCCTTCATGACCGAGGTTTTTCCTAAGGTTTTAGTCTGGCCGGTATGCGTAATTCGCGACATGCAATAAGTCGCATGTCCATAAGTCACACAAAAATATGCATCGTAAGTTGCCTTGCCATTGTAAGCCACACACACCATCAGCCACACTGATGCGTGGCATGTCCGTGCCGTTGTTGCAGCATTAGGCTATGGGCCATCGATAGGCCCCATTTCCTTGGTGGGAATCACCTTGGCTGGTGCTTGCACTCTGGGCTTCGTCATGCCTTGATAATTATGGAAAGTAAAAAAGGACCCAAAGGATATGCATGGAGTGGCAACGAGGCCTCTCCCATTACAAAATGGGATTAGTCCCATATTGCTATATCTGCCCAGGAGGGGGTAAAATTTTAACTTAGAATCAGCTTGGAGCCTTAGTGTTCCACTTTGGATCCTGCCTTGAGCAGAATGGCCCAATCTACCATTTGGATGGCGAAGGGCACATCAATGACAAGTCATGAATTGACTTAGAGGGACTGGCCATCTTTTTGATGATATGATCTTCTTGGAAGTCCTTGATCTGAGTCAGCACATTCAACCTAGTAAGAGGCAAAGTGCCATGACCCAAACTACAAGGTCCGTACTTATGCGAAATTCGGCTCATGTGGAGCTTGGCATGTCCCGATGTAGTTGGAGTGGGGCATGCCATTCCTGTGAATTCTAAGTAGTCCCTTTGCTCCAAGCCAAACCAACAATGTTAGGTTTGCACCTCACTTGCATAAGTAAAGTTTCCCTTAGATATGCATTCGCACAACCCATGGTACTAAGGACACTACCTCAAATTTGAGGATAAGAACACCATGTAGAGTCTCACAACCATAATTTTCACCCTTCGGGATTCACTCCAAATGAGAATCATCCTAGTTGCCCATACGTGAACTTCTCAAGGACACAAAGTTTGTAAAAGAGGGTGTGGATGTCATGCCCCTTGGACTCCTCCCTCGTTTTCTATCCAGCCCCTCATGGTGCTTGGGTGGTTTGCCCTACTACACTGGATTGTGTGCAACTATAAGAGGAGTGGTAATCATGCATCCCTCTAGACGATGGACTGGCTAGGAATGCCCCAACGTTTGGGTGACGAAGCACCAAGGGGGTAAGTGTTGAGCCTTCCCTTCCTCACATTTCATGGGGACATCGATTGCCCCTTGCTTTGTGGATAGATGCCCGTCAATCGGCATGCCCCCTCATCAATCCTTGTCAAGTCTCGTACCTTAATGCCCAGGCAGGTCGGCACCACGACAACCCATACCTCATCTTGCCCTCTCACTCAAAGGGACTTTGGATGTGTGTGACAAAGGAGAGCCACTATGCCTCTTGGCAATGGCAACTTCGGACTTGATGGCAATGTCCCATTGGGTCGGCCTGCCTTTGGAGGCCGTTCCTCATATCTTCTGGGTTAAGTCTTGCTTTTGCTATGCAACCGACCTCCAGGCCACCCAACACTTTGTCTGCTTCGGCTTCCGAGTTACTTAAGGGGATTGCCCCTTTAACTCGTGGCCGTCTTTCTCCTTGTGGGCTAAAGAGAAAACCCCCTTGGAGTTGGACCGTCACAATGGAGGGAGGGAGGGAGGGAGAGAGAGAGAGAGAGAGAGAGAGAGAGAGAGAGAGAGAGAGACAGAGAGAGAGAGAGAGATTAGACAATCAATTATATAATCAAGCTCGACAGAACCCAACAATGAAGGGGGGGGGGAGGGGGGAGAGAGAGAGAGAGGGGGGACGAGGGAGGGGGGAGTGGGTGAGAGAGAGAGAGAGAGAGCAAGATTGATTTTAATGTCTATTAGAAGGCCGAACTCGACCTACGAGAAAAAATCAATGTACATGTGTTATGTCTTCGATCAATCGGAAAGCAAATATAGTGAGAATAAAAAAATTGGCACTAATATAAGTACAATCTCACTCCCTATAGCATGCGTGTCTAGACAAACATGAGAGGGAGGGAATAAACGGGGTGCTATCCCTATGAGAGCCTAAATACTATGAGTTCCCATTTTGGCATGGTGGAAGGAATCTATAAAGATCTTAACCTTTTTGGAAGGTATATGTATATGTATATGTATATGTATATGTATATGTATATGTAAATGTAAATGTAAATGTAAATGTAACTGTAACTGTAATTGTAATTGTAAATGTGTATGTGTGTATGTGCGTGTATGTGTATGTGTATGTGTATGTGTATGTGTATGTGTATGTGTATGTGTATATGTATGTGTATGTGTATGTGTATGTGTGTGTGTTGGCAGTAGCCTTGGTACACCAGGACTTACAAGACGTGAAAGTCAAAGAAGGGAGTCAGAGCGAAGGGACAGCACAAGCAAACAGGGCAGTCAAAGAAGATCTGGCAAGTAGGCCAATATTTTTTCAAGACATTAATGCAAATCAAAGAGATGGACATGCAGGGAGAAAGAGCAAGTAGGAAGCTCGAAGATATGTATGGCAGATCACTAGAAGAAATTCCTACAACAACAGTGATTTTTATCACTAACAATCAGTGTAAATCTCATTTCACATTTTTGTAGCTCCATTTTGTGCAAGCCAAGGAGTCCTTGAGCTTGAAGAGCCTTAGAAGTAGTTGCGTACCAATTTTCGTAATTTTTAGATCTCGTTTGAGCCCCCAAATAAGCCCTGGAACCTAATTTTTAACTAGGCCGGACACTAGGTCTGGACAGGGCCAAAAGCTAGTCAAAAACTATAAAAAGAGCTAGAGAGCTCATTTTTGGGGTTAGATTGTAATTGAAACAAACTTGTAAGAGCTTTTGAAAGTAATCTAAAGAACTCCATTGATTCTCACTCTTTGTCTTGCCTTGTGTGCGCGTGTGTGTGTATGTGTGTGCATGCTTGTGTGCTTCTCACTCACGCACTTGTGCCGCCACTTGCTCGAGGTCTTCATACCATCCTCACGTCTTCCCGGATTGACATTAAAGGAGGTGCTACTCATCACTGAGCTACACCAAATTTTGGCGCCGTTGCCGGGGATCGAGCTTTGAGGACGAGCGTGTGATGGTAAGACGTAGAGTTGACGCGTTGGAGTTGTAGGTATTTTCTTCACTCTCATCGATTTTCTTTTACTTTCTTCACCATCTTCATCACCATCATCATCATCACCATCTCCCACGTCCATCTCCATCATCGCGAAAATTTCAGTTTTTTGACCATATCCCCATCTCCACCTCATTTCCCTCATTTCACTTGTGAGAGAGAGCAAGAGAGCGAATTTGCATGTGCTATTTTTTGCATGTTTTGTGAGCATTCTGTAGGTACAGGCCGCATCATCATCCCCAGCACTCTACGCAGGTACGGAAATCTGAGTAACTGTCTGTGTGTCGCCGAGCTCTGTCAATCGCGACCGACTGAAAAATTGCTCTAATTACTAAACAAAGTGCATATCCATGACCTACAGGCCTAGAGCTTCCCAAAAATGTGTTTAGTTTTTTGAAATTCCACAGATTTTTGTCAATCGCGATCGCTCTGTCAATCGCGATCGACAAACCACGACGGACAGATCTGTCAATCGCGATCGACACGTCAATCGCGACCGACAGCCCACGACGGCTCTGTCAATCGCGACTGACAGAGTCAACGACCGATTGACCACGACCGACTGACCATACGCGTGACACGTGTCAATCGCGATCGAGTGATCAATCGCGATCGACTCATCAATCGCGACCGACACAGTCAACGACGGTTTGACCACGACGGACAGACCACGACGGCTCTGTCAATCGCGATCGACACGGTCAACGACTGTTTGACCACGATCGACAGACCCTCGCGACCAACCTGTCAATCGCGATCGACTCATCAATCGCGATCGACAGAGTCAACGACCCTTTGACCACGACTGATTGACTTTTCGTAACCCCTATCAATCGCGACTGACCAGTCAATCGCGACTGACAGCCACGACGGACCTGTCAATCGCGATCGACACGTCGATCGCGACTGATCTGTCAATCGCGACCGACAGACTTTGCGAACGCGTTAGAAGGGCAAATTAGGTCAAATTTTCAAGGCAAAATTATTGGTCTAAATTTTGATTGAGTGTGGGACAAACACTAGGGTGTAGTATTGCATCGCGAGGCCGTGCCACAAGCTACTCGAGTATTCCTGTTTGACTGTTAGCTTGTGTTGAATTCTGATTTAACTCCCTAAACCCTGAACAGTCCTAACTTTTTCATACGAAATCCAATTTTTGAGCTCTTGGGCTTGTTGGAAAGCTCGTGGCATATACTACACGACCTCAACTGTTTTTTATAAAGATAGTGCGTTGATTTTCAGAGAGGGTATTTTGAAGTTGAACATACCCAGGGGGATCAAAGTCAGGGGTCTTTAGAATTATTTTCCTAAAAGTCACATTACAAATGTGTGTTTGTGTCACATGAATGAAAGTGGTTGGTTTTGTCCTTTGAATATAAGCATTGAGCTAACCGTGGGACTTTTATAGGTCCATTGAGAGCAGCTGAGAGCGTACAAAGCAAGGTTTCTTTGCAAGCTTAAGAACTGGGTTCTTGAGCACCTCAAAGCAAGGGATCAACAAGTAAGGTTGGAATATTCTCAACTCCCTCTGTCATTCCCTAGCTCAAGCTAAGAACGACTAGTGATAGGAGTAAGCCAGGGCGACGATAGGCAGATATCAAGTTGAAGAGTACCTAAAAACTCAAGTTCAAGCTAAAAACTTAATCTCTGTACTGTCGATAACATAAGGGAAAAGAACCTAACGTGGAACGATCAACCTAAAGTACGGAAACCATTCAAGTGTTCCTGACGACGGGATATCAGACAAGACCATAAACACAATAATTAACTAAAAAGAATCAAGTGACTGGTACCAATTGATCGGCAACGAGGTTGTACTCTGGAGAAAAATTGGGCTAGTCAGTTGGGCATATGAACCTTAGATCAGGACGACATCTAGCAAGAGAGAGACAAAGCCTTAGGTCTTCAGAGGCTAGTGTCAATCACACTGCAAGATCTTGGGCCCAGCAGTTGAGCCACCACTCTCATTACCCTAGCTCGGAGACCAGTGAGTCAGAAATGTCTCAAGGCATGGACAGACCTACGGGAAGTTCAGGAGTGCCTTATTTGTACAGGGTAGAAGGCCCTTACAAAACACAGCTGGAATATCTTAGGACCAACCGACTAGGTGCTAGCATCTATGAGGACGGCCTAGGAAGATCCGTGGTCCAGATTAAAAACCCTGACCAATCCATAGGACTAGAACACCCAGCTGTCAAGTTTGAAAATGGTGCATACCTGGACAAAGAAGGAACTATATATGTTGTCACTAGTCACCCTAATAGGACCGATGACTTTGGGAATGTTATCTCAGAAGCGGACTTAGGTGACCTAGAACAAGGGAACATGGATGCGGAACCTAGAACCCCTCGAGGTAAATCAGTTCTCACTAGGATTATCACGCCTGAATGGGTCCCCCAAGACAACAAGAGCATAGAGTTGCTCCTCAATCGAGAAACTGATGAAGCCTTTTGGAGGTATAAGTCTAATCAGCCAACAGACATAGGAAATATCATGATCTATGAGTTTAAGGATCCGGATAGCCCAGGCAGAGCGACTTACTTAGATCATGCTTCAGAACGGATCTTTGTGGTGACAGAAAATGATAGGCATGCCTACACTTGGAAGGGTGAATTCATTTTCCCCCAACCAAGATCAAATGTATCCTATGGTCACCCTGGAGCTGGAACTTCTCAAGCTCATGGTACGCAAAGAGACAGAAGTAGAGATAGACCGGAAGTAAGCTTTGCCAACCCAGTGGGCAGAGAAAGAACGAGAACAGAGACGAATAGGGTAGGACCTGAGATGCATAGAGCCCACAGGAACCAAAGAAATGTAGATGGATTCCCTCTGCCGAGGCCTAGAGAGCATACAAGAACTTTGAGACCCACCCAGCTAGTTAAGTCCATGAAGAATTACTTTGACGGCACAGGAGATCCCTATGATCATGTGGCAAAGTTCAAGCAAGTCTTGAGAGCTGAACAGGTTGAGGACCTGTTCACGCAGTACAATGCCTTCGGTCTAACCCTTAGGAACACGGCCCTTACATGGTTTCAGCCATTAGATGAGCGTCAGTTCAGGAGCATAGACCAACTCCTAGAGGCATTCATTGTAGAGTTCTCTAAGAGCGGCATAAGACACAATACCTCCTCACTGATTCACAGCTTCAAGCAAACCCCTCAAGAGACTGTGAGACTTGCAGGAAGAAGATTTAGGCAATACCTTGAAAGATGTCCTATTTCGGAGCTACCCACATCTGCTAAACAAGTAGCCTTATTCCTTGACGGATTGTTGAGTACGAAATTGAGATCCTATGTGTATCTAAAAGACCCTAGGACCATAGAAGAATGTGTACGCATATGCATTGACATTGAAGATAACCTAGGGGAAGAACTAGAGCTCTCCAAAATCTACAAAGATTCAGATAGTGCATCTAGTCACTCTTCCACGCAATCCACATCAATTGAGGAACTTGCCGAGAAGGTAGCTCAGAAATTAGGTGTAACTAGCAAACAAATCCCAAGGTTTGCCCCTGTGAAAAGGTGCTATACATGCGGTGGCGACCACATGGCAAATGTGTGTCCCATTATGGCCCAACCCCAAGTTAACCCTAGTAGCCAGTACTGCACCATAGAACGGAAGTACACAAACCACACTGCGCAAGATTGCCCATACAACAAGCAGGCAGTTAGGCAACCCTACCCTCAACCCTACCAACAAGGCAGATACCAGAACCAGTATCCTCCACCACCACAATATGCTAGACCCCAACAAACCTACCAACCACAATATCATGCCCAACAGAGACCCCAACCGGTGCTAGCACAACAACCCCCTGCCCCAACCAATGTGATCCCGGTAAAGTATACTGCCGCAGAAGAGAACATGAATAGAGCCTTAGTCCCGGTAACATCCTTGCTTTCTGAAAATGACCTCAGTGACCATAGCTTTGATTCTACACATGTCGATAGTCCCCAGGCTTACTACATGCAGTCTCCAGAACATGGTGAGTCTTACTATAGTGAAGAACCAAGTGAACCTAGTTGGGAGTCAGATTACACGAATGTCATGTATGCAAACCCCAACCCCAGGCCTCAACCTAGGCAAGTAAGACCTCCATTCCCAAGAGGACCGTGCTACAGATGCCAAGGAGATCATCTCATTCGTGATTGTCCCTTACCCCCATCTACACAACCCCAGTCAGTGACTATCCAAGGTTTTTGCCAAGATTGTGGAAAAGAGCATCTTTTACGAGATTGCCCAAAGAACCCCAATAATATGCCAAAAATCACTCCGATCAATGTGATTGGTTTGGTTGTAGATTCCTCAGGAAGCGTCACTTCCACTGCACCAGTGCAGGTAGTCACTAGAGCTCAGGCATTGCAGCAAAACCAAGAGACAAACCAGGATAAGAACTCAGAGGCTAGTGAAACCGAGAGCATAACAAAGAAAAGGACTAGAGCATGGAAGGATAGTCGGGAAAGAATGAAAAGACAATGGGCTAAAAAGATGAGTGAACTTGAGGAAAGCATAAGAGAAACCAAAGCTAGGATAACTAAAATCACCTCTCAAATCCCCTCTCACAATACCCCGCCGCCACCCCTACCATCTCCATCTGACCCACCACCTTCCCCACCACGTCATACGATTCCACCATCTCCTAGGGTAGGATCAGTGTTAGCTGATCCCACTCCTGAAGACATAGACATGATGCTCAAAGCATATCAGGCCAGAATACAAGAAGGGCCAAACGTCACGGATCATGCCAAGTGCTATCCTAGAGCTGACCTAGAGATAGAAAGAACCAAACTGTGCGCGAAAATGGTCGCATTGGCTCAGACTATGTTTGAAGCCAGTCGCCTTTTCAATTACTCGGGCTCAGCCAAAACGCAATTACACTTGGATGGATTCCTAGAGAAGTTAGAGGAAATAATTGCAAGATCTGCAAAGGAAGAAACAAATCAAGAAAAAGATAAAGCAAGCAGAAACATGAAGCATTCCCCGTCAGAAGTGTATGTGGCCAATTCCACTAAACCAGACTCCTTTCCCTCCTTAGAAAGATTAGAGAGGCTAATTGCACAGCCAGAAAAGGAGCCTACCCCTTAAAGAAAGGAAAGGGCGAGAGAACAGATAAGCAAGCCTCCTCAAGAAGCTTATCTCCCCCCCCAAAAGTCACAGGAGCCTCCCTCGAAAGCTTACGTACCTCCACAGGTAACCCACATTCCTTCCCAGAGAGTGTATGAGCCTGCTCGGAAGAGTAATAGAATAAGCAATCCTCCCCAAGAAGCTTGTGCTCCAGCCATTTATGAGAGCAAGGAGAGAGCCAACGGAAGAATAAGCCCTCCTTCCCAGGTTGCTTATGTGCCCAATTCTACGGAGCCGGACACTTCTTCTTCTATGAATCGGTTTGCACCAGACTTCCTACGGGAGATTCAAGAAGACAAATGGGAAAACGAAAGCGAGGTCGCCCCTCCTTTTGAACTTGTGGACGATGCACACAACCAATTCCCACAAGACATCCCATCCATCTACGGGGAACATGAGAGTACTCAATCTCACGAGAGATTGGACTTTGAATCTAATTCCATACAAGAGTTACCCCACTTCACAGGCCCATGGGAAGCAAAATCCACGTGTATGAGAGCACCCACAGTCATGGTAAGGAACGACGACTCAGCCATACCAAGGAACACGGAGGTAGTAACGAACACCAAGGTGCAGCGCAATCTCACTTTGAAAGAACTGCCTGAGGATAGACCAAACGCGGGGAAATATGCAGCCAGTCGAGTAACTGAAGTTGCAAAACCTCATTCCCGGGTAGGATCCCATAGGACAGTGCCAGAAATTCCCTTGGATAAGATAGGAGATATGTGTGAAGGTGAAGAAGGGAACACCTATCTTCCCATTACCTACCAGGACTACACCACAAAGGCAATTTTGGACTCAGGTGCAGGAGTTGCAATTGCCACTACCTCCTTATGGAAGCGTTGGGGCAAGCCAGCACTCAGGCCAACGAGAATGAAATTGCAAATGGCAGATGGTCACATAGAGAGACCCCTAGGATTGCTAGAAGGAATAACTCTCACCACTTGTGGTGTCGAGTTTGAACATACCTTTGCCATATGTGACTTCAGCAAAAATCATGCCTATGAGATGATTTTGGGAAGACCATTCATGCGACAGTTGCAAGTGGTACAGGATTGGGGGACCAATTCTTTGTACCTGCAGCACTTAGGTGTCACGACCAAGGTCAATCTCAAGGATTATTCCCATAGAGATGTCCCTCCTATCCAATGGAATCCCATCCATAGAGCCAAAGATGATACAGAATCGGTGCATTCCATAGGGTCGGGATCCTCATGGATGCATGAAGATACTCACTTATGGATGTGCAAGGTAGCAGTGGAGGAAGAGAAGAGAGAAAAGGCCAGAGAAATAGGTGCAAACGAAACCCATAGACCCATTCAAGACCCAGCCTATGCACCTGTAGTTTTTCCAGACGAGGAATTTGAACCCCATGGCTGGGCGGAAATTTTAGCAACAATGGACGTAGCCATCAATGAAGAACAATGGACACCTCACTGTGATGAGGATGGCTATGACATTTCAGTCTTCTCCATAGAGCCAATCATGGGAGAGGCAGTTTTAGAAGAATGCGAACCTAGCCCTGATGCATTTGAGGATGCAAGTGACTCCGATCTAGAGTCAATCATTATGGACCCACCATTTGCATCAGATGAAGAATACTTCCATGAAATAGAATTTCAACCCCAGAGGCATGGAGAGGTTACAAATGATGTAAGATTAGCAACGCATATGACCCCTAAGGAAGAAGGAAAGAAACGAAAGAAGAGAGAAGCCTTACCAGAAGAGGAAGAATCTTTGTTTGAGGTCCCAGAAAATTTTAAGAAGTATGAGATAGATGACAGGAGAGTCATGATAAGAATGCCTAAACGAGAGGCACAATCAGGAGAGGCCTATGATAACAAAGAAACCACCAAGAAAATAGTAGTGGCCATAGAAGAAGGAGAGGACAGATGCACGTATATAGGCCATGACCTGACAGAAGAAGAAGAGCATGAATTGATTGCCTTGCTAAGAGAATACAGAGATGTATTCGCTTGGAGTTACAAGGACTTGAAAGGTGTTGACCCTGACATATGCTCACACACTATCCCCATGACCTCAGATGCCAAACCCTCTAAGCAAAAGCCCTATACATATAACGATAATTACGCTGCTAAGATCAAGGAAGAGATAGATAGACTGGTCGAAGCCGGATTTATCTATGAAATTGAGCACACTGAATGGGTATCCCCCATCGTAGTGGTGCCCAAGAAGAATGGCAAGCTGCGTGTGTGCATTAACTTGAAAAAGGTTAATGCCGCCACGATTCGAGATAACTATCCGCTTCCCATCACAGAACATCTCTTAGAAAGAGTGGCAGGCAAGGAAGTGTACAGCTTCCTTGATGGATTTTCTGGCTACAATCAAGTGGCCATAGCTCCTGAGGATCAGCATAAGACAGCCTTTGCCACAGAATGGGGCATTTTTGCTTTTAGAGTAATGCCATTTGGGCTTACCAATGCACCAGCTACCTTCCAGAGGCTGATGTGCCATGTGTTTAAGGAGTTCCTGAGGAAGAGTTTAGAAGTCTATGTTGATGATCTTTGTGCTCATTCCAATGTTAGACAAACTCATATTCCTGAACTCAGACAAATCTTTGACAAATGTAGAGAATACCAAGTCTGCCTGAACCCAGAAAAGTGCGTTTTTATGGTCAGGCAAGGCAAGATTTTAGGACACATAGTGTCAAAGAATGGCATATCTACCGACGAAGAAAAAGTGAGAGCCATAGCAGAGCTACCTAGGCCAAAGAATGTCAAGGAAGTACAAGCTTTCATGGGGCATTGTGGTTATTATCGGCGATTTATACACATGTATGCGGTCATTGCAAAGCCTATGTACGGACTTCTGACAAACTTTGAGTGGACGGATGAATGTGAGAATTCCTTCCAAGAGCTTAAACGTAGATTATGTTCAGCACCAATCTTGACCACACCAGATTGGAATAAGCCATTCCATGTTCATGTGGATGCATCCAATTATGCTATTGGATGCGTGCTTGCACAACCTACTGGTGAAGGTAATATGGACCTCCCAATTGCCTATGCCAGTAGACAATTGAATGCGGCTGAACGAAATTACACCACTACAGAGCGCGAAGGATTAGGCATGGTATATGCAGTCAAGAAATTTAGACACTATTTGCTTGCAAATAAGTTTAAATTTTTTACTGATCATCAGGCATTGTTGTATCTTGTAAACAAGCCATGCAATACAGGAAGGTTAGTAAGATGGTTTCTCTTGTTAATGGAATATGATTTTGAGGTTGTGGTAAGAAAGGGTAGGACTCACTTGAGAGCAGATCACCTCTCTAGGCTCACATCAGGAGAAGCCCCACAAGGAGTGTCAGATGACCTTCCTGATGCTTACTTGTTTAATTTGGAAGTTGTACCGCAGTGGGCTAAGCCATTGGTACCAGTATTGACCTACGGGCCTAATCATCCAGTCGTGAACACAAGGAATAGAGAGATCGTAAAAGCCCAAAAGTACCATATCATGGCAGGAAGCATGTACAAGCACACAGATCAAGGGATCTTGGCTTGTTGTGTAGAAGAGGATGAGTACGCTAAGTGGTTGCAACTAGCACATGTAGGTGCATTAGAGCAACACCATTCAAAGCAACGAACGTTGCAGACTCTAAAGAGATTCGGAGTGCATTGGCCAACTATGGAAGCGGATGTCCAAAAGTTGTGCAAGGAATGCCCAATCTGTTGCACTAAACCACCTGTGGAACATGCCACTCTCTATCAAGTATCCATTGTGCCAGATTGGAGCGAACCACTAGTATCATTCCTGAGGACAAACACATTCCCTCTAGACATGACTCTGGCTAGGAAAAGGAGTTTAGAACAAGAAGCCTTGGATTATTCACTCATTGGTGATAATCTATACAAACGCGGTAAGGATGGTTACCTGAGACTGTGTGTCCATGAGAGTGAATATCTTAAGATCTTGGAAACTGCTCACCAAGGTGTAGCAGGAGGACACTTTGGGCCAGATCGGGTAATCAAGGCAATACTATTTGCGGGCTTCTGGTGGCCTACCCTTCACATGGATGCACATACCTATGTGAAACGGTGTGATGTCTGTCAGAGGACTCAGTATCCTATACGCAAAGATGAGATGCCACTGAAACCTATGATGGGTGGACGTGCATTCTCTAAGTGGGGAATAGACTTCGTAGGTCCTATTAATCCCCCAGCTAAGGGTTCTCATGCGGAATACATCATTGTGGCAACAGATTATCTCACCAAGTGGGTTGAGGTAAAAGCTACAACCAAGAACGATGCTCAAACAACTGCCAAATTCTTGTTTGAGAATGTATTCACAAGATACGGGCTACCTATAGAGCTTGTAAGTGATAGAGGCACTCATTTCTTGAACGAAGTGATTGAAAATCTACTCCAAGAATTCTTGGTAATACACAAGAAGTCTGCCCCTTATCACCCTCAAGCTAATGGACAAGCTGAGAGCACTAATAAGATTTTATGCAATGTACTGACGAAACTAGTGAACACTAAACGCTCTGATTGGGACAAACAGCTACACCATGCTGTTTGGGCATACCGAGTTGCCTATAAAACGGTACTCCAAGCCACCCCCTTCCAGATGGTATTCGGCCAAAACGCTGTGCTACCCTTGGACTTCCTGATCCCTACATTGAGAGTCGCACAAGAGCACGAATGGACAGGTCATGAACTCTCTTCTAGGATCTTTGACCTTGAACGATTAGGGGAAACAAGACTAAGAGCCGCTGCAGGAATATATGCCGCCAAGAAGAGACAGAAGGCATATTTCGATGCCCACGTGAAGGATAAAGGCTTGAAAGCAGGAGATCTAGTCCTAGTCTATACACTCAAACAACACGCGAGGAAGCTAGAAAAGAGAGGCTACGGACCTATGATCATCAATAGGATCTCCACAAGCGGAGCGGTACAATTGGCCACATTAGAGGGTGATGTTCTCCCAAATTATATTAGCGGTTGCAGAGTCAAGTTGTATCAGGAACCCCTCACGGAGGAAATGCTTAGCCGACTCAACACTGCTAAGAAACGCAAAGAGGAAGAAAAGCGAGTGCGAGAAGAAGCTCAAGCAGAAGCTTTAGAACGCATTAGAAGGATGAAATTACGTAGGCAAGGTAGAGAGCAGCCTAGGACAAATGACTATGCAGATCAAGGATATCATATGGCAATGTGTGAAGTCGCAGGAACCAGCTCACCTAGGATAACTGATCGACGTCCTTTCGTAACCCTAGATATAGGACAAGGAAAAAGTGCAAGGACTGTAAGAGCCTTGATTGACTCAGGTGCAGCCACTAGTGCTGTTAGAATGTCTTACTGTCAAGAGTTACAGTTAACTGTCAATCCTGTGGAGGCATATCTTATAGGATTGGGAGGCGTGGAAACCCCTTGTATGGGCGAGGTGGAACTTCCCCTCTACATTCATGATGAAGCAATGACAGTTAAGGTACTAGTGTGTCAGGATGAGGATCTCACTGAACCTCTTGTCTTGGGTCAAGATTGGATTTATGACCAAGCAGTCAATTTAAACCTAAGAAGTGGACTTCTCCAGGTTTGGATCAATCATAGTCGAGTTACAGTAGAATTAGACAATGGAGCACTCAAGGAACTAGGAAAGGCACAGACTCCTGGTCCTTCCAGGGGTACACATGAAGATGACCATGCTGTTCTTGTCCAAAACTATGTGTTGCAGAGGAATGATATTCGCAAAAAAGAAGTCAGGAATGCAACGGAACTCCCTTCTTTTCCAAAGGCTAGAAGGAAGCAGCAACCCAAGGTAGATCACAGGCAGAAGAAGCAGAGTACTACCTATGTCCGAGAACAAAAGTACCTGCGCAGCAGAATGGCCCAGAAAATAAACCAGGTGTGGGTGCGGAAAGGCGAACAACCGGTTACACTACCGTCAACTACAGGGGCAAAGCCTCTTATTAGTGACCAACAACACGACGCTAATAAGAAGTCTTTCAGAAATTCTTCTGCTAAAGTAAAATCTATTTGGGTGCCCAAGAAGTCGATGAAGGCAAGCCCACAATCAAGACAAATTTGGGTGCCCAAGGCTTGCTTGATGGCACAAGTCGCTACGCTGAGGCCACAACCTAAACAACATAACGCAGCTACGCATACTGCCAGTATTCACTCGTTCTCAACGCTCATGAACACACCAAGACCCAAGAGCGTGCATGTAATCAATTGTAAATGGGTCCCAAAAAGGCCTCGTTTTCAAACCACGACACCGAGAAAGCTCTGTAGAGACTCTCCGAAACCGAAAGCAAAGCCCATTCACTGCATTTGGCAGCCTAGGGCCTGTAATAAACCCCCCGACCCCAAATTGTAAATTCATGCCCACTTACTAACTGCAGTAGTCTCCTAGGACAACACAAGCACTAACTACACACACTGTCTTCATGCACTTACTGACCACTAACTCACCATCCACCTCATGTTAATGTTGTAACAGGGACAACACAAATTTATTCTGTCCATTACGATGTTAACACTTGGTTCTATATTCTCACAGAACCAACCAGCAAACAGGGCCATGGCAGAAGCAGGTACCAGTTCTCAAGCCGGATCTGGTGCCCAGATTGTGGACATAGAAACACTTCTCCTTGAGCCACGTCTCACCGCAAGACCGCAAGAGCTTCAAGCAGTGCATGTGCTCCCCATCCAGGATCCTCCTCAAGGACACACTTCTCAAGTAGGTAAGCATGCGCATTGCTTCAGTGATGTTGCTGGACCACTGGGCGATGGAACCTATTTCTGGGAAGCAGAATTGGAATTCAATGGCAAATGGGGTCGATACCACTTTTTCGCACGCGAGTTTGAAAGCTATCAAAATGCCGAAGTCATGAGATCAGTTTGGGTCAAAGCAGGTGTGGAAAGTTATTTCAGGACTCACTTACCAAAGCCGGATTTTTTACGATGTTCTTATCTGATCAGTACCATCACGCCAAGCAGAGCCAAGGGCGGCGACAGCACCTTTGTGTTGCCATCACTGCTGCCGGGTAATGAGCTTAAAAGATTCAAGTTGACCCTCAATCTGGTAAGAGAAGCATTGGGTATGTATGGCATGCACATCCCAACAGAAAAGGAAACCATGGTTCCAGGTCAAATGAAGCACAAAGATCTTAATAAGCTGAAGGACATGGTTGCGATGACACCTACCATTGCGCTTCACCTGCGAACCATCATGCAACATTTTGCTTTTCCCGCCCAAGAACGCTTCACAATGCCCCCGAAAAAAATATGGTTCAGTTTATATCTAGCAGAAACCGAAAGCCTGCCCATCAATGTGCCACACTGGATCATAGATCAGATCCACCTAGCGCATCAAAGGTGGAACAAAAAACAGAAGAATGTGCTCCACGGGTGTTGTGCTTTGACCAGAATAATCTATAGATGCTTGGCTTATGACGTGCCTGTTCAGCGGGCACTCGTATGGTCCCGAGTCCAAGAATTCCAGAGAAGACTATCAGCAGCAGGTCCCCCATCAAAGAAGATGAGGGGGGGAGTCCAACTACCCTGTGCTCAACCAAGGGGAGCTACCGCTACACCAGAAATCACCCCTCCCCAGACACGACGAGTTAGGCCATTCACAATCCGGCTACCAAGACCAAGCACAGAGGGGCCTAATCTGGTGTTTCCACCCATTCCATCCGATTTGGAATTTCCGCAGGGATTTACTCTTGAGGACCTCACGGATGAAGAAATTGCCAGGTTAATCTATGACTCTAACCTCGAAGCTGAAGCAGCGCGAGCTCAGGAACCACAACCCCAAACAACATCGGCCCCCACCCAACCACAAGTTGTAGAAGTCGATGTAGATGAAAAAGAGGCAGGAGGAGACGAAGAAGAAGCCGACGAAGAACAACATCAAGAATATGACGAACTCTCCGAGTTAGCAAGTGCCCCAGCATATTCGGCACAAATCAAGAGACTATATCGAACCATGCGACTAGTTCAGGAACAGCATCAGATGTCTCTCGAACAGGGCAAAAGACTCATGAACGACTTGCTAGCTGAGGAAGGTGTGGACGAGTTGTTCATTGAGTCCATGAACCTTCATGCCGACGCTGTAGGACTGGACGAGGCCATTCATGAGGCAATGGCCTACATTCACAGGTTTGAAAAAAGGGTTCCCGTTCGTCCCAGGAGGTCCGGGAAGCAAATTCACATCAATACATCAGCACCAGGCGAGGCAGCACAAGCAGAAGAATATCAGGAAGCACCGTTGTCACCACCATCCCCACCTCACACTACACAATTCACTCCACCACAGGACACTAGCACTACCACATCCACTACCACTACCATTGTCATGGGCATCCCACTCTCTCCGGGAATCCAATTCGGGGGAGTCACCATGCCCACCTTCACCACCCTGTTCACCGATGTCACATCCACTCCACCCACGATTCCCATCTACACCGTCACTCAAACAGTTGACACGATGGAAACATCACCTGTCACAGCACCGCTCCCTCCCCCCATGCCACCCTCATCGCCCATACCCCCTCCACCCACCTCTCCACTTACATCCACATCATTCACATCTCCCATTCCCGCCCCCATTCCCCCTGCATCTTCACCCCTCCCAGCATTATTTAATGTAAATAACATATTTTTAGCATTAAACCAATGTGTATACCAGCTCCAGCATGAGTACAAAGCTCTGGACAACCGGTATCAGCAACTGGAAACGCACCATCAGAACTTACAAAGACAATTTCACATTCTACAAACAGAAAATGCAGAACTGAATCAACGCTACACGACGCTTGAGCAGGCTCACCAAACATTATTGGCGGCACCCCAACCATCGACAGAATCAGGTGCCAAACAGCTAGAAGCTTTGCTCGAGGTATACCAAGCCGATAATCTCAAAGTCCGGCGTAACCTGGCACTTCTCAGAAAACACATGGCGGCCGCCCTTGAGGAAAACAAGAGACTGCAGCAGCAAAATGAAGCAAATCTAGAAGCAGCAATGGAAGGCTCTCCACACGAAATTGATCCAGAGCAGTTTAAAGCTGTGCCCTCAGAGACAATGAAGACCATCTTGGATAGCTATGCAGATCTATTAGAAGCTCATGATGACTTGGAAAGGGAACGTGATGCGCTGCGCAATCAACTCCAAGAGCAACAGACAGCACCCAAAGTCACAGAAACGACCACGACTTCAGAGGAAGTCAAGGCATTGAAAGAGCAGGTGGCCGAATTACAGGCAAGATTACTCACACATGAAAGGCAACCCTCTCCAGTTGTCGAACCAGAACCCGAGGATTTGGTACCCCTCGAGGTAGATGAGACGTATGAGGAACCTTACGTTCCTATGCCAATGCCAGGTGGTGAGCAAACCGCAGAAGGAATGGATACGTTAGAAATCGAAGTACCTGAGTGGCTCCAAACACTAGAGAAAACGGCATCAACTCATGAAGATCGAGTGGCAGTTCAGATCCAAGTCTATGGCAAAGATAGAGGACACTATTATTAAATCAGAATACTTCCGCAACATGTCCCACCATAGATGGATCGGAACCAATGATGATCAATACGTGCCATATTGTATACTCCTGGCGGACTACAATGCAGAAATCCAACATAGATGTGGCAAACCTCCAACGTTTGCTACACAATTTGGGCCAGATGATATCCCAGAGAGCGCCAAAAAAGGATCCATTCATCAACCCACTTGGAGGATCCGACTCCTCGAAACCTACCCAGAGATGGTTCGCACCTGGACGAATATGCCTCTTTTTATTAAATATAACCCTTGTTATGTTCCTGTACTCCGCAGACGCACATGGCCAGAGTTCACCATTGCAGTCAAGAATATCAAGGGATGCGCCAAATGGTTAAACTACGTCTATCTAGCACCTCCTCAAGGGCCTCCCACCGTCAATTACATGATTTCCACTATACGGCACTGGAGCATCCGATTAAGGAATACCCCTGATGTAATGGCCCAGATGTGCATGAAAATTTTTGAGTTAATGCTTATTACATTCAGGACATTCAAGAATATCAAGGACCCACACTTCTCAGGCGTCGGATTCCTTACAGGAAACCAAGATTTAGTTTATGACATGAGCACCACTCCTTCCATAGAGGTGATATATGCTTGGCACGCCAGAATAAAATACCTCCCAGCCTGCTTTAAACAAACATTCGAAGAGATGTTCATAACAGGGTTCTGGGAATACCACTCAGAAATATTTGTACCCAGCCCCTCACATCTCCTCCATTTATTTGCTGTGGAGCGAACTATTCACTCAGAACAGTTACGGGTGCCACATCCAGATGTCCCAGGGCCAGTCAATTGGGATGCATTGCTGACAGATCTAGCAAGGGGACTCAGGTTAGAAGAACACCACCTCGCCGCCGATGTTGTACAATACTACGTCCAAAAAGCAGCTAGACAAGGGTCTATCAGGGGCGACAGACGCGAGAGTGGGGGGGGTGTTGGCAGTAGCCTTGGTACACCAGGACTTACAAGACGTGAAAGTCAAAGAAGGGAGTCAGAGCGAAGGGACAGCACAAGCAAACAGGGCAGTCAA